>BSDF01000016.1:16299006-16930944 GCA_027925045.1 Hypotaenidia okinawae
ACAGTGCTAAAGAATCTCATTCAAGAGGTGTTTCCTGAATGCTAAGAGAATGACATGACTCCCGTGGAATCCTAAGCCAGTTGCTAGCTCTAGACCCCTGGTCCTTTAATAGCCATCATATTTCAAAACTGTCTGTGTGTCTGTATAGAGGTACAGAATAACCTTCATTTCAGAAGTAGCTATTTTCCCATTGCCAGTCACTAGGGATTTTTAGAAGACAGACTGTGTGTGGAGCCAGGAGTTGGACTTGCTGATCCTTACTGGTCCCTTCCAACTCAGTATATTCTGTGATTCTATGCTGGTTGTTATAGTGTTCTGCTTATGCATTAGTAGATTGAAGTCAGTATGGCTGGTGCATGCTTTACTTTCAAGAATTATTAGAAGGTTTTTTCTCTACTTTATCTTTCCAAGAAGTGTAACTAGTGTTTGGGAGTCCTTAGGAGTCCTTGTTTCCATGATGATTATTCCCTTCATAGGCTGAAATCGTGTGAGAACATGAGAAGTGGGTGAAACACTAAACTGTGCTATAAATCAAGAGACTCTGTGAAATTCTGTATTTTTCTAATTACCTTGCTTAGCTATATATTGAGCAAAAAAAGCAAACGAGCTGCACACGTTGAAGAAATGTCAGACAAACAAAGTATGACATGTGTAGTATTATTACCATCTGACATATCTCAAACGCTGACTTTACTCACTCATCCTTCATTCTTTATATCTGCATGTCTAGCAGTGCATGCATTTATATTTTATATAAAGGGCAGAGTCTGTAGTCAGAGCGTTTGAGTTATGCTGTTAAAAATAAATTAAGGAACAGCAGGTGAAAATTATTCCTACACATGAATATTCAAACTGTACCTCAGTCAGATACTGGAGAAAGAGTAATAAAGAGAAATGGAACTTTGGTAGGGCCAAGGCATCGATGTGATTTGAAATAATATTTTATTGGCACAAGGTTGAGATGACTCAGAAAACTTACTCATGGAGTGGCATGATCTGCTCATATGTCCCATTGCCAAAACATCATCATCACAGAAATTATACAGCAAATTTTAATTTTATGGTGGATTTTGCTTTTTCTTAGACTCACAGATGGGGTTGGGTTGGAAGGGACCTTAGAACCACCACCCCCCACCTGACCCCCCACCCCCCAGCCCAGGGTGCCCCAAGCCCCACCCGGCCTGGCCTTGAACCCTGCCATGGATCCAGGGGCAGCCCCAGCTTCTCTGGGCACCCTGGGCTATGGCCTCCCCCTCCCCAGGAAGGATTTCTGCCTCCCAGCTCCTCTCCAGCTGCCCTCCTGCAGCTGAAGGCTGTTCCCCATATCCATTCAATAGTTTAAAACACTCAAGCGTAAAAAATTGAGGGAAGAGTGGCACTGGGATGGTGAAAGTCTGAGTCAGGCTCCTAATCTTTTCTCGTATGTTCTCGTGCTTTAGTCTCTGAGCAGAATGGGCCTTGGGTTTGGCAGGAAGAGTGTAGGGGCTACATAGCTTACTAGAAAATTGAGAGGCTTGAGGTCACTCCTCCTCTGAAAGCCGTTTCCTATGCCTTTGCATCACTTGAGGGACAACTCACCAAGGTCTTTGGATGCTTCAAGCATGATGTTAACTTTTTTTTTTGAGTAAGAATGAAGGAAGTGTGATTTTCACACTATCTGACTGACGGGAGGCATACTCCCTTTGCTGGATTCAGTGAGGTTTCACAGGGTTTGGGAGCATGACCACTGCTCAGGGTCCTGGGAAAGGATTTTCAGGGAAAACTCAGCAGCCAAAATACATTTGTGGAGCTGACATGATTCTTTCTATCCCTTTTATGTTGTAAAGATGGGAACATTCAGAGCTGTGAAGTACTTGGATACTCTGGCAATATGGAAGGAAGCATGTTAATGGATGACTGACTTCTTTTAATGTAATCTTTTTTCTTTGCTTGCTTCACAGATCCTGTCCATGGGCCACAAAATGTAGAAGTTGTTGATATTCGCTCCCGGCAGCTGACACTGCAGTGGGAGCCCTTTGGTTACGCGGTCACCCGCTGCCACAGCTACAACCTCACAGTCCAGTACCAGTATGTGTTTAACCAGCAAAAATTTGAGGCAGAGGAACTCATCCAAACTTCTTCCCACTACACCTTGCGAGGTCTCCGGCCCTTCATGACCATCCGGCTGAGGTTAGCCCTCTCTAATCCAGAGGGCAAAATGGAAAGTGAGGAGCTGGTGGTGCAGACTGAAGAGGATGGTAAGCCGGGTTGGGTTTGCTTGCTCACTTCTTGTTTGGGCGGGGGGAAGGCTAATCTTTCCAAGTCGTACAACCCCACAAACCTTCGTCTCATGGGACTTATAAACGGCTTTGCTGGACAGCATGTGTGCAAAATCCATCGGTGTAAAACACCTTCCATTTCGCTGCTGTGTTCTGCAAAGGGCAGAGCTCCCTGAAGCTCTTGGAAATGATAAACTCCAGTCTGGGCAATTGCTCAACAGCAACAGGTTTAATTTTGTAGAATTCGTGTTCTGAATTACCCAGGAACCACAGAGCAGCTTCCTTTTTCATGTGGGCAAATGTAATCCTGATGTGTGTTTGAGTTGTTTTTCTTTTCTTGTACCTTCATATCGCTGTCCCAAAAAGAAGCATAATGTCCCTTCCCAGAGTGTTTCTTAATGCTCTTCTTCTGGACGTAGCATTTTATATACGTCTTAGAAGCTACATTCATTTGGTGGTAACTCCTTGGTTCTTGATACCAGAGGGCTGTTTGGGAAGGACTGATGGAAAGCTTTAAAGCATTGTTATTCCATCTGAGCTATTTTAGACCAAGGACTCTCACAAGCTACGACTCTCCATGTTCTCTAATGTGTTAAAGAAGCGTTCTTTCTCTGCCAGAGCTAGAAAGAGTTGCTGTCCTACATTCCTCTCAGCTTCAAGTGCCTCAAGCAGTCCAGTATATCATACAGGAGGACATATGAGGATGGCAGATCTTTCAGAAAAATGAACAGGGTTTTTATCAGACAGGCTTGGGAGTGCATTTAGTTAGTTATCTTCCACTGCATTAAAACTGTGCTTGAGTAGGTGGATTTTTTGGCTGGCGTTGTAACCATTAGGCAACATAAATCTTACATTTTTACTTTACTGCAGATATCAATCTTTGATAGTGATAAAGGTGTGTGCAGCCCAGTAGCATCTTTATGCCAAGGTGCAATCTGGCTGGTTGGTGCGATAGAGCTTTGCTGTTGTGTGGGTGGAAGAGGACAAACTCCTTCTGCTCCTACGCTTCACGTGAATAAAGGCAAACTGAATTTAGCTTCGTATTTTCATGGGTTCTGCTTTTATTTATCACTGAGTGGTTAGATTAGAACACACTTATTTGAAAGAAAGGTTGAGAATAGGTCTTTCATATCGGTAGTACGTTGGTAAGGTTAGTGTCTTGAGGGGTGTTTTAAATGGTGGGGGGGCTGGGAGTTGTTTTTCTTGTGGGTTTTAGGTTTTTTTCAGCTAGGAACTTCCTTTCTGGTGGCCTCTTGGGGTTTTCTGATGTGTGTGCAGCTGGAGCAGGTGGTAGCTTCTAACACAGTTTTTTGATTTTGGTGGTTTGTTGTTTTTCTGTAGTTCCTGGACCTGTTCCCTTGGAATCCATCCAGGGAGGACCCTTTGAAGAGAAGATCTATGTTCAGTGGAAGCCTCCAAATGAGACAAATGGCATCATTACACTCTATGAGGTAAGGAGAACAAACTGTTGTCAAGGAACACGTGCCATAGGGCCCTTTTCATGTGTGTTTAGGCCAATCCTGACCTTTGAGAGATTTCAGCAGGTGCAAAAAGAATCCTGATTAAAATAGATAAGAATCTTTGGGATAGTCTGATGCTGCCACTGAAAAAGTTTTGCAGCTCAAAAAAGAGAAAAAAATTCTTTACAGATGGCAAAATGAGAGTCATTTATTCCCCCACATCTTGGGTGTTCCTACTCTTTTTCCTGCAGTATCACCAAGGTCTGTCTGCTTTCTTTTTTTTCCTCAAAGTAAACTTCTGTTAGGTTTTATACCTAAATTCAGGACTAATTCCTCTCTGCCTTTCCAATAGTCATAACACTTCCCAGCAGTCTCAGCAGAATATAGCCATTAAGTCTTATCTTACGGTGTTCTTATTGAATCTCTGAGTGATACATCTCTCTAGCTCAACCACTTTCCCTGCAGCCAAACAAAATATACAGCAGGTTGTAGGATGATCACCAACCATCCTACGCTGGATGAAAAAAAATAATCATTGAATGTGATTCTGGAGTGTATCAGATGAGATGTTTCTTGTTAAGGTAAGGCAGTGTTATCACTGTCATGTGCTTCTGGTGAGACTGCATCCATAATGCTGTGTATGCCCCCAAAATGGGGGAACAAAATACAAAAGGAGGATTGCTGTAGAGGATAGTATGTAATGACTGACAGTCCTACAAAAGGAAAGTAAAGGCATCTTTATTAAATAGCAGAAAGCACTGCACCAGTGTGCTGGTTGAGCGTGTTTTGGTTTACAGGTTCAGCATTTACCACAGGAGGACTAAGAAAAGTGGAAAACAATTTTTTTTTGCTTTTCTGGTGATGTAAAAACCCTCCCCATGGTTTTGGGCAGCATTTTGTGATACAGAGAGGCAAGAACTGCTCTTTTTTTTTCTTTCTCTTTTATGCTGGGTGAATGTAAAAAAAACTTATTTTGGAAAAGACAGGGTACAAGAAGCAACTCTGCCATCAGCAGTGAGGGCTTGCTCCTTTCCTCTTCCCATCCAGCTTCTTGGTGTGGATCAGCATGTCTTATGTTACTCCTGGATCTCCTTGCCGGTGCTGTCTGTCTGTAATGCAGTGATGGTCAAGAGGCAAAAATCAAGCAGGTTTAACATCAGTGAGCTCTTACACTACAGCATGAGCAAGAGATGGCAGCTTTCTGCACTTCTAGGTAATTGCTGCAGCTGGCTCACAGGGGGTAGATTGAATTTGATGCAGCAAGATTAAATTAAGCAATATAAGTTCCTTTTGCTAAATATGTATTGTTTCAGCCAGGTGATAATCCTTAACTAAAATAATGTGTCAGGTTTTTTTTGGCCACTGTTTAGACACTTGTGGAAAGCTATTGAGGTCGCCTGCCACCTGTGTGTGCTAGGACCAGAACTAACTGTTGTAACTCCATGGCTTTTGAAGGTGTACTACAGGCTGTCCCGTGTCTGTGTAACGGGTTATGCTACCAAGCTGTCTGTATTTTTAAGGAATCGATCTGAATAGAATAAGTTGCGAATCCATTCTTCTTCTGGCAATGTGGGTGACCTATAATGGAACACATTTAAAATAATCTGAGTCAAATGATGCAAAAATGGCTCCTTTTAATTTTTAAAGAGGCAGCTCCCTACTAAAATATTGCCTTGGGCTCAGCTCATTGAAAGGACCTTAGCAATCTGAGTTGGTTTTCTGGCTGAGCAGCTGCATAGAGATACTTTAATGCCTCCAGGGTAGTGATGCATCATGACAGTGCCTTTGCCCCTCAAGTCATATCGTTGCTCGAAGCTCAGTGGAGGCACAAACAAATTTTTCTTTTCTGATATTGACTCTATGCATATTTGGCAGCTAAAGCCAAAGAGAAGTCAAGGTGAATTCAAACTTTTCCTCCTTTTCCTACTCCCCCTCAACTTCTAAAGGATGAACATCCAAGTATTAAAAACCAGGAGAACCAGAGTGGTTGGCAGTCATCAGGAATGAGAAAATGCTTCCTTTTTCTCTCCCTTCTTACATGTGAGGATCCATTCAGAGTATTCCTATTCTCCTTAGCACCCTGAGACAAGATGATCAGCTGGAGATAAAGACACAAACAACCAGTTACACATAACCTGAAGAAATGACTAGGTGGGTGCCAGGCTGCTGAACTCTGCTAGGAAATGTGAGTGCCTGGCCCAAGTAAAAAGAGATCCTGGCATTCAAATTGCTCAGTAAAGAAAGTACAGATCTTTACACAGAAATATCTCATCCTGCTACCTGCAACTGAAATTTAATCCTCCTAAAAAATACTGAGAAACATCCAGTGTTGTCCAAGTAGTTGCATCTTTTCTATTGCTTGTTTAATCTCTAGCCAACTATAAATACTTACACCTGCACCTTTATCTCTACTGGTATTGTTTTAAGATTTCATGCCGTGTGTCTAGGACTGAAGTAATTCCTCAGTAGCAATGACCTCCAAAGTGTTGAGACAAGGTTCAGCCATTTTTCAGTAACATCGTGGCTTTACTCTGCTTTAACAGAGTTCAGCTGACCCCTTGGTTAAAGAGGGGAAGAAAAAAGTCGGTGGTTAGTCTCTGATAGGTTTTCAGTTCTTTCCTGTGACCTTCAGTCTCAATCCAGGTAGAAGCAGAAAGCTTTAAGAACAGAAGAAAAAAGGTCAAACTATGCTTGGGCCAAGGACAACTCCCAGCTCAGGGTGCCCAAAGCCCCATCCAGCCTGGCCTTGAACCCTGACAGGGATCCAGCTTCTCTGGGCACTCTGGGTCAGGGCCTCCCCTCTCCCAGGGAAGGCTTTCTGCCTCTCAGACCCTCTCCAGCTGCCCTCTTGCAGCTGAAGGCTATTCCCCTGGGCCTGGCCCTTCCTGCCCTGGGCATCAGCCCCTCTCCAGCTCTCCTGGAGCCCCTTGAGGGACTGGAAGAGGCTTGGAGCTCTCCTCAGAAGCAGCTTTCCCTTCTCCAGGCTGAGCCAGCCCAGTTCTCCCAGCCTGGCTCCAGAGCAGAGGGACTCCAGCCCTCAGATCATCTCTGTGGCCTCTTCTGGACTTGCTCCAACAGCTGCAAGTCGTCTTGTCCTGGGGATGCAGCGCTGCAGGGGGTCTTCCCCGAGCAGAGCAGAGGGGCAGAATCCCCTCCCTCGACCTGCTGGTCCCACTGCTGGGGATGCAGCCCTGGACGTGGAAGACTTTCTGTGTTGTCAGTGCACACTGCTGAGTCGTATTGAACTTCTTGTCCCCAGCACTCCCAAGTCCTCCTCCTCAGGGCTCTCCTCAGTCCATTCTCTGCCCAGCCTGTAGTTGTGCTGTGATTGCAGCTGTCTGGGAGCGCTGCTGTTGCGTCTCTGTCATTAGGGAGAAACAAACCCAAGAACCTACCAGCATTTATTAAAGAAAGATTCTCTGCAAAGCACAGGTCAAGAAATACCACATTTTATGAGTCTGAGCTAGTGGTGACAACTTTTGCATTACTCCTGGAAGCAACTGCCTAGATTCACTTGTAGGTATTGCGCAAGCGATCATCTCTCAAACTCCCTTGGGCACAAACTCTTCTAATAAAAACAAATAAAACCCCCTCCGCCTCCTCTTAGTAAGTGATAGTTCCCTCCTTACTATCACCTTCCAGATCTGATTCATTGTATGAGGATCCTGTATTTTCTCTCTAGTTCTGTTAAAAAAAAAAAAAATTGTCTGTAAGCTTCTAAAATGCTTCCAAATAAACACACTGTCTACTCTACTTACGTCCCACTTGCTTTTCCCTGGGACAGATTTTCTTCTCAGATCCCTACTCATTCTTGCAGTTCCCTGCCAGGCAGACATCCTCGTCGCACGGATTGCCTCTGTGGTTTGCATGTGCACTGCTTAGGTGCCAACTGGGCGGCGATTCAGCAGCGCAACCTTCAGCGAGTCATTGTCAGCCAGAATCGTTGATTTCATAATGCCTGAATATGTCTAAAGAGCCCAAACAAAAGGGAAGGACCTTAATGAACTTTTTTGACTTGCACAAGTCTCTTCTGATTGGTATTTATCCTATTGTAGTCTTTTAGTACAGGCAACAATACTCTTGCATTTAAAACTAGTTTAAAACCCCCTGCATTGGGAGTTACAGGCATCTTGGCTTGTATCAGACACAGTGTGATCAGCAGGTCCGGGGCAGTGACTGTGCCCCTGTACTGGGCACTGTGACGTCACACCTCGAGTGCTGGGTTCAGTTCTGGGCTCCTCACCATCAGAAGGACATTGAGGTCCTGGAGCGAGTCCAGAGAAGGGCAACCAGGCTGGGGAAGGGGTTGGAGGGCAAATCCTCTGAGGAGCAGCTGAGGGAGCTGGGGGTGTTCAGCCTGGGGAAGAGGAGGCTGAGGGGAGACCTTCTCCCCACCTCCACTGACCTGCCAGGAGGGTGCAGAGAGCTGGGCCGTGATCTCTTCACCCAAGTGACAGGTGATGGGATGAGGGGCAATGGGCTCAAGCTGTGCCAGGGCAGGGTGAGATCAGATGTGAGGGAAAAGTTCTTCACCAAAGGGTTATTGGGCACTGGAACAGGCTGCCCAGGGAGGGGGTTGTGTCACTGACCCAGGATGTGTTTAAAAGATGGGTAGACAAGGTGCTCAGGGATATGGTTTAGCACAGGACAGGAATAGTTGGACTCGATGATCTTAAAGGTCTTTTCCAACCTGGTGATTCTGTAATTCTGTTTCAGTTTGAGAATTCACTGGGTACAGCCACAGCTGATTTTTTTCTTTTTTCTTATTTTTTAAACAAAGGAACCTTCTAGATCCCCAGATCAGTATGTAATTACAATCTGTTTCTAGGGAGCAGAAACCTCTTGTTCAAGGGAACTCAGCAAGCTCTGGGAATTGCAGCTCAGTTCATTGGTATGCTGAAAAGATTAGGGTAGGAGCCGTGTAGAACGCAAGTGATGGTACAGGTCATTGTGGGAGTGCTAGGGGAGCACAGCAAGGCAGCAAGTTAATAACATGAGCATATGCCAAGCTAGCAGGTGTCAGTCGATCTGTCCAGGCAAACAAGCCATGCGGCAGATGCACAGGTTGCTGCTGCAAGTAAGTGGTGCAACAGAGATAAAGCTTAAGAGCTGTAGCTGTAGTCAGGTCCCCAGGTAGCTTCAGGGTGTGTGGGTACTTACATGAGACAAGTGGATCAATCTCTGCTCAGAAACACAGCTAAACAGTGGTAATGGATTTTACTGGTACATTGGTTTGGGTAGAGAGACTCTGCAGAGGTGTGTTTGCATGTGACATTCATGGAAGAGGCGTTATTACAGCTGTCTCTCGTAGCGCTCTCGGAGTGGCAGAATCTAATAATATTGTAATACGTGCTGTCCCTCCTTCAGTCTCCTGGCAGACTAAAGCACCACAACTTGTTGAATTTTTTTTTTACATTTTTTTTAAATTTTTTTACCAGTTCTGAAAAGCTGCTGTGCCTTAAAATCCCCACTAATCAAATGCTGCTCATTGTGCTTACACCGTGTGGGAGTGCAGCTTCAAAGCCTTTGTGTACAAAGGCATGCAACAAAGATTATTTTTTTAAATTTTATTTTATTTTTATCCAAAGCATGTGTAAAGTCAAACCACCATCAAATAGTGGAAAGATCTATGCTGCCTTTGGACTTCAGGAGCAAGCAATCTAATTTAAGGTCACGGACCAGCTTTGGCAGTTAAATTCCCCTGCTTTTAGATGATATGAGGTTGTCTCATGCATTTCATCCATAATCCAAATTGAAGTGCTTCAGATGCCTGTGTGAACCCAGATACTATGCGCAAGCTTAGGTTTAATCTTGAAAATGTAAATAAACAAAAATACTTATGCTTTTTCCTGTTCATTTGGGTACCTGGACATTTACAGGTACACTCACTAAATGATGTTGGCTTTCACCTCAGTAAATACTTTTTTAGTGTGCCGTTTCTCTCTCAGAATTGTCAGGTTTTAGAATATTTTTACTTTAAAGAAGAAGGGAAAAAACCTACCTAGCATGCTTATCTAAACGATTTGTCCCCACGTTCCTTGGGGGAAGGCGTTGCTACAAGGCATTGCAATCCTAGGGCCATCTAAAGGGTGGCTGCAGTATAGGCAGTGCCTTGGCTGGAAAAACATCTCTTGGACTGTTGGAGTCCTTTCAATGAGCTATGCCTAAGGGCAATGTTTAAACAGCAAGCTCTCCTTTTAAACATTGCAAGGTGTAGTCTTGTGATCGCTTATGTTCTCATCTTTATGATTATTAAGTCCCCTGTGGGTTGCACATGGGTCTTGGGAAAAATAAGGATGCATTTGCAACCTCTAACTAGCTAGTTTTCTCAGTCACTGTTTCTGAAATGCTGCAAATCTCTATTTAGATGCCAGGAATAATAATAATAATAATGTAAGGGGCTTTCATATAGAGTTTCAAGTCTTTAATGGGATGCTTGGAGCCTAGTTCTTCTAATCCCAGTGGATTTGAGTTTAAATTGCACTTCAGAGGTTACAGATCCTCTTAGTTGCCATGTAAAATTGCAGTCTCCCCTTCATCATCTCTCCGGTTTACCAATATGTTATTTCTTCTCCATCACTTCACTTGCTTTTTCTCTGCAGGAGAGGTCGTTGCATGGAAACTGCCTCTTTAGAGGGTCACACATAAGGTCAATATTTGTGGGATGCACTGTACCTGCATTTACAATGAGCTGGAAACAGATTTTTTTCCATTGTTGACCCCTGAAAGTGCATACTTATTATAACACAAAGCATGATTATCTGGTGTGATAGCTATCCACTGCATGGATCTGCATACATTTCTATTCACAGCTCCTTTGTAGGCTGACATATTTAAGATAAAATCTTCCCTGCTAAAAGGTGTAGCCAAAAAAAAGGTTCCTGGAAAAGCTGAATGGGTCGGAAACCTCAGCTTGGCTTTGTAATTTGTTTGTTTGCTTTTTAAAGGCTTCTTTTGGTTAAGAGGAGTGAAAAATGGTTCCCACAAGCAGGAAAGCAACAACCACAAAACCTTGCAGCCAATTTATATAAAGTTCTACAGTTGAAATAGTAGAAAGATGACAATTCTGGGAAATTGCCTTCAGTGAGAAGTGGCTTTGAATGTGTTCCCATGAAAATCAATCATGCTACAGCTTCTCAATTGCATTCTGTGGATGCTCGGTACTCCCGGGACAGAGCTTTCTCACTTAAGCTCACTAAGTGTGCACTGAAGGAAGTCCATGCTGCACACAGCTGGCTGCTGCATTTAGCTCAACATTAAGAGAACATTAAGGAGACACTGTTAAGTGCTCAAAACCCAGGAAATGATCAATTAAGGATTGTATATTCAGTGTAGGTTTATCACTCCTCTGTAGGTTTGACAGTCTGGTCTCCATGCCACTGGATATTACTCTCTGTTCATCTGCAGCACTAATGTTGTTTTCCTTTGACACTGGATTTATATGGTGTCTCCTACTGCAGCATATTGTTAGTCCAGAGTCCATGAAAGTCAATTACACGAGGAATAAGTGGTTTACTGCACCAGTACTGTGTTGAATTAGAATTCCTTAATAATCTAAACTAGCAAGGAGACTGTGACCATGTATATAATCTGTTAAAGTTTGAAACTTCGTCAGCTCTGGAGGAGGCTGCTTCATCCTCTTAGTTACATATAAGGAAAGCTGTGTGTATACACACAGCTAAATTAGTTCTGTAGTTAATGGCTTTTTGTGCAGAAAGGGGGCTGGGCTGGCTGAAGAGGAATTGGTTTTTGTATGGCGGCTGACTGTGGTGCTCACTGAGCACTTGGTGGGCAGGTTGGTTGGATGCTGCCAATGCTCTGAGGCCATCTTAGCCAGGATTCAAGCCAGAATTCAGAAAATGAATGGTGTTGACTGCAGTGATTTATTATCTTTTCTTGGCAATCGAGAAGGGCTGTAAATCTGAGTATTGCTCAACTTTCCTAGCAGGTTAGGATCTCATGTCAGCCACACCCTGTTGTGCTGTTTCTGGGACAAGGCTCAGCAAGACAGCTTTTTTGGGGAAATTTGAGGAGCGTGAGGTTCCAAGGAATATCTTTTTCCAGCCAGCAGTATTCCACAGAGCCCTTTTCCCCCTCCATGCTGTTTAACAAAGTAATGTGGCTCTTCAGCTCCATGCCAGCCCTTGAATTCCAGTATGTGCTCAAGAGACCCCTCTGCCATGACCATTAAAATGGTGTTTAAATGCCATACCAGGGCCTTTCAGATGACTCCTCCAGTGCTGCAAGGAAAACCTTAATGTGCCTGTGCACAGTAACATCGAAGCCAACCCACACAGCTGTTTTTCTGGTGGAGCAGGATGGCTTCCCTTCTCCTGTCACATCTGGAAACGTAAAACGCCGTGGCAGAACTGAAGTCCGTTGGAGCCATGTTGATTTAATGTGGGAGATATTTGGGATTAGGCTCTGCTGGATCAGTCTGGAATGTCCCAGGGCAAACGCTCTGGCTGTTGAGGAGGGTGACAGTGGGGAGGATGCATCATATGCAGGCTGGCAGGTGGTTTCCTTGGGTGCTAAGCCCTGGTGTAAAGAGCCTGCTGTATCCTTGTTGCTGTTGTTCCTCTCCATTCTGTCCTGGTTAGTTGAACAGACCCTTAAACTTAGGAGATGTTTAAATGATTTCCTAATTAGGGATACTCTTCTAAATAAACACCTTAAAGAGCTTTTGAACAGGCTTTTTCAAATTATATAGGATTCTTAATTGTGCGCTACTCACAGTTGCTTGCAAGATACGCTTAACTTGGGAGCATTTCTTAATGATGCTCTTCTAAATCCTATTGTTTCCAGTAACATCTTGATGAGAAAATGAGAGAATTGAGAAACTCAGTTGTCGGGGCTTTTTTAAATGTATGACAACCTCCAGGTAAATAGCATACTTGTGTTATAAATAGTATGAATCAACTGTTTAAAAAAATTGCTTGATCAAGCTTTCCAGAAATAAAAGCATAATACGGTCCCTTGAGCACAACCATTTCTTTGATTACCTTTTTATTGTTCCTTTGAAGCCAACAGACCTGCAGCAATATAAATCCCATGCAAATGAGAAAAGATATTTGGCTGCAACAAAACTTTTTGGGTTTTTTTTAAATGAAGATGCTGAACTCTTTCAGCCTTCATGTCGGGCTCTTTCTAAGCCAAACTAAGTGATAAGAACTGAAAAAAAAAAACCTCCACCCCAACTTATTCTTTCTTATAATGAAGTTCAAATTAAAAAAAAGCCTTTTGCAAATATGTGAACACCTTGTCTTTGTGCCTTTCAGTGCTTTATTTTCTTTTCTAGAAAACATCCACCGTTTTCATCTATTCTTCTTTCAGACGTGCTTTTTATTGCTCATCCAGGAACACAGTTGATTCTTAATCCTGTATCTTCCATCTGATGTTTTTCACGTGCCAGTGTATCTGTGCAGTTATGGTAACAAGGATAAAGCTCTTTATAAAGTCCATATTCCAATCTTGCAGTATCTTGCTTACCAAAATGCAGTAATCTAAAGTGAGTAGCTGATTTGTGTTTATACTTCCCTCCTAGATGGGTATTTCCATTTCATCAGAAGTATTGCTTAATTTTGCAAACAGGATCAAGAAATACGGGAGTGGTGGTGTTACCTGCTAACTGGTGCCACTGGGTAACTGTGTAAATTGGGGAGCTGGTCCAGGTGAGCTCATCACCTTCAAAAGGAGGAGATGCCAGTATTGTGGTTCCTTTTGGGAGCTTAATCTTATGGATGTCTGTTAGAGCTGGTCTTTCCCTGCGCTCCTGCCATCCAATAGACAGGATAGGTTTGGGTGGTTTGCTGTGCCCTGATCTCATTACCAACCTCTGTCACTTGTAGTCCCCTGCCTCCCTTTGTGTCCTCTCCTTTTGCCCTCGCAGTTTGTCACTGGTTTTCCCTGATTTCTGTTTACCCTCTGGTCCCAGTCCCGGTGGTATCACTGGCAGCAATGGTGGGACAGCTTTCTGAAGCATGCTGCCAGCTGCACATGGAGAATGTCTGGATTCCTTACTCTTCCCTTTGTTCCTAAATCAGCCCCTTCTGTCAGAAAAGTGACATAGGGTGAGGCAGACACTTGACTCAGAGAATGAGCACAAACACTTTAAGATTTAAATGACTAAAAATACGTGGTCTTACAGTTACCATCTACAATAACACCTAGAACTAATACTTTATGTGTAAATGTGGCAAACTGCCTTGATACATATGTGGGTCTTGCTTCTGCTACTTTATGGCATGCAGCAAGCAGAGCAGCTGCGTGTGGTGGGGTTAGTTCTCTGTTGTGTTGGCTTGGATGTTTGTTCATTGCCCACAGCCTTTGCAATGCCCAGCGTAGCATGGCAAAGCAGCTATGAGATATAAGAAGCAGGGCTTTCAACATCAAGAACTAACTGAGGAACAAGTATGGAGATTGAATAACCGCCTCAGTGCTGCCGGCCTATCAAAGCAATTTCTATAGTTGTCATTTTCTGCTATTAAACTGAACAATGAGGCTCTCCAATAAAATAATATGAAATAACAGCTCATTAAAAACTCTCCTTAATATATAGCATGCTAATTAATGTCAGTGGGGTGCAAGCTTGAATGGCAGAATAGACTATAATGTTTAGAAAGTAGGTAAAATAAAAGAAGATATTTTATCACTAATGACCTTTTAGTAAACCTAATGAAATCTATAATGGCCTGAATACATTACTGAGGCGCTCCAAATTGCTTTGTTACCTACTCCATTCTTCCTCCCTTTCTCATAGACATTAACTTTGGTTTTATTTATAGAAAACAAAAAGCAATACAGTCCCAAGGAAACGTGAACAGGGAGAACGAGTCTGAGGAGAGTAGATGAGACTTCTCAGCCTGGGTATCTCTGTTCCTGGTCAAGAGAGAGGCTGGATATAGGACCACGTTCTGGTCTGTCCTTTGTGTGTGTGGTCTGTGCTTGCACTTGGTCTTAATTGAGCCCATGTTTGCGTGACATGCAGTAAATTGGCCAGGAAGCTAATGGGCCTCTCTTACTCACTGGGTGTCCCTAGGTTAACTTCCATATTCATTCCTAGAGCTGTGCTGTGGCTTTGTATGCTGCTACCAGCCATGCCGTGCTTGTGCTAAGACTCAACAAAAGGACTTTATTCTTCAGGGCTTTTAGTCTTTCATGTGCTGCCAGCCTTGAATATAACTTGCAAAAATGCTGTTTAACTCTCCCTTAACCTTCTGCCAAAAGTAGTAGCACTGGATGGAAAAACGAAAGGCCTTTGTTTCCTCCTTCTCCTTCCTCATTACATTTCATCCTTCCTGGATTATTGCCACTTATGCTCCTTCCCAGCTGTCTACATTTACCACCCCGCTACATTTCAGGGAGCTGGGAAAAGTAGTGAGCTGGGAAGGGACACAAGTGGCAATAATTTTCTGGCTTAAACTGAGTTTTAAGATGGAAAATGTGCCCAGTCATGTTTTATGATATTCTTTAGTTCTGAAGTCCACCACTGGAGAATGATTGCTCACTAACTCTTTCCTGTTCATTAGAAGATAACTTTCTTCAAATTATTCCTTTTGTGTAACACTTGGTGCAATTAACTTTAGTCTTTTACCCCAACTGTCTGAAACTTCCTGATAAGATTGAAACTAATGTCTATCCAAGCTGCAATCCAAAGTCACCTGCAGTAGTAATTGTTCCTAAGCAGCACAGGCGGCTGGCGAGTCTTAGAATAAAGAGCCTATGGCTTGCTGTGTAATCATGTTTCAATCAGCTTTATAGAACCATGAAATTGATTGTCTCCCGATGTACCGTACACTTAGGAGCAGATACTGTGCTAGGCAAGTTAATTCCTTACTTGGCTCCAAGCACATAAGAGGAGAGCTTTTGCTTCCCTTCCAATCTTCACAAAGGAGGGATGGGGAGCACAAATCACCTTGAAATCAGAATTTGAGAGCACAGCGGCATCCTCCAGCCCTGGTTTGTTTTCCTAATTGTCCAGTGAAAGCATGTTGATTTAGGAGAAAGATGCCCAGGCTCTTGGCTGCATACAGGGGAGCTTGGCTGAATGACAAAACCAGTGGTGGTGATGACCAGGTAATCACAGAGCTATAGGAATTGTAAAAGTCAGGCAGAAAGGAGAGCGGAGTCAGTGTCACATTCACGTGGTGTCCTCTCCGATATTGGAGTCAGCTTCTCTCTTCTTCTGGAGGTGGAAATAAAGGGGGGAATGCTGTGAAGATACTGTCTTGAGGAGATGAAGAATATTCTTCTTCAGATACCTGCACAGAAGGTTTGGCCCTGTCTTCATAGAATTTCATTTCTGCTTCAAACTTTCTTGTTTCAGGAATATTTTGATCTTTCAATATAAGTGAAACTCCATTCAAACTAAACCCAAAATCAACCCACCGGTTGATTCTCCAAAATCAACTCCAGAAGGAGCTCTAGAAAATCTTAGGAGCTCCTTCTTAACCTGAGCCTCATACCTGGAAGATTTAGTGTCTCCAGCATTTTTGCATTTTGTGTTGAAATGTTCCTAGTTCAGGGTCACTCTTCAATCTGAAATGTGTCTTCTGCTGGAAGTGGTTCATTAGTCCCTGAGCCTTTCACTGGCTAACTCTACAGTTCATGAGAAGGAATCAAGGAAAGAAAGGCTTTTGTTGTCATCCTTGAAATGCTCCTACGAGGCCCATATCTCTGATGGAAACTCAGAGGCAGGATGCAAACTAGGGAATTAAAAAATTTACAGAAACCAAATGACTGCTGAAATGACAAAAAGTGCTTCTCTCCTGATTTATGTTGTCTTTTAGAATGAACCATGTTTCTCTAAGGCCCGCTTTGGGGACTTTTCCAGAGTCAAAGATGTGTCCTCCCCAAACTGCTGGGCAAGTTCAGGCCATTTCTCCTGCACAGACTGGCTCCTACACAGGAGTGTTGGTCAGCGGGAGCAGTGCTGAGGGATTGCTGTTGTCTTCAGATCTTCATGGCAATGTGCATGCACGCTCCAGCTCTTCTTCAGCTGCAATACTGGCAGCAGAACAATGCCATGCAGTGTGTGTGTGGGGTAATTTGCTTTGTTTTCTTTTGCACAGATCACAGGGGGCTTGTGGCTGCACAGTGATTGTTAGGGTGTTTATTGGAGAAGAGAAATACAAACCCAAGTCATGCACACAGAACTCTGTATTACTGTCTAGGATGTTTTCCCTCTTAGTGCTTGATGAAGTTCCTTTTTCAACTGAGCCAAAAGCCCTTTCTAAGCTATTTAACTTCATCTGGCTCTTTGAAAGTGTAAAACTGGTGTTAAATTTAGGGGAAAACAAAATAATACATGGACAGCATTATAAATGAAGATTATTAAAGGACTGGAGCATCTCCCCTACAAGGATAGGCTGAAAGAACTGGGGCTGTTCATCCTGGAGAAAAGAAGCCTGAGAGGGGATCTGATCAATGGTTATCAATAGCTGAAGGGTGGGACACAGGGGGACATGGCCAGCCCCTTTTCAGTGTCTGTGGGGACAGGACAAGGGGCAATGGTCTCAAGTTGGAGCACAGGAAGTTCTGCACCAACATGGGAAAGAACTTCTTCCCAGTGAGGGTGAGGGAGCCCTGTGACAGGCTGCCCAGGGGGATGTGGAGTCTCCTTCTCTGGAGAGATTCCAGCCCTGTCTGGACACTGACCTGTGTGACCTGTCCTAGGGACCCTGCTTTGGCAGGGGGTTGGACCCCATGGGCTCTGGAGGTCCCTTCCAACCCTTACAGTTCTGTGATTCTATGATAAACATGCCCCTTTTCTTACTTAGGATGCAGACAATTTAGAAAGTCAGGTTGTCCAGATGAAATTTATATCCTCACCTCACTATCATCTTGTTAAGGTTGAACTTTAGGAAGTCATCCATGGTGCTGCTGAGCAAACAGCGCTGCTTGGTAGATGTAACTCAATCCTTTCCCTGGATACTGTAATCTTTCTCATATTTTCTAAAATCCATCTTGTAATGCTCTACTTTCCAGAAGCAGCTTCTCTTCTTTCCAAACTTCTCTCTACAGTAGAACAGATTTCCAGCTCAATAAAACCAGGGCTTCTGCTTTCTGAGGAGTGCCAGTAAGAGACAAGTCTGTTGCTCAACTGACACTGAAGTTCAAACAGCCTTGGTTTGGGCAGGAGTAATGAGACACAGCCCTGGGCTATAAATTACATTGACTTGGGAAGGAGGGGGATTCATTCTGCTTCGCCTGAGGCGAAGGTCTGCTGTGCTGTCAGCTGAGTTCCTTAGGCTCTCGGTTCCCTCTGTCATGGTAATCAAGTACCAAGAAAGCTGCTTATGAAAGTGTTTCCAGGAAGTCCCTTGTTACCTGCTACTACTTTAACTTGTGTAATCTCTGCAGCAGCAGCAGCAGAGGGGCATCTATTTCTAGCTGCTTTCCTGACAGATTTAAATGAAGACGGCAGACTGTGCAGACCTTTGGAACAGCCTTTCTGGACCACGAGAAATTCCCTGCAGCTACAGTGGTTTGTTAATAGTTGTCATGTGAAGAAATGGTATCGATGAGCTGCAGGTCTGTCTGCTGCATGGAGATCTCAGTGTTTTTCTTTTTCACACCGAGCTCCTTGGTGCCATGAGAAGAGAATTATGTCAAAGTGTTTGGCGTTTCTAACAGGGGAAGCAGGGTAGCAATGGCTCTTTCCACCCTTCCCACCCTCATCCTCCCCCTCCCCCCAACCAAATCTGAGATAGAGAGGAAGCCTTAGTGAAGCTTTTGTGCCTAGGAAGGACCAAGATCTGTGGTCCACCCACTGCTTTCTCATGTCGATACACAAATGTTTTAGCAACTTTGATCCTAAAGGGCTCCACACACATCTCAGTGACCAAATTATTTGCTGGGATTTAACACAGTGCTGTCTAAACACAGTATCTGTGAACATAATCCTTAATGATACGCTGTGGGCACATGCTGCTTGTGGAAGTCTCGCCTGTGACTAATCAATTAAGAATAAGATAAACCCAACAGTGGTTCCTCTCTTTTGGTAAACGATTCAAAACATGCTGAAGCTGAATGTGCATCTGTACTTGTTTGCAGTTCCATGTAGGATTTACAGTGTTGTCTCAAATTAGACAAGCAGAGAAAGAAAATACTCTGCCAATCGTGGCTGTGCACAGCAGGTCCTTTCAGGCTGATGGCATCTGGGTTTTTTGAGAAAAAAAAAAACAGATCTTTTTACCAATAGTGATATTTATGGTACAGAGCAGGACAGCAATGCTTTTGCTCTCTTACCAAGCAGTCCATGTGTAAGTTGTTAAGAGGATGTGGTTTGTGTTTGCTGATCTGTCTCTGTTAATGAGCTGTTTGCAATTTGAGCCTGGGGTAAGATTGGCCAAATTGTGTTTTCACGAGTTTTGTACAGGTCTTTCCCAAACTTAGGTGCTGTGTCAGCATAGATGAGAAAACCAAAAGAAAACCCATCCGAGGAAGTGTTCCTGTTGTAGTACAGTAATCTCACCACTCGCTGCATGTCTTTACAGCAAAACGCCCGTACCTTGGCCCTGAGTGCTCGGGTGCCTGTCATGTCTGTCTCTTGCCTCTCTCCCCCAGTAAGCAAAAGCAATCACCGGCTTTGAATTGATTTTTCATGCACCTTTTTAACTGCTGGAAGAGAAAGGTGGCATTTCAGAAGATAGAGATGCAATTTTTATTTAGTTAACTTCAGAAAATCTGGGAGATAATTTGCTGATAATGTTTCTGGGACTTCACACCAAAGGATGATGAGTATTAACTTACAGGACTAACAGTTTCCTCAGCATCCTTTTCTCACCTAAGGGAGTGCAGGATTTGGGCAGTGTACTCTGTGCCATGGTTAGTACAGCTTTTAGCAATTTCCAAAGTGACTATTTATAAATATTTGTTCATATAAACTCTACTGTTTAAAAATATTCCCAGCGTTGCAATCTGGTACCACCCTTCCGCCTCATCTGCTGCTCAGAGAGCCACTGAGGAAAGTAACAGATGAGGTGACAGAGATCTTCTCTGAGAAACACTGTTTTTTTTCTACTTCTTGCCACTGCAAGCAGGTATGTCCCTGGATTTAAATGTAGGAAGCTATGTTGCCTCCTGTTCAACAGTTTTCCTTTTCACGTTGAAATCCCGAGAGAGAAGTATGCTTCAGTGGATAGGACTTGTACTAGGTATCATTGCAATCTTCTGCTATTAAGTGAAGCTTAAGGTTATTGCCAAGAACCTGCTGCATTAAGGAGCCAATGTTATATGTTCAAGGAAGGGACGAGAGATGAGCACCTGAGAGCTGATGGGTTTTCCTGCCGTCTTTTCAAAATTTGGAAAGTACGATTTTGTAGCTCAAGAACCTGAATCTTTTTATTGATGTCTTTGTGAAAATCTATCTTACCTGACTTGAGTCTGGCTTCTGGGGAGATTTCAGGGATCACCCCCTCCATTCAGAACAGATACACTGTAAGAACTGGCAGTTTAGTTTCTGGGTACATCTGCATCCAAGTTCTAAATTATGATGATAGACTTACCTAATACTAGTGGGCTTGGAATTTGATCATTGACTTGGCTTACCTCTTAACCATAACTGGCCTTTCTTCCCTCGTTTCCTGGTTTGTAGCTGTTGTCTGTGGCCTGTACCCTTCCTTGGAAGTGTTACCATTCCTGTAGCCTCTTTAGCATGTTAGAGACACTGCAAAAGGAGAGTCTGTGCAGGGGACCTTACCTTGCTTCTAAGATAAGTGTTTCTAGCAGTCGTGTTCTCAGTTCATTGATTTTTGTCAATATGATAGTAAAAATAAAAGTAACTGTGCTTGAGAGTGAAAAAAGGATGAACAAAAAGCCCCCATACCTGAAACTAAACAGGTCCTCATTGCCAAGAGAGGGGAAGGAGTGCTCTCTCTGCAGATGAGTTTTGTGAGCAGCAGGTCACGCAGACTTCAGAGACTGTAAAATAATGACTTCGTGTCAGAGCGTAGCTTGTGCTCTTGTACTTGCATTACTTCTCTTCCCACTTAGAGTACTCATTGTACCATACTTCTAACGTGATAAATATATCTGGAATGAAAATGCTTAGCTGTATCCTAATTACAGGAGCACTGGTTTTCATTTTGGAAGTATCTGGAGGTTATGATGACATGCTGAATGAATGCAAAGTGGTACTTTTCAAAAGACTTTCTAAAGAGTAATTCTGGCATGTCTAGCTTCTGTTAATGTTGTCAGCTTTTTGGGGTCAGCCTGCTTCCATGATGGATATGTTTTCATGTTGTGTATTGACTGGTAGGATGCTGTCTAGCACACTGCAATTAGATCTGTCTCACCATTCTCATTCTAATAGTCACCTGAATATTTTGACCAGCAGAATGCAAATTAGTAGTAGTAGTTCTCTGGGAATCTACTTGTGATGGTAGGGTCCAACATGAGCAGGTGGATGTTGCCTGGGATGTAGATGCAGTTTTGGGAAACCTCTGCATAAACTAATACTTCTGGAGGAAGTAGGCCTAACTATTTGATGGATGGTTTAGCTTTGTGTTCTAAGGAGTAAAAATTTAAGTTGTTGGCTTACACCACCACCACTCTACAGCCATGTCCTGTGTTTCCCCATGACTATTCCTCAGTACTGGTCACGTTGGGTTTGTGTGACTCCATTCAAGGAAACAGGGTTTGAAAGAAGACTCATGAGTCAGATTTGGCCTGTCCAGCTGACACGAGTGAGACAGGAGGGGAGAGTTGGACCCCGCTTGGTACTTAGAGTAAAATATTAATTAGAAAGGCTGGCAGCAGGTGAAATAGAGGTTTCTGCCCAACAACCAGCTTGTACAAACAGCCTGACTTTGCTAGCTCCAACTTTGATAAGGATTTTCCTCTTTACATCGACTGAGAATTTGGTTCAGGATTTTCTTTACTAACTTCAATGTAGTTTTTTTATGAAATTCAAGCCATTAAGAATGAAAGTCTGCAATACATTTCTAATTTTTAAAAATTGCTTAAAAACAGGATCATAATTAGATCAGCAGGAGGCAATTTTTAAAAAAATTTATTGCACCGTGAAAACTAATAGAAACTTGATGCAATAATCAAAGTGCCTGGATCTGTTTTAAGTTATGCTAGTTTTCTCCAGAAATGGCCCATAAAAATTTACATTATTTTTAGAGCTTTAATTAGCTAAGTATGTAAACCGAAATATATTTGAGTTTTGGAGACATTCAGAGGCAAAGAAAAGACAATATAAATGTTCACTCTAATTCTTATTCATTTGAAGAGTAATTATTTCCTTTGATGCTAAATCACCTTTTCATCTTCTCACTCGATCCATGAATTTTCTCTCCGTTGACAGAACCTTGGGATTTTATTCCCAACACTTTGGCCCTGTCATTCAGCTTTATTAAACTGGCAGTTTGTTTGAACACTTCAGTTACTCATTAAATTTTACATTTTCTCTAGCTTTATTAATCACCGCTTTTTACGAACAGGGAATGTAAATGATCCCTTTGCCATCTACACCGTGTGGTAACTTGTAAGAGACTCCTCAGCATTTCATGAGGTTTTTTCCTGCTCATGTAATAAGGGGGATTTTTTTTTCCCTTTCATTGTAAGATTTACATTGGCTCCTGCTTTTTTAGTATTGTTTTCCACAGGACAATTCCCCACAAAAGCAGATTTTCATGGAGCTGACATCCCTGTTTTACTGCTTCCTCAATGAGGAATTGTGTCCACCCTCAGCAAGTACGCTGATGATACAAAGCTGGGAGGAGTGGCTAACACACAGGACACTGAGTTTCCATTCAGCAAGACCTGGACAGGCTGGAGAGCTGGACAGGGAGAAACCAAATGAGGTTTAGTAAAAGCAAGTGTAGAGTCTTGCACCTGGGATGGAATAACCACTGGAATCAGTACAGGCTGGGGGTGACCTGCTGGAGAGCTGTTCTGTGGAGAAGGACCTGGGGATCCTGGTGGGTGACAGGGTGGCCATGAGCCAGCAGTGTGTCCTGGGGGCTGAGAGAGACAATGGGATCCTGGGGGGCATCAGGAGGAGTGTGGCCAGCAGGTCACAGGAGGGGATCCTCCCCCTCTGCTCTGCCCTGGTCAGGTCCCACCTGGAGTGTTGTGTCCAGTTCTGGGCTCCCTGGGATAAAAATGACAGGGATCTCCTGGAGAGAGTCCAGAGGAGGCTACGGAGATGATTAAAGGAGTGGAGCATCTCCCCTGTGAGGATAGGCTGAAAGAACTGGGGCCTGGAGAAAAGAAGGTTAAGAGGGGATCTTACTAACATTTATAAATATCTCAAGTGTGGGACACAGGGGGAAATAGCCAGCCTCTTCTCAATGTCTGTGGGGACAGAACAAGGGGTGATGGCCTCAAGTTGGAGAGCACGAAGTTCCACACCAACATGGGGAAGAACTTTTCCCCAGTGAGGGTGAGGGAGCCCTGGGACAGGCTGTCCAGGGGGTGTGGAGTCTCCTTCTCTGGAGAGATTCCAGCCCCATCTGGACACCGACCTGTGTACCATGTCCTAGGGACCCTGCTTTGGCAGGGGGTTGGACCCCATGGGTTCTGGAGGTCCCTTCCAACCCCTACGATTCTGTGAAGTCTGTGACTAAGCTGTTTGTACACCATGGCAAAAGTATGTTCAAACGGGCCGCTCTGTGCTTGGGCTGAGTAATTGCTGCTATCAAATCCTCGAGCGTTCAGAGCATGTACACCCAGATGGAAACTGGCTAAAGTCCCTTGTGAAAATTTAGCTTACTGAGGTCAAAATTTGCACGTGTGCCCTGCGTGCTGCACAAATACCCTGTTCACAGAGGCTTAAAGCCTTTGCTTGTGGTCTGACAGCAATAAGTACAGCAAGGTAACGTGGTGGAGGCAGGAGAATACTGTCTGCTTTCCTTTTTGGCATTTCTAACCTCATTTATTCACAACAAATATTCTCATAAACATGAATACTTTGCGATGAGGCGCTCCAGAAGAAATGGGTTTGTCATCACAGGAGCCTGGGGAAGGGAATCCAGTGTGGCAGTAACTTGCTTGGTGGTGGTAGGAACACCTAGGGGCCTTGTACCTTGCATAACTGGGGAGGATGAGGAAGGAAATACTTTTATTGAACACCAGCACTGTGCCCACCTGGTCCTACTGGTGCTCCCCCTGAATCCTGGTGTTTGCAGCCCATGGCACTGTCCTGTAACTCTGGCTGTAGACAACCTGGCACTGAGGAGACAGAGCATCTAAGTGCTAGAAAAGTTAGGAAAATGTTAGGAAATGTTGAGGGGCACATGGGTGCCCTGGGGAGTGTCTCAGACTGATGTAAGACAATGGTTTATTGTTGAAGATTCAATTCTTAGTTTGAGAAATGCTAGAGCTGGAGCACTTGAGCTTGCTCATGAAGCAATAGGTTTCCCTGGTCAAATGGTCAAAACACCAGTATGTCTTCAGGACTGTGCCACAAAGGCACCTCAGATTTCCTGTAAGGACAGAGACAGCTGACAAGGGGTCCCGGGACTCACTGAGGCTGTAGGATAACTAGGTGTCTGTGGTGGCTGACCCCTGGCTAAAGGCCAGACACCATTTTCTGCAGCCCCTGGCCCTCACTCTCAGCACCCAACTATGAACAACTGCGACAGTGTCATTGCCTGGGAAGAACAGAGTGGATAAGAATGATCAGACTGCTCATAATAGCTTGAAAGAGGGAAGAGGCTTCTCCTGGAGTACCTAAGGGTTGAGTTATCACGGACTAAAGTCATAGGAACTAACTGGGTTTAACTTGCTGGGCAATCCTAAAGGGAAGACTGTGGAGCAGTACTTCTCACTAGTTCCCTCTGTGAGCAGTGAGTTGCACTGAATGCTGTGTGTGTGTGAGCGTAAAACATATCAAAGCACACTTAGACTGCCATGTCTTTAAGCAATGTCTTTCATGCAAATTATGCCTTTTTTTTTTCAATAAATTATCCTTAATTTGAATCAATAAAAAAAATCTGCCTTTCCGTTGCTGTATGATGACTCTCTCCAGCTCCCTGGTGAATTCATAAATCTGTTTCGCTTTCAAGTCTCCAAATTATTTTAATAAGGAACAAGGAGAAGCAGTATAAACCATGTTTTCTGCATGACTTTTCATGACCAGGTGCCTGCACTCTAATTTGCCACATTTTGATGCCCCCCAGTCATGTTTTATACACAGGAGCCTAAGCTGAGCCTCATTCAAATTTGCACACTCGTTATTCCTATTCAGAGTCTGAACACTTGTTGGTAAAAGGCACTAATAGTGCAGTAAGTCCAGGAGCAGCTGGTAAGTCTATTTAAATTACAATTTGTAACAAGCTCAAGATGCCAACCTCAGATCCTTTTCCTGCTCTGAAATGCCCTGATACTGTTTCATGGTGAGTTTAGGCAGCAGGCATCTGAAGATACCTTATTTACCTTTTAGGTATGGCTAAACAGAATGTTCCTAACCTTCCTATTTCAAACCTGTTGCCATCTTTCAACAGGCGTTCTAGATTTGGAGAACTCACACCTGTAAAATCTTGAAACAGGGCTAGAAGAACCTGGCACAAACTCCTGTATTCACAACTCTGATATGTCCAATAAGAAGCAATTCTTTTTATGCCCTTTGGGTCTGAACCACTATAGGCTTTGGGGTTGAAACCATGAATCACTTGAGACTATCGGAAAACGTAGGCTTGCACTGATCAAGGGCTTTTGTGTTGAAATTACAGCAGCTCAAGCTTGGCCACAAACAGATGGACCTTTTCTAATGTCATTTAGGTTTTGAAGCCTTTTTTTTTTTTTTTTGGTGAGCCCTGCGGGAATGTGTGCATTCTAAACTTGGTTTTGATCTATGGAAGCCCTGGGATTATTTCCTTCCCCTGATATTTTAATTTTAATGCAGGTGCAGACCACTGTGCAGCAAATTTAACTATCCTGACTGGCTTGTTTTTCTTAGTCACCTTTAAAATCTCTTGCACGGTGCTAAGAGGGGAAAAAAACCCACCTGATGTCAGGATTTAGAAAGTGTTCTGGGGAGGGATGGATGGAGGAGAGGGTGGCATTAGAAGGATCTGCTGCGTGAATCACCATGACTAAGTGTGACTGTGTCCTTTACATACTTGCCTGGGGTTGCCAAACGCTGGATTGAGAGCCTGAGGGGAATCTTCTGCTGTTTGCTCCCGTGACCCTGCCTAAGTCATCTTGCGGTGTAGGAGGCGTGGTTTGGGGTAATGGTGTTTGGAAATATGGGGCAGCGTGGGAGACAACTAAAAAAAAATGCCTTAAAGATGGAGAAAACATTTTCTTCATCATCAGAGAAAATATTCAGAGTTTCTTGTTCTGTGGACCTCTAATTTTGCTGTAATTGAAAACCTAATGAAGTACATATGAAAAGTGCCGGAGCCTTTCAAGTTTAGTTTTATTCTCTGATCCCAAGCATGCAAAGCTTAAGTCTACATCTGCAGCAATTAACCTTGTTCACCTCCTCACCATACTAAGTTAAAAATCTCTTGGCTTCCTCTGGTTGCTCATCAGGGTGCTGTTGCTCTGCCTCTCTGCCACTCGCTCCAGCTCTGCCCAGACGTTGGACACAGCAGTGGTGTTGGCAACGTGGCTTTTCTCAGCAGTAAGTGACGTTGTCACTGAAAACCCCAGCTGTTTCCTTCTGCTTCTCCCTGCCCCCCCCCCCCCCCGCAATACACCTCAAGACTTGGGAGACAAAGACTAAATTGCACCAAGTAAGACTGACCTAGTGCAAGTCCCCATAGATGCTCATGGAGATCATGAAGGATCCTAGCCAAGGTCAAGGGCTCTAATGGGGACACCAAAGAGTGGAGGTGCAGTTTTTATAGAGCTTTTATTTCTTGTTTGTAAAGCAGAGATGGAGCTAGTCAGCTTGGTGCTTGATTTTACAGCTCATTAGTAAAAGGGAAAGAAGCAGCAGAGCTAGGTTGTCTTAAAAGGGGAGTTGGAACAATAAATTTGACTATTTTAAAAGTTGTTTTAGAGATCCTTTAACTGTGATGCCTTTTAATGCAATCTAAACCAGTCCAAAGAGGCTTTAGAGTATCACAGGGAATTTGGTGATTAAAAAAAGAGGGGTGGGGGGTGGGTGGGAAGACTGCTCAGAATATTGCTGCTAGCATGGAGAATAAAGAAAAGGAGATTGAGCCAATCGAATAGATTATCCAATTAACACAATTTATGGTTGACCATATTCTTAGAGATGAAATTAAAGGACAACCCAATGGACCATTAAAAATGGGAACAGAAACGTGTTGTTTTCTGCTCTTCTGCACTTGAGAGCAGGGAAATGTAGCAGAGTACAGTGAGCATGTTATGCCAGAAGTTTTGCAGAACACTTTAAAAGTGCAATAGAAGTGTTTTCATGTAGATTGGAAGTTGATTACAGGACCATAAAACCACAATTGGAGTTGAGAGGTATCTAGAGATCTTAGCTGTTCACTTCTCATTCATGTGGTCTCCGTGATGTGAGTTCAGAAAACAAAATAATACAGCTGAAAAAAAAACCCCTTACAATGTAAAATATACTGTAATGAGCATAATGCAGTTATGTCTCTGCCAGGCAGTGTTTGAGTGGATGCTCGTGTTCTCTCAAATTGAATAAAACCCAAAAATCAATGTAACATGGCGAGAAAGGTCTAAAGCTGGCTTTAGTTTGTCCTTGTATAAACAAAATGAATGGATCTCTGCTCAGTTCTCCGTGTGTGCCCTCTGCTGATGCACTTCTCAGGCATGCCCATCTGGACACGTGTCTTTTGACCCAAAGAAAGCAGGAATTCAGTGTTTGAGAATGAACCGGATTTGGTGTTTGCTCTGCTCAGGTTTCTCACTGGGGCCATTCACCTTGTGCAGCGATGAACAGAGGCCTCACCAAGATTCAAAAACATGTGGGATCCTAGTGGGATTCCCATCTGTGATGGAAAAGAGAAGGATATAGGCATCATATGGTGTTTTTTCTATTGACTGGTGCGAATGGAGAGTCTCAGGGAACAGAAGGCAACTGCCCAAGAAAAGCAACTGCAAATAGAATTGTGGAATCATTTAGGTTAGAAAAGACCTTTAAGATCATCAAGGCCAACCACTAGCCCAGCACGGCCAGGCCCACCACTAAACCATGTCCCTAAGCACCACGTCTACACATCTTTTAAATACTTCCAGGGATGGTGACCCCACCACTGCCCTGGGCAGCCTGTTCCAGTGACTGACAGCCCTTCGGGGAAGAAATCTTTCCTCATGCCCAATCTAAACCTCCCCTGGCACAGCTTGAGGCCATTTCCTCTCATCCTGTTGCTTGTTACTTAGGAGAAGAGGCCAACCCCCAAAGAGAGCATCATGGGAGAGATGGATCATGGTACATTTTTGTTTCCAAGTTTTTCAGTGGGAAAGAAGCTAGTGAACACATTTTCTGCACTTAGGCTACTGCATGGGGTTTTTTTTTCCTTCTACAAAGAGTATTTAGCTGTTCAATGAGACGTATCTCACTTCCAGCTAATGGATAGCTCAGAGACACCTTTGTGTGGGAAGTCACTTAAACAAAAAGGAAACATTTTTTTTTTAGTAGGGGTTTTTAACTCGCTTCATACACTGTGCATTTCACAGCCTCTGGCATTTGGGAAAATACAGTTCAGGTGAACAAACCAGAAAATGTACTGCAGGAAGCCTGACTGGAGACGAACTCTTCTGCAGTAGTAATGGTATTTTATTCATGTAGTACCTAAAGTATCTGCAAAAACTGTATCCCAGGTATTTGCTTTAAAGCAGCTATGTCCTGAGGAACAAAGGATGTTGTTTTTCCAAGGTGATGGAGGATTTCCAGCTCTCTTCTGACTTTGGACTCTCCACAGGACGTTAGAAAATCAGGCCCGGGATTTATTCAAGAGGAAACCAGCAGCAGTGACTTTACTCAGTGAAAGTCATAAACATCCTGTGCACAAATGAAAGCCCTCTGGGTGCACACACTGTGAAGCCTCTTTAAAGGCCCTGATATATTAAGCACAAGATTTGTTCTTTCTGATAAAATAGTTTGATGAGGGTGGAAAGCGAAATCACAGCGCGAAGTCATATGCCCCTGAGCGAGAAAGGAAGCACACAGCCTGGCCATCCCACCGATGCTGGGGCTCTCGTGGGTCCCTCACATCCACACCTTGCAAAGCTGCTCCCAAACACAGGTGCACATTGTGCCCTGGCAAGCACTGATGTTTCTTTTTGTTGATGCAGTTGCAAGGTGTCCTTGTGCTCTTCCTGATGCCGCTGTCAGAAGATGCTTGGCCCTGGGTGTTCCCAGTCTGAGGTTTTCACTCCATTGTAGGGGAGAAGATATTGGATAGAAGGTGGGGTGCATTCCCAGTGTAAACCCACGGCAGAACCAGTGCTTACCAGTACTTGCTCTCTCCTTCTCTGTTTCCCCAGATCCCCAGCCAGGATGGGCCCAGTCCTTACATTTCATGGTGCTGCTGCAGTAAGACCAGGCTGGCAGGTTCACTCTTCAACCTGCAGCTGCGGGAACAGCTAAGGAATATTCATGAGAATTTCAACCTTGTCTGCTTCTGCAGAGCTACTCAGGAAAATATGTTCCATCTTGCTATAAATGTTAATATGCAAGATAGCATCTTCACCACTAAATTCCAAGCCAATATTTTGCATATAAAAATTTATTTTCTTCACTCTGTTATCTAGCTGCAAGCTGACCATTTTCCTGCTAGAATATTGCAGAAGGAACTTGGCTTTTTTTGCTGGCTGAAGCAGCTCAGGTGGATTTATTTGCTATTGCTTAGAACATTAAAACAAGGTTTTTTTTACATTGGCTTTAGGAATGATTTCTTACTCTCTTATTTATGATGGGTGCGCATTAGTGGGGGACTTGGGTTTGTCCTTCCTTCTGTTTCCTAAGGCCACATTTGTCTTGAAGCTTTGCAACAGGCCAGCCCACGTCTTTAGGAATTACGCTGGAGGGAAGTGTGGAGGTATTAATTTAAGAAATAGAAAAACAGGCTTGGAAATTGCACAGCCTATTTTCATCCTTCACTTACTCTGTACAGCTGCTTTTTAATCTTTCTGATGAGAGAAATCCAAAGTTGGGATAGCTTGATGGCATAACTTGAGAGACAGCTGAAAAAGCTGCAGTCAGAGTCGTTACCTTAACACGATGCCAAAAAATGGTGGTACCTTCCATTGGAAGGCATTCTGCCTTTCTTGCATGTGATGGCAAACTCATCATAGAAAATAATAGTGCATGAAGAGCATGGCAAGGTACAGGTAATCAGATTATTAGAGGCTTAACAAAGCATGACAACTCTTACATATTTCCAACCCAAACTGTCCCATGATTCTGTTCATGAGTGTTTGGTGTTTGAAAGTCTGGAAATGGAAAGCTCCAGGCAAAAAAGGAAGTACCAAAAAATCAATGTGTAAGGTTTGATTTTGGGATGCTTTTGTGAGAAAGGAAAGATGGGCCAAATGTTTGAGTCCCAGATTGTGTCAGAACTGGGCTACAAGCGAGTCTCATGCTTGGTGCTCCACGAGTCCTTAACTGAAGGTGAGTTTTCGATTTTTGGAGTCAGTTTTTACAGGTCTCTCTTAGGTTAAGACTGCGGATTGGGGTGTGATTCGCTCTGACATTGGGACGGGCATGCAGACATGCACTTAAAATTCCCTCAGCAGTAAAGGAAGCTGAAAATGTGTCTGAGTGGTTTGCTGGGCTAAAAACATTCCTTTAGGTACCTCCAGCCAGTGTTCTGATGATAATACCTGGCTGGTGTGTGTCCAGAGGCGTAGCCAGGTGTCTTACAGTTTGTTCCTTAGGAATATCAAAACCTTTTGAGACTTTTCCCATGGCTTGGCTCAGGGTTTAAGCTGCAAACTGACCAGTCTGCATTGCTTTTGGCTGTGCACTAGTCATCCTCTGTCTGCTTCAGGCCTGAGTGTTTTGTCGAAGGGATGAACCGTGTTTGAACTAGTTGATCTGACACCTTTCCCTGCTCTGCCTCCTGTGTGATAACCCATTTCAGCAAGGTGGTGAAAGACATGGTGTGCTTTAGTTTGCCTTGATGAAAAGAATTGAAGGCTGCTCCCTGTGCCTCCCCTTCTGTCGCAGCATGCAGTCAGGGCAGATAATTTTCCTCAGCCTGCATCCAGAAAGATCTATTTCTTTGTCTTTCCTATGTGTATCAGCTTGATCTGACCCTATTGGCAGAGGTGAAGCCTTAGGGGGAAATGCAGTCCCTAATATTGCACTCAAAAGAGCACATCAGGAGGGGTGTTGAAGAGGGATTGTGCCCCTCTCCTGTTCCCTTCAAGAAAACAAGCAGCTCTGATAATATATGTGGAAATGAAGGGGTTCCTTCTGTTCTTCATGTCTTATTTTTCACACCCAAACAAGACACGTGCTGGAGTGTGAAGATGGAGGTGAGCTACATAAAATATTTACATGCTTTCACATAAAATCACATAGCGGAGTCCTCCAGCTCTGATACTCTCAGCTTTGAACTTGGGATCAAATGTATAGCCCACGTTCAGGGCCCTGGTTGATTCAGATTTGCACTTTGCTGGATGTCAGCCTTGGAAATGTAAGTGGTAAGTGTCACCAGGCAGTGACATTGTACACAGGAATGGGGACTGGGCCAGTTTTTGTGTGGCTGGGAACCTGGAGCAGAATCTCTGTAAGCAGGAGGAATAAACTACTTACCATTTCAACAAGCAACTATTATGTTTTGTCTTTGGTAAGTAAAATAAAAGATCCTCAATGGTCTGCTGAAATGGCAGTTTTGCCAAGATTAAATGTAGAATTGATACTGGAAGGGACAGATATTTGCAGAAAAATCAGTATAATGAAAGATTAGGCTCTGTCTCATGAATAACTGCTCTCTGCTGTTGGGTTTTGGCTGAGAGTGATGCTGATACTTTGGGATTTACTCCCTGTATTGCATCAGCTTCCTAAGACATCTGGCAGTGGTCTGGGCAGCGGTGTTCCCCGTGGAAGTGTGGTTCTGTGAATGCCCCTGAGCGAGAGGCTGTGGGGAAGAAAAGACCCGATCTTCGTTCTTCAGTAGGTTTCAGGCTGGAAGAAGGTGTTGCATTGTCTGGTTTGAAGTTGGCAGTGCTAATTATCATTATTCAGCGTCAGCTCCGATCCCAGGTGATGTCACTGAAGAGGAGGTGGCGATTAAATCTTCATCATTTATCCTGGTACGCAGTGACTAGGGAGAAGCCAGATCAGGCTCGCTGGCGGTGCTGGGCTGATCTGTGTAAGGGATAGGTAAATAATTTTAAGACTATTTTGCTAATCCTCTCATCATCAGGTCCAGCTAGAAGCTAGGGAGGGGAAGCAGTGACATTGGGAATGGCTTTTCCTTGCTGCTCATTACATTAAACCCAAAGCTGCTTTTGCTGCTAGGTATGTTATGAATGATGCACGCTCAGGTTGAAAAAGATCTGTTTCAGAAACGCAGTGTTGACTACGTGAGAGTAATCCAGATGGGTAGTATGAACTGAGGAGAAGCTTTGCAAAAATTTCTGGAAGGTCAGTGGTGTCTGAAATGGTGGCAAGTGAGATGCTCAGTATAAAACACCTTCACCTTGTACACCCTCTGGGAACACTAAATTTAAAGAAAACATTTCCAGGAGACACCAGGAACAAGAGCTGGTTTTCCTCCATCATAAAAAGTCATTTGCACAGTTAGTACACATTGCATGTGGCTTCTTAACACCTGGCTTGGGGAACAGTGCTTCCCTGAGGCAGCGGCTTGGGAAATGAGGGGAATGTTTGGATAACTTCGAGTTCAAGGATATTTCTGTCAGACTTTAGTGCATCGGTTTATTTGTGTTTATTTTTGGGAAACGGGGGAAAAATGAAGTTTGCTTGTAGGCTTTATTAGAGCATGGAGTGGAATATGTAAAGCAAGATTAAAAACTAAATAGCCTGCTGTTTCCCAAGGTATTTTCAGTCATGAAGCCTTTCAGTTGGTTCCCCCTCCTCTCCATCTGCAGTGTTGAAGTCTGTGAAATGCATCCCGTGCTCTCCACTGGTGCCCAGCTCCCTTATCTCCACACTCTTATGAATTGCATAATGAGTTCTAGCCCTGCAAAATCACGCTTTGCCTGTGACAAACTTTTCTCATCTGTGTGTGAAGTTTTGTGCTGAACCTGTTACGAAATCGAAGCAAGCGGCATAGGAGAGCTTGGAGGGAAGTTTCTGGTGTCTGTACCCTGCAGGTGCTGGGCAGACAGGATCACAGCCTGGCAATTGAGGAGGTGTTTTGCTTCATGGTGGGGTGGGCATGCTCAGCTCAATAGTGAGCTTCACCAACGCTGCACTAAATTGGACTTAAACACCTCTAAGTCATCCCTCTACACCATGGAGCCTGCCTGGTTGTCTTCTGGGTAAACAGAGGCAAGGATTCAGGAGAGGATCGTGTAACTGGGAAGCAGCACATCTTCCTACTTAGGTGATTTTCAAAACAAGGCGCCCCTTTAAAAAAGGAAGGATGAAAAGCTTTGGTCAGCAGTTTTGCATTTCTGGGATGGCAGCAGTTTTATTTTCTTATTTCCATGGTTTGATAGCAGCTCTTTCGAAGCTGAAGCGCGCCAGGTGGCCATGGGGCTGTCAGGGTGCCCACAGGGTAGGGGGAGGCAAGCCCAGCCCAGCAACAAACAGGCTGTTCTGGTCGGATGGGCAGGCTACTGAGCAGCATTGAAGAAGCTGACATCTCTGACAGTCCCAGGGATCCCTATCCCAAGTGCCCTTCTGTGGGCAGCCCGCCCCTGTGTGCAGCATGATAGGACAAGAACCGATGGATAAAAAAAGACCCTCTTGATTGCAGCTCTTGCTTCACAAGGCAGCTGTGAGTTCAAAAAACAGCAATAAGTCAGGAGAAGCTGCCTTTTCTTCTGGCCCTGTGAAGTGGGAGGCAGTGGCCAGGGTGTCCCTGGGGACCCAGTGCATGACCTCGGCACGGCTGTGCTGACAGCAGCTCTGCTGTCTTCCCTGCTGGGGTTCCTCTCCTGGCCTGGGAAGAGGTAGTTACGGTCCTGAGGCATCATGAGCTGAAAAGGGAAGCGGGTTATTATTATTGGTGTTATATATTATATGTTGTATCTGTGTGTCAGCTCCAGAGCACCCCCAGAAGCTGGGGATCATATGTTGTATGAGGGATACCGGGAAGCAGAATGGGCTGTCTTTATAACGACAGGGACATAAACTGTCAGTGAGAATGTAGGGGGTGATGTAAATGGATTCACAGGTTTCAGATGCCTTCCCCAAACTGCCACGCAGGCTGTCACTGACGTAGGAAATAGATGGAAGGTTGCATAAAGTGTCTACAAAGTAGTGGCTGGATTTACCGCAGTACTTAGGGGTTGCATTCGAACTGGATGCAATTGCTAAAATCAGAGGGGAAGCTTGAAGTCCTAATGTTTGATGGTGAATATGGCTGTAGAGAGCACAGTGCTGCTGCCGTGGTTGATTAATTCTATATGACAAAGGATATAAGATGAAGTGGTGTGTATATGGGGATCAATTGCTGGGGAAAGAAACATATGAGCGTATTTTTTTTGCCTTGACTGGCAAGCTCTCAATTCCGAGACATTAGAGTTTGCTTCCCCCCAGTTTTAAGGTTATGAGCACATGAAATTCTGACAACTCGGTTATTCATCAGTGTGAAAGCTTACTCGAACGTATCAAATGTATGGCATGGCTAAATGGATACATCAGCTGTGATTTGAACAGAATATTCTGTCTTGTTCATTTATTTATTTGAGAGGATGAAAGGGTTTCTGAACAGCCATCCAGGGTTCCCAAGGGATTTTGGTGGTGGAAGGCAAGAAGGGCTGTTACAGTGAAGTGATGAGATCTTTATCGCAGTTCGTTCTTGTATCAAGCTTAGGGCCTCGTGGCTGTGCTGTAATACGTTCTGCCAAAGGAATGTCTAAACCCAGAGGGTAATTTATCACACTGCTTGACATTCCGTTTCACTGCTTAATTACCACATTTTTAACAATAAGCACCCTTTTTTCTACAGGGATTTGTATTTTATTTAACCTTCAGCTTTCAACTACGCTCACTAATAATTTTATTTTAAAAAGAAAACAGCACAGGGCAAAGCCTTCCCTGCCTCCACCATGCAAAGCTGGCCTGGAATTCGCCAGCCTCCCGTTGCTGTCCGCGTTTGCGGAGCGCGGGGTGGAGATGCAGCGCCCAACCAGGCACAGGATGGGTGAAACGCTGAATGTTAATTCAGCTTCTTGAGCAGACTGTGAAGTCCTTGCAGAGCTCTGTGCTCCAGCCCGTGACTGATACTCGTATTCCGGATATGCCTGATGAAGCTGTATAATTATACATCCCATTATCGCGGGCTCATTTGGCTTCTGTGGACACGCAGTTGCCCATATACCTGTGGGCAAATCCCAGTGGGTTAAGGGTGGGAGGGGGTTGTTATTTTTCATTTTGTGTGTTCTTCTGAAGGAAGATTTGCAATGGAAAATAGCTTTGTGCTTCCTACTTTAGTTAATGCTATGGTCTTTCCCTTCACAATGGAAGTTTTATAAGTCCTTGTATTGTAATAGAAGTTTTACAGTCACAGATGATGACAGTTAGCAAAGCATTCACATTTCCCTGGAAAATTGTGTTAAATTAGGCTCTGGGAAGGAGAGAAGAGCTGTGCTTATGCTCTCAGCATTGTATCTTCATCTTTGTGGTGGTTAATGGGGTATTTGCTCAGGGATTTCAAGGAGTTAATATTCTGAACTTTTAAAATGGCTAAAAAACCAGAGGGGAGGGTGGAGTGAGAGGGGATGCTTCTGGGTACCAGGGACTGGGCATAGTGGTGGAGATCAGATAGTTGCTTAAATAACAACAAGGAGTGGACTTGCTAACCATTCCCTTTCTTACACTGTTCTGTTCTTACATTATTCTCCAAAGTCTATCACAGCAATTGTATGTCACTGAACACTTGGAAATTAAATATGTAAAGCCATTTTTGGTAGTTTCTGGAGGAGTAGAACACATCCTGCTCACCTGTTTTATGCTTCACAAAGAATTTGGGCTCACGTGGCCAACTTTTACACATAGCCAAAAACTGACCCAGGGATTTGAGCTGCCTGGGTGTCTCCTGAGTAAATCATTCCTGTCCTGCAAGGTGAATGCTGGGCTCAGAGTTTCATCCCTCCTGTTCCAGTGAGAATTCTTTATCCTTTTGAGTTCCCTGCTGCTTCACATTTACTGCTATTGTTACTTCAACCATTTCATTAACACAGTGAAGGAGATTCCAAGGAAAGTTTAGGATTTACCAAGGGGTATTTCTTGGGTTTGCTGTATTTTAGCCTGCATCAGTGTGCGCTGTGGTTAGAACCATAGCAGGGTTGGCCATTAAAACTTCCCCTTGTGACCATCAAGTTGCCCTGGAGCTGATGTGTAAACTCTGAGAGACATAAATAAAAATCAGAACAAAGGTTCCAGGTCGCAGAGGAAAGACAGGACAACTTTCAGCCTGCCCCAGCTGTGTGCTGTGCAGGAGATACCCAGGAGCTGGTTAAAAAACAGAGTTTCAGTCATGTGCGAAATTTCCTCATCTCTGTATTTGCATTTATTCTGCATCAGAATAAAGCCAAATGTTAATATTTTCAGAGTGAAATGCTTAAATATATTTTTGAGTATTCTCTTGTTTGTTTTCTGTCTAGATTTTTAAATGCTTAAATTAATATTAGTTTCCTTTTTATTTTTTTGGAATAGAGAAGGCTCATATCATATGCCTTGTCTTTAAAATAGATTATTTTAAAATAATTTAGTACAGCTGCTTTCTAGTGATTGAGTCATCTCATTGAGTCATCTCATTTTCCAGATTAGTATCTCTTGTTTGTTTTGTAATGAAATGGTTTGGCTTGGAACAAGAAATTAAGATAAATACTCAGCATACCAAGTAGAAGAACAGGTGGGGTGGATTTTTTTTCAGCATCCTGTTTATTCTAGGAAAGTGCTGCATTTCTGCTCCAGACATCTTTCTGTGCATTTATACATTACTCCAGAGTAGGAAATTTCCTTTTTCTTCTTGTAAACGTTTCAGTGCCTGATTCCCTGAAATTTCTCTTGCTGCAGAACTTTTAGTTGAAATCAATTAAGGAGAAGAGTGGCAACTTCTTGGTGTCTTCGTTTCCCCTGGTTATAGATTGATACACGATGCATTTACACATGAAAACCAACCAAGAAGTGATGTATTACAGCATCTTTCCTGTCCAGAGGAGAAATCCCCTGACACACAGACATACATATGGTATAGCACGTTTTGGATAATCCAGTGGAGACAGACATGACTTCAGGAAATGATCCTGGCTCTGGGAAATGAGCTAGCTGGGGAGCCCACGGCGTGGGCAGTGCGGATGTGCGCTGGGGCAGTGGGCAGCAACCTGCCTCTGCTCCAGAGCTTCCAGCAGAAACAGTGATGGTTGTGTCTGCTTCAGCCAGCCTTGGAGGTCTGTAAGGGAATAGACTGAGCTCTTGGGTGTTAATCCACACTTGGGGTAGCACTGCTACCTAAGGAAGAGCAGACATCTTACTTGCAAAGGAAAATTGTAGTCTTTTTTTTTTTTTTTTTTTTTTTGAGCTGGAAGATAATTTCCCCTTTTTCAGATAGTTCCCCCCAATTGGGGCTACTTCATCTGAGTCAGCTGTAGTTCTGCTGCTTCACCATCAGCACTCAGCAATTACAGACATCCATAGAATGCCTTGATGAAAAAATGTTTGCATAGAGAACTGTAATTGCCCTCTTGTAATAAATGGCAAAGTGGAGACTCAGAGAAGGTCAGTTCATCGCAGCCATGATGAAATTCATCAGCAGAGGTGGGCACAGAGCCAACCATGTATCTGGCCACAGAAACTTTCCTGCCACTTCAGCCTTTCAGACTTGGTCTTGTGGGAAGCAGAGAAGAACCTGATGATAACTCTGTTGGGAACAATTAGCTGGTACCCAGCTCTCTATATCCTTAAACACCACAGAACCCCAGACTAGTTTGGGTGAAAAGGACCCTCAGAGCCCCCCTACTTCCACCTCTGCCATGGGCAGGGACACCCCCATCCCAGGGTGCCCAAAGCCCCACCCAACCTGGCCTTGAACCCTGCCAGGGATCCAGGGGCAGCCACAGCTTCTCTGGCCACCCTGGGCCAGTGTCTCCCCCTCCCCGGGAAGGATTTCTGCCTCCCAGCCCCTCTCCAGCTGCCCTCCTGCAGCTGAAGGTTATTCCCTGAGGCCTGGCCCTCCCTGTCCTTGGCACCAGCCCCTCTCCAGCTCTTCTGGAGCCCCTCAAGGGACAGGAAGGGGCTTGGAGCTCTCCCCAGAAGCAGCCTTCCCTTCTCCGGGCTGAGCCAGCCCAGCTCTCCCAGCCTGGCTCCAGAGCAGAGGGGCTCCAGCCCTCAGATCATCTCCGTGGCCTCCTCTGGACTTGCTCAAACAGCTTTGTGTCCAGGGACCCTTGAGCCTGACGCAGCACTACAGGGAGGTCTCCCCAGAGTGGATCACAGGGATGGAATCCCCTCCCTCGACCTGCTGATCCTACTGCTGGTTTTGATGCACCCCAGGACATAGTGACTTTCTGGGCTGCCAGCATGTGCTGCCAGGTCATGTTTTCAATTTATGGACTGAATGAAACTGGACCACATACACAGTTTTTGTGCTATTGCTTTCCTATTATCTGTGTTTCATCGATGTGCTGTTTCTGTATTGAAGTTAGATGTTATGTTTTGGGGACAAGGATTGTTTTTTCTCTCTGAGCATCACCTGGTTTAATGGGGTTCATATCTATTGGACTAGTGAGTCTGCTCACAATCTGGCTGTGCCACAGCTCTCTTTACTGTAGCTTATATGTTCTAAAAAAAATGGGCTGGGGAATGGTGAACTCTGATTTGAGTGCATAATCTTTCTGAAAATTGACCCAAACTTCAATATCAAATCACAGACGTGCTCTCTTGTAAGTATGGTTTTGTTTTTCCCACCTCTCTGAGTTGAATCCAGGTTGTTTCAAGGTCCTTTGTACTCATATTTTCTGGTATAGTGAACAGAAAAAGAGACTTCTTTTTTAAATCAGTGACTTTCCTTGTTTGGTTTTGGGTTTTGTTTGGTTTTATTCCCTCTCTTGAAAGCTTTTCTGGCTCTATTTGCCTTAAGGAGATAGGTTTTTTTAATGAAGAAAACTCATTTTGTAGTGATTTTAGAACTGATGAAGGTAGGTGAATACTTTTATTTATATGCAGATTGAGGATAAGTGCATCTTCACTTAGAGACTTCTGTATAATGTGCTTGAAAATAAATGATGCTGATTTTGCACAGGCCACCTCCTGGCATCCTGTGAACAAGGTTTTCAGTGACCCAGCAGTAGGAAGGTCCCATTGTTTTTCCCAAATTCCTAATTTGCTTATCACCCTTTGACATTTTTAAAGAATTGCTATTTCTCTAGCAGTTGATTTGCAAAGAGAGCATACAGATTACATCATTCCTACCTGGCAGAATAAATCCATTTTTCTTTCTGGAATTGGCCATGACACTGACTGGGTCATGTCTCTTAAAGTCTGTGATGCTCTAACTCTGATGGTGTTTTATGCTCTCTTGCCTTGAAGTATCTTGATACAGTAAGAGCTGTTGAAATTCCACCCCATGCCATGCTGCGCTGCATGGTCCTCGCCTTACCCAAGGAAAGGAGGGAGGGTAAGGATTTCTCCTCCCTGCATCATTGTTTGTTTTAATGTCCATTGTCCTAAGGTCCTTCTCAGGTTTCTAGGAAGTACTAAAAATTTGCAACCAGTTTATGATTCCTGGAAAAATTAGTAGGCTTTCAATTCAATTACCTGCCAGCTGTTGAAATGTAATTCCTCTAAGAGTTCTGCTTTTGTTATTTCTTGGTGCTCCATGGGCCTGGGAGTAATTCATGGCCCTTCTCTCTTTACCCTGCCACATCTTGGGTGTCAGCTCTGCCTGAATTGTGCTTCTCAGTCCCCAGGAAAGGATCCACGTGCTCACAGCTTTCTCTGCAGTCAGTAGCATCAGCCTCTGTCTCTTATTTATCCTGTCAGTATTAAAGCGTCCCTGTTCAAACATTGTACATTTATTTTCCCTCAAAATACAACATTTTCCTCCTGTCATAAAGCAAGCGACTTAAACATTTTCAAAGGCTTTTTCAGCCAAGCTGGGAATTAGATTCTTGTGGAGTCCTTCATAAAAAATTGAAGACTTCATGTATTAACATACATTGATTTATTCATAGTGTTTCATTACAAATAAGCGAGGATCCCATAATATCAGGAAAGGTTAGGAGAGCAGCGGAGCACGTTATATTATATTGACAGCTCAGTTGAAATTGAGCTGCCTTTTGGATTGAATTTGGAACGCAGGCAAGGAATTGGCTGGTAAATAAGTCATGAGTTTTACTTGGGAGTTGTCTGTATACCAACAGGGTTGCCACGGGTAAGCGTGGTGGAGCTCGAGCGGGGTTTCAAAGGTGTGCTGGCAGCTTGGATTCCTCTAAAGGTGCCTTAACACCAGCAGCGGGTGTTTTTGTGAATGGCTTCCAGGTCTGCAACCCTGCTGACTTACACTCTCAGGCGAAAGCCAGGCATGGTATCACATGTAAACCTGCAAACTGAGGCTAAATCAGGGTGAGTGAAAAGATGCCAGAAGCTGGCATACGAGCTCAGAGAAGAGAAGGGCTTTTTGTCTCCAGACTCGATGATATTTATTCCATTTAATCATACCATTTCATTTCGGCGTGTTCTCTTCAGCACAGGAAAAGACTTCGACAAGCTTTGCTGTCAGGAAAAGGCTCCCGTTGTTTTCAGTGGCCCTTTGAGAAGAATGTCTGCCAGGAGGAGAAAATACTTGACAGAAAATGTATCCGTGTTTGTTTGCCCCCAAGGTTTTTGTATGCTGTGGGGGATTGGGTGGGATATTCTCATGGAAATATGGCCGGTCCTGCTGCGTGCTCTGGTTTGGCTGCAGAAGTTCTGAGGCTCAGAATAAAAAGCAATTTCTTGCACCTTTTGTTGGGAATCGGCACATGGTGAGGTTTTAGAGGAGAGAAAAAATGAGCTTTTTCCTAAGTTAAAGCTCTGGAAAAAATGTCATGCTTGTTTGTCAGCATCCAAATACAGAACCTCTCGCTAGAGATACTGAAGTAATATCTGTCCTAGTGTTTTCAATCCCTAGTCTCATGAGATGGCAAAACAGGGGAGCAGAGAAAGGCCAGGTGCAGAAGACCCCTTATCACCTTACTCTCCTTGTTCTTCGTTTGCAGATTACATACAAGGCCATTGGGTCTCTGGATCCCACTGCTGACCTGTCCAGCCAAAGAGGGAAAGTCTTCAAACTAAGGAATGAAACACATCACCTCTTTGTAGGATTATACCCAGGGACTACGTATTCATTCACCATCAAAGCCAGCACAGTCAAGGGCTTTGGGCCACCCATCACAACACGGATTGCAACTAAGATTTCAGGTACTGCTTCAGAGACCAAGACAAAAGAACTTTCTAGGGCTTTGTTCTTTAGACCCACAGCTGGTGTGTAAAACAATAAAAAAGTGTTCAGCTTAGTGTTTCTATGAGTTTCCTAAGCCATTTTTAATTTTTCTAAACTGCCACAACCCAGTATCTGTGTGTGTTCAGGTTACAAATGCAGTGGTTCGTTTGTGGATATCTTAAATATCCATTAATATCTTTGTGGAGCATTTTAAATGAGAACCTTCATTAGTTCTACAAATGAACTATCTCTAGAATAATTGTTAGTATTATCTGCGTGGCTGGGGAAGCTCCTTCAGTAATGTGGCTTTTATTTTCAGATTGCACCAAAATGAATGTAACGAAGTAATTGAATTAATAGTGCAAGGAGATTAAAAATAAAGGAGGAAAGCTGTTTTTATCTTTGCTTTCTAAGGGCAGAGGGAGGGCTTGAGGTAGGCAGGCAAGTGTAGGAACGGCACTAAAATCAGGAGGCTTTGCAAAGAGAAGGTGCATGTGTCTAGGGGGAAAAAGGATGCTTAGGCTGGCACCCAGGTAAAGAAGATGGGTGGGGGGTGGGAGAGATGAATTTGGGCAAAGGTATGTAGACTTTAGTTTTAACATTTAATTGATAGCACTAAAATAGGTTCTTAAATGCAATTTAAGACTGTCATTTTTGGAATACCTAAACTGTTTTTTCAGTCAAACCAAAATAAATGTTTGGGACGTTCAGGACACTTGCAATGCTTGAAATTATGGCTGGGTGCCTTAGACAAGAGTGCACAACAGCACATATTTTCCATTGCCCTATTTCAAAATCAGTTAATAAAAAGGAAGTTGTTAGCAGTAAGTGACAGTATACATTTTAAGGGAATAAAACATAGGCATTCCCTCCACTGACCATCAACAAGGTTCAAGCCCTTAATGTTTAGCACTAAAGCCTGTGTCTCCACATTACCAGTGGGAACAGCTCCACAGGCCGTTCAGGTTTAGGCAGCCCTACTTGTTGAAGGGAAGGCATGGCATGTGCTCTATCCACTTGTGACCACAGAAGGAAAATAGCACTGTAATGGGTGGCAGAGCTTTCTTCCTCCGACCTGGTCTCTCTGCGCTTTATTATTCAGTGAGTGCTCACATTGTGTTGAAGCCTGGATGATGATTAACTGTATGAATGTGGGCTTAGTTTAACATCTTTTCTTTTCCTTTTTCTTCTCCCCCCACCTTGCAAACATCTGGTTTGCAGTAGGTAGGCACAGACTCCCCGCAGGCGTTAGGGCAGTCTTTGACATTCTATTGTGTCATTGCACGGTCAGTCCCATACGTGTAATTTGGAAATTACTGTTAAACTCCTCTAAGAGGCAGGCCTGAGGTTACTAGGAAAATGAATGACTTTTGCATGGACTGGAACATCCTCAGTAAGACCATATATATTTTAAAACGAAAAGACATCTAAGCCACAGCAATGGGGCAGTGTATGTGTGTATATGGATAGACACGTTGGTTTCTTTTTTAATCACAACTAAAAAGCAGAATTCCTGAGGATTTCTCTTTGGGCAAGAGGTGGGATCTTGCAAAATAGGCATTAAATTGCTGGGCGGTGCTTGCTGGTTTTGGGATGTCACTGCCAATTGTCATTTTATGGAGGTACTACACAACTGTTGTGTGCTGAGTAGGCAAGAAAACTGCTACATCCTGTTTCAGTGTCTCGTAACTAATACAGACTCTATCACTCACTTATGCTCAATACCATTAGTTAGCCTTGCCAAGCCGGATGTTTCTTCCATTTCCTTCTTAGCTGCATGGTGTATGAAAGTAAGAGTGAATTATCAGTGGTAGGGGCAGCATTTTACATGGATGGTCACTAAGCAGATGTCAGGCACAGCCAGGAGGAGATACCAGAGCTAGCTAACGTATCAGAGCTTAGTGGCAGCAGGCTAGGCTACAAAAACTTGCTTCAGAACAGGACAATGGAGGCTACAAAGGCAGAGCCCAGCCCATTTCTGATGTCCATACTGGCCTTGCAACCTTTTGTGGTACTGAGTTGTGCTGTAGCACCATGCCCTCTGGCCAGAGTAGGTGCTGAGCAGTTCTTGCTGTGGCAACTCCAGCAGTTCCAGTGAGCTCTGGTACAGAAGATGACTGGTGATGTGTGTCTTCTTTAAAGGACTCACACTCTTAGAATCATAGAACGGTCTGGGTTGGAAGGGACCCCAAGGATCACAGAGCTCCAACCCCCTGCCACAGGCAGGGCCACCAACCTCCAGGCCTGGAGCTACACAAGGTTGCCCAGGGCCCCATCCAACCTGGCTTTCAACACCCCCAGACACAGGGCACCCACCCCCTCTCTGGGCAGCCTGTTCCAGCACCTCACCACTGTCTCTGTAAAAAAACTTCCCCCTAATATCTAGTTTAAACCTCCCCTCTTTTAGCTTTAATCCACTCCCCCTTGTCCTGCCATTATCTACCCTTTTAACAAGCTGATTCCCCTCCTGTTTCTCTGCTCCCTTCAGGGACTGGAAGGCTGCAGTGAGGTCCCCCTGCAGCCTTCTCTTCTCCAGGCTGAACCAGCCCAGCTCCCTCAGCCTCTCTTTGTAGGGGAGCTGCTCCAGCCCTCTGAGCATCTTCATGGCTCCTCTGACCCCTCTCCAACAGCCCCACATCTTTCTTGTGTTGGGGCCCCAGCTCTGGACACAGGACTCCAGCTGGGGCCTCACAAGGGCAGAGTAGAGAGGGACAATCACCTCCCTGTCCCTGATGGCCACCCCTCTTTTCATGGGTCTGTTCCCCCCATGATACAGAACACCTATTTTTCAGAGAAATCCTCGTTAAGGAGTCGGCATTCATTCTGAACTCATTGACAGCTTGTTGATGGGGAAGTCAGTAGCTGAGCTGATAACAGCAACCACCATTCTTGATGGTTTTCAGGCATTTAGATAAAAATCCTGATTGTAAATAGCATTACAGTGGAAATCACTGAGAGGATTAAATATGGGAGCTCCTGCTGTGCAACTTGCCCTCATGAGTTACAGGTGAACTGTTTGTGTGAATTCTTCTGTTTGCTTTATGCTCTTAAGATATTTCAATAAAACTTACATCTTTGGGATAAATTTAATGCTGCTCTGATCTTGTGATCTCTTCAGTTCTTCCACAGTAAAAAATGTCCCAAACAGATGCCTGCTAATACATAATAAGTAAAACATGCCTCCTAAGGAAAGCTATCCTACTTTCATGAAATGATCCCACTAGATGTTAACAAAGGAGAAGTAGAAACTAGATTTTGGCTAAGTGTGAATATTCAGTGGTTTGCTGTACTGTTCTGGGGAAGGCCTTGGTGAAGCGATGGGGATGCCCTGGCTGGGAAGTGTCTGAGCCGGCTGTTGGGAGCCCTGCAGCTGCCAACCGATTCAACACAGCTAAAGCATTGGGGTAGAATGTCATGGGTTTGTGTGCCAAAATAACCTGGCTCACTTGTGCTCCTCTCTTTTCGTCTTCATAATTCACAGGTCAGCTAATCAAGGAGACACAGCTTAAGTCTGTCTATTAAAAACTGTCGAAGCTGTGCAAGGTCTGATCCAATGACCAGAAGAGGGAACAACAGCCAGGTTTCTTGGATGCTCTTCTTGTCTCTGCCACTGATTCACTCATCCCAAGTGGTCTTTTCCAATGTCCATGCAGTTTTCTTTGCTCACCTTTCCAACCGAGGGAATGATCAAAGGATTACCTCCTCCCAAATGATTTCAAAGTCTTAAAAATTCAAGCTCAGGGTTTCAAAGCCAGCTTGAAGACTTGGGTGTCCTATTCCTGTTTAATTTTCATAGGAAAAGAGTGCACAAATGTTTAAGCAGTCCTGACAGTTTTGGTCACAACATTGGGAAGTATTTTGATGTTTCATTTGAGGAATGTAAAAACGGTCTCCAAGAAATGTTAATAGTGTGTTGCCATCGCTACTGATGGCAGTACCTGGTGTATAACTAATGTCTCCCTCTTTGTTCTGCTCCAGCACCATCGATGCCAGAGTACGACACGGACTCCCCCTGAACGAGACTGACACTACCATCACTGTTATGCTGAAGCCTGCTCAGTCCCGGGGAGCACCAGTCAGGTAGGTGTTTTGTCTTCTCTTTTCACAGTTTCCCCCCTTCTCCTTCCTCCCGAGGCTTCATCACGCCTCTCTCATTCTCCTCTGATAACGCAGCTGCTGAAAGCAACCCCTGTCTTAAAAGGCCAACTCTGCCGTTGATTCTGCCTTTCACTGCTGTCTCTTATAAGCGCCTCAACCTGCTCACCTCCCGCTGTTAACCCTGGGAAGGATTACTGCTAGCATTGCGTGGGGTTATTACCCTTTCAGCAGCACTTCGGGTGCTCTGGAGCAGCAGTGTGTGGAGCTGTGTACTGTGACACTGTGGCTTAAGCATTGCCATGCAAAGCTGGAGGAGGTTTCAGGCCTCAGACTCCTGTCGTCTTCCATGATCATAGAATGTGTGAGGTTGGAAGGGACCTTTAAAAGTCATCTAGTCCACCTTCCTTGCAGTAAGCAGGGACATTCCACTAGATCAGATTGCTCAGAATCCCATCAAGCCTGATCTTGAATGTCTTCACGGATGGGGCCTCCAGTACATCTCTAGTCAACCTCTTCCTGTGATCCGCCACCCTCATATTGAAGAACTTTTTCCTAACATCCAACCTAAATCTCCCCTTTTCTAGTTTAAAACCATCACCCCTCATTCTACTGCTCCATGCCCTTGTGAACAGTTCTTCCCCAGCTTTCCTACAGGCACCTTTCAGGTACTGGAAGGCCGCTATAAGGTCCCCCTGGAGCCTTCTCTTCTCCAGGGTGAACAAGCCCAACTCTATGAAGCCTTGTCTTCATAGGATCGGTGTTTCAGCCCTTTGATCATTTTTGTGGCCCTTCTCTGGACATGCTCCAACAAGACAAGGTCTTTCTGTAAATATCGTATGAATGACTGAACTATCTTTAATGCTTGTGGGTGCATTTGTTCAGATTCTGGATCTAACCACCCTCCTCACATCTTGATCCAGCTATTGCTCCTGGGCTAGTTGTGGAGTCATGTAGTTATCTGGTCCAGAGAAGATGACCTATGGTTTAAGCGAGGCTTTGCCAGTTGTAGGCAAGAGCAATTCCCACTGGCAGAGCAGAGGATTTAGGGGCAGTGAGCTGCTCATGCATCTGAAGACCTTGAAGAGACCATTTCTGGCTGTCCCTGAGCTGAGTCTCATGCTTGATGATGAGATGCTGAAATCATGGACTCAGAGAATTTAGGTTAGGAAATGACTTCTCAAATCATCACTGTGAATACTGCCAAGACCCCCAAAACCATGTCCCTAAGTGCCACCCACCTGCAGATAGGTCCCCAACTGTATGAACACCACTTTGAGGCCTGTACTTCATCACTCTCCTGTCTAGGTGAATTTATATATGGTGAAAGGCACCAGCAGAGGAACAAACTTCCCTCATGAGCCAGCGGCACCTTATCTGTGGCTGGCAGAAGTGCCAGTTGGTCATTCATCCAGGCAGTGCCATCACCCGAGAGTTAGAATCACGATCTGAGTACTGACCGCTGCTTTGCAGAGGTGTCCAGGAGCCATTACCTCCCGGTAGGGGACTCAGGCTTTTACCTCTACTTGTCACAAGACACCTCTGAAAATTTCCCTAGGGGGTGGGGTGGTATTGTAAAAACCCATCGTCCCTCCTTGCGAGGTGACTTGGCTTTCTGTGCCCCACTGACAGGTTCTTAACGCTTTTGAAGGATGTCCCACTACGTATGCAGGAGGAAATTGCTCAGATGTAGACCACTTGATGTAATGACGTATCCTGTATCAGTTGGAGGTCCACCCTGTGTGACAGCCTTCCCCCAAATTGCATCGATGCTCTCAAGCAGAAAAGCTGCTTTTTAAGACTTAGCACCATCCTTTTTCTAGTTTCTCTGAGTAATGTATTTTAAAGTTTCCCTTTCAATCTCTGGTACTCCATATGAGCGAATATAGGAGCCTATTTTCTGAATCCTTTAGGGATGTCTTTCTGCTGGAAAAGAGCAGTAAAATCACACAGCTCTGTTTTGTTTTATTTCTTTATATGGGGGAACATTCCTGTATCTCATTCTACCACCTGCTGTCTTAAGAGTGTTGCTATTTTGTCTTTTTATTGAAAAGTCTTGCGATTTCTCTCGAAGTCAATTTACTCTACTTTAACTGTGTTCAGTGAATAATGCCTTTTTCCAGCAAATGCATTATTAAAAAAAAAAAAAATTGATAGAGATTTTTATAAATTTTCACTCTGGCTTCTTTAATTGTGTTGTAGTCTGTTATACAAACATTTGCAGAGAGTACAATATTTATATGCCACATCTAAATGATAAGCTTACTTCCTATCATGAGCCCATGTCATTGAATTACATGTGTGTGGGAAGGGGGAAGTGGTCTCAGAGAGATTTTTATAGCTTTAATTAACTCTTACAGCCCTCAGACAGTGTGAATATCTTTCTCTGTATAACCATATAGTCTGTTCTTAGTCTAGTCTCAGCAAATCCATTTATTTCAACAGTAGATGTTCCCAGCCTCTTCCCTTCCCTTTCTCTCTGTTCTGCACGCTCATCAATTTGTTGAAGTTCTCTCAAACACCGTACCCAAAAGCAGGTAGCGTTCCTTTAGAGGCCTCAACAGCACTCAGCAGATTAGAAGAATAACATCCTGTGATCTCCTTGTGACACTCTTAATACACAAGAATGAGGTGTTTTTTCCTCCTCAGTGATTTTTTGGTTTTTTTTTTTATTTAAGCTGAGATCCAATATACCTTCTTTGTTATTGTCTGGATAGTTAATCTACCTTTCAGTTGTGGGTTTTTTCTCCTTCACAAGTACAGTGTTCTCCATTCATCTCTATTCAGTGCAATAAAATTGATTTTGAAAATGCTTTAAAATTCTGATACAAACTTAAATGACTTGGAGCCCCTGTTACCCTGGTGCATCCTCTGTTCAGTTACCAAAGGCATTAATGCAAGCTCAGATTCAAGAGAAACGACTGCAAAATCTCTGCGCAGCAGTGAGGAAAATGCTGGAAGGGATCCCTCACGAAGCAGTGTTCTGGTATCATCCTGTTCTCCTGGCCTCCCTTGTATACATCACAGAACCACAGAATCATAGGGGTTGGAAGGGACCTTGAGAGAGATCAGGTCCAACCCCCTGCCAAAGCAGGGTCCCTAGGACAGGGCACACAGGTCAGTGTCCAGGCAGGTCTTGAATCTCTCCAGAGGAGGAGACTCCACACTCCCTGGGCAGCCTGTCCCAAGGCTCCCTCACCCCCACTGGGGAAAAGTTCTTCCCCATATTGGTGTGGAATTCCCTGTGCTCCAACTTGAGGCCATCACCCCTTGTCCTGTCCCCACAGACACTGAAAAGTGGCTGGCCAATTCCCCCTGCATCCCATGCTTAAGATATTTATAAACATTAATTAGGTCCCCCCTTAGTCTTCTCTTCTCAAGACTGAACAGCCCCAGCTCACTCAGCCTTTCGTCATAGGGGAGATGCTCCAGGTCCTTCATCATCTTCATAGCCCTTCTTTGGACTCTCTCCAGGAGATCCCTGTCCTTTTTATCCCAGGGAGCCCAGAACTGGACACAGCACTCCAGGTGGGGCCTGACTAGGGCAGAGTAGAGGGGGAGGATCACCTCCTTCGACCATGCATTCCTAGATCCCTTCCGTATACTGACTGTTCCTATCCCAGCCTGCCTGAGGTGGTTCTGAAAACGTTCTTGAAACTAATGTGAAATGGATTTTCCTTATAACAGCTCTGATATTCTGATCTTTTGCTATGCAGGACTAGGTGAGTCCGTCACCTCATAAACCTGACAGTTCTCTGGGCAGCCAGTTTCTGCCCTGTAGTGCCCTGGGTTTTTATTGCAGTCCTCCCAACCTGTGCAGATGAAAAAACCCGACTATATAGTAATTTTTCTTAATATTTCTTCTTATATGCTGGGGATGGTGAGTTGGAGTACGTGTGGGAGTATGATTGTAAACTAGTATCTATATGTAAGACAGTTATGTGACTTTGTCTTGTGTTATTTCACTCTGCTGTAGTCTGAGCAGCATACAGATGGGGTATGGTCTGCAAGATCATTTTTGGAGCGATACTGTAGAATATTTCAAATAAGATTCATTGCATTTCCATTTATCTGAATTGCAGGTGCACCAAATCCAAAGTCACTTTCAACATTAAGACATTTCTGATGTTCCCCAATGCTTGTGATAAATAACTTAAAATGAGGTTATCTATAGAACTAATGAACATGAACTAAGCATTGTTAATGATCTATAGGTAACAAGGAAGATGCTTTTGTATGAACTAATAGGAACAATATAAACTTAGATGTTCTTTCTTCTATTTTGTCCTATTGCCAAAGGAAAGAGGAAGCCTCAGCAAACATAAATATTCTCCCCTGTGGCTTAGGCGTTTCATTCTTGCCTCTATTTTCCGTGATGTAACCTGCAGATCTTGACTCCACATGCCCTTTAAAAATAACTTTTAGGTGTTCTCATATCAATCTACAGCCCATGAATGGTGCTATGATTGATTTGCTGAAGACTGATATTCATCTGTAATAGATTCAAAGGAGGAAAGAAGAATGCAAGTGTTCTCTATCTTTACGTCAACTCTTTCCTTAAAATCTCCAATGTGATTTTGAGGATAGTTCTGCCTTTGAATCTGTTATTGTCAGGAGGACTGACTCAGTCCTTCATAGATTATTCATATATGACATCTTAAGGCCTCTATTTGGGAATTTATATCCCACTCACTGCTTGAAAATACCACCGTGAGGGATTTTATCTACATGGCTTGTCCACTGAGCTGGTTTTTGTGTGTTGGATATTTGAAAGTCCATCTGCTTTATTAACATATGGTTAGTTCTATCAATCTACTGTACCACTATTATGGAGAAAATCACATTTCCAAAGCATGTATTAGTTTTGAGGATTTCAGAGTTTAAATAGATGCTCCCCTTAGTTGTGATTGCCTTGCCAATGTGCTGCTCTGCATGTTGGAGCTGTAGGACACTGCAGAAGGACGTTAGAGAAGAGTCTGCAATGATTTTAGGGGGGTTTGAGACTGTGAGAACTTTTTCATTGGAAAAAAGGTGAATTTAATCTCCCCATTTTCCTGCAGCTCTCTAAGGTGTGTCAGTAAATAATGTGTGGTGTTCTTTTGTGTATCTGCCAGCACGCTGGTGCAAAACAGGCTGGTGCTGAAGAGTGGTATGATTAGAACAAAGGTATTCAATCTTTGCACTTGCCTTTATGCAGATATGCATATACATATGCAGTGTAAGTCACATGTGTAAGTGATCCTGGAGAAATATGCTCAGGTAAGAGTCATTTATTGTGTCTGTGTGCAGTAGTTGGATGCTGGTAATCACTTTGGTGAGGAAGGATGGGTTAGTTTATTAATGTACATCTTAAAGGCAATAAGTAAATCTAAATAGGAGAACAGGAGTTCCAGTTTTTAAAATAGATTTAGAAGTACTAAGCAAAGGTGAAACAAGTATTTTCATATCACCAGCCAACCAGCAGGAAAAATTAATTATGTGGATCAAGCCCCATATTACTCTTGAGCATTAGCAACTGATTCTTGGTCTCCCAAGCATGAAATAAAGGAAGTATTTTCAGTCTATGTGATGCTAAACAAATGAAGATAATACAGTTGTAGCTTTATTTAACAGAACACCTAAGAACAGTGTGCTTTTCTGGTTTTCTGCTCAAGCTATTCTCCAAGCAGTAAATCACATGTGATGTTATCAGTGTCCTTTTAGTATAAAATGAAAATTCCCTGGGACAAAGGGGGTGTTGTTGCTTGCATTTTTTGTTGGAGAAGTGAGACTTTGACCCTGTAGAACTTCCTTTCTGTTTCAGTCCGCAGCAAACTAGAAATGAAGAATCTCTGGAGCTGCAGGCTAAGGCATCCATCATCTGTTTGTCCTGAGCTTGCCTTTCCCATACCTTTGAGGGTGACAGAGCACTGGAATAGGCTGCCCAGGGAGGTGGTGGAGTCTCCTTCTCTGGAGATATTCAAGAGCTGTCTGGACACCTATCTGAGTGAAATGTCCTAGGGAGCTGCTTTGACGGGGAGGTGGACCCGATGATCTCTCAAGGTCCCTTCCAACCCCTACAATTCTGTGATTCTATGATACCCCTCTCGCTACCATCCTTATTTTGATTTTGTCTTTAATGCACAGTAGGTCTTTCTGTCCTTATGCAGGTATGGTTTGCAAGCCTAGTGACCTTGATTCTGTGGTGGAGGAGGAAGAAGACAAGAAGCTGTAAACTTGCAAAATTTGCTGGGTGGTTTTTTTGTTTGTTTTACAGACAGTGGCTTTGGTGTACGGATCTCCATAGCTACGTAGGGAGCAGTGTTGTTCATCTCACTGCTTTGCAACTTCTTAGTGGCATCACATGAGATTGCCTCAGGCATTTATGTTGATAATTAATTCATTAATGCCAAGAAAAGGTGGCAATTTCTTGTTCTTAAAACTCCCACGCAGCATACCTTGCGCTTGAAAATAAAGACTGGAGTCAAGGATCAGCGGAACAATAAAAAAGGTTCTAATGTTGAAAGCTGTGGGGGGCATAGCAAATTATCACGCCCTTGGTAATTCTGAAAGTTCGGTTGCCTTGATAGGCATGTTATAAATACCTGGAAAATAAAAGTCCTGGCCTGCCTTTTCTCAACTCCTATTTAAATGTATGCGTCACATGGCCGGGATGATTGAATTATGGGGCAAACAGTCATCACACTAGATCTTTTAATTTTGTAGTGTCTAATGAGGAATGAGATTATCAATCTAGGTTTCTGATATTATAAGCTTAATTATCTGTATTAATTAACATCTCCTATAATATACCTCAGGGGTATTGTTCTGAAATCATTCAAGCTGGGTTTCTCCTGCATGGCAGCCTGCCTTTAATCTAGATAAGAGTTTGAAGGTAAATGAGCAAGGTTTTTTCTGTTTAAAGATAAACCAGATCTGCTCTTTCTTTCACTAGGTGTGAAGGTGAGAGGGAGGAAAAATGAGAATTTGGGTGAAAGGTGTAAATTAATGACAGTGACATAGATAGTCATGATGTTTATTATACCAAAAAGGAATAGAATAGAGTTACACAGGAAGCATTTGCAGGCTTGACCTCACCAGTTGTGTCCAAATGTTGGCCAGATGACTAGAGCACTGCAAGCTTGAGCATTTCAGCTGGAGTCGTTGAATGGTGGGGTTTGGCTCATGGTGGGTTTAGCTCATATGTGATGACATCGGTGGCACTTTGAAGTTAGTCTAGATCTTAAAAGCACTTGTACACACTATCTGGAGAGAGGCGTAATGGAGATACAGGGATGCTTCAGGATGAAAAGCAACAACCAGAAAGATCAGGAAGGAATATTTAGTGTTTTACATAGCATGGCATTAGTTGAATGGATGTTTCAAGGTGGTGGTTTTTAGTTCCCCCTCCAGAGGCAGGTATTGGCACTAAAATATGAGGATAAGGGGCCATTTTGTTTCAATTCTCTGATGTGGTACAGGAAATGTGTTTTCTTCCTGGGTCAGCATACTGCTCATCTGAGAATACTGTTTCTTAAAAGGTCACAAAGCTGCCTTTGCCTATTTATCAGCCATCAGAAGCATAGCCGTTGTGTGAGCCTGGCTGACCTGCTGTCTCGCTAGGGCTTCCACAGAGAGATTTGGCAGTAGAGAGAAATAGGAGAGGAAAGCCGTAACATTTGCATAAATTTTAATGGTAATATTTTAACAATCAAATTACACATAGAGACAATTCTTTTGTGTCAAGCAGCATTTTATTAGCTCTCCAGTGAAGCTTTTGCTAACACTTTTTGGTTTTATGAAGGCCTGAGGAAAATGAGAGGGGGGAAGTGAATGTTTTTGCAGAAATCTTTTATGCTGTCCACGTAAACTGTCAGATTCCAGCAATCAAAAGGTTAATGAAGTCTGAACTTTACGCTGAGAATCACAAATTGATGGCCATTTTCTTACATCAAGCTGTCAACTGGTAGAAAATACACATGGTTGCCAGTTTGAAGGGGCTTTTTTCTTCCAAGACACCTGTGATTCCCAGAGCTGATCTGCCCCTTCCTTGTTATCACAGAATAAAAGGGTAATAGCAAACTATGTAAAGGATTTTAAAAATTAGAATATCTGTCTTACGGCGTACTGCCCAACCTCTGTTTGCTTGTGTGAGCCCTTGGATCAGAACCTTTGGTGGGTGACCTGAACCTGACCACAGCTACTCAGGGTTGGAGCAGCCCACAGGAAGGAGTTTGGCTGGTTTTGTGGACCATGGAGGATGATTTACCTAATTGAGGCAGCTCCTTACGGTACTTAAAATGAGATGGGATGAGTCTGGGCATGAGTCCCTGGCAGACATCCATCCCTCAGAAGCAGTGCATGAGTTTTATCCAGCCAGCAGTCCCTCCACCAGGAGTGAGGATGATGAGGGCAAGTGGGCTCCTTTCTGTTGCATGTGGCAGGCAATGTTTACGCTAGCAGGTGCCCCTCGATGCGTCTGTAGTAACACAAAAACGTGATAAAAGGGAAGATGAGTAAGCTCTGCTTTGCTGTTGCAGACTAAGGCATTTCAGGATTTAATTATACTACAGGTATATAAATTCAGGAAACATGTTAATGCTCCCGTGATTAAAATTATAGAGGGCCTAATTGAAAAAGCATAAACCGAATTGAAGAATTCCTAATTATAGTTTGCTTTGAGGTGTTAATTTCCTCCATAATGAATGCATAATTTCTTGGAACTAGAAAAGGGGGTTGCTGCACCACTGCGTGGGCTGCAGATGGAATGAAGGGATTATCATAAACGCAGCCAGACAATTCAGAAGAATAAACCTCTGCAGCCATGATGCTCTCTTCTCCCTCTCCATCATTTCAGTTTCCCCTTGCACAGCGCTTTTCCAAAGCAAAAGGCAGAGCGAGGAGATGGCGAGGGATGTGCTTACTGTGCAAAAGGAAGGGGAAATGGGATTGGCTTAATTAAAAGTCATCATGGTGCAAGAGAGGAAGGCGAGGGGGAGGCGGAGCTCACGGCATTTTTGGTGGAAAAATCGAACAGCAAATTGGAAGAGGAAGACAATGCTGTCACCCTCCTGGGCCCTGATCCCTCAGTAACTACGGGAGCTGACACAGGTTGAGATTTTCCTGCCAAAGGGTGCACCCCATATTTCATGTTTCCTCTTGCACCAAAAATATGCTTAGGGTTGAAGCAAGTTGAAGTACAGGATTTCCAGGTACCACCCCCCGATGTTTAAATGTGCCCCACTCCTGTTTGGTGGATGTGAGCAGTGTTTTCAGGGGATGACCAGCTGTGAATTGAGGCAGAGAATCACAGAATCACAAGATTGGAAAAGACCTTTGAGATCATCAAGTCCAACAGTTCCTGTCCTAAGCTAAACCATATCCCTGAGCACCTCATCTCCCCTTTTTTAAACACATCCAGGGAAGGTAACTCAACCACCTCCCTCAGCAGCCTGTTCCAGGCCCTGACAACTCTTTCAGTAAAAGTTTTTTTCTAATATCTCATCTAAAACAAGCCCTGACACAGCTTGAGCCCATTGCCCCTTGTCCCATCTCCTGTCCCCTGGCTGCAGAGACCATCGCCCACCTCTCTGCACCCTCCTGTCAGGTCAGTGGAGGTGGGGAGAAGGTCTCCCCTCAGCCTCCTCTTCTCCAGGCTGAACACCCCCATCTCCCTCAGCTGCTCCTCAGAGGATTTGCCCTCCAGCCCCTTCCCCAGCCTGGTTGCCCTTCTCTGGACTCACTCCAGGACCTCCATGCCCTTCTTATGGTGAGGAGCCCAGAACTGGACCCAGCACTCGAGGTGCAGCCTCACCAATGCCAAGTAGAGGGGCACAATCCCCTCCCCAGACCTACTAGCCACACTATTTCTGACACAAGCCAGGATGCCATTGGCCTTCCTGGCTGCCTGGGCACACTGCTGGCTCATATTCAGCCTGTAGTCACCCAACACCCCCAGGTCCTTCTTTGCCTGACAGCTCTCCAGCCAGTCTCCGCACTGCATGGGGTTGTTATCACAGGATTATATAATCATAGAATTGGCATCCAGACGGGTCTTGAATATCTCCAGAGAAGGAGATTCCATCACCTCTTTGGGAAGCCTATTCCAGTGCTCTGTCATCCTCACTGGGGAAAAGTTCTTCCCCAAGTTGGTGTGGAACTTCCTGTGCTCCAACTTCCAGCCATTGCCCCTTGTCCTGTCCCCACAGACACTGAAAAGGGGCTGTCCAATTCCCCCTGTGTCCCATGCTTAAGATATTTATAAACATTAATTAGGTCCCCCCTCAGTCTTCTCTTCTCAAGGCTGAACAGCCCCAGCTCACTCAGCCTTTCCTCACAGGGGAGATGTTCCAGGCCCTTCATCATCTCCAGAGCCTCCTCTGGACTCTAGGAGATCCCTGTCCTTTTTATAACAGGGAGCCCAGAACTGGACACAACACTCCAGGTGGGGCCTGACCAGGGCAGAGGTGAGGGGGAGGATCCCCTCCTGTGACCTGCTGCCCACACTCCTCCTGATGCCCCCAGGATCCCATTGTCTCTCTCAGCCCCCAGGGCACACTGCTGGCTCATGGCCACCCTGTCACCCACCAGGACACCCAGGTCCTTCTCCACAGAGCTCCTCTCCAGCAGGTCACCCCCAGCCTGTCCTGATATGAACGGTTGTTCCTTCCCAGGTGCCAGACTTTACACTTGCTTTTGTTGAACCTCATCTGGTTTCTCCCTGCCCAGCTCTCCAGCCTGCCCAGGTCTCTCTGGATGGCAGTGCAGTGTCCTGTGTGTCAGCCACTCCTCCCAGTTTGGTATCATCAGGTCCTTGCTGAGGGTGGATGCTGTCCCCTCATCAAGGTCGTCAATGAAGATATTAAACAGGACTGGACCCAACCCCGAGCCCTGGGGAACACCGCTAGTCACAGGCCTCCAGTCAGACTCTGCTCCACTGATCACGACCCTCTGGGCCCGCTCTGACAACCAGTTCTCACCCCACCTCACTGTCCACTCATCTATCCCATGCTCTCTCGGCTTTGCTATCAGGATGTCATGGGAGACAGTATCAAAAGCCTTGCTGGAGTCAAGGTAGATGACATCCACTGCTCTCCCTCCATCCACCCAGCCTGTCATGAGATCGTAGAAGGCTATGAGATTGGTCGAGCACGATTTCCCCTTGGTGAATCCATGCTGACTACTCCTCATGACCTTCTTCTCTTCCAATTGCTTGGAGATGGCATCCAGAACAAGCTGTTCCATTACCTTTCCGGGGACAGAGGTGAGGCTGACTGGCCTATAGTTACTAGGTTCCTCCTTCTTGCCCTTTTTAAAGACTGGAGTGACATTGGCTATCCTCCAGTCCTCAGGCACTTCTCTTGTTCTCCAGGACCTGTTGAAGATGATAGAGAGCGGCTCAGCAATCATCTCCGCCAGCTCCCTCAGCACACATGGATGTATCCCATCCGGTCCCATGGATTTGTGTACATTAATCCCTTTGAGACGCTCCTGGACCACCCCCACCTCAACCAGAGGGAAGCTTCTCTTCATTCCCCAAACACTCCTACTTTCATCCAGTGCCTGTGGGTCCCGGGGGGCCTTTGAAGTGAAGACCGAAGCAAAGGCGGCATTCAGTATCTCCACCTTCTCAGCATCCCCCATTACCAGGACACCCTCCTCATTCAGCAAGGGACCCACATTATCCCTGGTCATCCTCTTACTATTCACATATCTAAAAAAACCCCTTTTTATTATCCTTTATGTCCCTTGCCAGCTTCATTTCCAAGTGGGCTTTAGCCTTCATAGTCGCGTCCCTACAGGCATTGACAACATTCCTGTATTCTTCCCAGGTGCTCAGACCCTTTTTCCACAGTTCATAGACCTGCTTCCCTTTGAGTTTACTCATTAGCTCCCTGCTCATCCATGCAGGTCTTCTGCCTCTCCTTCATGATTTCTTGCTCCAAGGGATGCATCGTTCCTGTGCTTGGAAGAAGCGCTGTTTGAATGCTAGCCAGCTCTCACAGGCTCCTATTCCTTCAAACAGCGTAGCCCACTGGATAGACCCTATTAGATTGTGAAGGAGATCCCATGTGCAGAGAAGTACTTCCACCTGGGATTTCCCTTACCTCCTTTCTCCATCCTCAATTTGCCTTTGTGTTTTGAGCAGGAGATGTTGTAGTGTAGATACCACTTACGGCCTCTTCCTGGTGTCAGAAATACAATCGCTTTGCCCTTTCTGAAAAGCACAAAGCATCCAAAAAAGGTGGAAAGAATCCAGCCTATCCTCTTGCAGCTTCAAGTGCTGAAAAATCTATATTCTCCTTACCCAGAGGAGCTCATATTTCCTTTTTACGTTGATGCTTTAACTGTGAGTAGACTGACCATGCAGGCCTTGTCTAGTTATGAAGTTCTCCAGAGGGTAGAAGCAGAGCAGGTTCCCCCTTTTTGTCTTGTGTTCTTAGTATTTTTGTTAAAAAAAAACCCCAAATGCACACAAAACCAACAAGAAATATTTTTCTAGCATTCTCTCTTTAAAAACCCATCCAATTCTTAGGTGTGGGTTTTCCCTCCACACTTTAGTAGATACAGCTGTGATAAAGGGAGAGAAAGCTTTGAAAACCAAACTAGATTATTTATGCATCAAAATGAACCTAGGTTCATGAAAGCCACTGGAACTACTCAAACTAATTCTGACTGAGAATATATGCAAATATCCCCTTGTCCAAGCCACCACATTTATGCAGGACATGGCAGAAAGTATTGGCTCATCCCAGTAAGGGTGTGCTGTAGTCTCTCCTTGTTCTGCCACTTTGGCTCTTTTTGTCCTTGAAACTTTCTTCTGGTCTTAGCGTAGCAATGGTTTGAGGATGGCGACAAGAAGTCAGCAATACCTGCTTAACGCCAAGTGACATTAACAAAACAGGGGTTGGGTGGTTGTAGCTCAAACAGATGGCAGGTGGCTCAGAGGGAAAAAAACACCTCCAAAGTCACTAACATTCCGTGCTCATCATCTTTAATCTGCCAGTAACATTGAACTGGTGAGATAGGGACTGTGCCTGTTCCACAGGGGAACAGCAGCTATTGACACTGATCTGTGCTCCAAGCCAAGTCAGGCTGATGGAGATGGCTGTGGTGATAGAACACAGAGCTTGGGAATGCCCTCTGGTTTGTTGTTATGTTTTTCTTTCTTTTTAAAATTGTATTTCCAAGAAGATTAAACTGAGAGAATTTGAAGCATTTAAAAGAATGATGCAGACTTGTTACAAGTAAATAGATGCAGTAGTAGTGTTCTGGTGATCTGGGGATGCAAAAGAGGCAATATTGTAGAATGGATAGCATCTTTTATTAGACTGAATGATTGTCGTGGTTTCACCCCGGCTGTGGGCTGAGATCCACGCAGCTGCCTGCTCCTTAAAGGAAAAGAGCAGGGGAAAAGGGAAAAAAGGGAAAGGGAAACAGGGGAAGGGAAAAGGAAGGGGCAAATAACTCCAAACCCAAGAAACTAAGAGGCCCGTGGGTTGGGATAAGGAGAGTTTACTAAGAGAACAGAAAGATCAAATATCCCAATGCTAACAGGACTTTAGAGCAAAAGAATATGAAACTCTTGATCCCCAATGCAGTTTCTCCCCGACCCACACAACTCAGGCCGTACCACCCAGAGCTGTCCCGGAACCCGACCGTCCCCCCAAGCAGCACGCGTCCCACCACCGCCCCTCTTCTTCCTCCCCTCAGCCCCCCGTTCTCCTGGGCAGGACGTCATTGGCATGGAATACTCTCTTTGGCCCATCTGGGTCACCTGTCCTGGCTTCGCCCCTCCTTTCTCAAGAATAGAGAAATAGAAGAAGCTGAGAAAGTCCTTGACTGTCTGACTGCAACTAAGAACATCAGGGTGTTCTCAGCACTGCTTTCATTGTAACTCCCAAACACAGCATCCCATCAGCTGCTACAAATGAAGTTAACTCTATCCTGACTGAAACCAGGACAATGATACAGCTTGGGAAAATGGACTTTTAAGCACACAGATCCTTCTTTTTTGGTCAGTAAACGCTGACTGTCAATACAGGTGTCTTTTTAACAACTACTTAACGTCTCGTGTGTGCTATCACGTTTCTTTGCTGTGCACGGGCACTGCAGTGATGGTCAGACTTGCTCAGAATGGTATGGAAATAACTGGCTTCTTTCAATACCTGTCCTTCCTTGGGAAGACGTGCTCACTGGTCTGGTCACTCTAATGGAGAGTGGAACTTTAGGAGTTTGGAAGCATTGATGTGGAGCAGAGTCTGACTGGAGGCCTGTGACTAGCGGTGTTCCCCAGGGCTCGGGGCTGGGCCCAGTCCTGTTTAATGTCTTCACTGATTACCTTGATGAGGGAACAGCATCCACCCTCAGCAAGTGCCCAATGATCCAAAGCTGGGAGGAGTGGCTGACACACAGGACACTGCGCTGCCATCCAGAGAGACCTGGGCAGGCTGGAGAGCTGGGCAGGAAGAAACCAGATGAGGTTCAACAAAAGCAAGTGGAGAGTCTGGCACCTGGGAAGGAACAACTGTTTCTATCAGGACAGGCTGGGGGTGACCTGCTGGAGAGGAGCTCTGTGGAGAAGGACCTGGGTGTCCTGGTGGGTGACAGGGTGGCCATGAGCCAGCAGTGTGCCCTGGGGGCTGAGAGAGACAATGGGATCCTGGGGGCATCAGGAGGAGTGTGGCCAGCAGGTCACAGGAGGGGATCCTCCCCTCTGCTCTGCCCTGGTCAGGCCCCACCTGGAGTATTGTGTCCAGTGCTGGACTCCCTGGGATAAAAGGGACAGGGATCTCCTGGAGAGAGTCCAGAGAAGGGCTAAGAGGATGATGAAGGGCCTGGAGCATCTCCCCTGTGAGCTGGGGCTGTTCAGCCTTGAGAAGAGAAGACTGAGGGGGGACCTAATGAATGTTTATCAATATCTTAAGCATGGGATGCAGGGGGAATTGGCCAGCCCCTTTTCAGTGTCTGTGGGGACAGGACAAGGGGCAATGGCTGCAAGTTGGAGCACAGGGACTTCCACACCAACATGGGGAAGAACTTTTTCCCAGTGAGGGTGGGGGAGCCCTGGGACAGGCTGCCCAGGGGGTGTGGAGTCTCCTTCTCTGGAGAGATTCCAGCCCCATCTGGACACCAACCTGTGCAATATGAGCTGGGGAGCTGCTCTGGCAGGGGGTTGGACCCCATGAGCTCTGGAGGTCCCTTCTAACTCCTACGATTCTATGATTTTAATAGATGTCTTTATGTATGCATACACACACATGTACACACGCAGGTATTAAGCTGAGTCCAGGTGCATACAGGTGGTTTAAAGCAGCTTTATCCCACATCATTGTTACTGGTGAGTTTTTTCTAAACTTTATTTTTATTTTTGAAATACTTTGCAGGATTAGCATGTGTTTAGGCTTGGAAACTCCAGACTTCATTAGGAAAGACATATTGGTGGGTGAGTGGAAGTAAAAATACTGGATAGGAATGTGGGGATTTTTCTGGGTACAGGTGATGCTGTGTGATACCAGACAAGTCACTCATTGCACTCTCTACTTGCTGTTGTGTGTATATCTGCAGCAGTGGGGTATTATGTATTGTACCTCAGAGGTCTGTCAGGATCAAAGTCTATGCACCTGGGGTCTGAGGCCATGTGACATTATACCTGACATTACATTATCCCTTCTTCTTGCCAAAAAAACCCCTCAACCTCAAAACAAAACAACCCCAAAACCCAACAGCAACAAACAACCCTCCAAGAAAACCAGCAAGAATAAAGGCTGCTTTCCAGGAGGATTTTCATTCTTTTAGTAACTTCTGGGAATCATATGCCATGCTGCAGTTTGACTGCAAAGAAATTTTAGACAAGGTATTCTGGCTGAAGACAATGTTTGATAGAGTGATGCTGGCAGGATTCCTTCCAGAAAATAGAAATAGAAATCTTTGGGTTTGCTTTTTCCTTTTTAAATCTTGACACAGTGCACAATTCTTTAAATAGATCTCACCACCCGCCCCATGGCTGGTTCATCACACTTACTGACTGAGGAGAGTGTGGGGCCATCTCTCTCTTCTATACAGGCAGCACACCAGCATTAAGCTTTCTTACTTTTTTCTAGCACCCATTTCAATCATTCTAGAAATGTAACAAAGCTTGGCATTTTAGAGGTAAAAGAATGCCCAGGTGAAAACTCTGACTCCAGATAGTATTATCCAAGCATGAAATCAGTACCCTTTGTTTCATGGACTTGAGGGTACAACATGCTTTGGTAGTAAATCTAGACAACTGGATGAGAAAGTAGAAGAAAATGTGAAGAGAGACTGCTATCAGCCTGTTTGATTAAATGGATTACATTATTACTGGCTCTATCTCAGCAGGTTTTTTCTTCACAGCAATGGCAGTAATTACAATCTCTTCTCACTGTGCCGTTTTTACAAATTTGCCTGAATTTGGATATTTTGTTGGTATTCTTCAAGCTCAGTGAATGTAGTAGAAGAGTTGTTTAGTTTAAAAGAACGTTAGAAGAACACGCAAAAATAACTTCAAAACCAAGGATCTGGTGTGAATAACTTTGCAGTATGAGAGTCTATTTCCTTGAGTAGCATCACTATTATGAGCTTTATTTTTGTGAAAGCTTTGCAGATGTGAACGAGCTGATTGATGATGTTGCAGCCAGTATTCATAACAGGCTAGTTTTGAATCTTTTAAATAGCCAAGCACGTTCCAGGAGATGGCCTCACAAAACAATCTCTTTTGTTTGCTTGCCTCTTCCCTCCTTCCTCTCTCTCTTCCCTCCTTCCTCTCTCTCTTCCCTCCTTCCTCTCTCTCTTCCCTCCTTCCTCTCTCTCTTCCCTCCTTCCTCTCTCTCTTCCCTCCTTCCTCTCTCTCTTCCCTCCTTCCTCTCTCTCTTCCCTCCTTCCTCTCTCTCTTCCCTCCTTCCTCTCTCTCTTCCCTCCTTCCTCTCTCTCTTCCCTCCTTCCTCTCTCTCTTCCCTCCTTCCTCTCTCTCTTCCCTCCTTCCTCTCTCTCTTCCCTCCTTCCTCTCTCTCTTCCCTCCTTCCTCTCTCTCTTCCCTCCTTCCTCTCTCTCTTCCCTCCTTCCTCTCTCTCTTCCCTCCTTCCTCTCTCTCTTCCCTCCTTCCTCTCTCTCTTCCCTCTTTTTTTTTTAATTTTCTGCACAAAAATGTTTATTGAAAGCTAACCTCAACTTCAGCATATTGTATTCTGCATGGAGCTGTTCCAAAGCCTGATGGCAATAGTAACAATCTTTAATTGAATTTAATGGGTTTCGAATCAGTTTTTAAATAGACAGAAAATTGCAGAACAGTGCACTGGGTCCTGTATGTACATCTGAGGTGGCTCTGAAACTCAGTTCATTATGTTTTGTAGATTAGTTTCAGAGTTGCTGATTAAAGGTGCTATTGAAGATATTAAGGGTGACATTTGAGAACATGTGAAGGAGGTAACTCAATTCTCAGGACTATATTGCCACCTGTTTGACCAGAAAACTTTATGAACTTGGGAACTGCCTGCAGAGTCAATTCTGAATGCCTGAATGTTTGATCCTGGGATCCTCATCTGGAGGAGCCTGGAGAGGAAATATTCACTGTTACAGCCAAAGGAAAGCAATGTTGCAGATGCAGTGTGAGCTCTGTGGCAGGCTTTGTGGCAATAATCCACATAGTTCTTGTAAATTTTACTACAATCCGAGTTACATAAATACCTAGTATTTTTTTTAGAGTTTAGTGGTGTTTAGTTGAAATTTTTACAAAGATCCCTTCTTTGCAAGTTCATGGGAGGGCTGGAGGTATGCTCTAAGGTGGGTCTCATCTGCTGCTGAATTTCACAGTTTCTTAAAGTTAGCTTTATAGAATGATAAATTTTCATAGGCTATTTCTAGTTTCCACCCCTATTACATTTCCTCAAATTTCCCATTATTTTGTTTCTTATTGCCTGTGTGGCAGAATTCAGGTTTTTATTTAGATACCTTTAAGAGAAAACAAAGATCTTGATGCTACTCTTCCATCTCACTTTGCACTGCTGGAATCAACTTGACCATAAAGCAAGCATACTCAATAGCTCATCTGAGTTCTAAATGTGTATCAGGCAACGTGTCAACTCCTCTCCCATCCCAATATCCTAGGTGATGATGCCATGCTGTCAGAATAAAGGTGATGAACCTTCATGGGTATACAGTAATATACTTAAATTGACTCAACCAAATTTAATGGGGTCATAATGGAAAAGCAGATGGTAATAAAAACTGGTGTTAAGTATCTGTAGCCTGGATTCTGTGACTTGACTTAAAACACAGGCTCTTAAAAACCAAAAAAAAAAAAGGCTGAGGGCTGCCACGCTTACATGACATCCTGGGAAACTGGTCTGAGGGGTATTTCCAGCGAACTTTTCCAGTAGTCAGGCCTAGTGTTTGCTGACTGAATTATATCTGATTTCAGCAGTAGGAAATCAGCACTCTGTGTCCGAGGTCTCTGTGGTACCTGCTGAGGGTACGACCCAGAATACTGACAGTGTGCTCACATGGTCTTAAGAGCTTCTTAAAAACATTTGCATTGTAAATGGGAGAAGCAGCTGAACTGGTGGTTGGTCCCTCTTAATTATTTGTACTTTTGCCCTGTCCTTAGGCACCCGATGCCTTTTATTCACCTCTGTGCAGCTTTTTCTCTTGTGGATTCATAAGATAGTGTTTGGGTTTGATTTTCATGGGTTTGGCTAGCATTAATTCCCTAGAATAGGTACAGCAATGGTAATGCAATATCCTGGTTCACATCACTGCCTTCAGTCTGAGATGACACAGCTACTAGAACTAGATGCAAGACTTTTCCATTCTTACTTCATTTTCTCTTTTTATCCTTCATTCTTTGAATTGAACCAACTATTAATAAGGAAGCCTCTACCCTTTGGTAATATCTTATTTCCTGTAGCCTATCAATCAGGCTGAAAGCAAGGTGCTCATGTGAGCTAGAGAGGAGAGAGGTTCCTCTTCTCCTGGCTGAACTGCAAAACCTGCTCACAATAATCTGCTGAAAAATGCACTGTGAGATCAGGCTGTACTAATTGCCACTTATTTTTGTTCCCCAGGAGAAAATATTATTGGAAATACTGTCTGGCTGATAATATATTTATGTGTTAAATATTAAAATTAAATGAAAATATATGAAATCTTTATATGACACATTTAAGAAAATTTAGTACGAAGATTGGCCCAGAGGGAGTACTAAGCTGCAGCAGCATTGTTTCTTTTAAGCTTTAATAAGCCAGGTGAGGGGATAACCGTATGGCTGGAAAGAAATTATATTCTTTTCCATAGCCTACTATTGTCAGGGCTACTGTGGAGATTTCTCCTTGTTGATGAGTACCATGTCAGGACACCAAAGTGCATCAACCAGATGTTGAACGCTTCATGGAAAGATCTGACTCAGCTTTTCCCCTCCACATTCATGCACATCCCATATCCAGAACTTGATTCTAGTCTACATACATGGCAGGATTTGTGGACAAGCGCTTACTCAGTCCATCCTCCAACTGGGCTGCAAGCAGCACGGAAAGAAATCAAGAGCAGGGGACGGATGAGTCCAACAGTGCTCAGAGAGATCTGTCGCACAGAAACGAGCTGTGATTTGGGATGTTGATTATCTGCACTTGTGCTTCTACGCTGAATAGAGAACTCCTCATTTAAAAGATTACCTTGTAGATGATGATAAGAGCACATTTTCTTTCTCTGCAGACAACATTTGCGCTGTGGCGACCATTATGACTGGGGCTTTTATCAGTGATTTAGAATGGAGCTGTCAAAAACTTTAAAAAGCTTCTATTAAAGTAACATGGATTTATCTATCTGGGACCTGTGATATTTATCAAGGAACCCAGTTTTCGCCTCCTTTTCTAACAAGAGTGTGCAGCTGCACATCAGGGTGGTCAGCTTACCAGTCTTCTAGGAAGCCGGGCATCTGGTTGGTGGCCTAGATTTGAGAGTCCCTCTGGAGCTCTCTGGATGTTTGGAAACCAGTCCTCTCCTGTCATTTATGGGGACAGCAGGGTTACTTGGCTGGGGTGGGGTGGAGTGGGAATGCAAGAACCCTGCTTCTGTTGCCCTGTAGCGTGAACATGTGTGGATTTGATTGCAGTGTTTGCAAATGTGTCTGAATATTAAAAACTGAAATGTAGTAGTTAGCTTTACTGTATCATCTTTCAGTTTATTGGTACTGAAGTTGTTATATAGCGTGGGGAGTTTTAATGCTCTGCTTTTGTTGTCTCTTTTAATGTAATTTCAATGTATGACACTGAAACTTTCTTTTATCCAGCTGGGCATTTGCAACTGATGTATTGATTCCTGCTATGAAAGCAGTGTTAGCTGATACTGCCTGGAAGCGGTAGCTTTGAAGCTTGAGGCAGGGACAGCCCCAGGAGATCCATGTTACTGCCTACCTGGTAGCCAGAGTAGGAGCTATTAGAATAGTTTCGATATCTCCTCCTTACTTCCATTGCCCACTTTTTTTTAATCTTCCCTCTAGCACTTCTTTTTGGAAAGCTGCTCCTCCTTTCTCTTGGTTGGAATCACACAAAACTGTCAGTTGTAATGAGTTGCAAATGGTTGAGCCTGCTCGGCAGAGATGAGATTGCAGCTGAAGTGCTTTTTGGAGGCCAAAAGGGCAGATCCTACTCACTGAGTTTATTTTGAGTTGGTGCTGGACTGTAATCTTAGGGGTCAGAATGTATCTCAGAAAGTTATCATCTTCTGAGCAAAGTTGAATTACTTTTACTCTGTTGAGAATTGTAGTAATGCAGATGGTTCGGCCAAGCTTTAGGGTGGGTGATTGTGTGCTTGCAGCTCAGAATTCCCATGGGAATTTCACTCGGACACAGCATCATTGGCTTTTTGCTCCAATGAAAAGGCAAAGGGTTATGAGAACATCTTAATGCTGATGCTAGTGGTTGTGGAAGCACTCGACATGCCTTGCAGCACTTAGCTGGTTCATGCAGGGAAGTTGATCTCTCAAAATGCCCTAAAGGCAGAAAGGAAAATTCTGCTCATAGGTTAAAATAAGGGGAATAGGAAAAACCCAGCATAACCTGAAAACAAAGATATGACAGAGAAGAAAAACAGAGTGAGACTCTATGGGTCAGTGTACCAGTTAGGGGTGATCTACAAACCCTGCACTTCTGGAGGGTCCAGACATATCAAAATACTGGGATCAAAATGTCAGAAAGAGAGACCCAGAATAATCATTTGCTAAGGAAACAATTTCTCAGAGTGATAATCTTGAGTCTGGAGTAATATCTTAAATCAGCCCCGCTCTCAGCCACTTGACCAGTGGCCATTGAGAGTGGCCACTTCACCACTACCAGATAGCTGAGAGGGAGAAAAGAGTGAGCCTGAAGGGTGACAGTCACTGAGTCAAGCAGGGAAAGTGCCCAGGGCCTCGTGTGCTGGGTCAGCTGGCATGAGCCGAGGCGCAAGGGAAAGAAAATGCCAAGAAAGCAGTCAGTCATCCAGAGTTTCACCAGAGCTGATTTTTTAAGACAGAGGGAACAATGCCAGCAGCGCTAGCTCAGATACTTGTTTCTTAGAAAAGGAGACAATATTAGAGCAGGAGATCATTGGGGTTTAATTTGAACACAAATGGGATGTCTATTATACTTCAGCTGAATGCCTGTGAATGTGCTGTTGTGCTTCCAGATACCTCGATTTATTCCAGAAGAATAAACAGTAAAAGTAAAATTTCAGGTCATTAAAAGAGTAAGTTATCTCCAAGGAAGGAAGAAGTGTGTTATTAACTCTATCTCAGCCAAAACCAAGACACCTAATTAGCCAGGGAGTCAGTTTTCTTTCTATTAGCTAGCATGGTGCTGTGTTTCAGGTTTAGGCTGAGAAGGGTGTTGATAACACCCTGATGGTTTTGGGTGTTGTGAGGAGTAGTTGTGCCTACTAGCAGTTGAGTCAAGGACTTTTCAGCTTCAGTCATGTGCCTTATGTAACTGGGGAAGCTGTCTGGGAGTCGGGTCGCTGCTGGGGAGTGGAATGAGCAGCTGCGTGATGCTTGCTTACTGGTTGGGGTTAAACCATGGTGGTAGGAAAGGGAAAATGTGAAGGAATACGTGCAAAAGAGTGTCCATTGATAGGTGCTCTCTGTGTCAGAACTCCTACTCATGATCAAAACCACGTGCATGTACTGGTGGAACAGATACCAGAATCATCAAGGGGGGAACTGTGAATGTCTTCAAAGGTGAGCAAGTTCTCTGGTGATTAGGGGAAGAGTTCGTCTGTCTCGCAGGTCATGGCCCTGTCTTCTCCAAAGACAGACACCTATGCAGGTTGCTGCTTGGCAGTGGAATCACCAGGAGAAGGCATGTCCTCCATTGGACACTGTAGGGCTAAGGCAATAGGAAGAGGGAACCCTCCGCCTCTGTGTAGGCTGGAAGGAGGTGGATATGTATTTATAGGAATGTATGTACGTATGTGCCTAATGGAAACATTTTCTCTAACCAGAAAATAAAAATGTTTGGGATTGGGTGAAATGGAAACCAAGCATTTTAGGTTGGAAGGTGTCTAATGCCTATTAAAATGACAGCTACAGTTTTGCATATTGCTGACAAACCTTCTTGGTAGGATAAATTATTATTGCCAGAAAGAAGGGTCAGAAGAAGAATCTGCAGGCAGTATGTTAGTAAACAGTGTTCAAATAGCAAGCTAAAAGTTTCTGTTGCTAAGCTGAGGATGGGGTTTAGGTTAAATAGGCTTTTGCTTACAGCTCCCTCTGTATCCTCAGTAATGCTTGAAGTGGTGTGGGGAAACCTGTTTATCTTTTTAAAAATCATAAAATAAATATCATGGAAGGTATAAAATATTTTATTAAAGCCTCCAATGAAATGTAGGGTTGAGGGAAGTTTTCCAAACGCTGACAGGACATCCTTACAATCTGCTGTCTGTGTGCCTGGTACACTCCTGCTGCATTAGTGAATGTTAGCAGCACCCTGTGTAAGGACAGTTTCTGTGCTAAGCAATTCATAAATCGGTTGTACTTGTGAAGATTAGTTGGTTTTGTGTCTAGCAGTGGGAGCCACATGATTTCCAAGCGATTCACTGAAGGCCTCATTGTTAACAGTGAGTGTGCCAGGTACCTGCAGACCCAAAGTAACTGTTAATTCAAAAGCCTGAGCTAGGTTTTGTTTTACTCCTGCGTGTTGAAGGTGCCAGAGCTTCGCTTCCCACAGCAGCATTGATGAGCTATTGCTGCGCTAGAAATTTTTCAGACCAGTCTTTCTGCAACAATGAGCCCGTGAAAGCCAGGAGAATGATACACTCCTGGCTGTTTCCATACACTCCTGGCTGTTCGCAATCTTTTAATCGATCTCCCCTGTCTGACTAAACAAAGGACCCATCTCTCGCAGACAGGTGAGGGCAGCACGTGTGAATCTCCTGACAAGAAGTAAAATGACTGCAGCGGTATCTCTCTTTGTCAAATGGGTGAGTGGTGTGTAAGCAGATAGTAAACCTGCCTCAGCTGCAGCAGCGTTGAACCTAAGGGCTTTGTTAACTGTCTGGAGGAGGGGGGTGGGGTGGAGAAGGAGAGTGTGTTCGAATGCCTTGCAACCAGTTTGAGCCTGAAATAGTAAGCTAGAAATTACAAGATTGCTATTACATATCGCAGAGGCCAAAAGCTTAGCGGGAATTTGTCCTGATTCTGGCCAGACCAGAGTTCGCCTCTCCAAGCAGTCAGCCCAGGTGAGCTGAGTTAGCCTGGGCTGTTTCCACCCCACCTGACATCACTGCCCCATAAAAAGGGGCTGGTTGGGGAGGGGTGCTCCTGGGTGCTTTCCAGGCTAGTCTGAGTGCAGCTGGGGTGTTGGGTCAGACCGCACATTGGTGCAGTACTCTGTCATCATCCTGTCAGTAAGGTACTCTGTTATCACCAGGTGTGAGTGTAATTTGCCCCAGGCTCTTGCTGTTCCCCTTTCATGGTGATTTTGTCAGTAAACTGTCCTTATCCCAATCCATGGAGGCTCTGTTTCTCCTCCAGGAGTGAGCAAGTGTGTGTGGGTCTCAGCCACTGGTTGGGTCTGAACCATCAAAGAATTGAAAAGTATTAACATTTCATAGAGCTGGAAAGAATATGAAGAGTTTTTGTTTCCTGAAACAAAAGTGAACTGGGAGACCTATAAAGCCACCTGCTCGGCATATAAGCCAGCCTTTCAGTGATGGAAGGTAGGAGGAGACTTGCCATCAGGAATTAATGTTGAAGAACTCTATATCCCAGGATATATCCCACAAACAGATGGGAGGGAGGGCTAGAACATGTGATGTTCTTAGAAGATGTGGGAATCTTTTTCATCTAAACTGATTCTTGCACCCTGAAACAGCATCAAAAGGGATCTGACACCATTGCCACCTGCTAATGCTGCTCTTTTCTGCAGTTGCCATTTAGTCCAAGCAAACAGTTCAGGTTTCAGCTTGGTGGCTGAAGAAGAAAGCATCTGCTTGTTAATATATACTACATTAAAAATTCATTACAGACTAGATATTTTATTAGTTAATCTGTTTCCCAAAGAGTGATATGATTGAAATCTATTCTGACTTCCACCAAACGTGTATCTTGATTAACTCAATCAACAGAGCAAGTCATCAGCATCTTGCCCACTTAACATTCAGCGGCCAGTTGCTGGTGTGACAAGAACAGTGTTTGCTGCGTTTTTCTTAGTTTGCTTTTTCTTTTTATTGTTGACAATATTCTTGATATTTGAGGCTCTTGGGGCTCTAATCTTACCTTCCTCTCTCCCTCCTAGTGTCTATCAACTTGTTGTCAAGGAGGAGAAGCTGCAGAAAGCACGGAGAGCTGCAGACATCATTGAATGCTTTTCTGTCCCAGTGAGCTACAAGAATGCTTCCAGTCTTGACTCACCACACTACTTTGCAGCTGAGCTGAAACCCATCAACCTTCCTGTCACCCAGCCATTCACAGTGGGCGACAACAAAACCTACAACGGCTACTGGAATGCTCCACTTTCTCCCCTGAAAAGCTACAGCATATACTTCCAGGCTCTTAGCAAGGCAAATGGAGTAAGTGCAGAGAACATTGAAGTTGAGTCTGTGCATATGAGCCCCTCTGTCTATCCTCCTTGTTTTCTCTTTCCTCCTCACTGGATGCCAGTTTAACTACTCCTCATTATTACCCTCTTCCTGAAATGGGATGAAAATTAAACATGGTCCTGCCCACCTCTCAGTTCTCTACCTGATGTCTAGATCAAACAAAAAACCTGTTGGGAAGCTAGATTATGTGAAGACACATGTTGGCATGTGATTTACAAAGTTAATTACTTAAGATTTGGAATGTTTTGTTCTGTTGGATTTTTGGTTCAGTGTTTTGTTTTGCTTTTTGTTTCCCTGCATATGCATGAATGTTGCAGTAGGAGCTACTGCTCTCTTAAAAGACGTAACTGCAGTATCCTGATAATCTCCAGTTCACAGTGCTTGTGATTTTGGAAGAGATGTTATAAGTACTACCCCACTTTTATGAACCTGGATTGCCTTGTAGCTCATATTTGGTCTCATCATAATCTAGTACTGTTGGTTGGGAGTTTGTTTGACTAAGTCATACTGCAGGAGGGATTATGTGCATGTCTGCCTTGTTTATTTTGAATACCCTGGACTATGTTTTATGTACGCTTACTCTGTGATGTTAAGCTTAGGATGACGACAGCACAGGCAACAGTCTGCCCTGTTTGCAGGCTCAAATGACGTACCCATAGTGCCCCAGCAGATACCGCCACAGGAAAAGCAGAGGCCTCTTCCCCCTCTTCTGTTCTCCACTAGAATAGTTGGTGAGCTCCTCTTTTAACTTTCCCATTTCAGGCCTGTTCCGCTAACAGCATACAGGTCAGATCCAGTCTCAGCTGTCATTCACCTTTGACTCCCCTAATTTTTTTCTGTTATCACCTAGCATGATGCAAGTTGACACTCTGGCCTCGTGGAGAGTCTTGAAGCATTAACATGGCACCAGGCAGCTGGCTAGCAGAGTCTGTCGTTAGCACATTTGCCAGTGCTTTCATGAGTCTGAGTTTAACATAGATAAATTCTCTAAGACATCACCTCTGAAAGAGCAAAATTAGAAAAATCAATCAAAGGTGAATGGTGTAGGCTTTGGTCTGCACGTGGGATGGTGTCTTTTATACCCAAAATGCAGCCTCACGTCACAGAGGACCGTACATCGTTTAACAGGCTAGCGATGCCAATGAACGTTTGCAACACATCTTGGTGCTTTACTACCTTCATTTATCACCATTCTCCTGCAGAGTTTCTGCTGTGTGGCTGACAAGCACAAATCTCTTCAATACCGTACTGTTTTTCACCTTGGTTTCCTTTCTAGTCAATATAGTTTCCTTACAGCGCTGCTCAATTAATTCAATTTTGGATTTGCCTCTATAAAGGAAATTGTGAAATATATGTATATGTCTCTCTGTGTCTAGTTAGTTCCCCCTTGTGTGATAGTTAATTGCTAGTGAATGGATCCCCAGGGAAGAAAAGACTTTATTTGCTTAAGTACAATATAATATGCCATAAATGGGTTACGTGAATGGAAATGTAGGCTTCCCTCAGCGTTCTGGATTAAAGGCAGCTCTGATGTGTGGTTTCTGCTTTTTCTGGATCTCTGTAGCTGGCATCACGCTCTCTGCATACCAGGTGATAAGGACTCAAGAAAGGATGACTGGCTCATGCTGCTCTAATAGGCACACAAGGCTGTAAAGGTCTCTAAGCACAAATTAATCTAAAGAGTCTGTACACTGCAATGCACAGCTCATGACAAGCATCCTGCCAGGCAAAACCAGTTCCTACTGGGGCAAGCAATGGCCTCTTGCACTGATAATTTATATTGGTACAGAATATGTTTATATAGCCTTGAAGGGCAGAGCTATGGAGAAAAAAACCCTAGAGGAAGTGTCCAGGAATGGAATATAGATCTTCAGAGGAGTACCTGTGATACCTTTTGTTTCTGGATAAGATCCTTAAGCCCCACATTTCAAACATTAGTGTCTGATTTTTGCCCTGTACGTTTCAGCTGTAAATACTAAGCTTTGTTTCGTTCCCAGAATTGTTTACAGGGATGATTTGTATTTAGGAGTTCTGGGTTTTTGCTTATATCTCTAACCTGAGAAGCTTTGACTTTATTTGTAAAGCCTGCTGATAATTATGGCTGCGATGTGGCATGCATCTGCATAAAACCTGAAACAGTAACAATTTAGCTCAATTAAAATATAGCCTTGTGTTCCCTTGCACGTGGAAAAGTTAACAGAACATTGCCCCTCATTTTTTAATTAGGATATTCTATAGTTTGATTAATCACTGGCAGTTGTGGAATGATGAAACTTCTTTCCACACCTGGAACCTGCCGTGAGAAACCTTCGTGCAGTGAACCAGAACATATTCCCGTGGAAATGTAGGGCTCTGGGGAGAGCTTAATTTGAAGAAACATTCTGTATTTGGTCAAAAAGCTTGATTCGAGGGAGGTAGAAGTGTTATAGGAGTTCTGCATTGTTTCAGCTCCTCTGTATGTGACGGGCTGTGCTCATTTGGTGTTCTCGTTTGCTCCCCAACCATTAGCCGTGATTGTTACAGTGAAAGGAACATAATTAACAGCTGGATGCAAAACAAGTGTGGCAAATTGCTGCAAAATCAGATCACGAGCCTTTCTGCCTTCTCTTGTGCAATGTGGCACTGCTTGTTTGAGTGTTTGAATGAGAGAGCTGTCGCTGGCTGAATTCTTCTCTGTGGACAGTTGTACCAAGTTTGGTCCATGTTGTGTTGCTTCCAGGCAGGGGTCTAAGTAGAACATGTGTGAAACAAAATAGTTTTCAGCTTTGTTATACAAAACGCTTCCAAATTGTGTGAAATTCCCTCCTAGGGACTCTTGAAAGCCAGATGCTGAACTGAAATGTGTCAGAGTTGGAAGTAAGCGGGGGGAAAAAAAGAGAAGGAAACAGAAGCTCTGGGCTTTGTTACTGTGGGGGTGAGAAGCACTATATGTTACTGTTTGTTAGATGGAGTTAGGACACAGGGTGACATGGGAAGAAGCATGGACAAGTGCCTTAGCTCTCCTCTGGTGACATCTCCACATGTGCTATCACAACCATCTGGGTAGTTAACTCAGGGTTGCTGGTTGTCCTGGTGCCACCCGCTACAGATGCATAGCTGCTGACAGAGCATGAAGTTTTCCTTCTCTGAACTCCCCCTTGAGCTCAGCCCTGCAAAACGCCTGTCCTTGCAGTGTTTATCCCTCTGAAAGGTGAGGCCAGGATGGCAGCACCATGTTACTCCTTATCCTCACACTAATCAAAGCTAAATCTTGCCAGTTTTATTGTCCCCCCGTGCTCTTTATCTGGATCGTTGCAGATGGCAGTCTCTGGTTAGTGATCCAGTAACACGCTCAAATGGGGAGAATGATTGGCTGCTGTGTGAAACCTGCCTGAACTTTTGAGCAGCTCAGAAACCAGAGCATCCTAAAAACCCTTCCTGGAGTTGCAATTTCCCTCATTGAGTTAAAATGAAATCTGTAGCAGCACAGTTGCAATCAATAACTTTGGGCCATTTTTCCTCTAAATGGGAGATGAGGGGGGAGCCTTTGTAAGGCAGCTGGAGATGATGTGGGGGATGCTGCCATCAGCTCTGCGGCATGGTGGTCCAACAGGTGAGTGATGTTTTCAAGCCAGAATTGTGAAAAGTAGCACCACAGGAATCAATGAGAATATTATTTTTGAGGGAATGATAGGCTCTACAGAGATTCTTATTGATTTTTTTCCTTTCTAATGACTTGTACTACATGCACAATCAGACAGTTCATTATTATCAGGGGACTTCAGGCTGGATTTCTAGATGCTGACAGGTCTACTCACACAACATTCTTCTGGGATGTTTTGGAGCTGTGGATAAACCTGCCAGCAGAGAGGTGATATTCACCCCTGTGGAGATGACCCATGAACAAAATGGTGAGGTTGCTTTGTCTAGCATGAGCAGTGTCTGAAAATGAAGTGGCACCAAGGCCACCTGCATTGCCTTTGTGAACAGCTAAACAGCTTTGAGAAGCCCTGTGTTCAGCAGGATTTCGGGTGTACAGTTTTGTTCACTTACTTTTACTCCTTCTTAATCTCATAAAGCAGCTGTGGAAGGACTTCACTCTTTGTAAGCCCTGGTTTTCACATCTGGTTGACCAGTCTGGGACGAAGTATGTGGACCTGAGTATTTTCTGGAGAGCAAATAAAATGCTCCTCCAGTCTACCTTATGGTTGGGAGGTGTAGATCACAGAATTGTAAGGGTTGGAAGGGACCTCCAGAGCTCATCAGGCCCAACCCCCTGCCAAAGCAGGGTCCCTAGGATAGGTCACACAGGTCGGTGTCCAGACGGGGCTGGAATCTCTCCAGAGAAGGAGACTCCACACCCCCTGGGCAGCCTGTCCCAGGGCTCCCTCACCCTCACTGGGGAAAAGTTCTTCCCCAGATTGGTGGGGAACTCCCTGTGCTCCAACTTGCAGTGATCTCCCCTTGTCCTGTCCCCACAGACCTCTGAGAAGAGGCTGGCCATTTCCCCCTGTGTCCCACACTTGAGATATTTATAAACATTAATTAGGTCCCCCCTTAGTCTTCTCTTCTCAAGGCTGAACAGCTCCAGTTCTTTCAGCCTATCCTAGTAGGATATTCAATGATTAACTATATGCCATTGAAATAACTTTCTGTTGTAAATACTAAAAGTCCTGACCACTTCCTTAAACCTCCCTTCTCTAAAAGATGTGGACACTAGAAATAACTGTTAATTGGAAGGGCAGTAACACTGTCAAATGGGGAGAATGATTGGCTGCTGTGTGAAACCTGCCTGAACTTTTGAGCAGCTCAGAAACCAGAGACTAGGTTTAACTTAGTCTCTCAGAGAACCAGCAGTTTCTTTAAGCTAGGAATAGAATTTACAGGGGGAGCATTGACTGTGCACGTTTATGTGCCCAGGATTCATTTTGAAGACAGCAAAGAGTTGGCTTCAGTGGAATAAAAAGCCCCACACGTGATCTGTAGGTCCTGTGAAGTTGGGCAAAATCTGTTGAGAACCAAAACACCAATTCCTTAGGATGTTCTGAGGACAGGACCATGGTTCTTATCCTGTGGGAAGCAGGCTGCCAACAACCACGCTTGGCGTATAGAGCACTTACTTTCAACTAAAGTTGAAACTCAGCCCAAGGGGGAGATTGGTAATTACTTGTCTTGTCTGAGCCCCTGCAAAAATTAAAATGGCCTGTCCCCAGTCTGAGCTGTCTGATGCAGCCATGCCTGTTGCAGGGCAGCCCCAAATGGAATGTCTGGGGACAGCAGGTCTCACCGGTGCTGGCAGGTGGTTCTTCAGACAAGGCATGCACTGCTTATCTAATGCAAAGTCATAATAATAGTAAAGGAAAGAAAAACTTTGTGGGTGTGAAAACAGATGGATGAAAAAGCTCTGCTGCTTTTATTGTTGCTCGTAGTCTGTAAACAGCAAGCTGTCATTTTAAAAGAGAAGGGAAAAAAAATCATTTGCCCTTTTAGGTTGTGAAGATGCAGCTGTCACATAAACATATGTCCTGCTGCCCTCATAGCCCTTTTCTGCAGAAAATTGTTCCCATCCAAACACTAAAGAGACAGGCAGAACTTGTTATCATCCACTGTGCTTCAGTGAAATGCGCATTTAAATAATTAGTAGACAGCATCAGCTCCCTTTCTTTGGAAAGGAAAGAAACCAACTGTATTAAAAGAATGTTTAAAAAAAAATCCTGAAAATTCAGGGGGATGCTAAACCAGCTTGTGGTTTGTAGTTTCAAGCCTGTGTGCATGGGCTGTGTTGGCACAGTGTGTTGACACAGTCTGTGTTCTCTTCAGAGGGTTTCCAGCTCCTCCTGACTGTAGGTCCCAGTCTGCCTTCCAGGAACAGTCTGCCAGCATTCTGAAACACAGTCCTCACATGGTCCATGGTGCGTGGACTTAAAAATTTAGCTGGGGTTCAGCCTGGAGTGAAGGGTACACCATAATCATCTTTTATTCATACAGAAGCTCCAGAACACAGACTGAGATAACTATGTTCTGGTAAACACGTAGGTGGGCTTAATGGGCAGCAAGCTTTCTGGATATGAAGGGAATTGGAAAGTGAAGGTTGGCTCAAGAGCTCTGGGGACACATTCATGCAGTGTTCTCCTATTCCAGGATCTTGGTTAAAATATGCTGACATTATTCTGTTAGTGTTTGGATATAAGATGTCTGCCTTAGCAGAGCCAGAGCAGTAATGTTATCGAGACCCTAAAGTAAATTATTCCTGTGATTTCAACCAGAATACAAAACTGATATTTTATACTCAGTATGTAGGATCTTGGGCTATCATTAAGATAGTTGTAGACATAAGGTCTTGGAAAGCTTCTGTGGAATCATGGTATTGAAAAGAAAGTTCAGAAAAAACAGACTTTTGAAATTTGGGGAAATGCTTTTTGTTTTTCTAAAAAATTTTTTTTATTATCCCTTTAATTATTTGTCTTGCAATTGCTTTAAGCCGTCTGGATGGTTAATTGGGAATGATCTACATTGTTTATTCCTGCTTTATGATTGGCTAAACAGAAGCATCTTTCTTTACCATGGATATGAAAGCACCTTGTCTGAATCAAGTCACATGTTTTCAGAAAACAAATGTGATTGTGGGAAAATAGTTTTACTGGGTTTTTTTTCCAAAAAAACCCAGTGTTTATTCCATTTCTTGGTAGAAAAGCTCATACAAACTCATGGTTCTCAGCACTGATCAAAAAGAAAATCAAGGAAATTGAAAGAGGTCTCGTTTTTATGAGACATCGAAGAGATGAGTGGTAGGTTGATCAATGAGGTGATCAGTGGAAGTCGATGGATTAACCAGCCCTAATCAGGAATATGGACTACATTTCGGGTCTTTAAACTTTAGCGTCCCTCATAGCTGGATGTCTGGAGTCTGCATGGGTTTCTTTTATATTTTACTTCTCAGAAGACACAATTTGAAATGAAGTTCTGAAGCCAGATGTCTTGGCCCTCTAGTGATTGATTGCCTTCGCTTCTGTCAGTGCCAGATTTTGGTCTTCTAATAACTATGATTGTCTGTGCGAAATGCAGCAATTAGTAGCTGTAGATGCAAACAGAACACACTGCATCCTGTCTTCTCAAATTACCCGGTGGGAGGGTAATGTGCAGGAATGTGCACATGGTCAAATGAGATCAGTTACAGCATCATTAACAAGATTTCGGGTTTTGTTTTCTCACCTCTTCTTTTCTCAGCATTGACTAATTTCTCCAGCTTTTTGTTGCACTTTGAAGCTAGCAGAAGGCACTAAATCCACAGGAAAATTTTTCACAATGAAATGTGAGCAAATGTCCACCTACTTTTAGACTGCAAAAATGCTGTCTTGATATTTTCTATTGATTTTATTTTTCACTGCTTATTTTTCCAGGTCACCTTGTCTTAGATTGTAAACTACATCTGAATCTGTCTGTCTTCTAATTCCCAGCATTATGTGCTGAGGCTGTGTGCTGAAAATAAAGCTGTGTTTTTCCGGCTTCATATATCATCACTAGCAATAAAGATTTTGGATTTCCAGAATACTTGGCAATTCGAGCTGATTATACACAAGGCAGAGATGAATGTGGACCTCTGTTGTACGGTTCCATTGACTTTGAAGTGCTGATGGTTGTACAGGTTGCTCAGAGGAGTGGATTTCTGAGGGAGAAGAGGGGTCTATGCACCTTTGGTTTATTGGCATAAAGATTGACTCTGCTCAGGCTGTGGAGGGTCGGTCACAGATGGAACAGGCTTTCTCCAAGAGCAAATTCAGACTTTCAGAGCATTCATCTTATTGCTTGAGGACAGAACAAGGTGCTCAGCAGTGCATTTCTTTGGCTGTTGTTTCCAGAGCATCCATATTAATGTAGCATTGTTACACACAGTAATTTATGCAAGTATTCGTTCCACCTGAGACAAGTAGGAGAGAACGTAAAGACATAAAGTGCCACGAAAACCCTGCAGCAGATTGCTGCCTGACAAAGTCATCTTTTTAACCAAAGCAACACATTAAGGTTTGGATGGCAGTCGTGCATCGGGACATGGGCAATCCATGCCAATAAGGGCTGTAGGATGAGGAGCTGGGGATACCAGAAAGGATGTGCTTTCAGTGGAGATGGTCTGAGAAGGCTGCCGAGTTTGAGCTTTTAGTGAAGCCAAATACAACACTGCTGTTCTGATCCAAGCTCCTGTTTACGCAGATCCACGGGCTCCGAGGTGGGTTGAACAAAAGCGTTGGGTTTCATCCCAGCTCCGCGATGGCAAACGGCAGCAGTGTGGGTTGTGTTTGAATAGCTCATTTGGCAGAGCTAGCCATACAGCACGCTGGTTTGCTTCACATACATATCAGAGAGCTGAAACATTCAAATGACTGCTTCTGTGTCTGTTTGCCATGTGTTTAAATAAATACTCAATTCTCAAAATTTGCAGTAATGGTGCATGAAAATTTGATGTACAGTTGCGTGTACTTTTGACCCAAGGCTTGTCTGCCTGTTACAGATCAGGTCATTTAACTGGTAAATTCTATTAGTTCATCAGGCAGTTGTGTGGGACCCATCACTCACACATCAAGTGTGGAAAAACATGTTGTCACTCCTAACTTCTCAACAGTTAGAGCTGTATGCAAGTCCATTAGTACGGAGGGTTTTAGGCAGCTGAAACTGTTGGTGGCATTTTCGGAGGTGAAGTGTAAGAAAAATGCTTACTCGGTGTAGCAGTCTCAGTAAAGGAATGTATGTTTACATAGATGTGCAAATTACACACCTTGATGTTTTTATATATTTTTTTTTTCTTTATTTTTCAGGAAACAAAAATCAACTGTGTCCGGCTGGCAACAAAAGGTATGTGGGTCTCCTTCTCCTGGAAAGCACAATGCCAGTCATGTAAAAGCTGCAGTGGTGACACAACTCGATTACAGTTACCTTTCAAAGAACAAACCCCTTTTATTTTTATTTTTATTTTCTTTTAAGGACGATCACAAAAGCACAACAACAATTTCCAGAATGACTTCACTGTATGTGTGCGCTCTGCTGGTTTTTTTTAAGGCAGGGTATCTCTCTCTGTTTCTCCATGGTTCCTCCTCTCCCTCATTCAGTCGACAGCTTTCCCATCCTGAGGACTGTTCTTGCTGTTGGCAGAACATCACTGAAAAAGCAACATTAGCTTCCTAACAACTTCGTTCTCTCCACAACTGTGTAAAATAGATAAGTAAGCTGGGCACAGTTCTTACCTTACACCATTTTCATGGTATAATTCAACAAACTAGTAGATGTCTTATTTTCATTATCAATTGCAAAACACAGACCAAACTAACAGGTCAAATAGACCAGACTAGGCAAACCTGATACAAATACTGTTGAGCTGGAAGGCTGCAATCCCCAGGTTGCTTCACAAGGTGTAGCTTTTGATGGGCCAACGATGACAATGTCTGGGTTCCTTCTTTGCATTTAGAGTTGGTTTTAACTCTTGTAAGGCTTCAGAATTGCCCCAGGGGCTTCTCTGCCAGCTAAAGTGTCAGAACCCAGAACAGAGGAGTAGCTGTAAAGAGTGTCTAGCATGTCTCAAAATGAGCTGTAAGGAAATGGTACGGTCGTTGCCATGGGCCATGCTACAGGTTGCCATGGGCTGTGCTACAGGTAGCTCTCCATTTCCCAAACTATTTACATTTTGTGCTCTTGCTGCTTTGCTGTAATGTGAACAATGTGGTGCTGCCTGTGGAGTCTTTGAGTTAAACAGAAAGAGGAGAAACCTATGACTACTTGTTTTTGGTTTTTTCCCCTCCTTTGAGGCATCATCCCACTTTTCCCACTCTTTTCACTCCTTTCTGTCTTATGGCAGTGACAGAAGTTAATTACTTCTAGGCACTTTTTCCTGATCACTTCTGCATCTGCACTTACAGAGGAGTAGGGTGGGCTCAAAGAAGCCTCAGCTAACAGTTGCAGGGGAGCAGGAGAGGACTTTTGCCATCTCTTTAGGGAGACCTCCAAAAGGCTGTTCCAGAAAGCCATCCACTGGGATGGCAACTGCTGCATGGATTTCCCAACCATGCAGCTGTGTTTTACCTCTGAGACCTGATAGACAAACCAGTGGGGCTGTAAGCGGTTGTGTCACCACTGAGAGCCAAAGAGGATGAGCCATTTCTCCCCTTTCTCCCTTTCATCTGTGGCTCTGGTGCTCTCCATATCCCTCTTGTTGCTTTCCTTTTTTAAAAGTTCCTTGTAAAATCTTTATTTAATTCATTTTTCTGGATAACAAACATTCTATGTGTCTCAGTCTCCCCTCCTTCCCCCTCAGTTTTTCCAACTGGCAGTGATGTGACCATTTCGGGTACCTTGTTTTGGCTTTCTGGTGGTAGGAAGAGAAAGAGCAGGACTGGGTAAGGCGAATCTGGGTGAGATGAGTCTCCCCAGGTTTTTCCCAGAGCATGACTAGAGGTCTCTTCATGGGATCAGAGAAATCAGATTAAATCATGTTTGAAAACTTGTAGTTTCTTCCATTTCAGCCTTTCCTTTTTCTGGAGTTGATGGAAGAATGTTGTCAAGCTAGCAGGAGAGATACATTTGCTCTATGACTATTCAAAGAAAACAAAAAAAACATGCTCAAGAAGCCCCATCCTGGCATGACCTTTTGATTTGAACCGTCTGATCTGGGCACTTTAGAAAAGTGTTTGACCTTGAGTTGACTTCTGCAAACAGATTTAATTTTAATTAACCTGTTAGGTCGCCTGGGAGAGTCAATAAGCTACCCTCATTCTGTCATTTCTGAATGTCATCTCTTTTCCAGAAAAGATCTCTTACTAATATTAATTTGGTAAGAGATATAAAAGAGATGGGGAGAGCCTGAGGGTGCTTATAGACACTGGGTTTTGTGATTTTATTCTTTAAGATTTTCCTTGATTGACCTGAATGCAAAAGGACAAGACATGATGGTAGCAGCAGTGTTTATTCTCACTGTCAGACAGGGTATTACTTTTGATTTATAGGCAGATACTTTATTTTTCTGTATGTGAAGCAGGGAAATCCCTGGGGAGGGTTCTTTTTTTCCTTCTCCTCACTGTGAATCACAATGTGGTCCATCTCGGTGTCTGACCATTAGCAAGGACACAAGAATATGCACACTGTGGCTAATTTTATGCAGCTTTAGATTTTCAAAGGTACAGTGTTGGCTGCCAGGTAGCCTCACAACCGAATTTGTAGTCTTGGTACCGTACCAGTATCTTCCATTGCTGGCACCTGGGAAGTGCCAGCAGCTGAGCAATAGCTGAACAGTGTGGGTCTGTGGCTCGGAGTTTTCCCATAGTTTCAGGTGTTTCTGGATGTGGTGAGGTTGTAGTCCCACCATACGTTAACCCCCTATGGATGGAAGAACAGAGCCACCCCCACCCCCAACCCAGCCCCTGAGGAGGAGTTCTGTGTCTGCCCTCTCTCTGCTCTGTGCAGACAGACACCCTTACGGATCTGTAATTACATTGTGACCTGATCAAAGGTTGATAGCTGTGGTGTTTGAGCTGACCTGCTGTGTCTGTGCTGTCTTCTGCCTGCTCGTTATATTGATTACCTTTAATGGCGCTGCCCTGTATTCGCCTTTTCATTTGCATTGTTGTCTTTCTGAGGAGAGATGGAGTGAACCCTTAGTCTGCCTTGAACAAAGTCCTTGGAGCTGCTAGCAAAGATACCACTGTGGTGTCTTGGATAAGAGTGAGGGAAAAACCAAACCGAAACACCTTGTGGAGTCAGGGCTGATCTCAGCATTGGCAGCTCGAAATCTCCACTTTGAGACTAGAGAAAAAGCTTGATTTGTTCTGACACAAGGCAATAGCTGCACACTACTTGTGCTAGACTAAATGCTCATTTTGGGCTATAGGCCTAATTTTTCTACTCCTAGATGTTTGCCACTGCAGTAGCTCCATTAACATTACTGAAACGAGTTCTGATTTACACCAGCGAAGGAGGATTAGGATCAGGACACGTATTCTCTCAAAGTACTGGATTAACAAGGGCACTAAACGTGAGTGTGGGAGTAATTAGGTAATAAAATGTGTTAGGCAGTGTGTTCTTGGGGGATTATAACACATCTTGGGTGTTGCTGCAAGGCACCTGTTCAGAAGCTGAGTAGCTTTAATTACTTGAGAGATGCATGAGGCTGTTCCACTGTAGCTACTTCAGCAGGTTGGGAGGCAATTTACTTTGTGTGTCCCATTGCCTTGAAAGCAAGAAAATAAAAGTAGACAGTCCTTTAAAAAGTGTATTTAGTCCATTAAAGAGAGTTTTGGAGGTTTCCCAGTTTTATCTCCTCCCTTTTTAGCAAGAAAGAGACTGTTCAGATCAATCCATGCAGGAGCTGCTTCCCATCTCTCCCGATGGCACACGCTTCTGCATGCTGTTCCTGTTTAGATGAAATTGATTCTTGTGTTAGCAAGAAAGATCTCTCAGATCTTTCTGTATCTGCTTAAGCGTTGGGGCAGGGAGGTGTTCATGGCCTCCATGGTCATGCCAAAAGTACCGTATGCCCCAGAGCAGAGCTAGATGGCCACCTGTCCAAGCACATCTGTTGAGCGGGTTTTTTTCCGTCCAGTGTGTCAGTGTAAGAGTTGGCTAACACCGGTGGAAAGGGGCGGTGACAGGGATGCACCAGCAGCCTTTGCTGTGATGACATGTGGCAATCCATCAGAAAGCTCTCTGCGTTTGTCCAGTCTGTGTAGTCATTTCCTGTTTTGCCAGCATGTTTTAAATCCACAAGCATTATTAACCTTTTGTATCTACGTATGTATTTATTTTCAGGTTCATTGGTCTCAGCTTTCTTACCACTTCCAGCCATAAACATCTCCTCACATGGGCTACTCCTCTTTTTCACATTACCAGAGTAATGTCGTCTTTCACAGCATTAGTCACTTGAATACATATCATTAGCATAAAACACTCTTTAAAAATAAGTTTCTAATTAAACCCCTATTTACCAGCTCTCTGCCATACAATTTTCATTCAGCCAGTTTGTTTATTAGTTTTGCCATTTTGTTTCCTTGATAGCATTCGTTTTAATATGTCCCATTCTTTCTGAATTAACTGACTTATTCTCCCCGTTTTAAAGCAACATATTTATATTGACACTTTATTAGAGAAAATTGCAACCTCTTACCAAGAGAGAGCGATTACCTCTTGTATTCTTAAAGTGCATTAAATTAATTTCCCAGTGTAATTGAAACCAAGGCAGAGGGCTCATTAATGGTTCCTTATCTCTTGATACTCATTTCTTCTTTCTTTAAAATGTGAGTTCTTGCAAATGAAAGAATGGAACTTTAATAATCATTCTGAGGTACATTTTTATTTGTTTCCTTTTTTTTTTTCCTCATGCATGCTGCCTGGGAACGATTTTGCTTGTTCTTAGCAGTAATAGGTAGGCAACAGGTGACCACGCGAAACCCGCCCAGCCTCTTGAGCACAGGTGATTATCAGCTCAGGAAAAGGAAAACTGTTCAGTCTTCCATAAGTCTGAGCTGCTTTGTGGCTTCTTGTTTCACATTTAGTTTGCATGGGAAATCACTTTATTGATTATTCTAAGTACAGTGCAACGGGGGCACTCCCTCCATGGCACCTCTTGAAGTGAATGGCGATTAATGGTTGGACTTGATGACCTTAAAGGTCTTTTCCAACCAGAGCAATGCTATGATTGTCCATTTCTACGAGTATGTGTCTGTGCAGAGGGTCACTTGGAGGTCCGAACACCACTTAAATCTTCACAAGAGCACTTGAGCATGACTGAAGAGTCCTGGGGATCCCTTGCTGGCCCTCTTCAGAGGCTGAATGTCTCCCTGAGCATGCATGGAGGTGGCCTTGCACTTTTGAATTGAAGCAGCTATGGTATTATCTGTGGCTGAATATTATGCTTATTCTTAGACAGCTGAGTCCTGCTGTGGAAGAAATGATGAGAGGAAAATGAAAGTTTGATTCTGTAAGGCCTCTGTGTAGAAACTTCAGCTGAAACCAGAGACTTTGCAGAATTGAGCCTCAGTAGCACCAAGTAACGTCATTCACAGATCACCAGGGGGGCATGTTCAGAACTTCTCAAGGATTTTGCAGTTTCCATCAGAATGAACTTGGGGGTCTGTGTGTCATAAACTTGCCTTGAAGTATGTAACACTTGAGAAATTTTAAATATAGATGGTAAATCCCATCAATCTGGGAAAGGGTTGTTTCTGCTTTAGCCCGATGTGCATGGAATGATTTATTGGGGTGGAGCAGTTACCTGTGATTTGCACAAAAGGGAGGGGAAATGAGGGTTGGGTTTTCAGGTTTGGGATGGGTTAAATTCTTGTAGAAATGTTCCTCTCCTGGTGATTGCTACCTAGTGATGACTTCCTCACCCAACAGTTACTGCAAGTACATGTCAGGGCAGCTGTAATGATACAGGGCCAAAAAGGTGCTGGGATTGCTGTGAAGTTCAGCTGCTTTTAAGTCTGTAAGAAAGGGTCTTGGGTTTTTGTAGCACGTCAGCACTGGGAAGCAGGAATTTCCTGGGAGATGAGTGCATTACAACCTTCAGACCTTGGAAATGAACCTGGGTCTAAGAGGTGACTGGTGAAATCATGGTTGGGGTTGGGGGCGGGGAGAAAAGACTGCAAAAAACAGTGGAAAATCAGGAGGAAAAAAATCCTTCTCTTCGCACACAGTTGTGCTGCCTATGAAAACTGTTCATTTAATAGCTCTTGCTCCCTCAAATTCATTTAAGAAAGCTCTGTTGTTTTCTGAAATATATTCAAGTTTTGTAGACAGCTAATGTATTTTTTAAACAGATCTAATCCCACTTCAAATCTGTTTGTTATTGCATTTTGTCTTCTGATACGCTGGAATGTTATTCCTTTGACAGGTTTATTCTGTTTGGTGCTATTTATTTCAGAGGGTTTTATCACACTTTTTAAGTTGAATGCATGAATTATTTTTTTTCCTTTTCCTCTGAACAAGTCTGTGCTTTCTAAAAGTTTTTTCTTTTAGGACAAATTTGTGTATCATCATAATTAATTGTTAATGACACACTTATGTTGCTCTTACTGAAAAATATTCCCCGCTGGGAAGGCAAACTTTCTGGCATGTGGATCCCACTTAACCCAGTGAGCATCTTTACTTTCATTGAATTTGATACCAAGACTTCCATAGAGGGATTTAAAATGTCAGCTCTGGTGGCTTCCTTAGCCCAGTGTCGTGGTTTTACCCCGGCTGTGGGTCGAGATCCACGCAGCTGCCTGCTTCTTAAAGTAAAACAGCAGGGGAAGAGGGAAAAAGGGGGGGGGGACACAAGGGAAGGGAAAAGGAAGGGGAAAATAACTCCAAAACCAAGAAACTAAGAGGCCCGTGGGTTGGGATAAGGAGAGTTTACTAAGATAACAGAAAGATAAAACATAACAATGCTAACAGGACTTTAGAGCAAAAGAATATGGAACTATTGATACACAATGCAGTTTCTCCCCAACCCACACAACTCAGGCCGGACCACCCAGAGCTGTCCCGCAACCCGACCGTCCCCCCAAGCAGCACCCGTCCCGCCACCGCCCCTCTTCTTCCTGCCCTCAGCCCCCCGTTATCCTGGGCAGGACGTCATTGGCATGGAATACTCTCTTTGGCCCATCTGGGTCACCTGTCCTGGCTTCGCCCCTCCTTTCTCCTGAATAGAGAAATAGGAAGAAGCTGAGAAAGTCCTTGACTGTCTGACTGCAACTAAGAGCATCAGGGTGTTCTCAGCACTGCTTTCATTGTAACTCCCAAACACAGCATTCCATCAGCTGCTACAAATGAAGTTAACTCTATCCTCACTGAAACCAGGACACCCAGGGAGCTTGTGAACCAGCTTGGAGTTAGTGAAAAACCTGGTGCAGAACTGAGGTCACAAGTGCACTGAATTTGGTAACCTCAGCCCAGTTTCCAGAAGACATTGTCTACTCCAGTGTCTGCTGCCCTACCTTTACCTTGGGCTCCCTCACTCAGATAAGCAGTTGGAGGGGAGAGGGTGGGAGAGGCACAGTGTTGAGAGTAAAATTGGAACTAGATTAGCAACAGTAGGCTGTGAAAATATCACCACTGTAATTTGAAGCATCCATGGCTGGGCTGCACTGGGTCACATCTGAAAAAAAAGGGTCTTTAGAAACCGCCGAATATAATTGATTATTACTGTGTGAGCCAAGTCCTCCCGGAATCAAAGCTGGCAAGGATTTACCCAAAGTGCTATGGAGGCTGTCATCCCCCTACAATACCCACCGGGTGTGAAAGGATGCTGTTGGCCGTGTGTTGTGGCTGTGGCTGTTAGGTTGCACAGTCACCTTTGTTTGCAGATGAACTGGTGGCCAGGCAAAGGAGGGAAACAGTAGACAGGCAGCAGCTGGACATTAAAACCAGAAGTGACAGTCGAGTCAGAACGGATTTGTTTTGGTTTATTTAGTTTTAACAGAAGGAACAATGCGTGATGACTCGCCTGTGACATTCAGAGTTGGGGTTTTTTACCCCCTGTCTTCTGCTTGAAGGTTGGCAGGAAGAACCATCTGTATGTCCCCCTGCACAGGCAGCATGGGCTGAGGGGCAGCCAGGGGAGGAGAAGCAAGAGGAGAGCCGTTCTGTTTTAGAAGACAGCAGTATTGCATCCTTCTAACCCTCATAGGCTGACACCAACTTATTTGTGTAGTCAGTATTTCTTCTTCATTTCCCTATATGTAGGGATGCTTTCTAAGGTGTATCAGCCACCAGTCGGGTACCGTGGATCACGTAGAAAGCTTTTCATAAACAGATTATTGTTGTCAGTGTCCTTAAATAGCACTTCCAAAGGCACGACAAGCCCAAGGCTATTATAAATACATGATGCCTCTGTTTCCTTACATGGATTTTTAAGTGAGACAGTGTTCAGAGCCAGGATTGTAATTAATGCATTAGCTTCTCAGTTTCTTCCAGGAACTGGACATTTTAAAAGCTATATGATAGCATTAGGATATGTGGCAGTGTCACCAGAGAGGTAGATGTAAGAGAGTGGGATTTCATAATGCTGCTGTAAAGAAAAAGACTAAAATCTTCATTCACTACATGCCTGAAAGTGCTGCCTGAACTTGGCCAAGCACAGAAAGCTCCCTCATGTTTCATGCAGCACACGTCCAGTGTGTATGTGCAGGTTTCCTAATGTTTTTGGCCATGTGACACCCTTTTGGCTGCAAAATGGTGAGTACCCTCCCTTGCATGCCGCTCAGTCAGCTTGGGGGCAAAGTCTTATCGGGCGCGGTGTTTGTAGGCCACCATGGTGCTTGAACCACCTTTGACCAGCGGGGCTCGAGAGGCGGCCTTACATCAGCGTTCATGTTATGCCCACCTCTGGCTTTGCAATTCTGCAGCTGGTCTGGCTGTGGATTTTTAACGATAGCCGTGATGAGACGGGAGTAGTAACTGCTTAGGGGGACTGGCTGGTGTAAAGGTTAATTAGTTTTTGTTCATAGGGTGTGATGTGTCTATTACACATCCATAGCATTGTCATGCACTGTGAAGTTTTTGCCTGTATCAGTCATAAGATTAATCTCCCTGTGTCTGTTTTAAGACTGTACAAAGATTAACTCGCATCTATAAAACTGAACTTTAGGATATTGGGGACTTTACTTGTTTTTCATTTTTATCATTTCAAGCTTGTTTCTAAATAGCTCCACAAAAGTGCATGGTTGAAATGGAAACATGCTATGACCCTCTGAACCGTCGCATCACTTGTAGGCATCGCAAGAGCTGCTCTTTACCCAAGCGCTTTCAAGTAAATGCTAATAAACTTTCTCTTTCTTGAGGACCATATATCTGCCTTTAGCACAAATTAAGTGCTTCTCTTCTGAAGAGAGAAGAAGCAAAACAGGAGGGGAAAAAGAAAAGCCTTTGTGGTGGATTTACCTGTGATCTCCAGAATCAATTATTCTTTTACTGCTACTTTTTAATTCCCATTCAGTTTAGTAATGCTAATCTTGCTTCCTTGCTGTGTGTTTACCCTCAATCTCTGACAGATTCAACCTGTGCGTGATAATCCCTCATAGAAATTCTGGTCTGTCTTTCTCTCCGGGTCTGCTTTGTTTTGCTGCTCTCTATGCTTAGAATATGGTTGAAAGCTTTTGGCTCTCATCACTCTCCCCATTCCCTTTGAGCTTGTTTAAAGAAACAAGAATGTCTCATTGTAGTCTTAAGCCTGTGCTGTTTGCAGTCTTCAATAACCGGTGGCGGAAAATTGGTGTAGTGATGTGATGTGCAGTGATACTGTTGGTGGTGTTCCTTTTTTAATGAGTTGCAGCAAAGGAATAGCCAAAGTGGAATCTTGTCTTTCAGATTTGACGAGCTGTTTCACTTCCTTGGCTTACAATATGTGGAAGCGTTGGCATCGGGCATAGCTTTTTTTTTAAGTCCCAGAGCTGTGATATACGCTGCTGAAGGTTTCAAGCTAGCCTGCCTTCCATGACCCATGCATGCAGAGGGCTGTTTCTGGGTAGTGCTGGCTATCAGGTATTCTCAATCCAGATGGAAAGCGGTGCCCTTCCACCCTTTATCTTGATAACATCATTTGTGAGGGTAGCTGCTGGCCCTTGAGGTTGGCTCTCAGAGACTGTGTTTTGGAGCTATAGATATACATAATCAGGATCTGAAAACATAAGGGAAAACATTTCTACCTGCAGAGATACTTTAATCCTTTGTATGCCACTCGCATAGAAAGCACCATAAAAAAGAAAAGAAAAAGAAAAGAAAATCATGTTTACAAGTGATTTGAGAATAGCCATCTTTTGAAAATAAGCCTCTAGGTCTATTAGGAATTTTACATTCAGCATGCTCCCTGGCCATTATGTGCTACAAAGAAATTATTCTGATTGAGCAGCTCATTTTAACTCATCATGATTTTGAGCCTATTATTTTTCATTAATTTTTCTGGGTTAAATAATGCTTTGAAGTAATTTTTCTGATTGGCTTTTGTTTCAAGAGTAACTTTCTATCTGAAGAAGCTGCATTTCTAGGTGTTACACATCTGAAACCAAGCCTAGTCTTTGCCAGACTGACTTGTTCCATTTCTGGACCATTCCTGCCCTCTGGCCGTGGCTGAACCCCCGTCATTTGTTTGCTGCTCTCATTTTGTCCCTTCCTCATTTACACGTGCACTGTTTGGGTTTTGGGTTGTTTTTACCCCTGAGTATTTGACCCAGCTGCCTTTATCACCACTGTCTTTGCTTTCTCCTCTCCTCCTGTTGCTCATCAGATGTTGCTCTCCAATGTAGTGACACCGCCAATCAGCGGTCATGGTACCTCTTTCTCTATGCCTCACTAATGGAAATCTGACATAAATACCCATCTTTTCCTCCTGCCTATGGCTATTTTGAATTCTTCTTCCTGTCAGTTATGTTTTTAATGCAATATTGTGATTGCTGCTTTAAATAAAGAACATTTTAAATTCCATTTTCTGAAACAGGTTTTATAGATGAAACTTACAGCATTGGTCCTGCTTAGCTACATGCAGTCAACCATTCTTTCCTGGATGTTCTTCAGTGTGCCACCTCTGTGGAGGAGGTCACTTTATATCTGGTGGCTTATTGTTTTCAAATAATATATCTGTGCATAAACTGCTGGGTGAAGATCACCATGGCATCTTTCACTTGGCTGCCATTGCCGTTTCTCCCTCTGTCTTTCCCTGTAACCCCCATCCCCATCTGTGAGAGATTGTGTGGTCTGATGGAGATATCAGTCCAGAAGTGTCAGTCTTCAAGTCTGCTGTCAGGTGTCTGTGACACCAAAGATATATTCTTAATCTTTCTGGATCTTTGAAGTAAATAATTTATTACTTACCTTGTGTGAGCATTAAGAGGATTTAAAGTACATATGGGTATCGCTCTAGGAGTGTATAGTGCTGCATGTGAACTCTTGATGGTAAGTGGATGATTTTTCACTTTCTTAGCATTTTGAGAATGGTCTCCCCTTTACTTGTTACTGGCAGAAACTTGAGCTTAGGCTGTTGGAATCACTTGCAAAACATTTTCCAGCTCTAAGTAGCTAAACACACATAATTTCTGCCTTGTGGACAAAAACACTTTCAGCTGAAGAAATGTTTTCAATGATTTCACTCTGAAATACAAATGGCAGCTCTCTGTACTAAAATTCCTATTGGATTTGAAACTTCTTGTCCCTAAATTATTGGCCATTGCAGGGCTTGCTTTAACCATGATCTGAAGCAAGGAAGAATTTAAAAGGTTGAAAGCTGCAAGGAGCTAGCACAATATGCAACCATGCTTCCAGTAGTTGCGCATTACTGAATTGATCTGGGGTCTAGGTATCTGAGAATCCACAGCAAGATAGCTGTATTAGACTTTAACCAGAATCAGATCCATCAGTGCTTGGTGATCCATAAAACTGACTTCTTGTGGACTCATGAGGTGGACACCTCTGGGAAGGTGCCCGTCTCTTCTCTTTGCCTCTCAGTGGCATCAGCCAGAACACCGTTTCCCATGGACATGCTTCTTGTAATGTGTCCTGGCTCGCTGCAAGATGCTGGATCTCTGTCTGAGAACTTTGAAAGGGGTTATGAAAACAAAGTCAATTAGGTTGGTGAGAAAGGACTGAAATCTTCAGATAGCCATGGGTGTAAAATGGAGCGAATGTTGATGCCTGTGAAAGTCAGGTTCATGCCTCTGGACAAGCTTCCAGGAAAGTGTATTTTGTACAGTCCATAAATGTGTATCTGTGAGAGTAGTAGCCTGGTCTAGTAGCTAATCACAGATAGGGACTCAAGGGATCTGCGGTTTTTGCTTCTCTGGCACTGTCTTCTATCACTTGCCTTCCTTATTAAGAAAGTAAGCTTAAGGCAGAAAATTGTCCTACTTCATGTTAGGGGGCTGTAATGGGGTCCTGGCCTCAGTGGGGCTCTGGGTGCCACTGAAATAGGCACCGTAATAAGTGGCGACCTGTTCTATAACCTGTTTTTCTAGTATCCAGCTTCAGTTATGAGGTACAATTTATCGCAGGACCAGGGGTTGAAGTAACCACCAGGAAATATGGTTCTAGTTTATTTTCTTTGCCTTTTAATGTCAGTGGTATATAAACGTTGTTTTTCAGAAGGAAAAGCGTGTCCCCTTAAGTACAGCAGTGCAGAGCTTTCCAAGGGTATTTAAAGATATTTGTATGAAATGGCCATCTGAGCAGTTTTTATGGGCTCCAGTGCTTAGAGAACGTCAGATCAGAGAAACAAAGCCAGTTCTAAAGAAGTGTTACTCTTGTGAACAGCAGAATTTACCTTCTGCAAGCAGAGTAACAGCTCGCAGACCTCCTCCTGCCAGAACAGAAATGTCCTCCTTACCTATAACTGCTGGTAGTGTGGGTGGGATTACAACCAACCTTAGTAGGTTTCAGCATCTACAAGGAAAATACACCAGCAAAACAAGGGACTTCTGTGGTAAGGTTTCATTGCAAAGCTCTAAGAATCCAAGACCCAGGGATTTACTGACACTGTCATGCTATCAATTCCCAGGCACTATTAGCTGAGACAACTTACAAATGGTTGGACTAGTAGCCTAAAGGAATTGTTGGCCTTTGCCAAGATGGATAGAAAGAGTTACATAGAAGATTCAAGTGAATCAGTCACCACAGTGTGTAGGTGCCAGGATGGATAATAAGTCTACAATGGGAGAAGAAATACAAAATAAAACTACCCTGACCACTTGTTGCCTGTAGTAACAAGCCTGGCAAAATCAAGCCAATCTAGTGGAGTAGAGGATGGAGTTGACAGCACATTCTTATTTTTTAACATGGCTCACAGTTCATGAAGGTATTCAGATGGTACAAAAACGGAAGGGTTGTGATTGTGCTGTTTGTAATAGAAAACCATTCTGCAACACCTATTATTTAGGGTCATGGGAGTAACTGCAACTCAAGTGAAGGGTAATTTGGAGTACTCCTGAGTTTCACTTCAAATGAATACAGAGTTTTAACCATTTTGGGGAGGGAAAGATTGTACCTTTATCATTTACTTTGTTGTGTAATAGTGTCAGGATTGCCTGTATGATGGCATGTAGCTCACCTCTTGGGCAGGTTGGGTCCAAAATTGTAAGAGATGTTGTCAAATTAAGATGGTAATAGGCAATTGATACGTTATTTTATTTTCATGCTCAGGGGTCCTGTTTATACATTTCAGGCATGTACACAGAAGTAACCAGTCAACTCTTAACTGAATGGGAAAATTGGTGGATGCAGCAGAGCAGTAGAGTTGTCAGGGACAAAAAGCTGAAAATTACATGTGTGTTTCCAACAGCCAGCATTTTTGCTTGGTAAATATTGTGTTTTGCTGTGGCAAACTAGATTAACATCTTAGCTGTAGGAAAAGTGAAATCATACTTTTATCACCGCACGTGGGGAGTTTTCTGGTTTCACATTCATTGTGTCATTGTTCTATATGTGCTCTTCAGGATATGATGAGAGGAAAATACCACACTTTATTCAGGATCAGATCATCTCTGGAAGTCCATCAGCTAAGGTCCCGTTCAGGATAAATCGAAAGCCCTATATTCAGTCCTGTGATATGATCATGGTACCCTTTGGGAGTCAACCTTGCAGACACAGATCTTTGAAAGCTTCTGCAGTTTAATGTGTGGCAAATGGGCAAAAGAATAACCTGGTGAGGCTCTGCTGTCTCGCCAACATATGGACTTGATTGAATGTTATCTCCCCAAGCAACTGACTTCATGAACAGAAGTGATTCTGCTTTTCCTGAAGGTCAGCAATGCAGAGCTGTTAAAAGAACAAAACTTTATGTACTGACGACAGCACTCTGTTTTCACCTTTGATTCCCTTTACCTCCTGTGTTTAAGCTGTAGAGGAGGACTTGGCTGACTCCAACACCAAAGGTGAAACCCAGGATATAAGATTGTGATCTCATGTAACATGAATTCATTTAGCTTTGTTAAATCCAATGATGCTATTTTTAGGGGTAGTTAAGTATATCAGGAATACAGCCAAGTATTATTTAGTCTTTAGATTAGCCAAGACTCAGATCTTGTGGGGCTTTCTAAATCAAGCTCAGCTGTTTAGGTGATACCTAGAAAAAATTCTGTACAGCATGTCATGAGGTCAGGAACTAAGGTATATCAGAAGCACTGTAGAAAGTAGTCCCAGCAGCAGGGGAGAGGAGAGCATTCTGCAAGGTCCTCAGTATTTGCAGGAGCAAAAGAACCCTTCAAGTCAGATCATGACAAAGAAACAATGGAAGAAATTCTTTGCAAATAGTCTTCCTAGATATTTTTCGTATTTGCTCTTAAACACACACATAAAAAACAATCAACTAGAAACGATACTGTCTTGCCTGGGCCAAGAAAATTCATGCATGGAATACATCAGATGTTGTGGGGGGTGCTCTGTGTGTTGGATTACTGCTTGTAACTTGCCTAATTGTAACCATCTGTTTACAAAGGCCAGGCCTCCGGTGTGGAGAGAAATACAATTGTGACCTGGTTTTAGAAGAAAGAAAATGTTTCTGCAAGTAGTATTATGGGATATGTTACTGCAAACTTTTACATTCATTATTTTGACGAGTAAGGATTGCACCTCCACTTAAGCTATTTGAGGTGAAAATAACTGCTGTTAATTCTCAGAAGAGTAAATTCCCCATTACAGTATAATATGGTAAAATATTAGTGTCAGTTGCATTGCACTGGGATTTTACACCCTATTACTGCTCTGAATTATCAGTCCTTTGCCCTTATTAGAGGCAGATTTGGTTAGATGGACAATTATCTATGGCAATTTGATTGCAAATACGTTGTTAAGCTTTGAAATGAATATTTAAAGTGGATCATTGCATGATTTCCCTACAAATTCTCTCTTTATCTCCTCCTTCCTCTCCCTCCATCTTTCAAGGAGCTTCCACCCAGAATTCTAACTCAGTGGAACCAGAAAAACAAGTTGACAGCACGGTGAAAATGGCTGGAGTTATAGCTGGTCTGCTGATGTTTGTTATTATCCTCTTGGGAGCAATGCTCACCATCAAGAGAAGGTAAGTTTCTGCTTTGCTTCCATCTTGGGCCTTCTGCTTAGAGTGTTGTTACTTGAAAAGGAATAAATTTGGTTGGGATGAATCATTCCATTTGTGTTACAGGGGCAGCAGTTAATACCCATTTATGTAACGCTACCTCTGAGCAGTTGTAGTCTCAGAAGGCATATACCATATAAACAACAAAAGAATGGTTGTTGCTGCAAAGAGTTAATGATAATTAATTGAGAATTAATGAGAAGGGGTAGCTCATGAAATAAGCATGAAGTAGTACAAAGCAATGTGAAGCAGTGGAGGTGAGCATTGGGAGCCTCTGCAGGCAGCACAACAGTGGTCCAACAGAAGACAAGAATTCTTTTGTAATAGTCAAGAAAAATGATGTCTTAGAAGATTGTGACCAAGGGTCTGTTCCCAAGTGGGTCTTGATGAGACATATTCTCACGCTACAGCTTCTTGGCCATTGATGCATTCAGCTGGAATGTTACATCTTACTACGGGTTAGAGTGTTTCTAAGAGCTAACCTTAGTTCATAGGGGAATGAAACTTGGAAACATCATAACATGGTAATGGAATTTGTTCATACAGTTCATGTTTGTGTCATTTTCTTCGGGTCATTTACACTTACACTTTGAAGCAGACCATTGCATTTGCTGCTACTGAAAGAGCTCCACATTTACAGTGCACTATACTGATTCAGAAAACCACTTAAGCAATAGGTTTTCTTGAGAAAAGGGCTACAAAGTTGATGAAGGGCCTGGAGCATCTACCCTATGAGGAAAGGCTGGGTGAGCTGGGACTGTTCAGCCTTGACAAAAGAAGACTGAGAGGGGATCATATTAACATTTGTAAATACCTGGAGTGTGGGAGACAAAGGGAAATGGCCAACCTCTTTTCAGTGGGCTATGGGAACAGGACAAGGGGCAATGGCTTAAAGTTAGAGCACAGAAAGTTCCACACCAATATGTGGAAAAACTTTTTCACAGTAAGGGTGACAGAGCACTGGGACAGGCTGCCCAGGGGGGTTGTGGAGTCTCCTTTTCTGGAGATATTCAAGACCTGTCTGGACACCAAGTTGTGTGATCTGTCCTAGGGACCCTGCTTTGGCAGGGCATTGGACTTGACGATCTCTGGAGGTCCCTTCCAACCCTTACAATTCTGTGAGTCTGTGTTTAGTATGTATTTTTACCAGTCACATTTCTGAAGTGAACCCTACTTTTTCAAAAGTAATTTGATTGTAAATGAAGCAGGAGCAGCCCCTTGGCTATGGTATAGGTAGTATTACATGTGAGAGCCTTGATGATTTTGCTCGGTCTGTTGCAGGAAGTGCAGGTTTTCAAAGCAAAGCTCTGTTCCTTTGAGATCTCTTATCTCTCTGACAAACAGTCACACAGTTCCTGAAAATAAGAGCAGCAGCTGAATCTAGATACACTCTCCACTGTCTTAATTCTGAGCACATATGCAAATGGAATAACTATGTGCTGTGGATGATGGAGTTGCAGGGTTGCTATTCAGAAGGACCTTGAGAGGCTGGAGAAAAGGGCCTATGGCAACCTCACTAATGTCATCTCATGAGGACGGGGTAACCCTGTGCAACAGAACAGACAGGTATGCAGAAAAGGACCTGAAGTTCCTGGTGCACAAGTTGAACACAAGTCAGTGATGTTCCTTTGCAGCAAAGAAAATCATCCTGGGTGATCTCGGTGAGGGTGTAGCCAGCAGGTTGAGGCAAGTGATTATTCCCCTTTGTTTGCCATTGGTGAGGTTGCTCTGTGGTTTACTGTGTCCAGTTTTGGAACCCTCAGTAGGAGAAAGGCGCTACTGAGATGGTTTGGAGGTGGAGAATCTCCATCCTTGGTGAAATTAAAAACTTGACTTGGACAAGGCCCTGAGGGGCTTCATTCAAATGAAACTAGCTTAAACAGGAGGTTGGACTAGATGTCTTCAGAGTACCCTTTTCAAGTTATCTCATTCTGCAAACCTAATCACACATGTACTGTGAAGTCCTCTTGAATTAACTGAAGGTGTGGGTGATGTAGGATTTTAATCGGATTTTTGCTGTGGGCAAAAATTTCAGATTTTTGTGGACAAATGCACTTTGTAGCCACATCTAGAGACATTTTTGTTCAATGTTAAACCCAAACAGTATAGATGTTGCTGACTCCAGTCTCCTGGGAGCTTTTAGATCTGAAAGCAGAAAAAAATAAGATACTCCCAAAGAAAAACAGAGAAAGAGTTTCAGAAAAGAGAAAGGAAAAAGTTTCTCTACAGAAACTCGTCAGAAAGAGTTTCCATTCCTGTTAGCTTCCAAAAAGCTCTTCAAGAAAAGGTTTTTGACTTGAAAGGTAAAACTTGTAAGGAAAACTGTTAAGAGTAATGCTGCATCTGAACATCCTGGTGTGTTTCAGAAGCTATTAAAAGCTAATATCGTTTCTGTCCCATAAAGTATTATTGTTACTATAAATCATGTATATTGCTGGGCAGAAAACAAACTGATTTTTCATGGTGACCAGGAATTCCTTATTTGAGGACAGTTCTTCTGTGATGTCGCCTGCCAAGAGCTAAGTCAGAGAAGCAAGGATACTCTTCCAAGACAATATATTTTAAATACTAAGGAGGAGGTAATACTCCTAATCTCTGTGCATCTTCTCAAATTTTCATATTTCCAATCAAGCTCATATTTCCAAACAGTCTACCACATCTTTTGCAATGAAATTGTGGGACTCTTGCTGTTAAACATTGTGATTGCTGCCAATCTGGCTTTTTGTATGAGTTTGAAAACAGTCAGAAAATTTCTCAGAGGTAGAGCTATGGGCAAGTAGTCATTCTCATTTTGATGAATGCATTGATATGGAGATGTCTTGTTATATATCAGTGCTTTGCTGTCTTCACTTAATCTTATATCTTCCCATAGAAAGTGGAAAAGCAGCAAAAGGCCAGGTTATCACTGTGTAGGAATCGTTACAAAAACCAGTAAAAATTTGCTTCTGACTCAGATTTATTGAGGTTTTTTTGCCTTTTTTTAATGGGCTACATATTTTATGCACTACATAACTTTTATTAGTGCTTGGGAGGAAACTTAGAGACTGTTACATCGTTTAGTTAACAGGTATGTAAAATCACTGGATTTTAGCATTGTTTTTTTTCTGATGCATTTTTAACTCAGAAAAGTGAATGATGGGGGATGTGTCAAGATCCGTTCTTAGGATGTTTTGACTCTTGTGACTGCTGCAATATAAGTTGATGTATCACAGACACAGAAACACAAATGCGGAATCCAAATTCCTCCCAGCGCAGAGCAAGTTCTAGAGGATGGAATCTGAGAGTCCATTTGCTTGATATAAAAATTCCCAAGCTAGAGCTGAGCTGAGCTGGCCCTAACATGATGCACATATTCAGCTCTGGATCTAGCCAGGTCCCAAAAGCAGCAATGATTAGTGAATTTGGGTGTGATGGCCAACGGACAGGACTTTGCTATGTCTGGCTTTACCATAGGCTCTGTTATCCTGCACATCTTTCTTCAAAATTAAAATTAGAAAAAGAGGTGATTTTGGAGTATTAGAAATATAAATTCTCCCCTTTTTCTTTCTGCAGGTGGAAAATTAGGTTTTCCTCCACGTTGTTCTCTCCCCTGTGCCAACAGGCAAAAATCACTGCAGTCTGTATCTCTTTGCCCACTTGCTGTCATTTGCAAGGTTACCCACTGGAATATACACTATTATAAGAAATAAACTGGCTCATCGACTTTAAAACCTTTTCCCATTTAGAAGCTATAAAGGAGGTTTTGGAGGGTTGCTCTCTCTAGGTCTGTGTAGCACATCCCCAGCATCACTGACAGACCTGCTGATTGCATCAGTTCTGGGTCTCCCTTGAACAGGCACCACTGGTCACATCCAACTGAGGCTTGGAGCTGCATATGGACAAGAGTTCCCTGAAGATGAACTTAAGCCTGCCAGGCTCATTTCATTTGTAGACTAATGTGGATTGGGACTAGCTTTTACAAAAGGAAAGGCTTTTTGGACCACAGATTGATTTGAACTTCTGGGGGAGCACAGCTGAAGTCTCACACTGCTCTGAGAGAACAGTTTAACAACAAAATTCTCTTTCTGTTTTACACACAGAAACATGAGGAGCTTAAGCTCTTGCATTTGATTTTTGCATTAACCTTATTTAAAAGAGAGTTCCCTTTTTGAGTTCACTAAGGCTAATGCCCCAGAGTACAAGACAGGGTAGACTTGCAAGGCAACAACACAGAAAAATAATATAATTAGACAAACTTGAGGCATTTGCTTCAAACAGAGCTGGAAAATCTTGCAATGATGTTTGTTCATGGTCCAGGGCATCATACTTCCTTGGTAAATAGGCACAGGAGCAGATTTCCTGAATGAAGCATTTTGTTAACCAGTGCAAAGAGCAAAGGAAGGAGAGAACTTAGAAGAGATGGAAACACTAAGAAGAGGCAGGTAGTAGTTTGAGGTTAGGATTAGGCAGATCATCTGAAGGTGCTCTTTGTTTCTGAGAGATGCACCAAATCAGCATACTTTTGCACCTTTCACTTGCAAGGCATGAGCAAGTGTTGCCCAGTTGCTTGTATTTCAACAGACCGTAATGCAAAAACTCTAGCGACTCACAGATTTCTGGGGGCTGCTGATGTTTTATAGGGTTTAGTCAAATACCTGAAGCTAAATTAAGCCAACCAGGATATTTATGGAGAGGAAAACTTGAGTTTGACTTTACTTTTGTTATCTAAAAGTTTGAGTTAAGCCCTAGGTCACCTAAAGTTTGGTAAAGTTTCTCTGTGCATATATCACTGTAAAAGTTATGTGTATGTATGCGTATATAAATTACAGCATTTAAAATCAAAAACATTATCAACATTTGTTTTCTTGGTTTTGGGAACCCAGTAGCTACAAGAGTTACATGTCCATAGCTCCCATATAATCATATTTAGAGAGATGCATAAATTACTGTGATGACGTTTAGCCTGTTGGTGATCAGTGTCCACTTCATTAACAGACATGTACCTTGAAACACCTAATTTTCATTGTATCAAAACATTGCTTGTTCTCTGAGGAGCTCGATTGTTTTGTCCTTTATATTAATTAAATATTTGTGTGTAATAGGGAATACAGGGCCTGTTAGTAAAAACAAGGTGAAACAAGAAAAACAAGGCATTTGCAAACTTCTTTTCTGGAGGAAATACCCTTTGACTTTGCCCCTCAAGAGGATTAGGTTTTGGTCAGTTCTGATTTCATCCAGACAGTTTTAACTCTGGTGTAATCGTGGCTTGCATTTCCCTGGAGTGAGGAATGTGACACTTTTCAGGCTTCTGCATTTGAGCGGACAAAGCCTCTACTGACCCCTTTAAGTAGAAGACTGAATAAATAGGATCAGACAGCCTGTCATGGGTGTGCTGTAAATAAGTTCTTTAAACTGCTGTTGGTAGCAAAAGAGGAGATTTGGGGCAATGTGGGGTCTAGGATTAGTTCCTTCTATGAAAATTCAGCTCCTCCTTCTGGATTAGGATTTAGGTTGTTACCTTAAACTAATTAATTAAAACCCAAAAGCCTCTTAGGCAGGACACACTCCAGCTATAGGATAGAGTTAACAAAGGGATATTTGCACATTCAGTGACCCGTGTTGGCATTTGCGGTGGATGGCAGGCAGGGTTTTCAGGTTGTGTGATGCAGTCTATGATCAGGTCATGTTTTTAGTGATCCGTAACTGAGCAATGTTTACAGTAAGTTCTGAAATATTCCTTAGGAAGTCCTTATTTTTAGGTTGCATATTTTGGGAGAATTTGAGCTAAAGTGGCCTGTCCGATTCCAAAATGCTATCCTCCTCATGTTTGTCTTCTTTTATTTTCTCTCCTTATGGAATAAATCTTCCTGAGCTTTCCTCTGCAGCCTTAAGGGACACGCAGCTTTTTAATGAGAACTAAGAGTCTCGTGTGATCATGTACATCTGCTGGCTGAGGCTTGAGAAAAGCAGGAAGTGCAGCAAGATTTTCAGCAGAGTAATTAGCGTTGATAGTGCTGAGTGAACCTTGGCACTGGCTGGTCAGAGGGGTTGGTTTAATGGAGTAATTTGGGGTATCGTGTGCACTCTCATCTTCTGCATTCTGGTGATTTCTTCCTTTGTTTAGAGGTTCAGAGGAACTTGGAATTTCACATTGAAGCTCATTGGCATTCACCACACCTTAACTGCTTCATTGCTGTGGTGTGTAGAAATCTTGGGTTTCAGGAGATGCTAATGTTACATTAAAAATATTTTCAGGTGTACCTTGGAATCATTGCCATGCAAATAACTTGGTGTAGATGGGGAATCTGACCAGAATTTCAGGCTTATAGCAAGGGCCACCACCTGGCAAAGCATGTCCTTTCAGATTAATCCTCTTGAGCATCTGTGAGTCGCAGCCCTTTGCCCGGTGTGTGCATAGCAAAGAGGGCAATTGCACAGAGAGTATCTGTGCTGCATCTGGTTTCCATGTGTGCTTACGGAAGTTGTGTTTGGAGCAAACCTAACAGTGAACGCTCGAACCCTGTGTCTGTACTTGTGTTTCCTAGTGTTTGTGGTGCCTTTGAGGGTGGGATTCTATCAAACAGGAGGGGAATCAACTTTTTAAAAGGGTAGATAATGGGGAATGGATTAAAGCTAAAGGAAGGAAGGTTTAAATTAGATATTAGGGGGAAGATTTTTACAGAGAGTGGTGAGGGGCTGGAACAGGCTGCCCAGAGAGGGGGTGGGTGCCCCGTCCCTGGGCGTGTTCAAGGCCAGGTTGGATGGGGCCCTGGGCAACCTTGTGTAGCTCCAGGCCTGGAGGTTGGTGTCCCTGCCTGTGGCAGGGGGTTGGAACTCCTTGGGGTCCCTTCCAACCCAGACCAGTCTATGATTCTATGATTTTAAAGCTGTGTATAAGTTGGAGTGTGTGTTCTGTTGTTTTTCCCTGTCCTGACCACGGCTGCTGCTCTTGAGGCTCCCTTGTGCCTTGCTGTTAGGCTGTAATAACATGTGCCAGATCTGGTGTGAAACAGCCTTCTTCAGAGAAGCCTCTTTCCAATTATAAAAGGCAAAACATCACCTCTTAAGTTATAACTGATTGCCAAGACTTGTTTTGCAGTGCTGCTCGAAACAGCAAAGCGTTCTGAAGTGTATTGTTGAAAAACTGTCATAGAAAATGCTTAATCACAGTGACGCAGAAAGCTAATACATCCCCCCCAGTGATCATCTATAAATATGTAGTGATGCTCGAATTGTTAATGAACTATTTGCATTTTAGAGTTTGATGAAGCTTGATTTATCATTACACAATTTGCTCATTGTCCAAATATTCCCAATTTGTGCTGTTCTTACACTGCCACTTTCCTATTTAGTCTTATTTGTATTAGGAGCTCTCAGATATTTCTTTCCATTTGAAAAATCCCAAAGCACTTTACAGCCAAAGGTAAGTCTCATTACCTGTGTTGTTGACACGGCCACATTAAGAAAGGAAGAGATGAGGGAGTTTATTCATGGTGACAGGAGCAGAAATGGAACCCCACAGCCTGTGTTTCCTGTCTCCAGTTCAGTATCCACTCCTCACAGACTAACAGCTCCTGAAAAAAAAGCATAGGAGTTGCGTAGCTCAGTACAAGTGGGAGCACAAATACTTTGTTGAAAAAAACCCAGCATTCATATAAATCTAACTGTGTGGTTTTCTTTTTTATTTTTTTTTTCTCCTTTTGGATGTTTTGTTCACCTGACTGCCCATCGATATTCAGAAGAAATGCATATTCCTACTCCTATTACCTGTAAGTATTTGGCTGGGGATGACGTTTCTTGACCGTGCTCACCCTGTGGTAATTTTGTGCTTCTTTGTGTTGTATTCTTTTCTTTTAATGCTTGTTTTTTTACCATTCCATTTATCCTCGTCTTCCCAGTAGCTTGTGGTTTATTTTCTCACTTTCACACTGTTGTGTTTTCCCTGTTTTGCCATTGCACCTCTTAACTGTGCCTGCAAACACATAAATGTCCACAGATATGTCAGTGATGGTTTATAGCTCTTCATGTGCTAATGGACAAATACAGAGTGCCCCAACTGCGCCTTTTTAATTGCATGTAGCCAGACTGCAGGGAAATTCATACCTGAAAGTTTTTGTTGGGAATTTCTCAGCTGTGGCTATAAGCTTCTTAAACAACCTTAAGGTTTCTCTCAACTAGGACTTGATGTTACCACAGTAAACGTCCTTGTTCCTGAAGCTGCCAGGTTCCCAGTGTCAGTTTAGACCACTGGATGATGGAGTGGTTCAGAGATTCAAATCTAAATCACCTGTCCCAGGCTAATGACAATGCTGCATAATTAAGGCAGTTGTTAAGGTGCATGAAAATGCTTCACACATCAGTACTTCCAGAGCCATCTGCTGTCTAAAGACTGAGGGGCTGGAAAGTAATCAGGGCCAAGCTGTTTCTGACATGATAATAGTTGTCTGAGGATCAGGAGGAGGAGAGGACTGGATCAATGATCTGAGGAAAGTGTCCTGGAGAGTTGAGTTGGATGCCATTGCTGCCACCACAGAGTTGGGAGGGATGAAGAAGGCAACTGTTAGTGCAGAAAGAACTGTGTCTCCCCTTTCCGTCTCTCAGAAGCAACAACTGTACCACTGACTTGAACCTTTCCCCCAAGAGCAGTAACCTGCTGGACTTCCCAGAGCTTTCACATCAACAAAGGTGCCAGAAGGGCAATGTCTGCTTTGCTTGCCCCTCCTAGCCCACCACCCTCAGCAGCCTCCTCCTTTGCCTATTCCTTCTTTGTCTCAATCTCATGCCTTTGTCCTGTGGGCACAACTGGAAGGTGTCCAGCAAGTCAGCAAAATGAGGGCATTTATATTCTGCCCTTAGCGGAAGTTGACAATTTTTCCTTGTGGAGTTGTTCTGAGGACCCCTATGTACCACCTCTTGGAGTGATTTTGCTTCTCAATGACTTATCAGAAAAGACTAGGAAGGGAAACCTACCTGACTCGCTAAGCATGTGAGGAACACGAAGATGACATAGTGAACCTTCACTTTGCCCAGTTAGGCAATTGTAATTGCAGAGTAATGCAGTTTCCTCTACATTTCACTCTGGTTCACCAAGAATGGAATTTGACCTTAAGTAGTCAGATTTCAAGGGAAGTTTCACCAAGGGTTAACATAGGGGCAGTATTAGCCCATTGGTGCTTCTAGCTAGTTGCATTTTTTGCTACAACCTTTCTCTTTGCATATTTTTCATGAACTTCAGCAAAGTGCCCTCTGTACTGTTGTACCATTTCCTTTCCTTACAACCAGTCAGCACCGCTGCCTGAAAAATTCTGTCCCCAGGTTTCCATTTTAATATTGTCTGTGGTCAGAATGTTCCCTGCTTTATTTTATTTTGAGGTTTAGGCATTTGAGAAGAGCCCTGTGTTGACCCTTTTTACAAATGCACAACAACATTGCTTTAAGCAGTCAGCTGAGGATTACTCTGCTGCAGAGAAAGTGAGGGTATCATTAAGTGGTCTCCTTGCTGTCTTGTAATGGCTTCTGTGGATCAATATGCTAGATTTTTTTTTTCTCAGGGAACAGGAGAGTGACTCAGGAAAAGTGACAAACCTCTGGAGCTCACCCAAGCCTAAGATTGCAGTGAGCTTCAGCAGGAGCAGAAGCGGGTGCTTTACTGAGATGTAATAAGGCAGATGTGGACTGTGCAGTGTATCACAGTAGATCAAAGCCAGGCATATCATCAGGCAAGCTTACGGGTGTGTAGCAGCCCACTGGAGCACTCAGTGGAGATTTGAGCTGAGGCCACAGAAATCACATAACTCTATCTCCCCAGTACTGCACCTGACGTTTTCTTGCAGAGAGCTCATGCTTGGCTCTGTGTGTGTGGTGTCCCAGGTACCTCATCAAGCATGAGCTCTCCTAACCAGAGCATCGCTATGATAGAGGTAACTCATAGATACTCATCACACAAGTCCATCATCAGGCTGGGCATGTTAGCACTTTGTTTCAGATTGACATTTGGCCTGGTCCCTGATCTGGCAAAACCAAACTCTGTTTAGGTTTTTTGGTTTGGCTTTTTCCCCCTGCACAATAGTCAGGCTACAAGGGATGTTCTAGTGGAGAGGAAATAAAGCAGGAGAATCTGTGAAGGAGTATACAGTAAAGCTTCCTGAGTTTCATGTTCCAAGTTTCACATAAAATAAGATGTTTGGTTATGATTACAGATGAAAATCTTAAATTGCTGAGGACTCTGTAATTTTTAGCCAAAGCTGATAGAAATTGCTACAGTCTCTTAAAAGCAGAGAGGTTTGATTATAAGCTTATATGAAATGTTGTGAAATTCAGAGCATATAAGCTTATTTGAAATGTTGTGAAATTCAGAGCAGCAATATGTGTGTGTGTGTGTGTGTGTATATGTATGTATATGTATTTTTTTTTTAAATAGAATTGGTTCTGTGCTAGGACCTTGCATGAATGTTTTAGTCCTGAAGCAAAATTCAGGTGAGCAAGTTACCAGTATTGCAAAGTGGGTTCTCAAATAGATCTGCAGGCAGACCTTTAAAAATTACCACAGCAGTCTACAACACTATGTTTTCAGCCTCAGTTTCTGGACTTCAAGGTTGCCCTGCTCAGAGTAATTCTCATCTGCTTTCAGATAATTCCTCTAAACTCTTTGTCATCCTCTGTACTGTCATTTCTTCTTGGTAGGGACTAAACCAAAATCTCCCATGCTAATTCTTCTAAACAGTTCTAAATGATGAGTCTATTACATGGCAACTTACAGCACAAGTAACTGGTTTTTGAAGAGACTTGTAATCTCTAGAGCAGAGCTTGCCTTTCAGCCTCTCTCATGCTGTGCTGCCATCCAGGACTGCACATTGCCACTCTGTACAGTGGTCCAGTACCTGCAGCTTTGGTGAAACCAGTCCAGAAGTATTCATTTGTAAGAGCAACTCATTTAGCTAATTTGTGTGTGCATATTTCTGAGTAAATAGTGATGGGATATTTGTATGGCAACACTTCCTTAAAAACTTCCTACTGCATGTGGGATGGGATGTTATTGTGGCTTAAAGAGAAGGCCATAAAGATCTTTCATAGAATCATGGAATCTCCTGAGTTGGAAGAGACCCATAAGGATCATTGAGTCCAACTCCTGTCTCCACACAGGCCCAGCCAAGTTAGAGCGTGGCACTGAGGGCATCATCCAGACACTTCTTGACCTCAGCCAAGCTCAGGGCTGTGACCCCTTCCCTGGGGAACCTGTGCCAGTGCCTGACCACCCTTTAAGTGGAAATACAAACCCAGGACACCTCTGTTCCTAACTTGCTAAGTTAGGAATTGTGCAGGATTGATGTCCTTTACTTCAATTTACCCATCACTAAAACTGAGTTGCTTATGATGTGAGTCCCTTGGACAGAAGTTGGTTTGGTGAGGGGAGGAGATGGATGAGGAATTAGGAGTTCCTGTCCTGATGCACTCATTGTATCACTGTCACCAGAGTGACCCAAATCTTTTCAGAGGAGTTACTCTGTATTTACACCGATACAAATTGCTAGCTCAGTCACACTGCACTTCACTTTAATGCATTGTAAGATACGATGTGGGATGTAAGATAGCAACCCATCCACATCTCAGAGCTTTTAGGGTTTTTTTTCTAGCTGGAGCTGTAAAACACAAACAGCAATTCGTCTGGTTGGAAGGAGGTTTTGCATTTAATGACAGACGCCTCTTCTGCTGCAGTATTTCCAACTGCAGCAACCCACATCAAGGCTTTATCATCTCCTGACCAGGAAAAGGAATGGCAATATTTCCTCTGTGTGGGTTAGGGTTTTTTTGCTTTATTTTTGTTTCTTTCTCCTGTGCTGGGTAATGTTTGCAGAGTAAAATTTAATCAAGAGTCATATCAGAGCAGAGAAGTATTTTTGGAAGTCCATAGGTTTGTTTATGCATTATAAGAACTCAGCCTAATGTTATTTATAGGGAGAGGGCACTTATATGGCCAATGTGCTGTTTTCCTTTTCCTTTGAACTGGCTGGATGGCAGAGGCCACAACTGCAGCTTAGGAAGCCCCTTTACACTCCCATCATAATTTCATACCAATTCTAATTGTGGTGGTTTCAGCCAGGAGTTTCTTTTCATGGGATCGGTTCTGTCAGAGATATTAAGCTTAATTTATAATTGCATTTTCCAAAATAACAGAGTCAGTGCTAAATTAATTTGCACTATCTGCAGGACATTTGAAAAGACATATAACATTGTTTTATCAATAGGCCTAACTCTTTATAACCACACACACATCAAAGTCTCCATGTGTTTCCACGGATGGTGGGGTCTACCTGCACAGGTCAGCTTGCTAAATCAAAATTTGAAGAAGAAACTGGCTTTCTCATTAGAAGCTGGAGAAACAGAATAGTGAGCCAGTGGTTATGCCAGCCTGAGGAAAGCAAATTAAGATTTAAAAAAAGGTAATCTTTTTTTTTTTAAAGAAAAAGTGTGATTTAAAGAAAGTAAGTGAGATTTTATTTAGAACATGTCTGTGTGGTGACTGCAAGGCCCAGCGTTGCAGAGAGCAGTGTTTGCTGGCTGACTATACTGGTACATGCTTGTAATGTATGGCTCTTACAGGCACCTGTCTTGTCTGAGGTTTATATGGTTGTAAGTAAATGTCCTCCACAAAGAGCGATTAATTGGATCCAGTAAAGCTTAGAGAGCACAGCCCTACTCTTTTCAAGGTGCTGTGGTTGTATACACACTGTACAAAATATTCAGAGCATCTTCTGACTTGTGCTGGTGTTACATCACTTCCCTGTGTCAAGCAATGTTTGCTCTGTCAGTAAAAGCCCTGCAGCTCGTCCTTGCTCTTTGCTTTGCCTGTGGTGAATTCCCTCTGCTCCTGCAATAACCTGCATTGAGTTGGGCTTCCCCATGGCAGGCCCTAGGAACGGAGAAGTAAAGCTGTCTGCACTTGCCTGTAAGTGGAGGATTTGCCCTTGTAGCAGCTGAAAGGAGGAGTAAGCTGCTTCTGTGAGAGGGCCAGAGGGTATTCCTTAGCTCCGCTGAGATTACACACAGGGGGATGTACCACAGGGGGTTTTAAGCGGGAGAGCTGGGGCACGGGCAGGAGATGCCCAACTGCCAAGAGCCTGTGCTGCTTGTAGATCTTGCTCTGTGATTTAAAGACCTCTAATGACCCAGACCACATGATTTACTTGCCTGGCCATCTTGGGGGATGCACAGTCTGTACTGCATGTAGTTTTCCCAAAGTTTAAAAGGAACTGTCCTCCTTTATAGCCTGGCCCAGTTACTTTTCTCCCTGCAGACAGGGAGAGCAGCTTCCCTGAGGTGTCTTTTCATATGTTTGAAGACCAATCAGCCCTATTTGATTTTTTTTTATTTTCCTCTGGATTAAAGATCTGTATTTCCTTTGGCTTTTGCTTGTATGTCATGTTCTCTGGATTTTCCTTGCTTGTTCTGCCTTTGTGCATGTCCCTTCGGCACAGTGCTGCAGCAGAGGCCTCAGTCAGAGCTACCTGTGTCTTGAGACCACAGTGCCACGTATAATCCGTCCCTTATTTTTACACCAGCATGCAACCATCCCTTAAATTGAGTTTGTGATCTACTACAGGTTTAGGGGACAGATCCTTTTCGATAGACCTGCTATTTAACCAACGCTCCTGACGGGCCTGATTGCTGCCCGCCTTAAATTTGTGCAGGTTTCGTCATAAATAACACGCACACTCCTAGCAGGCTGCTGCACAGATATGTTTAAGAGGAATTGTATTTTGTAGCTTTCTTAAATTGCTTGTTGAAAATGGGGGCAATATGCAATTCTTGTCTGTGGGAGGAAATTTCATGTTTAACTTACGTGATCTATACCTAATGTCTAAATTACCGGTGCATACAAATCTACATTATAGCATATATAATCCATCCTTGTGAAACATCTAAAATTAAATCTGTCAACGTACATGTATAAGAGCTCTTTTGGAGTGGCAGTTACAGATTTAACATTCATGCATGTAAAATTGATGTAGAAAGTTAGTGAAGAGTTTGAAGCTGCTTTTAAAAAATAATCCCTGAAGTTTATCCCAAGCTCTGCAAAACAGGAGACTGATCCCACAGATATTTCTGACTGAAAATACTGCTTGTGCTTTCTGATCATTGCCTGCAGCAGTAAATACTTTGTGCTTGATACTAAGTTTGGTTACTTGACTGTTAGGGACACCCACAATTTTAATCTAGTGCTTCAGCATTTCATATCTGTTCTCTGATAGGAAGAGAAGTTTCAAAAATAGCTGAATCAAACCTCCGTATCTTTTTTGTTTTGTTTTGTTTTTCCTCAAATTCACACTTAGTTGAGCTTGACTGTCGATAGTTTTTATCCTTGCTCTAGTTGGGTCAGCTTCAGCTGCCTGATTATACAGCTGGTCTCATTTTTTATTCTGCTTTGAGCATCTTTCTGTCTCATCCCTCCTGTGTGTGCATAGTGCCTGTAAGCATCATCTCTTCGTTTACAAACCCTCTTGAACCGAAAAGGCCAACTCAGTAAACCCCATCTGTGGACTCCTGTTTTCTCCTTGGCACATTTTCCCTACACTTAAATGTAAAATGGCCATTAATATCACCTTACATTTTGACATTTCAATCTCTTCACCCTGTGTTGATTGTATCAGACTCTTTTTCCAAATACCTGCCCGGTCCTTTATTTCTTCCCCTTTGCAGCTGCATAATGCATGAGATGGAAAGTGTCTTCTCAGTGCCTGATGTCAGAGCAGGGTGGGTGAGTGCTGGCGGCAGCTGGCAGCCCGCTGTGATTGACACTAATGCACTGATAGCAGTTTCATCGGGGTGTTGCAGTGGTTGTGTTTAGGGGAGGCCGGTCAGCGAGGAGAGTGGGAGCCGTGTCACTGATGCAGCCTGTCAGTGATTCACAGAGATCTCTTCAAGTGCCCTATTTTTGGAAACCACATTTCCAGATAAATGCTTTTCCAATTCCAAAGGCATTTTGACATGCTGGGAAATAAACCTCTACCTAGCTGTGGGTTTAAGTCACATCCCTAACATTCTAGAAAGTGCTAGTCATTTGATTTTATAATCCTTTCTATGAATTATAATGATGGCAAGGACCAAATAGGCTTAGTCCTGTGCTGCCACTCTATCCAGACACGTAACGGAGGCAGAAAAGGCACATTTAGAAACCGAGAGCCCCTTGATGTGTCTGGCAAGCTTAGCTCTGAAATCCTCAAAAGAGATCTGTCTTCCTTTTCCCTCTAAATTTAGATGGAGAATTTTTACATCCTTGGAATAGAGAGGGAGAAAGGTGGAAGCCGATAACACGCTGCTGAAAGGAAGTGGTCGTGTTTTCGGTCGCGGCACGGTTTTCTGTGTGGCTTCTCCTCCGGACATGCGTGAGCGTTAGCTGGTCCACCCGCGAGCAGCCCGGGTTGTGTGTGCGAGTTCGATTGAGAACTATAAACTCATGTCACCTTTTCTTTTTAGGCATTCAAGCCAATGTTTTAGGGGCCTCTCTGTCTTCTACAGGACCAGGTAGAACTGCTTTGCATAGGGCTTTTCTAAGCAGGCCTTTGGGGAATAACGGGCTTGGGTTTGGGGTTATTTTTTCCTGCCTAGCACATGCAGAAATGTTATTGCTCATTCACTGAAAGAGAAACCAAGTTTGGCAATTCCAGCTCTTTGTAGCTTGTTGGCAGCTCTGAAAAGATACCAGGCAGTGGGACTTAGAGATAATTATTGCCACAAATAATTTAATCTGCATTTAATAAGGAAGTCACCCTTTCTGACTCACCATTTTTTAACCATCAGTGGTGGTCGTATGTAATGGCTCACCCCAGCAGTCCAGAGTGCTTGTTATTAAGGACTTCTGCATTTTGGATTAGGTTCTCCCCCCATCCCCTTCCCCAGAAAATTTAATTCCTCTTGCCAAAGAATTCATATAAGCATGTCTGATTAGAAAATCTAAAGGATTAAAATAATGACCTAGCAGGGTTAATATGCTTCAAGACCATTGTTGTTACCTCATGTACCACCAAAAAAGGGGTCTCCCAAGTCTGCAGCTCGTAGTTAATAACACTGACTGTGCTAACATTGCTGAACACTGGAAGCAAAGCTTTTAACATCGTTAAGTGCCAGCTTTTTGCTTCATTGCTCAAGGATGGTTCCCCTGTTTGCATCTTCATCTGCAGAAGTGGATATGCCATGGAGATTTCGTGAGCTCTAAATACATGCTCTGTAATTCTGTACCCAATCTGGATGGCTACGGCTTGAATTGAAACCACTGACTGTAAAAGGCCAAACCTCAACTGGTTGAGCAGATGAAGCAGATGCTTTTGTTCTAAAAGTTTGCAGCAAACATTGGATGTTTCTCCATACATTTGTGCTCTCCTGGCCTGGATTATCAGCTTGCTTCAAAATAGTCATTTCCCAAAGGTCTAGGCAAAGGTCTTAGTTCTGTTTGAACCCTTCCTTGCAAACGAGTGTCACTGGCCTAGCTACCCATCTCCTGGAAGGGCTTGGGCTCAGCTGTGTTGCTTGAACTTGCTTGTAAATGCCACTCTGACATGTTCTGTGAATAAATAAAGGCTACTGGAATGTGTTGCAAGGAATATCTTTTTAAGAATCTAATGACTTTGAAAAGATGGGTAGTACTTACCATAAGCATGTCATTCGAGGGAAGAAAAACCTCTTTGCAAAGAGATTTAGTTGGTAGGATTATTTTTTTTTTTTTTTTGAGCTGGAGGGAAAAAGAAAACTAAACCTCTTTCATACAGTAATCTGTTTTTCTCCCTTTTATTTTGTTTTATTTTCTTACCTATGAAAGTCGTGTAAGCAAAGTTCTTTGCCGGTGCTAGGGATTTCTGTGATATTTTTTCAAGGTGTGGTTTGTAGAATGTCACACATTCATTTTTAAACAGTTTTCCTCACTGATATGAATGAAGCACAGGGCAGTCAAATGTCAATGGAAGCTTAGCAGCTCATTTTTCCTGCTTCTCTACATTTTGTTATTATTCCCCATGTTTGCAAAAGAGGAGCCTCTCACGTTCTTGCCTTTGTTAGTGTTTGCAGAGCAGGCAGCGTTTCTGCTTTTCTTAACGTCTTAGACACCTCCTCAAAATAAGAAAAAGACCCATTTTCCCAGAACAGAGGCATATTTGGACATGGCTAAAATAACTTTGATGTTTTATTGGCCTCACCCTTCTCTGGCTGTCAGTCCTCAGTGCAGTTTGTGTGTTGAAAATTCAGTGGAGGCTGCTGTCCTTATCGCTGTGCTTGGGGACAGGGCAAAACTGCTCCAGCTCTCAGGTCGCACAGCCTCAGGTCTCACTCTCCCCTGAAGCACTCCCAAGAAAACCCCCATGGGATGGATGCAGATGTCCTGTTCACCTCGCAGTGAGGGGTTCTGATTGCTGCCCTCCTCCTGTGCCCTCCGCTCTTCCCAGAGCGGCTGACACCTGCTCCAGGGGCTTTACCCTGGTCCAGGCTCTTCAAGGATGACTTGAGTAGCACTCCTACTGCTGGGGTGACGCAGGTTTGTGCAGGAGAAGTTACTGGGAGGGACACCTAAGCTCAAAGACTGGTATCATGGTATTTATGGTGCTCCACAACAGTTATGTTAAAGGTTGTGGGGTTTCCTCTCGTGCGGCTTGCCACGTGCCCTGCATGTCTGACCAAGTGGGATAATCATGGTTTTCAAAATATTTTCTCATTGCTTTGTTTTTAATGAGGGAAAACTGACCTTGATTTCTCCCCTCTTCAAAATACCCTAAAGGAAGCTAGCCAAGAAGCAGAAGGAGACTCAGACCAGCACGCAGAGAGAGATGGGTCCCGTGGCTACTTCTGACAAGACCTCTGCCAAACTCAGTGCTGTTCACAATGAAGAAGCTTTTTCTTCCAGCTGCCAAGATGTTAATGGATTCAGTAAGTTTAACTTGCTTGCAATGGATATGTCCCCCTTGGAGAGCGCTAGGTTCTTGAAAGGACCTATTCCTATGGGCACAGTATTGAGGAGCTAGGGAGGACAGTGATAAAGATCACTGCAAAAGCTCACTAGAAATCAGCTGTCTGAAACATCTCTGACAGTGCCCCTATTTTACCTCTCAGATAGGTGGAGAGCATTCCTTCTGACTTCAAATCTGCTGGGAATAATTTATGAAGTCTGTTCTCATAACTACATCAGACAGTCAAAAAGGCACATGCTTATTTGTTCTTCAGAAATATTTTTTCCTTTGTGAGTAGAGGAGTCAAATCAAATCACTTAGCTGACTCGTAGGATGAGATAACATTTTGTGTATGAAATTATTAAGAGAGAAGGCATGGTCTCCTGGTTAGAGAACTGGAATGGAAAAACAACATTTCTTCTGTTGTCAGTGTCCTCTGTTCATTCTTCGTACGGGTTCAGTAAAGCTAAGCCTAGTTAATACTTGTAAACCTCTCAGACCTCTGTAGCCAGAAGAGTTTTGTGGGTAAAGTAGCACAAAATCATACTTGAGCCTTGCTAGATGCAGATTGAGTGCATGGTGGATTGCATGGTGCATCTGTAAATGTTTCTGTATTCAATAAATTTTAACTTAGACACTGTGGGAATGTCCCTCCTTCTTTTGACTCTCAGCCTGCTAGTTTGAACAGGGAGCAGCGCTGAAACATGTGTATGTACTAAAACTCTTTTGTCTTTCTCCAACATCTTTAGTGAAGTGGTTAATGACTAACGCAGAAGTGCTCATGGCTTCATCGTTGAAACCTTTGTAGTCTCAGATTGAGCAGGATCTGGCTGGGTGAATTCTTTTCCCTCTATCTATAGGCCATGTCGAATTCCATCTGCATGCATTGCTGCTTGGTGTAACATACCTGCAAGACGGATAAAGAGGTGTTTGGGACTGTCAAGGCTAACAGTGAACACTCCTCTCTGACATTAAATTGACTTGAGTCAAGATCTAATTTTCTCAGGTGCTGAGGAGCTCTGTCTCCTAAAGAAGACAGCAAGAGTTGTCAGTGGTTCATATCTTTGAAAGACAGGACAGACAGCAGAGGGGACAGCGTTGTAACAGGCATCCTAGAAACAGCAGGTAGCTCGTTTAAAATATGTGGGGAAAGTGAAGTTTTTAACACTCTCTTCAGAATCTGTTTTTTTTTTCAAAGCTTGGGGATTTTTTTCCCAATCAGAAAATAAGAGATGAGCTTGAAATGTGACCTCATTTTTTTTTCCCTTGATATTTTGAGGGGCTAATTAAAACAGCTGAGTCATTTACTTGAAATGGCATCTTTAGAAAGTAAGTTGTATCCAATTTTGTAAAAAAGCATCCCTCCAGGTTTTCTTTTTTTTTTAATCAGTCCTTTCCTTGCCTGACGTCACTGCAGATTATATCACCACTCCCTTTATATCCCAGCCTGAGTTAGGACATAGGCTGGTTCTTCTTTTTTCCCCCTCTCCTTATATCCATGAGAAACAACTACCAGTAAGCCTTCATGATTTCTCCAGATTTTTTAGTGCCAAGTCCAGCATGTTGAGGTGTTGGAGGTAAGTTCTCTTCTGTGCAGTAGTGTGTGTGGGCTGAGACAGGAATTTTTGGGGTAAAAAATTGAAAAAATAAAATAAATAAAAGGCTTGGTAGTGTTGGATACTTGAGGGCTTCTATCCAGGCCTACTCCAACATTTGAATAACAAAATTAGCTTACTTCTTAGCCTTCATGCTATAAACTAATAGAGTTTAGCAGGGGGTTTCCCTCCTAGCTGTTGAAATCAGCTTTCTGGAGCAACAGTCACATTCCTTCTCAAATCGTGCTCTCACCTCCTGACAGAAAATAGCGGTTGAGGATATCTCCTGCTGGGAAGTCATCCTCTCCAGCTTGACCCTCACTTGACTGAGCTGGCTGTAGCAGCGCCACAGAAACACCCTCCTTCTTTGCAAAGAAACTCCACCAAGAGAAGCTACATGTTTTTGATCCCAAGATCACCTTGAATAGCTCATAAAAGTAATAAAACAGAACAGGACAACTTGCTAACTAGGAAGGCTAGCAATTACTGAGGGGCTTGCAAACAAGTTTATCTCCAGATGGCAGTGTCCTTGCAGAGTGTGTTCTTCCCTTCAGTTTTTCCTTCCTGTCCCAATGATTTTGATCTGTCTTTTCAGACAGAACAAATCCTATGGCTCCCTGTAGAAACTGTTTTCCTACCCACAGTCTCTCCAGCCTGGCCACTGCTCTGTTCCTGCTGTGTGAGGACTTTTTCAGTTCTTGGGTGATCCCCACACCCCTCTCACCATAGCATCCCCATTTTCTGCCTGGCTCGCTGCTCCCTACAGCACCCTCACCCCGCAGGCAGCTCCCACTGACGGGTTAGAAAGGAAGAGGCAATGTCCCCCTTGTCACAGCGGGCCTGCCTGTCACTCTGTGTCATGAAGGACACCAAAGCGAGCAGCTGCCTTTCTGCTTATCAGCACCCCCTTTCTGGGGGGCCTGGACATGGGCGCTTTTATAGTCTCCTGTCTCTGCTGTTAGTGGAAATGTAGATTTCTTCCCTTACTCCCTCTCAGTGCTTTAGGGGAAAGTGCTTGCATTCTCAGCATCCACTCACGCAAATGCTGTCATCCATGAAATCGTGGTGTTGGTGTGCAGTGGGGCCCTTAGTGGAGGCCAGTGCAGTGCTCAGGAACACCCAGTCCTGCCTGTCATTTGTAGGACTGAATATCACCATTGGGCAGGGGTGTTTGTTATCAAATGTAATTACATTCCAGAAGATCTGTGGCCTCTGTGGTGGAACAGGACAACCTGGGGTCTTGCTGAAAAGCAGAAGAGAAATGGGCATTTATCTTTTCCTGGCCCGAAGCAAAGCCCCTCATTCCTCTTTCCATCTTGAACTGTTAGTCCTTATTCAGGCAGAATTTTTACTGCAGTTTAAACTGAAGGGATTTTATGAACTCAGCCTCTGTCTCTGACACCATATGGAATCAGAATAGATATTTGCTTGAAAGATAAATTAGTCCATGGCTATGCCAGCTTGTCTGGTTTTACCCAGGGATTATGTGGAGGTGAAGACTCATCATAGTTGTTCATTTTCTCAAACATCTTGCTTTTTAAAAGCTAACAGTATATCCTAAATCCATTAAAAGTAGCTGATGGTACTTGCAGTGTTCAAGCCTGCTCCTCAAGTTTGCAGGAACGTTTGGAAAGCAGCAGTGTTCTCCTCTGAGGGGCACAGCACAGGCACGGGAAGGCAGTGACTCAAAACAGGGTGATTGTGAATGGAGATGACAAACTGAAGACAAGGTGGGCCTAAAATCACAGCTAGCATCCTCACACTGACCAGAAGGGATGCAAGGGGTTGTTGTCTATCGCACATACATTGTCTGCGATTTGGCAGCCCGAAGCAGTACTGTATCATCTCAGCAATGATGTGCCAATGGTATATCCTGCACAATGGAACTGCTCTTCTCTCTTTGCAGTGCTAAAATGCCATGGGTAGAGCTTGGCCAGGAGAACATCATGTCACCAGCGTAGCCATCTTGACATCCTTGGGAGGTTTCTGGCAGGAACTGCTTGCTTCTGTGGATTTAATCTCTTTAAATGCAGTCAGTTTTGCTAAGGCATGCTTAACTTCTGTGACATCTCAGTTTGGGAGGAGACTTCTTTCCAGCCAATCTGTAGGAGTGAGACTGATCAGATTAGAGTAGGTGGCTTTAACATTTCAGGCAGAAGCACAGTCTGAAGACAGCATTTTGGAAGCCGTAGGGAACAGAGTGTTGCACTAGTGAGTACTACTGTACAGATACCACGTTAGTGTGCTTTTACTAGCAGGATCAAGGAGGCAAGAGGAAGCTCTAAGTGGCACATTGGGTGTCAAGGTACATTTTTAACCAGGAAAAATTTAAATTCACCGCGTCCCACATGTTTTTGTAACAAATGAAAAGCAACAGACTTTAGATTTGCTTTAAGTCACAACAGACAATTGCTTCAAGATCTAGTTTTTATTCCTACCCTGTGGATGAATTTGCTCTTAGTTAGGTTTCCTGCTGAATGCAGACCAAGGACTTGTAGGATCATGACCCTGAGATGTTTTCTAGAATGAATTTAAAAAGAAAGCAGAATTTCATCAAAGGCATAAAAGGAATAAATACCAAAATCCCTTTTAGTGTTTTTCATGCTTTGGGATTTTTGTGGGATTCGCTAGTTCATAAAATCTTAGAGAAACTCAGGGAGAATCATTTTCAGACTAGGAAGGGAACCTCCTCTGCTCTGCTTGACTCCTGGGATCTGTGTGGCCTCACGTGCCGCTCCGGTGCATACAAAGAGAATTTTTAATGAAGCCTTAATCTCTACCCTGATGTGAAATCCTCTGGTTAGGAAGCAGCACTGTGTACACATCTCATTATACCAGCCGCTACCTGACTGGTTTTGGGAATGAGCTCTCCAAACTTTTGGGAAACTTGATTTTTATGGTGGGGCTTGGGGGTTTTTCTTCCCCTTCTGGGTCTAGAAATCATCTCACTGTCTGACAAATACGCTTCATTTCAACTTCAGTTGGTAACATTTTTAATCGAACTCACTGAAGTGAGGTGCGTATTTTTGGCTGCCTAAGTAATTTATTGTTAGTAATTCCTGGAAAGGCAGTACAGCCCACTGAGTCCTCCTATACTCCCAGATTTCAGAAAATCCAAGCCCTGCCCCAAGCCCTGACTGCTATCTTGCTCTGTGACCCTGGGCAAACAAACAACTCTTTTTACACCTTATTTTCGATGTCTGCAGAAGTGGTTGTGTTCCAAGTACAGCAACAGAAGGGTCTGATTTAGGCTGACAAACACGGGGAGAAAGTGTAAGAGGCCCCAAGTGAAAGATGCTTTATGGCTTGAAGGCAGCTGGGGCAGAACTCCAGCAGGCTAAGTGATGAGAAATTTGATTATTTTAATGTGTTTTCAAGTGGTGTAAGTCTGAAAATATGGCAGGAGAATGCAGAATGCGATGAGTTCATTTACTAGGTGATTATAAGCTGCTTAGGAGGTAATTCTGCAGGCTTCATGAAACTCCCTAGGCGAGTGACTTCTTTGGTTCACCCCATAGAGTAACTTGAAATTTTTAAGTGGCGTTTGCTCTAGAGATACAAAAATTGCTTTTGAAATTACTTTGATGTATACTGAATTTTATCTACTTCTATTAGATTATGGAATAGTTTTTCCTGTGTTATCTCTTGTCATCTTTCTGATGTACTGAGATTTGTATTAGCTAGTTTCCCAACATTTTGAGGAGGAGATAAATAAATGCCTGTAACTCTAAGAGTGAATGCAGAATGATAACAAAAGAACATGCCTTCAGAAATGATGGATTACTCTAAGAATGCACATGTATGCTATTGTAGATATAAACCAGCCTTATAAACTTAATATCAAGAAAAGACTGTGCTGTGAAGATGTTGAGCTCTGCCTCCTTTCCATAAAGATTTGATTAATATGGAAATAATTGCTGGATTCTTGTCCAGAGAAAGATAATGCTTTAATGGGAAAAAGCAGGGATGCTTGTCCTGTTGAAAGAACCCAGCTCAGAGGAGAAAGGATTATAGGATTTGTTATGAACAGTCGTGGGTTGAAGAACAATTCCCTTGTTATCTTGTATTGTTTTAACCCAAAAACCCCAACCCTGTGTATTTTTTTGGCACTGGTTTACATTGTGTTTGAGCAGGCTTATCCTACTGTTAATAGAGCATTTGATTCTCTGTAGTTTGCATTTTGGGAGGTTGTTTTTAAGGATTTTTCTCCTAGAGACAAAGCCCTAAGTTTGTTCCCTTGGTTCAAACACAGGATATCTAGATTATATTCCTATACATGAATCCTGTCTAGGAACACATTGATTTACAGTAACTATAATACTATATTTGGGATCTGGAGTGCTTATATTAAAGAAAATCCATCATGATGACAATGTAATAAATGTAATATGCATGTCGAGATGAAAAATATAATTCATTTTGATAAGCCTTATATATCCCATATTACTGTGTTCTTTGAGGAACATTCTCCCTGTTCTCTTTCTCTCTCTTAATATATGTCTAAAGTCTTTTCCTTATGTCTTTCCTACCTAGCATCACCCTCTCCTTGTTCATTTTCTGTCCAAAGCAAAACCCTTCAGAGCAAATCTATGTTGAATTCCTACTACTCAGGTACTAGTGCCAGACTTTTCTTTCATTTCTAAATTTTCTTTGCTTTTGTACATTTCCCCAATATGACCTATAGACTGACCCTTCTGTGTGTGAGATGCAGCTAACCTTGTTTTCATTTTTTGTAACTTTTTTCCCCCTATTGATCTTCTGTTGATTTCCATTGATCCGTGTCGTGTGGGTGAACGGAATTCCATCTCAAAGTATCATCAGACACTGTTCCATCGACCACGCTGTTAGGTAAGAAGACAGGTATGGTGTACTGCACTGCACTGGAGAGCAAACACTCATTGCAGCTCAAAAATAACTCAAGAGAGCCCTGCTAAGTGGCTGGGCTCCAAAATAATATTTAATCCTGTGGTCATGTGTTGTGTTAATCATGCTTTTATTTTAATCATGCTCTATTACTGCTATTAATTGATATTTTGCATTGGGTTTGTTTTGTTTTTTTTTTTTTAAAAAACTGTTCAAATCTTAAGGTTAGAGTTCTAACAATTGTTGTTTCTTTTTCCAAATGGGATTTGACATTCTGGGCCGAATTCCTACATATGCTGCCTTTTCTTCTTAGCTTTAACTGGTGTGGGTGGTTGTGCCATGTGGCTAGCGTGGCCATGTACTGGGGCTCAGGCTCAGCTCCATCTGCATCCAGGCTTGGGAATATGAGAATTTACATGTCCAAAACTGGTGGGAGCTCACAGTAGCAAGAATAACGACTATTAGAAGAAATTGGATGCTGTGTCCAGGCAAGCAGCCCCACCTCATTCTGCACATGCTGAGAGTTAAACGCTAAATACTCCAATGGTTTTTAGGTATGAGAGGGTAACAAAAAGACAGGTCCTGAGAGGTGGAGGCTGTGCTCTGGCTGCTGGTATATTTAGAGGGAGGTGTTTGGTGTTCAGCAGCTCTGAAAATTAGCTTTCCTTGTTCAGGTGATAAATAAAGCATCCGGCGTGCAGCTTTTGGATTTTTAAAAATAATACATTTTTACAGTAAGTTAACAGAGACAGCAAAATTGGCAGAAACTGTTAGCTTATAAAAGAAGTTATCCAGAAACTTACTGGAGGTATACTCTTGAAAGTGAGTAATAACAGCCTACCACTTCGGGCTGTCCCTGGAGGATGCTGCCTGCGTGTGGAATTTGAAGACGGCAATTCCTCTGCTATGAATCAGAAAGATGATGTGTGGTTGATCAGAATCTAACCAGTGGTATTTATCAGACCTGTCATTTTGGATTATCTACAGTAAATGTTCACTTCCAGACACAGTAATCTACTGTGGCTGCTTTAAACATTACTCTGAGCATGCTGAAGGCCTGCAGTTAGAGCTGGAAGAAATTACAACCGATCGCTTAAGTGCCTTGGCTTACAGACTAGCAGCCAGGGCACGGAGGCTTGGAGGGACTGCTGCAGTATACATGGCTCTCCTCCTACCTACCCAAATGCTGATGGCAGTGGAGCCCTCTTCTAATGAGGTGGGGAAGGAGAGGAGTCCTTTTTCCAGGAGGTTTTTTAGGTCAGGCTCGATGGGACTCTGAGCAACCTGATCTAGCTAAAGGTGTCCCTGCTCACTGCAGGGGGTTGGACTGGGTGACCTTTAAAGGCCACCCAGTGAGTCTATAGGTTTCTTCTCTTTCCCAGAGACTTGGTGTGGTCAATAGAGAAGCCTAAAGGTAGATTTATCTTTTGGCAGTACTTCAGAGCTGCGCTTTGCTGGAAGATGTCAAACTGTTGTCAGTCTGGTACTCAATGTCTGTGGAAATAGGACGCTGGTTTGAGGGAGCCGTTTTCCCCTGTCTGTCACGATAGTGAGAATCATGGTGTGAAACTGCATGCCTTGTCATCTGAAGCTCAAGGAGTGATAGAGTCAACCTGTCCTTCCTGTGGGAAACCAGAAACAACAACAAAAAAAAAACCAACCCAAAATTTCCAGAATCCCAAATTTTAGAGAGGAGAAAGATGAGAGAGGAATTCCACTGGATTGTGCTTAGGTATTTAAAATTCTTTCAGAAACTCTTCAGATTTCTACTAACCACTTTATCAGAGTGAGGATTAATATCCCTGTTTTACACCTGGGAAGTGAAGCACAGAGCACTTTTAAGACATGATTTACACAGGCTAGTCACCCCCCCAGTTCCATCTGAATTTAACAGCCGCAGGTGCTGTGAAACAGCCTTTGGCATTGAAGAAATTTCTACCCTGTGACTTGAAGACAAATTAAAACCTTGACGTTCTGTCTTCTTGGACAGATTCAGTGGACATTGAATGTTTCTGTATGAGCAAAATAAGTTTAATTTTTGACATTTATTAATATTCATTCCTGGGAAAGAAAAAGAGATCATAAAAAGGGCATCAGTCATCCCACTACTGATATCCATCTTTGGGCACTACCTGCAGTTCAGTGCTATTTGTTCCCATCTGTTATGCCTTCTGCTAATAAATATTCTGTACCTACAATAGTAGATGAATCCCTAGGCTTGACTGTGACATAATCTGTTGATAGTAAAATATAAAGGGTTTGGGCTTTGCTTCTACCCTATTCCATGCCTGATTAATACATTTTTTTGTGTAATGCATGTTTTTAGTTCTGTAATTTTCTCTTTCCATTGTAGACAACTCTGGATTTAAATGCTTTGCACAAGCCTCTTCACTAGAGAATTGAATATTTAATGCTAACAAATAAAGGAGGTAGATTTCCCTATTTTAGTACCTCAGAAGGGCCCATCTTCTACCAATACCATGAGGCCTGAAGAAGTAAGTTCAACCTTAGAAGTTATTTTTGAAGAAAATCATAGAATCATAGAATTGTAGGGTTGGAAGGGACCTCCAGAGCTCATCGGGTCCAACCCCCTGCCAAAGCAGGGTCCCTAGGACAGGGCACACAGGGCGGTGTCCAGATGGGGCTGGAATCTCTCCAGAGAAGGAGACTCCACACCCCCTGGGCAGCCTGTCCCAGGGCTCCCTCACCCTCACTGGGGAAAAGTTCTTCCCCAAGTTGGTGCAGAACTCCCTGTGCTCCAACTTGCAGCCATCGCCCCTTGTCCTGTCCCCACAGACACTGAAAAGGGGCTGGCTATTTCCCCTGCATCCCACGCTTAAGATAATTATAAACATTAATTAGGTCCCCCCTTAGTCTTCTCTTCTCAAGACTGAACAGTCCCAGTTTATTCAGTCTCTCGTCCTAGGGGAGATGCTCCAGACCCTTAATCATCTTCATAGCCCTGGAAATGTGCATGGCCAATAGCTCTCAGAGATGTTCAACTGCTCAAGAGGATCCTAACAGAAAGAGTTGCTGCCCTCTAGGGAGGATGAGGACTGTAGTGCCTTGTAGCTCCTTGCAGAGAAACTGCAAGAGTGGAACCAGCAGAGAAAGTTCATTATCTCACACAAAAACTGGCTTGTGCTCAAAAAGACTTAGAAATTTGCCCTAATTTCACTCTTTTATAGTTTGGATGAGCTTTTGCCCATGCCTAATCAATCTGCTCTGGGTTTATCCACTACCTAATCTTTAAAGAACTAAAATGATGCTAAGATAGTGTTGCTGTATTAGTGTCACCATCACTGGCTTTTTTAATTGTGAGTTATTTTTATGCCCCAAAAACTTGAAAATAATGACTTGATCTGTTTGGTCTTTCAAGGTCATGTCAGCCTCTTGGAACTAGTGGGGGAGACTTTCACACCAGTTTTCTGTGCTTGCCTTGGCCTGCAGTGGAATGGGCAACAGGGGCATGTGCCCTTGTAGGCTGTTGCTTGAGCTGAACTTTCTTACATTGCCTGCAGATGATCAGGCAGCTTGGAAAACTCCCTCTCCCAGTCTTAGTGGCTTCTGGTTTGGTGTGTTGTTTTGAAGTTGCCATCAATTTTTCAGCCCTAATGAAGGTAGGTAGGTCTGACAGCCTCTTCACACCTAGGAGGTAAAGGGGGTTTGACTTGGTGATGTCCAGCCGTTTGAAGAACGTGTTGCCCTGATAGGCATGTACCCAGTAGTCCCAAGTCTTAGCCCACCTCACCATAGCACCTTTCTTGCATAGTGAAGGGATTTTTTGTACCTAGCTGGTGGAAAATATGTCTGCAGTAGTTTTGACAGGTTTAGAATACACTTGTGTAAGGTGTTTACCAAGTGATTCTTAAAAATCTCTTTAGAATCTAGAGAAAATTACTTTCTCCAAATTACTTTCTCTGGCTTCGTTTTTTTTCTTTTTTTATTGTGCACATGTGGCTTCTTCATAGCCTTTGAAATGAAAGAAGCATCAGCTGTTCTCTGTGAAACCTGGTGTCAGAAGGCTTTTTTTTTGTTAAGGAACATGCTTTTTTATACCTCACTTGATATCATTAGACAAATGATGTTTTGACTTTCACCATACCACTCTTTGTGTTGCATGCAGCATATTATAGCTGGATATTTATAATATAATAAAGCCTTGATGCACACAAAAAGCAAATTAATTTTACCAGCTTGCACCATATCCCTAGTGTAAGGGGAAGAGATATTAGCCATGCTGTAGTCATCCTTGGAAGATGTCAAATAATTGACAACCCTTACTCTAGTGTAGAGAGACTGGATATGTGTGTAATTAAATCCATCACAAACACCACTCAAAAAATAATTTATTTTGTGCAAAGGATGTCTTATCCTGTTACACACTTGCCAAGGCTAAGAGAATAAAAATATAAACAGAGATGATAGGCCTGTCATTCCAGACACAGGAGGAATTGGTGGATATTCAAGCAAAAGTTTTGAACAAAACTTTTCTGCATATGCAAGATGAGGCACCAGTGGGGCATTACTTGCAGTAGCTTGAGGCACAGGTTAGCTGTCTGATCAGAAGGCAGCATCATACTCTACATCCAGCTATCTGTTGCTCAGGCTAAGTTTATGAAAGAAGATGACATCTATAAAAGACTCTAAAGTTTCAGTCCCCAGAGCAGTTCTGGATGAACGAGTCCTCTCCAAGCAGCCTTACTGGGGCGATGCAGAGGGGTGTGATTATCCAGAGCCACTTCCACACTGGGAATCTAATTTCTCAGCTGCTCTTCATCTTATCTGTGACATATATGGAGAAGTTTATCAGTTTTTGTGTGGAGGGAGATATGGTATTTTACGTGTCTGGGTAGCAACAAGAGTATATAATGCAAGGTGTTGTAGCAGCAGGCAAGCAATAATATCTTACCCTCAGGGTTACTCATCAAAAGGGGAAGATGCCACCTAGCTGGACTCTGCTCCAGGACTCCTCTGCATGCTGGACACAGTTATCTTTCTCTTGGTAGAGTAAGACTTCAGAGTTTACATCAAGTTCATGATTATTTCTCCAGCAAAAAGAGAGTTGCAGAAGCACCATTTCATAAGCTGGGAGAGTTTGTGAATATTAAAAGTGGCATCAACATTGTTCAATTCCTTTACCTGCAGTTACACCCAAACAGATAAGTTGAGATGCCTGAAAAGTTTCCCAGTCAGGCCAGTTATGTGAGAGCCAGTGAATCATTGATTTAACATTGTTAACGACGTTTCAGAGTATTCTGTGAACTCAGGACGATAATGAAAGTCCTGACTTCCAGAAAGCAAAATATCTACGTTGGAAAAAGCCATCTGGGTACAAGGAGTGAGAGTGTGGCACTAAAAAGGGTTAAAAATCGAGCCGACAACATATTTTGCTGTTGCAGCTGCTAATATGATCCTCTTACAAACAGCGTGTTTCCAGCAACGTGCAGAATACCTGCTTTATTTACAGCTGCACTGTGGAAAATTGGAAGCGGTTCTAGGAAGGAGCCAGAGCCCCTGACAGCCTGCCCTAATGAGACTTCAGAAGCTCTCAATTGATTTACTTTATCAAAGAGAAACTGAAGAAGTGATTTGATCAGTGCCTGCATGGGTCAAGATTTCAAATGCTCAGAGGGCTCTTTAATCTAACAGAAGGTAAAATAAGATTCAGCGCCTGCAAGTCGAAACTAAGCAAAATCAAATTGCAATTAGGAAATGTTTAGACAGCAAGGGTAATTAACCGTTGCCACAACTTTCTGGGTCAGAATGGTATCACCTTCTCTTGAAATGTTTTAATTTGGATTATTTCTTGGAACCATAGTCTGTCTTCAATATGCAATGAAGCACAGTGGTGTATGTTCCTATCAACTAAATGGGGACATAGGACTAGAAATAAGATGTGCATATGAAATATAATAAAAAAAAAATCTAATGCACCTCTCTGTTTTAGTATATTTACTTTCTTGATTTGCTGTTCTCACTGAAAACTCATAAACAGCAAACATGCTTTAGAGGCACTGCCAAAACTTTAGTGGAAGTCTTGGCCAATTTGTCCTACAAACCTGTCCTCATTTGCAAGGCAATGGGGACGTGTTTGTGAGAACGGGATGGAGAGAAGGGACTATGGCAAACTGCTTTGACATGCCTTTAGTGCAACAACTGAAGCAGAAGCTTGACTTTGCTAAGGGTCTGGTGTTGTCTTTTCCAGTAATAATGGTACCAGAAAGAATGAGATGTGCTTTATGGCTGCAGCCTGCAGGAAAAGGAAAGCTGGTTTGCAGGCCCTCCAAAGACTCTTTTGGTTGACTGACCCAGCGAGAGATCAGTTTGCTGCTACCTCCCCTCTTGCCTGCTGCTTGAATTTTTCACAGAATTGCTGCAAACAGCACAGTCTTGAGAGAAGGTGTAATGCCTTGCTTGAGCGCTTCACGAACCATGCTCAGGTTCAGGCTCACCATGTGATTAGACAGAGAAGGAACAGTATGTTTCCCATATCAGGCTTTATTAGCAGAACATCTGAATGCTAGGCTCACCTCATACATAGCAATTTCTCTCCATATGAGCCCCTCCACTCTTTCCTTGGACCAGACAAAATAAGTGACAGCTGTCCTGAGTGGTGCAAATGTCAGGTTCAGGTGTTCTTCCAATGGTGTAGAGGCCATTGAAACTGTGTTTGTCACTGGTGTCAGGAGGAGGTCATCTTCTGCCTGCTCTGAGCTCTGTGTGTCATTGGGTTGAGAGTAGGATGACTCAGATTATGGGACACTTTTCTTTAAGCAGAAACTCTGGGGTGAGTGGCATGCAGACAGTGCAATGCCATGGACCATGCTGCCAAGAGCTATTACTACAGTCAGTGATTTTGACGTCATTTTCTCACCTGTCTAACCAAAGAGACCAGAAGCATAGATGTCACTATAAACTTAAAGGTCAGAATCAGACCATTCTTTGGTGCTGAGCAGCTTCTAGTTCCAGATTTGTAACAAGAGCACCCACTTTGAATGAAGTTACTCTGGAAAGGAAGGGACGCCATGCTTCTGGCTTTCAGCTCTCCCTGTGACACTTCTCTCGGGGGACAGACCCAAGTATACCAGAATTGAAGGGTCTGATGAAGAGAGAAATTAATAATTGCCTGCAGAGGAGCTGACTGATCTGAGCTACACATTACCAGTAGCCTGTGCTCTGTGGGTGCCCTCACTGCATTAGCACCAGAACCACACATTAGGTTTAAGACTCCCTCTTGAATAGGGACAGCCTAATGTTTTTTAATTGGGGCTGATAAAAATGTGGCATTACTTGTAGGTTCCTCAGAGAAGCCAATTGTGAAATTGGGTTTGTATTAAACTTAATGATGGAAAATTAAGCATAGTACGTCTGTCGAAAATGGTCCACAATAAAAATTTTCTCCTCTCCATTACAGGAGGTTAATAGGGAATAAGGGAGGAAAGATGCACTGGGAAAGTGAATCCAACTAGGGGAATTAATAAGCCTTGAAATTCCCTCTGTTCAGAGTTCTCACACTGTCATTAGTCGGAGCATTAGGGATGATTATACAAATGCTTTGGATGTTACTCTTCCTTAAATCCCAAATTTATTCACATTTTGTATGTGTGGGTTGCTTCGCTAGAGCCAGAGCTCTGTACATCTTTGAGTGTCCTGGGAATGTGACTATGTTTATGAGAACCTGGCATTCAGAAATCCTGAAATTCAGTAGCCTAATCGTCAGAGCAGATGATCGCTTTGTGCTAATTTACTTCAGAAGAAGCAGGATGTGTTCAGCATCTCTGACTTATCCCGCACTAGAGATACGCTTGCCCTGCGGCAGAGTCCACTGCTGCCATTGCTTTCTCCTTCTAATAGTCCTGCAACTTCCAAACAGACCATATGCCTATCTTGATATCTTTCCCCTAACACAACAGCAAACCAGCTAAAGCATTATTTGTCATGTTTTGCCATGGCATCGCTTTGCCAGCTGCCGGGAAGTTGGTGTGATGCCCTCGTCCGTCTGCTCCCACCCAACTTTGCAGCAAGAGACATTGCAGAGATCCAGCCTGCTTTGGCTCAAAGCTCCACAGCGATTTCTCAGGGATATCAGTGTTTGTGACAGCGCTCTGGCCGTATTTCTGCCTCACAAAAATCACCCTGAAATTGCAATTTGATTTATTTATTCTTTATCCCTTCAAAAACATGACTGTGGTGCTGCTGACAAGGGATACTGTTTAGGCACTTTGTCAGCGAGCCTTCTGTAAGAAACGAGCCCTGTGCATGCAACCATACGGGCTTTTTTATGAACAGTCTGAGGGAGATATAGTTCTGTTTGCTAATGGGTCGGTTTTGGGTAAGACCAGATGCAGACTGCATGTGCAAAAGAACCCAAACATCTCCACTGCCTGTAATCATAGTTTAAAACAATGGTTCATTTGGCCACCTATTTCCATTTGCTCAGCTCTGGTAGAGAAGAAACGAAATCTTTCATCTGATCAGGGCTTCTGTTTTAAAAATAACTACTGTGACAGTCACTTTTTTGGTTATTTAAGCTCTTTTCTGTTAGTTCACCAGGAATACTTTTTTATGCATATGGAGTTTTGCTGGGGATGTAAGAGGTTACGATTCCATCTGTACAGTGATCGATATTGTGTAATCCATTTCTTTCAAAAAGAAACTTTTTCCATTAAGTTTACATATTTGAAATTTAAGTTTCTGCATGCAGGATAACTGTATTTTTATGCTGGTTTATCATTTCTGATAATACTACATCTTTGTAATTGACATATAAATTTTAGGTCTGAACTAGCAGAGCAGTTTAATTTGCCTCTAACGTTCCGGGTGGCTTATTTGAAATGCTAACAACTTGGTTGCTATTAACTTGGGCTCCTTTCAGTTATTTCATACTGACACCCCAAATCCTGCTTGAATATCTGTCTCATGTGTCTGTATCTTTCCATCATGTCTTTTGCAGGTTTCTGCAGCAAGGTATGTAATTCAGCTGGAGTCGATGCAGAGCTCACCCTTATGAACTGTGCTGTTTCTCTCTGTGTGTGCTGTAATCCTCGTTAGCTCGACAGGCCATTTACTCTGTTTCCCATCTCTTTGGGTTTGTTTCTTTGACACAAAAAATATGCAAGGGTGATTTAGTCACTCTGCACAGCTGAAGGCTGTGTTACCTACTTACTTCTTTACTTAATTTTGCCTGCACCAACCTGCAGGGTGGTGGAGATACAAATAAGCAAACAGAGCAAGAACGAGAGTGAAATACTAGGTAGGTGAAAGCTTGTTTTGCTTCCCTGTCTTTAAAACAGACAGTAGCCATGGAGAGATGACCCAGCCAACCCTGACTATCCAGACCCACCCGTATCGGAGCTGCGAGCCAGTAGAAATGTCCTACCCCCGGGGACAGTTCCAGCCAGCCATTCGAGTGGCCGACCTGCTGCAGCACATCACCCAGATGAAGCGAGGACAGGGCTATGGATTTAAAGAGGAGTATGAGGTGAGATGAACCTTTACTCTCATAAGTAGAGAGGTTGCAGTCACAAAGGGTAGATGCTTGAGAGCAATCACTAACTTTAAGGACTTCTTTTCCTTAATTCATTTACCCTTTGCTTTCTTCCTCTTACTTCTGTTATGAGGGCAGTGTTTGGCAGCACTAGCAGTGTTTGGTGGCCCTCTAGTTCAACAAGGAGGACTTTATTACAGCAAGTAAGAAAACGACACTGTGCTCACCCATTAGCATGTGCCTCCTCTCCTGTGAAGAGCAGATAGTACATATTTAACAGATCCTGACGTCAGTGAAGGACTTGGGGTCCCATAGTCCCTTAGTGATTAACTTTCATTGACAATAGTGCAAGCCAGGCTTTAGGAAAAGAAAAGGCTTTTTCTTGAGCTTTTTGGGAGCTCCAAATACTCTGTAACAATGGATGAAATTAAATCACAGCATAATGACCTGAATACACAATTGTAAAGGCAAAGGCAGGAGCCTCATGTAGCTTCAATGAAGGTGGAGTTTTCCAGGATGCTCAAACCTCTGGTTCACCATATGTTTGACTGATGCACTCTTCCAACTCCCATGTGAGGAGAGGAGGAGTAAGCTGCAAAAATGGAAGTGGTCCCCCTCCAAACTCCACCTCTTCCCCCATGCTGGAATGACCAGGAATATAGTCCAAATTACAAGAAGAAATGTGGCACTGGGGAGGAGTTGGAAGAGGAGTATACATTTAGAGGGGAGAGAACAGAAGAGGGAAATAGCATAAAACATGTGAGATGCTGCCCTAGAAAGCGATAATTATAGTGGATGTAGTAAGCTTGTGGAAAGGCAATAAGCAATTAATATGCATAGTGGCATTAAAACTACTTAAAAATAACATAACAGCTGTGAAAAATAAGTTACTTAATGGAAGCAGCTCACTTTTCCACCCTGCAAGTAAGAGTCCATGGAGTTTGTATCACTGATGCTGGGTTTTGCTGTAATTGAGCAGCAATCTTTTCTTGGTTCTCACCAGGGAGTACTTTTTTAATCAGATGGCATCAAAGACTGTCATAACAAATGTTTCTGGTAACTGTATGTTAACCAGGTCTAGTCGCTTATGCCCCAAAATCAAGCGCGCTAATTAAACTATCAATATAAAGAGCTCTGTTTAATATTGAAAAAGGGTAATAATTCTCTTAGGAGATTTACTTAGCCCCCCTCGGCCTCCATTTCCATGAACAGTACCCAAAACTACATTCAGCTCAATTACAGATGCCCTAAGATCTAGTTCTTGATGTTCAAGAAGAAAACAGGTGCCGGCATATATGTAATTTTCTGGCACTGGCATTGGTAATTATCAAAATAACACATTAGCATGAAAAATGTCAATGCAACTTTCAGCTCCACGAGTTCTGCCTTTCCCAGAAAGTGCTATCTACATATGTATATCATGACGAAGGCATTATATAGATTTGCATAATTCCTTTCTTTACAAGAAATAGCCTGGAGAACACCACAAGCTCCTAAACCACATGTGCCATTCTACCCTTCAGTGGGAGGTAATTGCCTGAAGTAGCAGTTGTTTTCAATGAATGGTGGGATTTGGTTTTTGGAGCACGGGACCCAGGCAGAACTTCAGCTCCAAATAGTTTTCAGCCACCACCAGCCGTACCAGAAATGTGGGGAGGGTGTCAAGGGGTGGTACAGCTTCTGGAGCAGGAGGTCTCGCTTGGCTGAGGGTGGTGGCTCAGACCGGAATCTGGAGGAAAACAAAGCTGCAAAACTGGATTTGGAAATGTTTTATAGTATGAAAGATAAAATTTTGTGCTGGTTTGACCCTGGCTGGAGGCCAGACGCCCACCAATCACTCGCCTTTCCAGCTGGACAGGGGAGAAAATATATATTGAGTTGCTCAGGGGTCAAGATAAGGACAGGGAGAGATCATTCTGTAATCAGCATCATGGGCAAAACAGACTCAACGCAGAATAAAGAAAACTCTCTGGTTTATGACACTGCCCTGCACACCCAGCGACACCAGAGTCAGGTGATGAGAAGCACGAGCAGATCTTAAAGCACCTTCCCCCCACTCCTCCTTCTTAGCAGACTGCACTTTAGTCACGATTTTGCTCCCTTCTTCCCCCACCTTGTGTCACGGGGAGGAGCAGGGACTGGGAAAATGGGGGTTTTGGTCAGTTCCTCATGAGTTGGTTTCCTTCTTGGACGGGGTTGGAGGCGACATTCCTCACCCCTGTCCCCTGCTGCACCATGGGATCCCACCCACAGGAGACAGTCCTCCATGAACTTCTCCAACTTGAGTCCTTTCCCATGGGGCTTCAGCTCTTCCCCAGCTGCCCCAGCATGGGTCACTGCTATGGGTGCAGGCATAAATCACAGAATGTCTCTCAGGCCCAGACTGCTCCAGCCTGATCCCCCATGGAGTCACAGGTCTCCCTCTGCTAGCAAACCTGCTCTAGCAAACATCTCTCTTGCTCATCTCTGTGTCTCTCTCTCTCTCCATGGGCTGCGAGAGGCAGAGGCTTGCTCCAACGTGGGTCACAGCATCTTCTTAATATCTCCACCTGCTCCAGCATGGGGCCTCTTCATGGGCTGCAGGTGGGGTCTCAGCCTTTTCATGGGCTGTGAGGGGACACCCGCTCCACCATGGGTTTCTTCACAGGCTGCTGGGGCATCTTTCTTTGCTGTACCTGGGGCTCCTCCTCCCCCCCTCCCCAGCCTTGGTGTCTGCACAGTTTCTCACATCTTCTCACTCCCTTTTCTGGGGGCAAAAAGCTGCTGCTTGTGTTGTTTTTTCTCCTAAATGGGATTCCCAGAGGCGTTGTGACCATCGCTGATGGGCTTGGCCTTGGTCAGCAACAACTCTGGCCTTGAACCAGTTGTTTGCACTGTCAGGCCTGAGGGAAGCTTCTCACTGCTTCTTGCAGAAGCTACCACTGCAGCCCCCTCCTCCACCAGAACCCAGCTATGTGAAACTACAACAATCTTCAAAAAGAAAAGGCCCGAAATTTTATTTGACGTCTCTTTTAAAATGTGTTTTCATACACTAATATCAGTGTCACCTCCAAACATGTTTTTTCTTCGGAGGTGCTGATTTTCTACTTACTTTGCAAATTGATAGCATAAATTACAGCCTGTTTAGTGACATGTTACCAAATAATTTTACTCTCAGGAAAAATCACTTTGAACAGAGTGTATCAGTCACACATGGCAATCTCTTATCTCTGTAAATTCTCATCTCCCCTGAGTAACCTGGATATCACATTGAATATTTGTTTGAAGTATACCTTCACCTACAGACCCTTAGAGAGCATGTTTTACTGAGAGCATCTAGAAGAAGATTTCTGGTGCTTACATCTTGCCTGTAACCCCACATGGAGAGGAAAACCAGGATGTGATGGTGTAAATGGTGTCACTGTGTGAAATGGATGATAGCTCCGTGTGGGACCATGGGAGTCCACCTGCACTTACCAGTTGTGTGATACTTTGGCTCTGCCAGAGTGGGATTTGGGTCTTTTTGGGTGCTGCTCCTGTTGAGCAATATGATGTGTGGACTGCAAAAGAGAGGTCTATCACTGACACTCTTTGGGATTAGGAGTAGCTGTAAACATTTCAATGGGACATGTTTAAATGTCACCTCTTCCTCTTTCTGAACATACCAGCCCTGATTTGTTGTGAGCTCAGGACTAGTCCCACAGAGTTGCTGCAAGCAATTACTAGCCATGGAGATAATAACCTTAAGTATCTAAATTCATTTCCCACCATGGTTTAGGATGTCACTAAAGTACATCCTACCTCTGCGTTCCTACAACCTTTATTTTGGATATTGTGGCTCCTTCCTCAAACATCTTTGTCTGAGAGTCCTCAGCTTACTGAAGTCACCACTGGATTTCAACCCCTTCAGTTCTGCCTTGCTGCACATCATCTCTCTGTGCCTCAGGCTCTGATGTGACATGGCAAAATGTTTGGCAGCAGGCATGCACTTGGGCAGCGTTGGCTCATGGCTTTGCTACAAAGCAGAGCGAGGAACTGAACTGGCTGAGATATCATTTCAGGGTTTTGGGGTTTATTTTTTATCCAAAGCAAGTTTTTAACCCTGGGTCACAGGAGAGTTGTGAGATCAGTTTTGCCACCAGCAGTGAGATGGTAGCGGCTGCAGGGAGAGGGCTGAGGCTCTGTGGCAGCCTTTGAGATGAGCAGCACGGCTTTTAATTGATGTTGTTGCCTTTGGCAGCAATACTGCAGCATTGGGGTAGATCAGCGCAGATGAATGATTCAAGTTTTCGTATTTAAATTAAAAACAAACAGCAAACTAACTAAATACATCCATGGGGAATTTAAATTGGCTTGCAATAAGCCTCAATTTAATGTGATCACTTTAGTTATGTTTGGGCCGTGGTGCTTAGAAAGCTCGATTGAGATGAAGCTGACTTTTAGACATCTATCCTTGTAATTTCAAATGAAAATTAGATCAATTTAATTTAAAAAACATCTTTGTAACACAAATTCCACTACTGGGAAGATATTTCAGTCTAAAGTTGACAAAATTTCTCTAAAAGAAGAGAAGTGAGAAAAGCCTAAAAATCAAGGCTGCCTTTTTGAAGACTGAAGTTTTGCTCTTAACAACTCAAAGAAAGAAGGGGGAATGTTTCCTGTGAGATGTGGATCAAATACCAATGCCCGAGCGACCTATCCTGATGATAATGGAGAGAGAAGCAGATATATTAATTCTTGTAGCTATTATAGGCATATTTGCTGTACAAACAAAATCTTCCTTACAGAACATTATGTCTGCACCTCTTTTTCTGGATTATAATTGATATTGTGGTCTCCATATTTTTAATGCAGTTTTGCTCCTTGGTGCTGCCTTTTTAGTGATTTCACAGAGGAAAAAATTGCTGTACCACCCATGTGTGTGCAATTACTCCAATTTATTCATCTGGTTTGTGTAAAAGTAGGGGATATAAAGTACATCTCTGCAAAGGCAGTTTGTGTTCCTCGCCAACCAGAGCTGTTCTTCCTCTCTTCAGAGATGGATAGTTTAGTGAAAGGCAGAGATTTCTTTGGTATTGAAAGAGATAAAAAAAATCCTGGACTCTTAAATCTTTGGAGGCTATATCAGGCAAATATAAAAACATCAATTTCAATGGAGAATTTTATGTTCAAATCACATGAAAGAATAGGGTTTGTTGAAAAGGGATTTATTGGACCTGAATGTATTTTCTTTGGCCAGGATAGCTTCTCCCATGTGGAAGTCATGAGAAATTATTTTCTTTTTTTCTTTCTTTTTTTTTTTTTCTTTCTTTTCAGAAGGCTGTGATTAGATATCTAATGACTGTTGCCATTCTCTGGTCAATCTGCTGTAATTTGATAATAGCAGAAAATAAGGCACCTTTTTCCTCAGTCTTTGAAGATGAAAATGAGCCTTCCTCACCTCTTTTCTTTTACTCAGGGATTTTTTGTGTGTGTGTGTGTGTTTGGGTTTGTCAGTTGGTTTGTTTTTGGGGTTTTTTTTTTGCTCAGGAGATGAGCAGCTATTTGGAAACAGCTGTCCTTAAAGGAAATATACGTGTGATCAAAGCCCTCACCAATTACAGGGTTATTACTCTTTCTCCTGAGCTTTTGAAAGGAACTCGCTGTCCCTGTCTTTTGTCAGCAATGCTCCTGGCAGTGTTGCAGTGCCTGACATTTTCCGTCCTGGAACCCCTTTGGGAGAAATTCACAGTGATCTGGTCTGCCAGGGGTTTGCTCATATTAAGTTTAATTGTAATGTCAGTGTTGTAGATCCTAATAATTGTGTCTCTCTGCTATTGCATTCAGGCACTGTAATAGACCTCGATGCCTTGTGAAGAGGAATATAAATTCATTTTCTAGCACAGCTGTGTCAAACTACCTGCTGCTAGCTAAGGCAGCTGTGATTCTGCAATGATTGTGGTATAAAACCCCTCTAATTCCCCAGGGACCATAAATACTACAATTTATAACGTTGCTGTTGTTCTTAGTAATGTAGGATCATGTTAGAGAGTAGATCTTGGAGGAGGCAGATCTAGCGAGGAAATCCTGTGGGAGCTGCTGTGAGGAGCCAGGCTAGGCTGACTTCTGGCACAATTCCAGGCTAGGCTTGCTGTGGCCAGCAGTGGGTCCTGGCTTTCCATCCAGTTGCCATGCTGGTGGTACCCAGAGAGCCGGTGCCCTTGCTGTTGTGGCAGAAAGCACTGATGCTTTGATCTGTGCGTGGTGATATCTCTGTCTGTCCTGAGATAGAAAGAGGGATCATCCTGCTCACAGCAGTTCAAGGCCATCTTCCAAGGAAGGCAGGACCATCCTCCAGCCAGACCCTGTGATAACTGCTGTTTTCCTGGCTTTGCCTTGAAAACCATTCCTGGAGGCGTCTCGAAGGAAAGCGGCTCATTTGAATGTGTCCAGAAGAGTTGTAGGGCAATCTGTAGGGCAGGGTAGCTCTTGGTGCTGCTGTTTCCTTGCCCCATCCTTTTCAACCAGAAGAGCAGATTTTAGGAAAATTACTGTTTATTTTCATACTTCATGAGCATGTCTAACCTCCTTTTGCCTCTCTTCCTTTCACATGATCTAAACCCCTGAGCTTTTTTATTTTCCCCCAGAGAAAACCAGCTAGTGCTTTGTATTGCATCATCCCACCATTAATAGAGAAATAGGTGAAACCCCTCTGTTTTCTTAAATATGAAAGACTGAGCATTGTGTTCCAGCCACCTGGGTTTTCTTAGAAGTGTATGTATGTGAAATCTCCACAAACTCTGCTCTACAGGGAGAAATGAGGTTAACCTGTGACTGTGCAGCCAGAAACAAATTCCCCTGATCCTTTCAGATCTTGAAGTAGCAGGAGGAAAACGCTTCTCTGCTGGCAGAAGCCAAGAGATGCAAATGGTCTACACCAAGCTCTGCTTTTTGCACTAGTGGCTGTGCCCTTTCCTCAAGACCAACTCTTCGCTTGGTTGACTACTGAATTATGCAACGCCTTCATTTTTGCCCTGCTCAGTCATCTTAACCCACCTGAAGGCATTGGCCAGATTTCTATAACCACTCTGCTATTGTTTATTTTGCAGGCACTCCCTGAGGGGCAGACAGCATCCTGGGATACAGCCAAGGAAGACGAAAACCGCAATAAGAACAGATATGGAAACATAATCTCCTGTAGGTGTAAATTCACATTAAACTGGGCTTTCTGGAAGGCTTTGTCTGCAAACTGTGGAAGAGGGTGTGTTTGAGGATCTCACTAAAATCTGGTTTACAGTGCTGAGCCTTCAGTAGTTCAACCTGTTCATTCCAGGATATGTTTCCATGTCTTTTTAATTTTAGTTTAGAGTTTTCTCATTGTTTTGTCATTACGGGTTTTTTTACACATTTTCTATCTACCCTGCTCTATGCTTCATATTTGTAATTTAAGGGCTAAATCCTTTTGTCAGATTTTTGCAGTGCATGACGTTGCCCATTTTCTGTCCCTTTTTACTGCATAAGACAGAGCTTTCAGCATCACGACCTGGAGCACAAAAGGAGATGCAGATGTATCAGAATTTTAGATATGGATCAGAGATCACACTTTCTCCTTCCCTGTGGTCAGTAACCAGTGGAGCTTGGCCCCAGAGAGCTGGTTTGATGTGTGGGACAAGCTTAGCTTCTGCTTCAGAATTACAATGAGGCAGCTGAAGATGCACTAAAGCTTCTTAGTTTTATTTCTTTTGATAGCAGATTATTGTTGAGTTAGAGGAATATTGATGCAGCGCTGAACTGCAGGGCAGTGAAGGACTCCATAAAGCCATTTAGGTCAGCTTTGTTCTCCAAGACAGGACTAGATTCACCTCTGTCATTTTTATCAGGTATTTGTGAAGCCTCTTCCTAACGATCTCCAAAACTGAGCTTGCCACAAGCTCCCCAGGCAGCTTACCCTAGTGTTTCTTTATTCCTTATAATGGCTGGGAGAGGAGGTGTGAGATTTAGTTCTTTTTAAGGGCTGCTGAGTAGCACTGAGTTGAGAGCCAGGCCTGAGAACATCAGAACAAGAAATAAGAATATAAATATAAGTGCCATAGATTTTCATGATTGGATACATCTACAGAAGGCTATAAGAGCAAAATTAAGTCATGCTGAGTGATATATTTAGTACTGTATTTTTTCTCAGGTTAAATACTACTTTTCTGTAGAGCTAACAGGCTTCACTAAAGAATTTAAAAAAAAAGATAGACAACCTTGGACACAAAGAATGATCAACCCACACAGAACTACTCATCTTTCTTTTAAGACTTGAAAGAAAAAATCAGTTTGTTTAGGGACCAGATTTAGTGGTGAACTTTGCAGTGGTAGGTTAACAGTTGGGCCTGATGTCCTCAAAGGTCAAGAAATCTACGATGCTACCTAACAGTTATGGAGGATTGGCATAGAGCAGCTCAGCTCAGGAGACCCATTGGTAAAGATGAAGAAATCAGCGATCAAGTTTGTGAGCCCCAGATGACCCCACTTCTGCTGCATTGGTTGTGAGGACACCAGTTCCATCAATCTTTGCTTCTCCATGTGGAAAATGGAAGTGGTAGTCCTGAAGTATTACAGCTAGTGTGAAAATCATCTCCCCTAACTTCAGCAGCCTGAAAGTTCTACCTTACCTTAAGCTCCCTGTGTTTGTAGTGGCAAAGAGAGATGCTTCCAGACAGAGGTTTGATTTCCATGTGTATACAATTAGCTTAGACTAACTTAGCCTAAGGCATATGAACCATCCAGCTATACCAACTACACACTGGATTGAAGATGGAAGTGCCACAGTGCGATAAAAGGAAGGAAACATGGAAGACTCAGCTTCTCTGGGTGATTTTGAAGAAGCAGTTGACATAATCTAAAAGTGGAGGGAAAAAAAGACAAGACTGTGCAATAACCACCATCTAATTTATCTTGAAGGTGGTCAACAAGAAAACGTTGAAGTCCGAGTGAAATGTGAGAAGAAATTAAGGAAGCAAAATCAAGGAAGATAAATGGGATATTATCTAAAGGGAAAGTGTTCACAAAGATGAATTGTTGTCTGATGGAGTGATGTTAGCCTTTTAACTATAACTATAAATACAGTAGCAATACAGATTGGAGGTGATGCACTTGAAGAAGAGAATGCAAAATATTAATCACAGCTGAAGAAGTATCTGTGCAATATAAAACATCAGAAAAGAAGCTCAAGTTTGAGAGCAGTTGGGAAAGATTTCAGAATGGGGTTGAGAGGGTAGAACATAGATAAAGTAAGAAAGGTAGTAAAAGAGAGGAACGATGTGGGAGAGTTGAAGGTAAATAACAAATCTAAGTGGGTTTGCTTCACTTCAAATATGTATCAGGACAAAGAGTTTGAGGAGGAGTTGTCAGCTCTTCTGAAAGACAACAAGGAGAATTTAGTACAGTGCAGTAAAGAGTGATAAAGTGGAGAGAAATTCTTGCTCTACTTTGAAGAGGCTAGGGAAGGAAGGGAGGATACCTTAAGAAGGAGCATATCGTTCATCAAACATTTTGTGAAACCATTGGGAAATTGTCAGTGGGGTCACTGGCTCAGCCTTGAGCCAGCCTCAGCTGATGGGTGGCGTTGGGCAACTTCCTTGAGCAAAGACAAGGACAGGTTCCAGAATAGAGACTTGACAGCAGGAAAGACCCGAAGACAGCAGGAGAGTAGTTCCCTCTGGGCAGAGTGTGAAAGTGAATTGTGGTCAGTGGGCACAAACTCCACAAACGCCTGAGCAGAGGAAGGGAGATGGAAAATTATTATACCCTTAGTTGCTTTGTTGTACCAGAATTGTAATTGCTGGTAAAACCCAGAGTATGCACTGATTGCTCCTACCGGTTTATTTGGTAAAAAGCTGTAGACAGCAATTAACATTATCTATTTAACCACAGTTACCTTTTCACCACTCCTGGATCAAGGTACCCCATGCTTTTTTGGGAGTGAAAAGTCAGGTTTTCATCTCACTTTTGTAACTGCTTCAGAGACTTTTGTTAAAATGTGGGTCTGTAAGCTCCTGCGATAAGTAGCATTGCTCAGTGAATCACAGCAGATTGGATCTTGTCTTTATGGCCTTGTGGATAATAGTACACTTACAGGACTGTTTTACTCGGCTCGCTGCTTTCCCAGGGCTGTATTAACATCGTGCCTCTCTATGAAAACCTAGATCTTCCTGCCAGCCCCAGCAGCTGCTATTCTTACATTTGCAAACCAAAACTGCAGATGAGGCTAATCTGTTCACAGAGGGGAGATATGGGAGAGCCCTGAGCTCTGCCACACTTTAAACCCCAGCTTTGCAAGGTTTCTTTCAATCTGCAATAGTAGTATGGGGCGGGGAGTAGGGGGAAGTTGGAGAAAAGAAAAACCTGAGGAGTGTATTTAGGGCATTTGGACCATAGAAATCCACTGTTGATGATGGAAAGATGCAGTGTAATTGCACAGATTTGCCATGCTGGAGGAAGCTGCCCTCTGTGAACTTCTACTTTGTTGGCAGAGTCCGTGAGTTTTGGGTATAAAAGTTGTAAGCACAAGGACAGTTGTGGAGTCGCCAAATAGGGTGGCAAGTGTAAGTAGTGTATCCATTTGTGTGCTCAAGCAAATTATCTAAATTCGCTTTGGAGCCAAGATATTGAGGTCTTCAAAGCACAGCAGCAGGTGGTTGTTAGGGGAAGGATGTTGTGCTTTTGTGGGTTGAGCTGAACCCATCACATAGAAGAGAAAACATCCAGAAGTTCTGCGGGACTTTTGATTCAATTGTCCTCATCTTGTCCAGGTTTAGAGCCTGTACATTGCAAGAGAGTAAAAACTCAGATTGAGAACCAAGAACACAAAGACACAAGCTTGTGTATTGTTTTGGCTTACAGGAGCACACTTTCTTTCCTTTTCTTTTCTCCCTTTACTGAGCACAATATTACAGGAGGAAGTCAGTGCTCATATTGGTGCTACTTTAGACTCATGCTCCCATCTGCAATGGAGCATCTTGGGCACCATGGTTTTAGTCTTGTGATGATCTGTTAAAAACTATTGAGTTGATGGAAAAAGGCATTAGAGAAATTTGCTTCGTTTCCATCGTGCTCCGACAACCATGTGCTTTGGAAGACTTGGTTAATCAGAGAGTTTTGTGGTAGATGAGATGAATGACAGAGAGAGCTTGATGGAGCACTGAGGTAGAGTCCACTTCTTGGCCATAGAGAGGAATAATGCATAAAACACCCCAAATAATCACTGTTGGATTTAGAAGAGAAGTCTTTTGTCTTCCACACATATTTATTCCATGGTTTCTGCTGTAGTACTTGAACTCTTGATTGTCAGTGATATGTGATCCTGCCAGGGTGGGATGTATCACATCTTGCTGCTACCCATTTCTCAAGGCACAGTGCAGGACCAGTAGGGAGAGAAAGTGGAGGACAGCGTTCCCTGGGAGGGCAAATCATCCTTTCATACCAGCACTGGATTGGACAATTTCAGAAGATGTCTGTATTTCTCCATTGACTATGTGGGGAACCTTGACAGCCAGTTTAGAGGAGCTGCATAATATTTAGGTGGCGAAAGTTGTGTGAGATTAATCCAGTGCTGGTGTCAAAATGAGATGTGGAAAAATTGCAATGATATTTCAAATGATCACTAATGGGAATTTTGACAGAAGTTTGAAACGATAACATTTTCTGTGCTAAAATGGGAGCACAATGCTTTTCAGCGAAATCCTTGTCATTTTTAAAATCTGTTTTAAGACCAATTTTCAGTCAAAGTACTCCTCACACAAATTTAGAGTTCTGCTAACTTGCATACAGACTGTAGTAAACAGGGAGAAATAAAATCATTTATACATTCAGTAAAGCGTGTTTCCATTTTTCGCAGTCTTAAATGTTACAGACACACAATTTTTCTTTGCTTTCTTCCTCCATTTTTAAATTTTCTTATAATCCATTTGTAATACATGGCGATCTTATGGCTGATAAATTTACAGAAGGGTAGATCAGCGCTTTAATTTCAGTGTTGTCTTGGCTAGTGCAGTCCAGTGGAAAGGGTGCAGAATCAGAAATAAATTCTGAAGACTGGGAGAAGATATAGGGAAGACATTTGCTGTTCTTCAAAAAGTCTTTTAAAGTCTATAGATGAAAAGAGAAGTACAAGATCATTACTGTCAGTAGCATAAATTTCATTGGGTTCTTCCCCTCTCCATTAAAAAAACCCAACAAATAAATTCCAAAGTTAGGCCAGGGAGAGCAATTTCCAAGGTAAATAATTTCATGAACCTTCATTCAGACCATCCTCCTAACCTGATGAACAAGATTAAAGGCACCATTAATATGTTGTGTTCTTACCATATACAGAGATATTTTTTCCCTGCTGCACCATTCACAGTCATCAGAGAAATAAATCTCTCACAGGAATTAATCTCATTTTTGTAAGCTATGCAACGAAATATTGTGAATTCTGTCCCCCCAAAGCAAAGTTCAACTAAAAGTATTTCTCATTTGGTCTCAAGATATAATCGGACCTAAACCTGAATGGCACCTGTTTTAAAACTATTTTTCATTTCCAGTGGTCATTTCTTCATCCTTTCTTCAGAGAAGGAATAGCCATGTTTGGTTTAAGGGGAAAAACAGCACCACTTTGTGCAGAGCATCTTTTCTTTACCCAGGATTGCCTGAAATGGATAGACCTCTTCTGCAGTCTCCTTCTCAAGTGTTTCACATCTGCCTCCCTCAGGAGGTATTCGTCCTGTCTGTTTTAAGTTTGTAACTAAAGAGTGGCTCAAAGACCTGAATCTTAGAGTTCAGTTCTATTAAGTGAAGTGATGCAGGTTCTTCCTTGAGGGCTGTTCAGAGCACTTCAGCTGCACACAGGCAGAGGCTTTGTCCCACTTTGAAAAAAACAACCCACCTGAGATTCTTTTCACTTGCCATTAGGGTTGGTTTTGGTCTCGTGGCTTTTTAGTTGTATTGTTGCAGTATGGTAAGACTTTCATAGTGTGGCATCACAAGAGACGTTGGTTAATGTTCCCCTTCCCAGCCATTAGCTCTAGGGGTTTATTTGCTTTGCTTTTGCTCTGTGTGTTTCATAAATAGCTTAGTTTTCTGCCCTGAACTGCAAGTGTGAAATTATCTGTGGGAGATTTTGGGTACTTCATCTGGATGTCCGGTTTAATCAGCTCTTTGTCTGTCTTTGTGAATTGCTCGAAGTATAAATTCTTCTGATGTCTGTCTAACCACATGCTTTACTGCAGCTCCTCGTGCAGTTGCCTTGAGTGCAGGTAATTGTCTAGAGTTGGGAACAACATCAGCACTATACCTACTTCCACTGCGTCTATAAAGGTTGTATTTATTAATACAAATATAACAGAGCTTTTGACGGATTCACCTGCGTAATCTTCTTTGAATGCTGATATGGGATTTGAGAAATACAGCAACAGGGTGTAAAATCTTACCCAAAGAATAAAGAGGATGACTATCATCTCTTTCCTTGAGCAAATAAGTGCTTAATATACATCCAAATCTTGTTTTTCAGAAGTGCGTGCACATCTGTCTTCATAATTATTACCTGATTCTACATTTAATTAAGTTATGACTAAAACCAATTTGACTCAGTTACTGTAGAATCACACCTCGTATTTTTATGTTTCATTGCTGTGATTTATTTTAATTGAATGTAAATCATGCATAGCCCCATACTTTGCAAAGTGCTTCTAAATATCAGTGCTTTAGTGACCGAGAGCTAAAGTCTATATAGCTGGTAGAGAGGAAATAAACTTAATGGACTTCATATTACACATCTTTAAAAAATCCTTTAGAAACGAGCCCAGCAGTGATGTCCATAACCCAGTAGCCTTTGCCAAGCAAAAACAAAACAAAAAAAAAGCAGATCTGCAATTAATTGCAGACTGGTGCTGGAATTGCCAGACCAAATCAGCTCCAGAACCCAGCATCTCCTGTGACAGAACCCAGCACCAGCTGCTCCCGAGAAAGATCAAGATATTCCCTTGGTGGAAAATCAGGATGTAATCTGTGTAGTTCCTTTCTGTGCCTGAACTGTAGAGTATCCTGGGAGGTGGAAAGATTGATATCTGTTATTGTATTGCCTTACCTAAAGTAACTTTGAATGTCCTCAAAAACATGAACATTTCTAATTTATTTCTTTTGACGCCGCTTAGCACTTTGTCTTGATGCCGATTCGCTGCCATGAGCTGTATAAAGGAACATTGCTTTGATTTCCCTTAATATTTCCTTTCAGTTTTCTGGGCTGCCCCATTTGTTATTTGTGGGATTTCATTTGCCATTTTACCCTCCTTAATCTTTTATACCTCTGTCATGACCTATTTATTTTTATCCTCGTCCTGACAGTTTTAGCTCTTGCCTCAGTTTCCATAGATCAGATGAAGCTGGGGAGGCTGTTACTTCCAAGCATGAAGATGGCTTTTGTAACGCAGCTATATCCTGCAAAGATCTGTCCCAAGACCCTCAAACCAAGCAATATTTGTGGCCTGTCTAAAATCTCTATGAAGGTTTTGGTGACAGCAGTGAATTTAATTCACAGAGTGTGAATGAACACTGAGGATCGAAATGTTGCATCTTAAACACAAAAGAAAGGGCTCATAGGAAAGGGATGCCTGTGGTATGCTTTCATTTTTTATTGTGTGTATTCAATTACCCCCTTGCAGAGATCAGCAGATAAAATAAAACACTTAGAAACTCCTCTTTATCGTTACTGTCACTTTTTTTTCTTTCCTTCTTTCAGATGATCATTCACGAGTGAGACTGCAGCTGCTGGATGGGGACCCTCACTCTGACTACATAAACGCCAATTACATCGACGTAAGGCTCCTGGTCATCCCCCTCTGCCCAACACTCCTGCTGACAAGTCTGCTTGTGAATTCGGTGCAGCTTACATAGGGACAGACTGTTGATCTGATATGAATGACAGCTGAAGGTTATACAAACATCGTGTTGTGACAGGGAGAAGGTTCTTTGTCTCCAGTTTATTCTGTCTGGACAGCCTGGAGAGCTGGAGATTTCCTGTGTTTGACAGATCCACCGACCTAAGTGGAATGTGGGCTGAGTGATGTACATGGGAATTGGTAGCATTAAGTATCAGAGACCTACCAACTTCTTACAAAGTTGCAGTGCAGAAGGCGTACAAATCAATTGACTTGGTGTGTTTTACTGGTGTAAACTAACGTTCAAAAGGTAGCATCCCTCACACACACAGAGCGAGCAAACATCTCCTTCCTAGGAACATGATGACCTTCAGAAGAGTTTCTTTAAGGCATGAAAAATACTCCTAATAAAACTACTCAGCATTTTCATACAGAGGCAAATGCATACCTTCTTTTTCAGACAAGAAGGGGCAGCAGTTTGCTTACTGGCTTTCAGAGCTGCCCATGGGTTAGTGGCTGGACCCATGGTTCTTTGAGAAAATAGTGAAAACTGCCCCATTCCTGTTTCCTCTTTGCCACAATGAGATGTTCAGCCTGGGCGAGACACCATCGCTTAAAACCTCATAGGGCAGCCTAGTGGTAGATTTTTACTCCCTGGATGAGTGGTGTTAGTACACTGTTAGGAGCACAGTAGCTGTTGGTACCTGGAAAGTACAAAATACATGTTATGCTCTGTCTGACCTGGGGTCTCACAGACTGACACGTGTTTTCTTTTCTTCCAGGGGTACCACCGGCCTCGCCATTACATTGCAACTCAAGGCAAGTTCATTCTTGTATGTCTAAATATTTGTAAAGCCACTGCTCTTTTAAACTGCTGTATCACAATGGGTGACGACTTCTGTTCCAGGGGACATCTGAAAATGTGGTGTATGGGCTTGTAAGGGAAGGATAGAGAATGTTCTGAGATCTTTAAGACAGCCAAGCATAAAACATCAGCTACAAGTGTAAGAAATCCTACAGACTTAGAGGTGGAGATACAATCTGTAATGTGTCCTTTGTGCATGAAGGAGGAGATTAGAACTAGAAGGGACTTTACAGATCTTGGGTTTATTTTCTGGGCTGAAATTGCCTGAGGACAGCAGTATCAATAGGCCCGTGACTGATGAACTTCTGGTTACTGGGAACTTGCAGGAAATACATTTGAACACCCCCAGCTGTAACTAAACCAATGAGTTTCCTATGCAGTTGGGGAGGAAAAAAGCCCCAAACCAACAAAATTCAATGCTGAGGGCTGTCCGTGTTAGACAATAAACTTTCCTACTCCTGTTCTTTACAACAGGGTGCTACTTTCCTGCATCACCAGCCAAACTCTTATGCCATGCCTGCTTCCTCTATCATCACTTCTTGGTTTTGTGCATTCTTTACCTGGAAATGTGATATTTCCTGAAATGGCTCTGTTCTTAACTTCTGCTTTATGACTTTGTTGCTCACTTGTCCCTATTGAAAGAGTAAAAAAAACCCCTATATTAGAATAAAAATGGCATTTGATGATGTACAGGTATAGGGAAAGCAGCAAGGCAGAGAACATGAGGGATGGCGCATGGGCAGAGTGGGTGAAAGGAAGCTGTGGGAGGATCTTCTCTGCAGTGTAGAAGAGAGGGAGGAAACAAGGTCAGAGAGGGACTCTAATTAACCTCTTGTGAGTACTGGCTGTTTGGCTGCTGGAACCTCTGGGCAAGCTTCAGAAAACAGCTAATTTCTGCATGTTTCCTTCCTCCTTCATAATTAATAAGTATTATAGCACAAAATGGGGGTATTTTAGTGCTGCATCAGGTAGAAATTTCAATAAAGCTTTAATTACAGATTCACTATAGGGTGCATCCATGTCTCATAATTCATATCAGATTACCTCCTGGAGCCAGCCCTGCTCTGTACAGTACAGCCATAGCCTGTTTCCAGCGTGCCAGATCCTTAAATACCCTGTGAGGAAGTGTCTCATCTCTTAAAGAGCTCCAGGATGTGCATGTCTGTAACCCTGAATCTCAGAGGGGTGCTCTGAGAGGGAGAGTAGACTGGGGAACTGCTGAAAAGAGCCATTGGCATTTGATACACTCTCTTAAGATGTCCTTTTGACTTTTCTCCTGCCCCAGGACCGATGCAAGAGACTGTGAAGGATTTTTGGAGAATGATTTGGCAAGAAAACTCTGCAAGTGTTGTCATGGTCACCAACTTGGTGGAAGTGGGCAGGGTAAGGTTACTACTTCCCCAGTGTATCAAGCCAAACCAGCACTGGGTGTAACATGGTGCAAGCTCAGCAAGTGAAATGTGTTTTGCTTACTGTAGCAAAGGGATGAAATAAGCCACTCTTGGTTTTTTTGGTAAAATGGTAGGTTTTGTAATACTAGCTGCTTCCCTTCTAGACTAATAAGGATTATGTTCCTGGTGTAAGTCTCAGCTTTAGCAGAGTTATACAAATTTATGCTAGCTGAGAATTTGTCTCCCCTTTCAGTACAGAAGGAAAAATGTAGTAATTATTCTTTATCTCTATAATTTGAATACGTTTCTACCCACAAAAATCCAGAGAGGCGAGAATGTGTGGCTGGTGTTCACATTATCAAAAGAGCTCTTTAAATGACAGTTCAAAGCCTCAAGTTTCCAATCACTTCAGAGCATCACGATTCCATGGTGATATGAGATGGGGTATGGCTGGATCCTGAGGCCACCCAGCAGTGCTGGCTTCCTCCACACCTACCGCTTCACTCTCTTGGACTTGGATGAACCAGAAGCCTCTATGCCAGCACAGGGCAATTGCCAAAGCCCACGACAGGAGCAAATGTGGAAAATTCCAGTGGCGTAGGCTAGACTTTGGGGAATAAGAAAAAGGCATGTCCAGAGTGGCTTTCCCCAATGTGTTTTTCCCACTCTTGGTGGTCTTTGATTTAGAGGCATTCTCAGCTAGAAACTGGAGGTCTGAAAAATTTCATTCTGTTTGTCACTTTCCATTGCTTTGGTGCTAAGAAACATTTCAAAGGTAGCTTACTCACAGCCATTAGTAATTCAGCTGCTTTGTTTTTGATTTCCTTTAGATCTCATGGTTGAATGCCAGCTGATTCTGCTCATTTATTGTTATTTATTCTATGTTCCCTTGTACTGACACTTCAGTTTGAAATAAATGCCTCTGTGTAAAAAAAAACAAACCCTCACCAACCAAGAAACCTACATTAATCATATTTATATTTCTAAAACCCCTTCTGAACTGGAACATGAAACCTGCTTCACAGTAGCTAATTGCTTGAGCTTTTAGGTGCTGTTTCCCCTTGCATGCTATAGCATTTAATAACTGGATGGCCTATGTTAGCCTAAATATCCCTTCTAGAGCTTCACAGCCTCAGCTTTGATTTCTACTATTAGTTTTGTGCATGACATCTAGAAGTGGCTAAGCTTGGGATATGTTTACATGATTGGGAGATTTCTTGAGCCTTAGTAGAGGCGTTTCACAGCTGGTAAAATGTCAAATTTGTGTCCACATCCAATAAGAAAAGCTTAGAGTCAAACAAATTTAATGTATCAAGTATCTCACAATCCCTGTGAACTGAAATTCTTTGGCTAAACAGAAAGAGTCCAGAATTATGGTTCCAATAGCGAGCAGAGATTTTTCTCAAAGGGGAATGGTGGTGACTGCCAGGTATTCTGTAAACCATGTATTCATGTAAACCATATATTCAGTCCATGTATGGAAAATTAAGGGAGACTGTCTTAAAGAAGAAGAGCTAAAGGCATTCCTTTCATTTATATCCAAAACAGAGGAAACAAAAAAATAACTCCCCACAACCCACAAAGCAACGCTTCCTGTGGTTGCTATATATGGTAAAAGAATTTAGATATAATTTATATAGCTGAATTTGAAAAGATCTGTGCATCAGAAGAAAGCCCAATTTTTATTGGGTTCAGCTTGAAACTGGAGTAAAACATAGGTCAGCTCTGATTCAGCTTGAGCTAGTTCCTCTCAATATTTTCTCTTTTCCCCCAGGTAAAGTGTGTTCGATACTGGCCAGATGACACAGAGGTCTATGGAGATATTAAAGTCACGTTAATTGAGACAGAACCATTGGCAGAGTATGTCATACGCACATTTACTGTACAAAAGGTAAGGAAATCTTCAGTCAGCTGAACGTTTTGATACAACACTTAATTTGCATTCGGAAATGTGAGCTCTGGGAAGCATATCCAGAAGGCTCTTGGAGTTGGGAGCTGTTATTGTATGGACAGGTTTCACTTCAGAAACCAAAATTTTTGACAGAGATTCCAATTTTGGACAAATAATTTTACACAAACATCTTGATGTAGCCACAAAAGTGGAATCCACAGTGCATGAAGTTTAAATGGATCCAAAATTGTTAGTATGCCAGGAATAATAACTGTCATGTTTCACAGTGGTAAGCTACAGATCAGAAAAGGTATTGGTTAAACTGGATGCCAGGTAGGGTCCCCTTTCAACAGAAATAAAAATATAATAAAGGAAAGAGCATAAAAATTGTCCCTTAATTGGCAGGATTTGGAAGATCTTTGTCATGTGTAATTAGAAATTGGATGCCTCAGTGTCAGAGTATTCCAGGTCTGTCCAAATTATTACCCAAATACTCACTAAGTGGTTGTAAAGCTTTTCAAAAATTTCTGTTAAATGAACTTCAGCCACACTGGGAATATTGTTTCCATTTTCTAATCTACATCAGCTCCTTATTTAATTTTATCACTGGCAAACTTGGTAAGAAAAGCTAATGCCAGAGTCTGATAGGTTAGAGGACCTGTCTCTGGGGTCCACATAGATTTTCTGTAGGGTAAAACATCACAGCAAAACGACACGTCTGTGTTGTCCTTTGCAGGGCATATATAAATGGTGGCAATTTTCATGTACCAGTAACTGTGTCTCACCAGAAATACCAGTTTCTGCCCTTTTTATCACCAGCTGTAATCCAAAACTGAGACTTTTTGGCAGGAGGTGGCAGAAAATCTACCATTGCCCTGGCCATGCTGCAGGGGGACCTCATTGCAGCTTTCCAGTCCCTGAAGGGAGCAGAGGAACAGGAGGGGAATCAACTTTTTAAAAGGGTAGACACTGGCAGGACAAGGGGGATGGATTAAAGATAAAGGAAGGAAGGTTTAAATTAGATATTGGGGGAAGGTTTTTTACAGAGAGAGTGGTGAGGGGCTGGAACAGGCTGCCCAGAGAGGGGGTGGGTGCCCCGTGTCTGGGGGTGTTTAAGGCCAGGTTGGATGGGCCCTGGGCAACCTTGTGTAGCTCCAGGCCTGGAGGTTGGTGACCCTGCCTGTGGCAGGGGGTTGGAACTGTGTGATCCTTGGGGTCCCTTCCAACTCAGACCAGTCTATGATTCTATGATTACCTTCATAGCCCTCAGTTGTCTCTTTCTCACTTTATTTGTGCTTGACGTTCAGTATGAAACTTCTTGGAGTGAAAAGCAAGGCAGGGCACGTTCCTGCCTATAATGAGAGCTAAATGCGTGTTGAGCCCTCTGTGTGAGGGAAAGGAGCAGTGGTCACAATATGCTGATTGCAGTCTGATGGAAGAAAAATAGAGGCTGTGTTGTCTCCTCAGAAAGGCTACCATGAGATCCGAGAGATTCGGCAGTTCCACTTCACCAGCTGGCCGGATCACGGGGTTCCTTGCTATGCCACTGGCCTCCTGGGCTTCGTTCGTCAAGTGAAGTTTCTCAACCCCCCAGAAGCAGGACCCATCGTTGTGCACTGCAGGTACGTCAGCTTTTTGAGCCCTTCCACTGTCAGGTTTTTCAGGTTTTTTCCTATTTTCTTCTTGCCTGGCAATAACCAACCACCTTTTCTTTGTTTAAGAGTGTAATTTGTGGGTCTCATGAGGAACCAAAGGGGAATTTGATTTTCTTTTCTAAAGTGTCAGCTCTGGAGCTTAGCTGGCATGAATTAGAGATGATATAAGTGGGTCAGAGAAGGCCATTCGGATGTAGAAGGCTCTCTGGTGGCCTATACTCTCTTAGTGGAGCTGGGAAAATGGTTACTATCTGGGAGAGCTGTTCCAGTCAATATCTACAGCAAACCTCTCGTGGGAGAAGGGATGATGCCCAAGAAGAGACAGGGCTGCTGATTGGGAATTTGAAAGCAACTTTGCTTTACTCACATGTACTGCACTTGAGCTTTGGACTGGCCTCAGCAGTCTCATCTGAAACATCAGTCTGTCTTCTCTGGTCTGGATGCCGGCTGGAGTGCATCTTGTCCTCCTCAAAGCCCAGGAGCTGGAATGGGAATATCACACTGAAAACCTGTCCAGTGCCTCCCAGCTAGCAAATAAAAGAGGAATGCCTGAGGAAACCTTGCTGCTTGGGTTACAGCTTGAAAATTCAGACTGTTGAACAGCGTGCTTGCTAACTGCTCGGCTTCTGCTGTTCCTGGTGTGGGCTCATCTGTAGCGTCGTTTTCCAACCGAGCTTAATACCCTGTTGTGCAAGGCACTGTATGAATATGTAAGAGAGTGTCCCTGCCATGAAGACATAACAGTTTGAGGTGTGAAGAAAGCACAGTGACACACCCAGCCTGGCATCAGAGCCAGGAGGAGAAACCAGAGCTCCTTACTTTGACACTCATAGTGATTGTCACGTTTCTCTATCAGCTTGCAATACAAGAAAAACTTTGAGGAGAGATTATAGTGGATTGGTTTAGTGGACTACATAATTTAAAATGAAGATAATATATTGTGAAGCAGAAAAAGATGACAAACTTAGTATATTTAGTGAGCATTCAAAGTGGGTAAATGTCCTCTCCTCTGCTTTAAAAGTGAAAAACCCATCACAGCTCAGTAAACCCTCATTGTTACATGACTTCAAACGCAAATACATTGCTAGAGAGGCAGAGTTTGGGTTCAGAGCAGCTATTTTTGCTGTGGTCGGACACAGATCAGGGCAGGTGTCCTGTAAGCACAGGGCTGGAAAACAAAGCTGGCTGTTCCAGCATCTCCACCCTGGTCAATTCACCAGCAATTCTCTCTTAAGTGGCATGATTTGTCACCAGGAACAGAGAGTGAATGCAGCCCACAAACAGTTTTAAAAGGATAACTGCTTAAATCTTACTTAAAAAATGTGTTTGGGGAGGGTGTTTAGTTTTGTATGTTTGTTTTTATCAAGCAAATAATCTAATGTATAATAAATATAGCTAAGCATAAGGAGCTGGCTGAAGGGAACTCATTCAGAGATTGGGACTGGAATTTGCTACTTTGGGGCCATGACATGGGTCTGGCCCTGAAGGATTCTGAGCCTGATTCATTGTCACCAAGAAAGCAAGGAGAAATTTTTCATCCTTCACGTTTTAATGAATAAATGCCATTTCCTCTCTGTTATTTATCTGCTTTTGAATTTTAATGACTTGCTTTAAGTGGTAATTACCAAATTCTCCCTACCGATGCCTGGCTGGATAATATCGCTGTTCGATATTTATGAAGTGCCAGGATCCTCTAAATATAGAAATGTTATAACTATTTGTTAAAAATTCTGAAAAGCTGAGAGATAAAGGGAGAGGAAATGCCACTTATTCATTAAAATTCTGCAAATGAATAATATCTTCTCTCTATTCAGCAGTTGATTAATCTGGTCCATTAATTTATGGTCATTCATATCTTCTTGCTTTCGGCTCTGCTGGAGTTTTCATGCAACTGAAGTTTTCCTGATTTGAGCTGAGTTTTCCTTCTTCCTTTGGAGTAATGTGAAGAGACGTTCTCCTCTCTCTATCCTTCACACCTAAACAGCTTGGATGATTTCCCAGGAGGGAAGGAGGACACAGTGACAATACAGTTTGCAGGAGATGGTCCAATTCTCGCAAGCAGCGGGGGGCTCTAAACTGAAGGTTTTGAGTAGCCTCAAGCTCCTTTCTCTGTAATTTTACAATCTACAGTTTGAAATCACCCTCCTCCAGACCCAAACTCTTCCTGATTAAAAAGGGAAAAGAAATGTTTGCGGTGGAGGATGTTTGAGGTGGAAGGCTGAGCGCCTTTCATCGTACCCACATGAGCAAACGCGTGCATGCCTTTTAAAGAGTCCCATGGAAGAAAATTTCTGGAGTCATGTCAGTTTACAACCTGGAGGCTGCTCTCCTGTATCCTGTGTGGTTGAGAGATGTGCAGGTGAACCCACCTGTAAAATGGTGGTGATTATTTTCATAGGGTAATTTTTTTGTTGATATTCAAGACCATAAAGCATTTTTTTTCCTGCCACCTGGGTCCATTTCCCTTTCAAGAAATACCACTTCACCACATTCTCTTGAATCCTAAACTAATTTAGCTCCATGTGAAAATTAGAGAGAGGGGAGCAGCTTCTCAGAGAAGAGCTGTATCTGTCATACGGTTATTGTCTCCCCCATAAAGTCCTGCATATCCAATGTCCCTTGATTATGTAGACCTTCATGGGGTTTTTTTGGTTTTTTGTAGTGCTGGGGCTGGGAGAACAGGGTGCTTTATTGCCATCGACATCATGCTTGACATGGCAGAGAACGAAGGTGTGGTGGATATATTTAACTGTGTGCGAGAACTGCGATCCCAGAGGGTCAATCTGGTGCAGACAGAGGTAGGTGCCAGCAGGTCTCCTCTTCTGACGTGCTTTCTTGTCACCTTCTCTGCTCAACGGGAGCCTGGCAATTCATTAAGTCAACACTTGCTTGCTCTGTGATGTGATTATACAGAACTTTCAGTGACTAAACATGACCAGATGTGCACCGAATCACATTCACTGGCAGCTACTCTGGGACTCCAAGACAAGAGGGCAAACCTTGAAGTTTAGGTCTGAGCATTGCTGATTAATTTTATTCTCACAGCAGAAAAAAGCTGGCTCCTGAGTCCTCTCATGACTCATTCATAAGTATACTGCAGACTCAAATAGTACCTAGTTTCTATCAGTTGAGAGCTAAACAAATGAAACATCCTTGATTCAAGCTTTGGGTGTTGAGGAAGCAAGCTGCTCCATCACATAGTGTCTAGCAGCTGCACAAATGTCTGTGGAACCGGTGCTATGTCAGTTTTTCCAATGTACTTCAATGCCTTCCCCTCCTGAGAGACAGGACAGCAGCCTGGAACAGAGAAGAGCTTTTAACTTTGTTAGTCTTCTAGTATTTAGTTCAGGGAAAGAACTTGACCTCAGAATACTGAGAGTCCAGGGGCTTTGAAGACGTAGATGGAGCAGATGTGTTTAGTACAGCCATTTCTCTGGTGTTATCATAGGTCCAAAGCACAATCCGTTCCTGACCATTGCCTCATGATTGTGAACAGAAAAGCTTCACACCCTAATTTCCTCTCAGCCCACCCCCATCTTGTCCCAGTGTTCCCAAGAGTGGTGACTTCCCATTTTACTTGTAAATTTGAAACGAGTACATGAGACCTCACATTCAATGATGGATGAAATATGCTCACAAAGCTGTCACATAGCACACTCTGTAATTTGTCTCCACGTGAAACAGAGCCAAATATGCATATCAGGCGTGATTTAAGGGAAAGGGAGGTGTGGGGGGAAGCGTGTTACTTCATGATCTGAATGGAAAATGTGATTTTAATATCTTATCCCCTTCCCTGTGCAGGAGCAGTATGTATTTGTCCATGATGCCATTTTGGAGGCATGTCTCTGTGGCAACACTGCCATTCCAGTTTGTGAGTTCAGATCCATATATTACAACATCAGCAGACTAGATCCACAAACCAATTCCAGCCAGATAAAAGATGAGTTTCAGGTAATTTTGTATGTCTCAGTCATTGCAGTTGGTGTATTGAAGGTGCTTAATCAATTTCTGTGTGTTATTTTACGATATCCAACAGAGCAGAGGGACACTGAGCCTAAGTCTGATTTCAGCTGATTTTTGTTGTTTTATTGCTGGATCAAGCAGAGATTTGTTTGGTCTTGAGTGTGGACTTACCAGCCTTTGGCAAGGAAAAAATTTCCCCATCCCTTCAGTAGAACAAGGGTACTGATTTTCACACATAATGTTGTACTTCTCATTTCAGCAAATATTCTGCTGTTCATTTTCTTCTGTAATTTATGCAGAAACATTTATGCCCCCAGGTCCCTTATTACCCATTCTCATTGCTCAGATGCTACTTCTCTGAGTCTTGACAATCAACTTGTTGACGTCCTTCCATACCAAGGAGAAAGTGAGCTCGTTGAGCGTTACTTTATCATTAATTGAATCCCTCAGTTCACTGTCTATGTTTTACCAACTTCCTGCTGGGGAGAACTGAAATGACATATAGTAAAACTCACAAGTGCTGTAGTAACGCACTTTGCCTGGGACAAGCAATTAAATAGAGACCTCCCCACCTTTTGCTTTCACCATTGATTCTCTCACCCTAATAAAAGGGCTTGAGATGTACACGCCATAAGTGTGATTGTTCCTCTCACAAGTGGAGAATTCACCCTACAGAACTAATTTCTCCAGTCTTATTTCTCATATATCTATAAATCCCTTTAGGATTTTGAACCAACACTGATGTATGGAAAAAACATAATACTATAGGAAATCTGGGACAAGGTGAGTTTGATGGGAAATAGAGACCAACCTCTGGTATTTTTTAAGAGGTTGTTCTTCTTAGCAGTAAAATGGGGTAGATTCCTTTAACTGTAGGAAATGTCCACCTCCTTTCCCAGCAAAGTATCTTTCACAGCAAGAGAATGTCTTTTGGGAGCTCCAGGCTGAGCATGATGCCTCTTTTCCTCCCTCACTGTGCACAGGGGGGATGTGTGTATTTTTTTTATCTGAAACTTTACAGGGAATCATCAGGGTTGGTATAGTGAGATAAAGAATGTGGATCCCAAGTGATGACAGTTCAATTAAAAAAAGATCTGCTTTTATCAAGTGATATCAGATCTGTAAAAGTGTTTCTGGTTCTGGACGCTTGGCATGAAGGACCCAAAGCCTAACTTCATCACATGTTGTTATAGCATTAAAAAAACAAGTCACTGCTTCCTGGGCTTATTTTGTCATGATACAAGATGAGATTTTGTCGCCTGTGTGCTTGTTCTTTTGAGCTGCCAGGGGTTGGCAACTCCTGTGGGAAGGAAATGCTCCGCTGTACTTTGCATAAGACGTTCCTTCTCTGTCTAGTTGTAGAATCTATTTTTACAGGATTTTGGCTCAGAGCATTCTTCAGCTTTAATTGTCTGGATTTAATGCAAAATATACCATCTTTTGCTACAATCTATGATCCAGTTGATCTAACTGTAGATCTGTTGGTGCAGTTTGTATTATTTAGGTCCCACTGGCCCTCAGGTAAGTCTGTGGATGTATTTCTTATGCACTACGTGTTGCGGGGACATGCAAAAGCTCATTCTGAAGAGTTTTTATAATCTGAGTGAGTACAAAATCAAGGGAGAGAGGGGAAGGGTAGGGTATAAAATAGACAAGAGTGACACTAACAAGTCACCTGCCTAATTATCTGCACTGTCAGAGATCTGAGATTTCATGTTGTTTCCCCAGCCAGACTGCCTGCTTTCCATCTCTAGACAAAGGGACTTTTATGTAGACCCTGCATAATTTATAGCAACTGTATTGTTTCAGATTTTATACTTTGACACATTCCTTTATCTTGGATTGTTTGGCCCTCTTCTTTTCTCCATTCATATCCTCTCTGTGGCAGAAGTCAAGCTCTTTGTAAGAATTTTTGGACCCTAAATATTTCATGTTCCTCTGATGGCTGCAAAGGAGTATGCTGCATGACTGCATGACATCAGACAGCGACTGATCTACTATGACTTAAGCGATATTGTTAAAATGTGTTCGCTTTGATTTGCTGTTTTTGATCCCTGCTGACCAAACTGGATCAGTTTGTCAGGAAGCCTCCACAGTGGATAATGCAAAAGAAAATTAGATTTAAAGAAATGCAGTTTATCAAGCTGTGGGAAAGATAGATAATGATAGAAGACTGACCGCAAAACCCCAGAGATAAGGTATGGCTATGCAAGTGAAGCATCCTATGTGTCACTCCAGAAGGAAAATATCCATCTAAATAATACAGGAAACAGAGTTTTCTGTTAAAAATTCCCCAACACTTTCTCATATTTTTGTTTATGCATTTTAACTATGCATATTTAACAATAAATCAGTAGTTTCACCAAGGAATCATCAGAGGATTTGAACCCAGTAGAATCTGCTGGGCGAGCCAGTTCAAGTCTCAGGGTACTTCTTGGGTCTACTTGAAGAGGGGAAAGGATGCATGCTTTCACCCTAGGGATGGCAGAAACACTCGGAGTTCCACTCCATCACCAGGTCAGAGCTGCAGCTTGTACCTGTGACAGCTATTTCCAAACTCTAGGAAAGAACAGAAATGTTATCTCGCTGATGTGGGGCTTTAGAGCTGGAAATTGTTAGAAGGAGTACAGTGCCCTCAATTTTTGCTGGACCCTAGAGTTTTCAGAAGAGCACCTCAGGACAATGTGCAGAATGCAAAGTATTCTAACAGCAACGAGCTCCTTGGCGCTCCTTCATTTTCATTCCCTTGGATCTCAAAGATCTACTAGTCCAGTATCTTTAAAATGAGTGTACTGTGCAGATGGCATCCTTCTTGGAAGTAAATTCAAAGACACTCAGCCCGCTTCTCTTTCTTTCCTTTCTTCCCTCCCTTCTTCCCAGACTCTCAATATCGTGACACCGCGTGTTCGGCCGGAGGATTGCAGCATCGGTCTTTTGCCAAGGAACCATGACAAGAACCGCTGCATGGATGTGTTGCCCTTGGACCGGTGCCTGCCTTTCCTCATCTCTGTGGATGGCGAATCAAGCAACTACATCAATGCTGCACTCATGGATGTAAGTGGCACCGGGCTGTCCCCCCTGATCCCAGTCTGCATCGAATTTATTTGTTCTCAGGATACTTTTCTGGGAGAAAGCAAAGCAAAAAACCTTTTTCATGCCTGCAGTACCTGACATCTCCAAACTGGGCCAAGGCACACAGAAATCTGACCCCTAGACTACGGCTATCATGTTGGTGGCAAATTTTTGGCAAAGAAGTTTGTGAACATGCAGTCTGAGGTGGTATTGTAGAAAGGCAGATGGACAAAGAAGTGATGGTTCCCATACATTGGTTCCCATATAAGTTCCCATATAAGTTAGAAGAGAAATGTTTGCCAGGAGCTTGGTCACCACAGTTTGCAGTATGGGAGCAAGTGATTTGTCTGAACTTTTGGAGTTAAGAATATGGGAGTACAGGGATGAGATGTGAAAAATACTTTAAGGCAGAAGGACATGAGTTAATGTGATGTGAATCTGTCTGAAGGTATTTTCCTTTATTTTGTTTATAGGTTAGAACCTCACAGCACAGGTAGTTTGTATAGAGTGAATTATATTGATGGTTTCCTTTTTGTTGTGGTGCCTTTAGATAGAGATGTTTTTAAAGCCACTAATTATTGCAGTTGGGAGTATGTATAAATATGATCAAGGGTGAAATGTCATCATTTTTTCCATCAGTGTTGGAGTTGCTCTGGTTTTAATTTTGTCTGTTCTTTCAGTCTTTGAGAAACAATGATGCTACTGCTTTTAAGAGGTTAAATCAAATGGTCATAGAAGTATTTTTAGATTTTTTCAGAAAGATTGTGCTGTTTTCATTGGAAACATGCCTAAGGAAAGTTTTTTTTCTTTCCTTTTAAGTCTGTTATGTGCTTTGGCAAATCTACAGAAGCACAATTTATTCTTCTCTCGTTTCTTAGGGACCGGGAATGTGTTTGCACATTTCAGCCCTCATTACCTCAAATCATTCTGCTAATACTTGTAACCTTCCCCACAAAATTCCTGCAAATTAAAATTTTTGCTATAAAGGAATTTTTCACCCGTCATTGAAATTCAGCCACTGAGATGCTCTCTGGCTTCTCTTCTACAGAGGAATGGGCAGATTGTTTTTGGGGAAAAAAATAAATCAGAGGAAAACAGCACAAATCCACATTTTCATAGGTGTTCCTGTTGAGGACAGACCTTGGAAATTCTTTGTCTTTTTCCAGTAGCTTCATCTCTATGGTCTGGTACTGAGCATGGACAAGATCATCTATCCCACATTGCCTTGAACTACTGTTAGTTCTTTCACTGTCTGCAGACAGGTGTGTGCTGGGCAATGCTTGACAACACAGTCCCAGTGCTGATCGTTTACAGATTGCTCATGCTTATCTCCTCCTTTTTTTAAAAAAAACCACACCACCTTCTTCCCAGACTTTTTTTGTCTTGCAGTTTGTCCTGTGCATTATATGAAAGCTGTGATGGAAGAAGTGCTGGGGCAGGAAGGGCTGATGGTACATGTAGAATGTGTTACATCCTGGCTTGGGAAGCATGAATTGTCCTGAGAAGGCAATCTGCTCTGGTCTGTGTTCACTAGAACTAACCTTAGACACAGAACATCGGCAAAATGGTTTGTTAAGAAGAAAGGAAGAGAACTGTCCCTCTTCTCCTAAAACAATTGAACCTTAAGCAAAGAGATTTTAGCCACTTCACTGAGGCAAGCCACATGAAACCAGTGATAGGTTTGCATTCGATACATGGAGCTTAGAGAAAGATGTGGGTCCATGTCATATCCCTGTCATTGTCACTCAAGGTCCTACACAAGTTCTCTTACATGAGTAATGAACATCTCTCTGTCACCTTCCCTTTAAAATAGGACAGCAAGCCTGGATCCTCACCTGTACCAAAGAATACAGGTGGGGACATGTTTCTTTTTCTCCTGATAGCAAAACCCACAAACACACTGTATCTTCAACTGACAGTTACACAGTCTGCTGTGTTGGTGCACAATGAAAAAACATCGTGATGCTCTTAACTCAAATGAAGAGATAAGATTCCCTATTTTATTTACGACTCAGTTGGCACTGTTGGTCTGGTACAACGTAGCTTTTGAGCCTGGTGCTCCTATCTTTGAAATACAGAATAGAAAGAAAGAAGAAAATCCATTCCAGATTGATCATTTCCCAAGAAATCATTTCCTTTTCCTTCTCTCTACCTCATGTCTCATCTCTCTCCTCACACGTGCATGCTCAGAGCGATGCGCAGCCACCCTGCCAGCTGATACAGAGAGTACACAGCGTCCTCTCCCCCTCCAGCATCGTCTGCCCAGCACTTCCACCCATTTCAGACTCATATGGAGAAGAAAAGGCAATCCCCTGCTTTGGGGGTTGATTTATTTCTTTACTTTAAATCCAAAATCTTTATATGACTGCCTTTTTCTTTTTTTAATTATATTTTTTTAAGCCCAGAAAAACTATGCATTTTGATTCAAGGCTGCTTCACAGATGTACAGCACAAAGGACTGTGCAGTTTGTAGGCTCATCTAAGCATTGCCTGCTGTGGTTGGAAAGCGATAAAGTTTTGAGCTTGTACCCTTTCATCTCAAAGTGCCTCACAAACATTCATTAACACAGCCCCGCAGAGGCTGGGAGCACAGTTCCTCCCCTTTGTGATTAGGGAGATTGAGGTCAGAGGGCTTTTTTTTTGAGATGAAAGAATAGCATTGGAAATTAAATGCCAGCGTTACAGGCTCTGAACATTGCCCCACAAGCTCTTAAAGGATGGCTGGGATCCAAACGTGCCACCTCTGCAGCACTATATCACCAGGGAGCAATAGCAGATGGGGCTAATCCCTTCTGTAGTTCCTAGAGTCCATCGCAGCAAAAAGAATAGCATTTGCTTCCAGCTGTTTTCTTTCCAATTATTAATATTACTGATGATAGTAGTAGTAGTAATAGCAGAATTAGTATTATTTGCTGAGTCTCAAAATATAAATAATTGATTTGGGTAATCTCTGCTCTTGTGACACTTCTTTAATGAAATGTCTTCATTGGGAGCAAAAGAATCCCATTATGAGACATTCATTCATTGCAGAGCGATAACAAGGAGAAGGATATGTGATTTGTATAATCTGGTTAAATGGCTCAGATTGCCTAGCCACAGCCTCCCGGGTATAATATTCCTTTGAATAAAAGTTGATTGAATTTTTTTTCTAACTAATCTTATTCTTTTGTTAGAGCCACAAGCAACCTGCTGCCTTTATTGTAACCCAACACCCTTTGCCCAACACCATAGCAGACTTCTGGAGGCTGGTGTTTGATTACAACTGCTCCTCTGTTGTGATGCTGAACGAGATGGATGCAGCACAGGTGAGGGATTTTTCATTGTTTCTGTCATGGAACTTGTTTCTCAAGTCCAGCTGGCTTTAAGAGCATTTCTGATGCCATTTCCTTGTGTCGTGTGTCATCGTCCCTTGTCTCCCCCTTCTCCAATAAATAAATGAGGGGAGCTGGAAAGCAAAAGGTAATGTTTTGGGGTCTAAAGAGAAAATCCACAAGCTGGGCTCCTTCTAAGGCAGCTGATTGTTACTGCACTTAACTGGGATATCTAAATACATTGGGTTTGAGGGCCTAAATCTTCCTCCCAAAACAGCTTTCTCCCCATCACGTTTTTGTCTGGTTCAGAAAAACATTCCCTACCACAACCCCAGGGTGTTTCACACTTCCCTGAGCACATGGCATTTCCAGAAGAATAAAACCAAGAGAGATGCTAAAATCCTTGGAAGGATCTTTTCCCTGAGATTTCTGGCGCAGCTCTGTAATACCAAGTAGTGTGATTCCCCCTTTCTGGACAAGCACTTTGTTCTGGGTATTTTTTTTTCAATGTCATTTTTTCTTTCTAGTGTTATGTGTAAGATGGTTTCTTAGCTACGAAACACACCATTATTTTCTGGAGTTGAGCTTGCCAGGGGAGGAGCCGTTGCAGTCCCTCCTGTAGGAGCATTTCCAGCCACCTTGCTGATGAGTAGCAGAAGATAACAGCTTTCTAAAAGGCGTAATCATGCAATTTGTGTGAAGAGTACATTTGGCATGGCTAATTCACCCATTACAGCACTTGCTAAACAAGAGGAGAGGAACCCTTGAGTGGTTGGTACTTCATGGATTAATTTTTCATTTGTCTCTTCTCTGTCTTCAAAATCTTACACACTCGAAGGCAGGGAGATTATTGGTCTCTTTTTTTATGGTAATGGAGAAACCAATCACCCCATTCATTGAGAGGATCTCCCTTCTGGTTGAATGCTGTGGGATTTCGTTACCAGCCATGGTAGGAGCTTTGCTCAGAAGTGGTGAGCCGCAGGGTCCCACCACCGTGAGGGACTGGCCATCCTGTGCATCTTCTGCCTTCTGTCTGATTCATCCTGCCTGATGCTGTGCCTTGGCAATGAATCCAGCAGCGAATCTGATCTTTTCTTTCCTGACATTGAAGAAAACCACAGCTTTTTCTGGAAATGGTACATGTTCTCACACTTCATTCCTCGAACACACAAACCTGTCAGCCTCAGCCCGTGGTGCTCTTGTGACCATCTTTCTGCACAAGACATGAACTTGCTTTGGTTTTTTTCTAGCAAAGTTTTGGGTTTCTTTGCTCTGTCAGCAAAGAAATTGAGATTTGGCAGTGTATGAGGTCACCTTGATGGTTACTCTAGCATGGTGCCACCAATGTCAAATCTGCAGCTGGTGCCAAACCAGCCAGCTAGCACTGGAAGTTAAGGATGATTTTAAAGTTCTTGTCTTGTGAGTTTTTAAGGCAAGGTGTAGCAGTTTGATATCGTAGAATCATTTATGTTGGAAAAGACCTTTAAGATCATCAACCACTACCAAGCCCACCACTAAACCGTGTCCCAAACCCCCACATCTGTGTGCCTTTTAAACCCCTCCAGGGATGGTGACCCCACCACTGCCCTGGGCAGCCTGTTCCAGTGACTGACAACCCTTTCAGGGAGGAAATCATTCCTCATACCAAATCTAAACCTCCCTAGCACAACTTGAGGCCATTTCTTCTCATCCCATCACTTGTTACTTGGGAGAAGAGACTGATCCCCACCTGGCTACATGCTCCTTCCAGGTAGCTGTAGGGAGTGATCAGGTCTCCCCTCAGCCTCTTTCTCTCCAGACTGACCAAACCCAGTTCCCTCAGCCACTCTCCACCAGATTTGTGCTCCAGACCCTTCCCCACTCCACTGCCCTTCTCATGACATGCTTCAGTGCCTCACTGTCCTTCTTGTAGTGAGGGGCCCAAACCTGAACCCAGCACTCGAGGTGCGGCCTCACCAGTGCCCAGTACAGGGGACGGTCAGTGCCCTGGTCCTCATGGCCACATCATTCCTGATACAGCCCAGGATGCTGTTGGCCTTGTTGGGAACCTGGGCACAATGTTGGCTTATGTTCAGCTGTCAACCAACACCCCCAAGTCATTTTCCACTGAGCAGCTCTCCAGCCACTCTGCCCCAAGCCCATAGTGCTGCTGACCCAAGTGCAGGACCCAGCACTGAGCCTTGCTGAACCTCCTAAAATTGTCCTTGGCCCATGGATCCAGCCTGTCCAGATCCCTCTGCAGAGCTTTCCTTCCCTCCAGCAGATCAGTTGTGAAAGTGAGGTTTCTGAAAAGGAAACTTAATGATATTGTGCTTGCACTGTCATCATATGACCATGCTGTGACTATCTAGATGTTCTTCTAATCCAAGCGCTGCACCCTAAGCACTATGAGGCTGTTGGTGTACAGTTCCCTGCAGACACCGTATTACTATGTGTGAGCAGGCTGTGTTAATCATCTCCATAAATAGAAATCAAATACAGAAATTCCTTATTAAAAGCTGTGCCTGACCTGTAGAGAGGAAGAGAATTAAAATTAACTGAACCTTTAATCCATTGTGCAGAGTGGTGCAGATACAACCATGTGGAGGTCAGAGAACATAGCAGACAGTTTTAAACAGTGTGTATACATGTACATTTGGGTTTGGGTACATGGCCGTGTTCAGACCTCCTTTATGAAAAGCAGATTTTTCCATATTAAGAAAAAGTTTAATCTTTTTCTTCTTTCTAATGCACCATGAGGTTGTTTCCTGAAACCACCTGCTCTGCTCAAATCCCCTTTTGTGTTGGACAGATGCTTGGAGAGATCTGTGGGCTGCTTGAAAGTCTGAATGAAGAGTAAAGACAACCTTCAAAGGAAGACATGCTTGTGGTCTTGACTGGCCTTCTTAATTTTGTAAAACTAACAAGGGCAAAGATGCATAAGATTGTGTGAACACCCCACCCAATTTCAGTGCCGTGTGATCAAAGGAATAATAGGAATGGGGAATGAGTGCAGTAGCATGCACACACTTGACGTTATTACTGGCAGTGATTGAACTTGAAAAGCTTGAGATCAAGTTCAAATGAGCATCTGGGGGTTTCAAAACTTCTAAAAAATTACACTTGAAAATAGGAAGAAAAAATAGAAAGAAATACAATCTCAGCAGAAACTGCTAATGAGACCTCATGCAAAATATTTTCTTGCCGTGATCTATTTCCAGATGGATTTGAAATACTCAGATTGGAATTTGTGTGGATAGGATTTATTTTTTTGTGTACTTTCAATTCAGTAGTATCAGCATAAGAGAAAAAGACTCCCAACCTGCTTCCCAAACATCAGAGGTTCAGTTGTGGTTTACCCTGAAGTCGGAGTTGCTCTTGTTGCTCTCAGAGCGAATTCATTCTCCCTCCCCTGCTTCCTGTAGAGTCATAAAGCTAAAAAGTTCATTTTACTGAAAAAAAAGTAGTTCCATGTTTCTTCAGTGAAGATTAATGTTCATGAACTGTGTCCTCATTAACACCAAACCTCTGTGATTCCTATTAAATTTACCTACAGACACTAGTCTTTTAATGTTCATTTTAGATCTGTACCCCTATGGAAGCTGTATTTGTCAGCCACTTTTTCTGCACCTTTAAACCCCAGAATTCCACCAGCTAAAAATTATGTCCATGCAAAAATAAAGGGGGAAACCCCTCAAGCTTGTAAACTATATTTCTTTTTTTCTTCAAGTTCTTGATATATAAAACTTCTACTCAGCTAGAAAGAGGTCTTCTCTCAGCATATACATGTAATATATGGTTGGCTATGGATTTTTGAGCTGGTTATAAACTGGATGTGTTTCCTTGTTAATAGTTAAGGTGCTTTCTGTTTCCTTTGGTGTTCTCTCCAGCTCTGCATGCAGTACTGGCCGGAGAAGACGTCCTGTTGTTATGGCCCGATTCAAGTAGAGTTTGTTTCAGCAGACATTGATGAAGATATCATCAACCGGATATTCCGGATCTGCAACATGGCCAGGGTAAGATCAGTGAAATACCAGATTCCCTCTTTTAATTTGTATTTTGGCATGAGGAAGAGGCAGAACCAAGACTGAATCTCTCACCAAGGAACAAAATCCCACTGGAGAATTTAGCAGCTCCTTCCTTTAATTAACATTTAATTGCATCAGTCTGTATTGGTAAAAGGCTCTTGGCTGAAAGTAGAAAGTGGGGGATATGAGATGAAAATCCGTATTTAAATGGAAAGCATTTTTCTGTGTATATTTGAGAACAATTAATCACTTAGTAGCCAATATAAAAGCATCAGTATTGTTGGAAATAAACTGGGATAGTGTCAGCAGCTCTCCATCTGTCAGCTACTAGGCAGTGTCTCTGAAGACAGACACAACGTTTACTGGCTAGACTGGGATTCCCAATTGCCACTGTTTTTCCTATAAATAAGCAGCTGTGGTTTCTGTAAGCAACTCTTCATCTGGATTCCTCAGCCCCAGGACAGCTGAAATGACAGGAACAAAGTTCATCTGCACACTGGACCCAGGCAGTGCAACTTTCAGAGCTGCGGGAAAGGGTTTCAGTAGAGGATTTTTCTCTCATTAGTTGTTTTCCAGATTTATTATGTATCCCTTTTTGGGTTTTTTTCATTTTTTTCTTCTAATCAGAAACGGAAACAGACTCCACAATTTACATTTCCATGCTGTTTAACACATCAGTCTCTGGTTGTATGGTCAGAGCCTGTGCAGCAATTTAGTTGTGGCATTGGAGAGTGAGCCTTATGGTCCAACATAAATCAGTTAGATATTTACTTTCTCTGCATCCATCTTTGTTCCACACCAGTGGCCATGCTAATATCTTCATGAGGATCCCATCACAGTCCCCAGAGATGTTTTTCAGGGCCACCTTTGCCTTTGATTCTTATGGCAAAACTAATCTCCAGCACAGGCAACCAGGAAAGACACATTTAATCCATTCGTATGGTTCAATGAGAATTTATTCTCTGCTGAAAGCAAAACAAGGGAACCTGAGCACCTAGTTTGTCCCTGGCTCTGTAGTAGCTGAAATCATCATTGTTATCAAAAAGTCCTGTTTCCAAACTGCATCAGGTATCCAAGTGGAGGATGTTAACATCAGATTCAGAAGGGAAGATACTGTGTAACTGGTACCCTGCTCTACCCTCTCTTGCTGCTTCCTGCCCCACTCCATTTAACATCTTGAAAATGCTCTTTGTTTAGCCCCAGGATGGATATCGCATAGTGCAGCACCTGCAGTACATCGGCTGGCCAGCATACAGGGACACCCCTCCTTCCAAACGCTCCCTCCTGAAGGTGGTCAGAAGGCTGGAGAAGTGGCAGGAGCAGTATGATGGGAGAGACGGACGGACTGTTGTCCACTGCCTGTAAGTAGGACTGGAAAGTATCTATAACCTCACGAAATACTTTTGGAAGAGAACTGATTGTGGATCTGGAAAATTGGTGGTTTCCTAGGCTTCAGCTGGGGGGAGCATAAAGTTAAATTACATTTCTAACACTTCAAGTTGAATATCGTGCTACATTATAGCATCCTGGCCCAGAGAATTTGCTGACTGCAGTGAGGAGAGGCTGGAAAAGCTCTCTGCTTGCTGCTGTGTAGGTAGGTCTCATGACTGCAGCCCAGACAGGACCAAAGCAGTACTGCCACACATTCAATTCCAAATATCAGAGCTGCTGTGAGACCAAGCAGTGAGGAGCAACACTGCAGCCCCTGGGGCTCCCTGTCCACCATGGGTCAACTTAGCCCTTCCATCCCTGTTCCCTGCCCTCCCCTCTCACAAACCTTGGAGCAACCTTCACCAGTTCTTATGTTGCAGGGCTTTCTCCACGTGCTGGGGGGACAAGCCGCTCTGTACACCATGTTCTCCTCTGTTCCCTCAGCCTTGCCTAGCTTCACATGTTGCCTCTTCTCTCTCGCCCAGGAACGGTGGGGGACGCAGTGGCACCTTCTGCGCCATCTGCAGCGTGTGTGAAATGATTCAGCAGCAAAATATCATTGATGTGTTCCACATAGTGAAAACGCTACGGAATAACAAATCCAACATGGTGGAGTCACTGGTAAGCTTTTCTTCTTCAGCTCCTTACCCTACCCAGCCTATGCAGGGACAATTTTAGGATGGGTGAATAAAAATAAACAATGTAAAGCCATCAGAATTAAAACCAGTCCCATTTTAGCACAGGCAATAAATCCTCTGGTCCCACTTCTCCCCCAGATCAGAGAAGGAGAAGCTGCCCTGGCAGTGTGATGAGCAAGGTCTCCCACATCTAACTGTCTCCTGGAGGCTCAACCCCAGTAGCTGTCACCTTGGCTGGGGGGTGTGGTGTGGGTGGGATTTGTCCTCCTGTGCACGCGTACGGCCAGCCCAGTCCTTAAACCAGTGACATGCCTTGAGACCAGGAGAGGAGAACAGTCCAAAGCCCAGGCCCACCTCCCTTCAGCCACAGAGATTAAACTGTCCTGAATTTGCCATCTCGATGGATCACACTGAACTCTTTCCTCAAAAGCAATGCATGCAATGAGGGCTAGAAGCAGACAAGTCCATACCATGGCTGTCTGAGTGGTTTTCTCTTCCATTGATGATACCATCTCATAGTAATGCTTCTTCAGCATCCCATAGAAATGCTGTTAATGTTTGCCTGCTCCTGCTGTATGCTATAAGAACAAGGGAGGGGAGGCGCTTTTGGCAGCTTGCCCTAATGTCCCTGATTTCTGTTCTCTCTTTCAGGAACAGTATAAATTTGTATATGAGGTTGCACTGGAATACTTGAGTTCCTTTTAGCCCAACAGAGGGAGGGGAGCCTCCGAAATGCCAGACCCCAATCTCCGGCAGACGCTTCTCCCCTTTCCCACACTAGAAGGGCCGAACAAGTGTGGGAAGGAAAACCTCTCCTTCCTGGAGCAAGAGACTGAGACTGCACAGACCTCGCTGGAAGGAGGAGACAATGCCTGTGTTTGCTGCTGCCTGCTTTCTATCAGAACATCTACTGCTTCTTAAATAACCTACTGTAAAAATTAGCAAAATGGGAGGCAGGTTGAAAGACTGGACTTTCTAATTCCCTCTGACGACTTCTCTCCTCTTTCAGATTGTATTTTTGCTCTCCTTGCTGCAGAGTGGGGAAGGAATGAAACCTTTAGGAAACTCTCTTTTAAATGCCTCCTTTTTAAATTTCTTTTTCTCAAATCCCAGCCTTTATTTATTTATTTTTCTTATTTCATGCAGCAGTCATTTGGGGAAAATGAGATAGCCATAGGGGACATATGAAATGTTTCATTGCAATTTGTCTACCTTATCTGTTTCCTTTTATTTGTTTTTGCAAATGAAAAGGCCAACACGCAGGCAAAATAACACCACTGGAATTCCCATCCCACACATAGTCCCTTGTAGCATGAAAATAGAAGGTGGAGATGAGAAGCTGTTCATGGATTCACTGCCTCAGCTTCTACACAAGTGTTTCCTCCCAATTCCTGCTAGACTCCCAAGGCTGTGCATGAACCAGTTACACCACTCTGGTCTGTGTGTGTTTGGTGCTGGTTTAGCAGTACCGTTAATGAGTTTCCCAGCCACTTGAACCTTAAGGTTAAATATTTGCATCAAAGAAATTGCATTTGTCTTGCAACTTTGGTAACTTTGTTACCACATTTTTCAAGTATTTGCTGGGGTGCAGTGTGTCTTTGAAAAACAGGGTATAAAGTAGGTATTACTGATCATATGCTATGTATTATTAATTTTTATTTATTATTTGTATTGCTGTAGAACTTAGGACCCCTAGTCACGACAGGACCCTGCTGAACTAGGCACTGTGCAAACAGACAACAAAGAAGGTTCCTGCTCGAGAGCTTAAAATCTGAAGGTAATCTTAAAATTGGGTTTGGTCAGGATTTCCTCACTATTCCCAAATCATTGTACAGTCAGATGCAGGGGAGTGATTTATTTAGATTTCCAGGCCCTACAAGCTTCAAAATGGTAACCCATCCAAGCTGCGGGAAAGGTGATGTACATACACAGAAACCTACTCTGACATGTGTTAAGAAAAGTGTTAGACCAGCACAGCAAGTTTCCTCCTTAAGCAAAACAGCTTTTGTTTTGTTCTGCAAAAAAGCCTGTGCAACATTCCTCCTTTGAACCAAACACCAGATGTGTTTTGCCGTGGTTCTGGATCTCACTCTGACTTCTTAGCAGCTAAGAAATTGCTTTTCTTAAAGAGTATGTTTAAGTAGGCAATCCATTAAGGTCTGCAGGGTAATCTTGGAGAAAAAAATAATTGGAAGGAACAAGGCCTTACAATATTCAGTATTTCGATTTAGCCATTTATTTATCTTGAGGGTGCAGGGATACAAGGTGCTCAGTGTGTAAATTAGATTCTGGGTGATGTAGGTTTCTTCAAACACAGACTTGCTAAAAGACAAGTTTAAGGAAACCCTACTTTCTTACCACCTGTAGTGTTCTACCCTCAGTTGAATACTCAGAGACTGTGCTGGGAGCTCTGTCATGTCAATGCCCAGCACAGAGTATGCTAAAAGTTCAAAATCATATTACTAATCCTGTGTGTAAGTTCATAAGGCACCTCTGCTTCATGGTCATTCTGTTTCCAATAGTCATACCTCTGCTTTGAGAGTGAAAGATAAAAATGAGCTCTGATAAAAGCAACTCTTGACTCAAACCAGTATCTAACCCAATAGTTGCCATCTCTACCAAGACCTGCAACAGTCTAAGCATGCTTGGAACAGCAATAATCTTCTTCCTCCGAAGCAGAGAGGCTTGCATAGGACACTGAACTACCTAGCTCTTGTTCTTTCCAAGGAGCTCTGGGTTCATTATGATGGTTGTCTTAAATGAGCATGAAACCCATTGTCCCTGACATAGCCAGTGTTCCATAAAGTATCAGTGTGATCTCCCTCTCATAGCTGTACCTGCTTGGTTCCTAGTTGGTCCTTTCTGCCATCAGCAAGAAACCTCTTGAGGCTGGAGGTGGATGTTTGGCATCTCCCAGAACAAACTACTGGGTTTAATTGTATTTTTTTCTTTTGCTGTTAAGCAACACAAACAGTTCTGCAGAAAAATAGAAGGCAAAGCAAAATTATGAGATAAAAATGAGAAGTAAGGCATAATATTAGTGCTTTGTTTAGCTGTGGCTTGCTGTAACAGTGTAGGTCAGGAGGTGGGAGCTGTTAGCAAAGAAGAGGGAATCCTGATCCCAGAATGGGATTTTTCAACAATTACCCAGATAGGAAGAAATCACAAGTGAGAAAAGTGTTCCTGACTTCACCAAGTCCAGAAAGCCAGAGAGAATCACTCCCTGTGGATGCTATGGAAATATTAATTAGCATTTAGCACTCTCTTAATTTTACAAGGAAAGTAGCGTAGCAATAGGTCCCCCTCATGAGTTAGCGAAGGGCTAGTGCATGTGCTGAGGGGTACAGCAGGATAAAAGGAATAGAGAGGAAGAAAAAAGGCAATATGACTGGGATGTGTAGTGTAGGAGGCAATTTGAGGCTTAATGGTAGCATGAAGGAAAGCGGATTAAAAGCCAGAAGTAAGCCCATAGAAGGGATGTGGGCATGGAGAGAAGGATGGGTTGGATGAGGAGAGCAGTCCTGCACCTACAGTGGAGTTTGTTCAAGGTCTTGAGGTAGGTTTGAATGTGTTTTATGGTATGAAAAATACTTCAACAGGGTCAGGTGCATGTATCAGCTGACCCACTGCAAGTCACCATGTGCTTTCAGCCCTCTTCGAATGCAAAGTGACGTTAGCATAAACTGCAGGGAAAGGTATTGGAGCTAAATTTTCCCTTGTATTTGCAAGGAACAAGTTTAATGCAAACGTTGGTAACCACAGCTGGACTGTTAGTCACAGCTCAGCATGTGGTGTCTCAGCTGCCTTCTGATTCTTCTCATCTCCAGCCTACAAACCATGGGAAGGATGCTCAGCAAACTCCACAGATCATGTTGCCAAGCTGTTACATCATCATGCAGTTACGTTGCGTTCAGGGACTGACCCAGCTCCGGTCTGTGCTGGCTCAGGGGTCTTTGTGCTGTTCCTTGTGGCCCAGCACATACAAACTGAATGTGAATTAATGATGGAGGAAATTGTGTGGAAAGAGAAGATCACTTAAAATAAGATTATTACCTTGAGGTTGTTTAAACCCTGGAGAACAGCCTGTAGCAAAGCAGGTAATGCGTTTGAAGCAAGATTATGGGTGATGGGTTTGTTTTCACTGGGAAAGAGAAGAACTATGAGATGAGATAAAGGAGGCTTGCTCACTCCTGCAAGGACTAATAGTCAGGGAAAGCCTTCCAACCTAAGCATCCCCTGTGCTGGATGGAAAATGATAATGTACAGTAGAAAAGGTGAATTCCTCAGTGATGGAATTTTAGACTGGAAAAGTAGCATGTTGACAATGAATGGTCGTAGCAGAGGTAAACCTGTCCCCGTTCAGACATCCTTCAGAGGTGAGGGGCACTGCTTGTTAATAGTGCAGTATTGGTCTGAAGTCGAATCTGAAAACAGGGAACTAGAAATAGGTAAGGAAGTGTGGTCCAGTGGTGATGGTCTCATACGGGGAGTAACCAACATCTTAGTAAGGGTTGTAGCTGAAGCAGAGAACTCCAGAGTGGTGTAGGCTGGCTAGTAGAGAAGGAAGACCCTGAGTTGTCTGCAGGGAGGAGATAGACTCAAACTCCTAAAAGGTACAGTAGGTCTTAAGTCTTTTTTTCTTTTTAATTTTGCGTTCCTTTGGTGGTGGTTTGCAGGTTTGTTGTTTTCTTTAAGATCTCTGCAGGAGCTGTGTTCTATGCTCTTTTTTTAGGAAAAAGGCGTTTGACCTCCTGTAAGTAGACTTGGGGTACTTGTTTATTAATGTGTGAAGATAAGAGGCCATGCAAGGGAGTACAGTGTACGTGTGAAGGTAACTGAATCAGGACCTCTGGTGGCAAGTAAGCAAATGGGAATTTGGTGATTTTATGTATGTCTGCAGAATGAAATCATTAGTATTCTCTGATCAGGAAAGTCTCTGGACTTCAGTTAGTAGGAAACATTTTAATTCGTGATTGAAATTCTTCAGGAACCCTGGCAGCTCAGCTCCAAGCATTTTATTAATGCAGTGGTGGGTCCCTCTTAATTTATTAATGTTTTAGCCATTTCCAGCCAAACCATTCGTGTGAGCTTGAGTTGTCCATTTTGATCCACAAGCCACAGGCACTTGGCATTCAAAGATCTTTACATGCATTGAAAAAACTTTCATGGCCTTTACCCCAAATCAGACTGCAGTTTCTCTCCCTGTCTCTCCTGTCCATGTGCACAGATGTTTGAAGAATGTCCAGGTAACTCCCAAAAGGCAGACAGAGATTTTGGGAAGTGCCTGTGACCCCAAATCATCCTGGTCCACGTATGTCCATAGGATAGAGGAAGGAATCCCAAAGCTTTTGCCTTGAGAAGTGAGTATTTGTATCAGTAGTTTCCAGCCTTTTGTTCTGGATCTGTAAACTCCCTGTAAAAAAACCCTCCAGTGGCAATGTATAGACCACACAGCAGTAGATTTAACCCTGCAGACAGTAGACCTGTATTTCCATTTACTTTTCACAGACCTTTTAGAAGTAGTTTGTGGGATTTCCCCTGGGAATTTCAAGCCAGGGACTGAGGTCACTGCTCTTGATGTGCTATTGAGTCAGAGAAAGGAGAGAGGCTCCTGCAGCACAGGTGATTCAGAAGGCAGTTAAACCAACTGCTGTCTGGAAGAGAAGGCAAAGAGAAGACATTTCCTTTGGGAGGAACCGAACGCTAGAGGAGAAGGCAGATTAAGTGGAGTCCAGAAAGAGGTAGGAAACTTGCACCTTGTTCTGTCTCTCATTCTCATCCAGCCGCTCTTATATCTTTCTTACTCTTCTGAGTTTGTGCCAAGATCATAAAAACAGGTAATGCCACATTCCACGCTGTGGAGCAATGAGGAGATGGAGCAGTCAGAGTGTAACGGAGGGAATAAATCCTGAGGGACAAAGATAAAAGGAGATTTGCTTGAGAGAGGAATCTTCAAATACGAGGTGCCTCAATCTGTCACACTTGCAGAATTCTTAACAAGTCATCACAGAGCAGCACAGAGTCCTGGAGCAGTCCTGGACATGCAGTGCAGTGGAAATGTTCCACCTGGAAATCTTCTTCATCTAGTAATAAATTTAAACAATCAACTCCATTACACCAGTAGCACAGTTAACTTTTATGGTATCTCCAGCCAGTGCAAAGGGCATCTCAAGAACTCAGTGTGAGCCTGCTGCGTTTTCATTTGAGATTCCTCATTTGTCTTAAGGATACCGACTTCAGTTAACCTCAGTTTGTTAGAAATATAATAGGGGGCGTGTGGCAAAAGTTATTCAGCATAACTACTGCCTTCAGGTCAAAAACTTTAGTATGCCTCCTAGGAGACTGTGATGTAGTGCAACAAAAAACTGCATCTTCCCTGCACAATGCTTTTCAGGAGTAGAAACGGAGAGCCAGCTAGTAAAGTCAGGGAGACAGAAGTGATAAGGATTCTGTGAACCCTCCTGCATTCCTATTCATTTAGATTGCAGTCTTCTATAGCCATACATACATAATGTACAATTGAAATGCAAGTGCTCTTCCCTTCCCTGTTCCCAAAAATACTCATAGCTCTTCTTTCATTGAGGGTGAGCCAACAGCATAGCAAGCAAAGCCCACTGTCTGCAGTTTTGGCAAGGACCACAAGGAAAAAGTCATGTATTATCTGTTCCTTGACTTGGAGAAGTTATCAATCATCTTCCTCATATTACATGCTTGAAGAATGTACAATTTGCTGTGACAGTCACCAAAATCATACGTTTTTCACACATCAAGACAAAATCCTGGTGGTACTGAGTGTGATGGAAAGAAAAGAAAAAACTTGCTGACTTCCAGTGACCTCTAGTATAGAAAATTGATTTGCTGTTAAAATATTTTAATGCCTCCCTTGTAAAAAACAGACTATAATCAGAATATCCTACAGTTTCATGTTGTACTAGCTTAATTGTGAAAACTTGGCCACTTTTTCAGTTTGTAAAGAGAGGAGAGATCTAAATTAGCCTTTCTGTCCTTGTCCCATCACATGCATTTCCAACCTGAGCCTTAAGAAACCCAAAATAATGCAGCAGACTGAACGACAGATGCTGGTGTTCCCATAATGTTTCCCAGTAGAAAGAATGAAAGGAGGAAAGAACAACCTTGATGTTCTTCTTACAGCTCAGTTCTGCATGATTCCAAGCAGTGTAAACACGAGCCAGTCCACACCAGTTTGTCTGGGGCAGGGATTTGCTTCTTGCAAGGTGAAGATGCGCTCTAGGTGTCACCTTTGGGACCAGGCCTGGTTTTCTGTATGTAGGTTTCCAAGAGCATAGGGGTTGTTTTATTGGGGGGCTCGATGCAGAATGACAGTGTTTCAGTGAGGGTACCTTCTGCTGGGACATCTAAGGGAGCAGAGAAGCAAGAGGAGCATCAACTTGTTAAAATGGCTGACAATGGCAGGCAAGGGGGAATGGAGTGAAGCTGAAGGAAGGAAGGTTTGGGTTAAGTATTAGGGGGAAGTTCTTTACAGAGAGGGTGGTGAGGGGCTGGAACAGGCTGCCCAGAGAGGGGGTGGATGCCCCATCCCTGGGGGTGTTCAAGGCCAGGTTGGCTGGGGCCCTGGGCAACCTTGTGTAGATCCAGGCCTGGAGGCTGGTGGCCCTGCCTGTGGCAGGGGGTTGGAGCTCTGTGATCCTTCCAAGAAAGACCTTTCTATGATTCTATCTGGTATCCTAAAGCCCCACTGTTTGGGGGACTCTGTGAGATACCTCAAATGTTGCACTATAGAGATTTATTTCCTCATGTGAGTACATCATCTTTCCATGGGGACCTCCAGGAAATCTGAACTGTGTGGAATTATGGAAATGAGTGAATTTGTGGTACTTTACAGGCTTTCATGAATTTAGGTACTCAAACAAGACTCCCCAGGACAATGATGGTCAGTTGTTTGAATTGCTAACAGTCTGATCACACTTCACGTGCTGGTCTGTCACGTACCTGGAACAGACCCTCATTACCCCTGTAGCCTTTTCTTGCATCTCCAGCAATTAAACACCGTACTTCTATGCCAAAAGTTTGAGCTGCATCCTTAATACATCCTTTAACCCCCTCATCACACGGACAAATTCCCTTCCATACTGATTTTAACTCCTCCTCCCCACCCCCTGCTGCACCAGTCCTATTGAATTCAAAACATACTAGCATTACTTGTTGCCAGACTTGTCACTACTTCACACAGCGATGCTCTGGCTACATCTGAACCGGCAGTATCCTACTCCAGCTCCCTGGATGCGTTTTGCCAGCAGGGAGGAGTGCTGCATGAGAGCTAGTCTCTGCTGTTGCGATTCCATCCCCAACCCCCCATCTTCCCCTCTCCCACCCTCAACCCTTTGGCCTTTATGGATTACTGGTGAAACTCACTTGTACAGTTTGGATGTTTGATAGATAAAGCACGTATGAAAAAAAAAAAAAAGGAAAAAATATAAATACAAAAATCTCAACACTGTGCATTCAGTGTCTTTTCTTTCTAGCTTAAAAGAAGGAAGGTAAATAATGTCAAGTCAATGAATATCAGATATATTTTTTGACTGTACATTACAGTGAAGTGTAATCTTTTTTTACAACTGCGAGTCCATCTTATTTATTCTTGTAAATGTTCCCAGACAATGTTTGTAATATGGGCTGTGTTGCAAATCCATAAAATAAATCTGTGATCTGAGATTAATGTTTTACTAAGAGACTCTTGTACTTGTGCCTTTTCTTTCCACTTAAGAGGGGACGATGCATTGCAAGTGGTACTACTAGAAACGATGGGGTGATTGCATGGAAAAAAACAAGACTGGCTGCTTGTCACAGTGATGGGCAGCTGGCTTTGCATCATGGTTGTTGTTCAGGAGGAGCTCAAGAGCAGGAAAGAAGTTCACCAGGCACTTCCCTGTAGCTTCAAATTTTGAGTCAATCCTCTCAGAAAGCCTGTCCATGTGAGCTACGTGGTTTTGAAAATTTAACAGCATGGGTGAGAGAAAAGTGTATTTTTTGAGAGTTTTCTTTCTGAAAGTGTATTAGTATATGTTAGTATATTGTTTCCTTGGTATTCAAGTCCTAAACAGTGATTGCTAATGTCTTCCTGAGACTTCTCTCATGGTTTTGATAGATGGACACACAAGGGATTTTGTGCAGAAGCTGCACACCAAACCCAAAGACAGGATATGGGTGTCTGTAGCAAGGGTTTTCACACAGTTACCAGCAGCTTGCCATCTTCTGCTCTTCTGCCTTGGTTTGTCAGCAGGCACACTAGACTGTAGGCAAGAAAGTGGGTGATAAAGCTGCTGTGCTTTGAAGACTGCTGTATTCCCAGAACACAAGCAGGGGTGCATCAAGGTTTACAGCTTGGAGTGTCAGGACAGTCCAGTCGTGCCACACTTGCACAGCCCAACTGGGGAGAACTACTCTTTTTGGCATTGTTAATTAGCCTTACTAAAAATAATTTTAAAATAAGACATCTTAGGAAGGATAATATAGCGCTTTTTTTTTTCTTAAGGTGTGACAAGTCTTCCTTGGAAGCATACTTTTCTATTCCTTTCTGTATGTATTCACTTTCTTTTTTTAATTCTTTGTTCTAATGCTTCATTGCTCTGAAGAGAACTCTCTCATTCTACTAGGTATCAGTGTTTGGCTCAGGTACCAAGGTGCTTCATTGGGCTGATGAAGCCAATTCCCCATCTTAATTGTTGTTACTGTTCACACAGAACGAAGGGTTTGTTCAAAGGGTTCATTGCAATGATGTGAATCTCTGTAACACACCCTTCAGTTGCATAGAGTTATTGTCATGCCAGGGAGCCAGATAGAAGGTTGATGCCAAAGAAATCTCCTCACCAGTGTTAGACTGAGAGGTCATTTCCCCCTATGGTCCTGACTGTTTAACAGAGACAGTTGTGTACTCATAGTGATTAATTACAGTTCATCTTGATGCTTTTTCCAGGTTTAGCCAAAATATTTTACTGAGGCTTGATATTAGCAACAAGTTTGCATTTATGGAGGGTAAATGGCAGAGGTGGATCTGCTGTATTGCAGGTGAGGTGCAAGCACAGAGAAACAGACCCAGATCCACCTGCCTGCCTGCCCAGCAGGAGGACAGCCTTGGCTTAAAGCTGCTGGGGATAGGCACATGCAGAAGCCTGAAACTCACTGGGGTTCAAAGTGTCTGTTCCAGTTGCTGCAGCTGGCACGTGCCAAGGTGTGAATCCAGTAGATGTTTTATCCAGGTCAGTCATTTCCTCCAAGCATCAGCTGCTGCCTTTCCATCCATCCCCGTGATAGCCAGTATCATCATACTGATGCTATTGCAAGGTCCGTCGAGTTTGATGGACACTCTTTGCCTAAGCTGAAGCTCTCTTTCCCAAGTTAAACCTTTAAATATCGTATCTCATGCTGAGCTGAGTGTGTGGCTGCTGTTTTACAGTAGGCTTCAGAACCAGGACTTACTCAGGCATGGCTGTCTACATCAGAACTGTCCAACCAGAGAGAGGGAGCACACATGGCTCTCTTGATGGTGAGGAAAAGGCCTCTCTGGAGGGTGAGTGTCTTAGATAAAGAAGCCAAAGGCAGAGGGGTTGATTGTCCTCTGGATGTGCCCGTTTTGCTCCACTGATTGAGTTAGCTGGGTGACCAGTGCTGGCTTGGGCAACTAATTTTGAGATGTCTGCAGTTAGATGAGGTGTGTTCCCACTATTAGTAGATGTCTGCAAGCCAATGACCTCTGTCATAAATAAAATGGCATAGAGGGAGAAGGAACAGATTTAACACTTCTTGCTTATGCTTGGCAATTCTCCTTCTGAGTTATCTAGCTTGGCCATTTCAGATCCTCTCTTTCTTTTTTCAAGTGTCACATTTAAAAACAGTTAATTTTTTTTAATGGTGTGTTAATTTTGCTTTTGTACACTGAGGCATAACTTTTAATTTGCAGGAACTAAACCAAATAAAAATACTCGTACTCTTTCTTAAATTATCTTGGCTTTTTTGTGAGTTATTTCTGTGTCTATTTGTCATATTTCTTACCATGAGAGTATTTATAAGCAGCTTGCAAAAGTTTATTCCTGAAGCATTCACATGCCATGGATCAGTAGCTACAGAGCATTTATGCTACAGGTCAATAAGACTTCTTACAAGTCCACAACATTAGTGATGTGTTTGTAAGCATTAATGATGTACTGTTTATGTCTAAAATAATATAATATTTAATAAGCCTTCATTAATTCACTGTAAATTATACACTGTTAAGATAAACTGTAACCAATGGAATTTTCAGCAATGGGGTGAAATAGCTTTTTTATTGCATGTATAAATGGTTCCCTTGAAAACCACTGTGAGAGAAAGCCTGGCTCACATTGAAAGAATCAGTGAGATATGCAGAACCTTATTCTGGGGATGGATAACATCGGATGTTTCTAGCTATAATCCCCTCAGTAGACTCACACACAGGATGAGTGTGAACCTTGGTCCATGGAGGGTTGAGAGGCTGAAGAGCTTGTACTAAATATCCTTTTATTTGAAATCTCCAAAGGTGTTCCTGGAAGTGTGCTTTCATATGCCATGACTGAGAACACTGTGAAGGAAGGAGAGGCCACCAGTTACTGCCTGAATGTAGGAAACGCTTAGCTCAGCTCCACGGACTAAACTATCTGTTAGTTGGAAAGTTATGTTGGTACTTACTGGTAAGTTTGTAATGGCCTTTGTGGGTGTAGTGCCTGGGTGTGGGATATCACAAATGCACAGAGATACCTAGATGGATCTTACTTCCAAGTTATGGACTGAATTGTGCTTGATCTGACTCAAACTTTTTCCAACCATAGGATCCATGTGGGGTTTGTAACCCAACAGCAGAGCCAAGAGTGTGCACAGCCAGAACCTCCACTGGGGATTGAGATAGTCCCATTTGTGCATCACTCTTACAAACGAACCTGTTCCATCAGCAAAGCAGGAAAGCAATTGTGTGTGCAGGTGTGTGGGGGCTTGCGTGTCTTCTGCCTCCTCCTCCTCAACACTGAGCATAAGCACACCTCTAAAACAAGAGTGTTTATAAACTTGTCCAGAATGCTGACAGCGAAAGATTGGGTTGTCTAGGAAAATGCTGGTGATGTGCAAAGAACCAAAATTATTGTTTATTCTGGTGCCATAGGAACTATCTTGCAAATAAAACAGGCTTTGACAAAGGAGGTAATGAGCAACCCCAGTTCTCTGTGCTTGTGTGTACAGGCAGTTGAGTTATAATTACACCACAGAGCTGAATGTGCAAATACGCTGCTTGTAAGCAGCCAGTTTCCAGCTTGGTTGTGTAATGAGCCATTGGGATACTGGTTCCTGTGGCTGGTGGGGTATGAAGGATTAACTGTGGCCTGAGGCAAAAGGAATGCCAAAATCCAAACTAAGGGTTTGGGTGGTTTTGTTTATACTCTAGATTTTAATGAAATTGCTTGTTTTTCAGATGCTCTATGTAGAAATTAGGTTAGTCGTAAGGGATCTTTGATTTTTGCTGACTCCCCACCAATGGTGACACCCTCTCCATCACTGCAGACAGAAACTTTGCTTAAGAAACATGCCTGGTATAGGAGAAAGGATTCTTTGGCATTAGGAGAGGGGTTTCTTGCTGCAGGTCATGGAGGTCCTTCACACATCCTTTAACCCACCTTTCACACAGAACTCAGACCTGTTGCTCAGGGCTGTGTTCTATCAAAATGAAGAAAGAACTAAGTGCCACTGATATTTTTTTTAATAATATTTATACACAAAAATCTAGAACCTGCAAGTATTTCATAATTAATTGTATCTGTGCTATGTTACCTGCTTGCTGTGCTACTGGTACACAACTCTCTTATTAGAATCTGGCTTATTCCGAGTTTTGCTGTCTGAAATATCCTTGCTCTAGCAGGTATTGAAATAAAACCTCTGCCTCTAGATATTCAGATCCCTCTTAGTGTGGATGCAAAGCATGGATGGGTCAGAATTCATATGTGACTCTGGGGCTTGGCCCAAGCTCTGAGTTGGAAAATGAGAAGAAAGTGAGCCTGGGAAGAAGAGTTTTGCCCTGACCCAGCTCCCTCTGCACCTCCTGGACAAGTGGCTACCTCTTGCCACGCTCCCACCCTCAATTAGTGTACATGGTCCAAGGTAAATCATAGAATCACTAAATCATAGAATCACAGAATCATAGGGGTTGGAAGGGACCTCCAGAGCCCATGGGGTCCAACCCCCTGCCAAAGCAGGGTCCCTAGGACAGGGCACACAGGGCGGTGTCCAGACAGGGCTGGAATCTCTCCAGAGAAGGAGACTCCACACCCCCCTGGGCAGCCTGTCCCAGGGCTCCCTCACCGGGAAGAAGTTCTTCCCCAGATTGGTGTGGAACTTCCTGTGCTCCAACTTGAGGCCATTGTCCCTTGTCCTGTCCCCACAGACACTGAAAAGGGGCTGGCCAATTCCCCCTGCATCCCATGCTTAAGACATTTATAAACATTAATTAGGTCCCCCTTAGTCTTCTCTTCTCAAGGCTGAACAGTCCCAGCTCACTCAGCCTTTCCTCACAGGAGAGATGCTCCAGGCCCTTCATCATCTCTGTAGCCTCCTCTGGACTCTCTCCAGGAGATCCCTGTCTTTTTTATCCCAGGGAGCCCAGAACTGGACACAGTATTCCATATTCCCCTTCCTCCAGCCTCACGTCCTCTTTTAAACAGAATAGCTGCAAAATCATTCTTCATGTCATGGACAAGTATTAAGTCAAAATTCATTTTGGTCTGTAAGCACACAAATAATTCTCTTTGACAAACTCCTGCTGCTGCTGCTGCTTCAGTGAAACAGCTTTGCAAGTTTGGAGACTAATTTTTTTGCAAATTGCAGCTTGGAAATTCTAGGACCAGGATAAAAAAGACACACTAACGCTGTGGAAATGTAAAAGAGCTAGTAGCTTGCTGAAGAGAATGGATCTCCACAAGTACCAGGCATTGTAACAGTTTTTGGTCTGAAAGCATGTTGAATAATGTCAGGATTTTATATGCAGCATTGTGTGGAAAACATTGCCCTTTCTTCAGTGTGGCTTCTTTTTCTTTTTATCCATTGCTTTTAAAGTAATTTTCCCACTGTGGCCCATGTGTGAGACTGCTTGAACAGTGGCAAACCTTTGCAAGCAGGGACCAGGAGGAGATCAGAGAGGAACGTTTATTCCTGGGAAGTGTGCTGGATTTTTAGGGAGATAACTCCATCACTTCAGGATGCAATTATTGGCAATTTTCTCGCTCTCTCACAGACATCTGAAAAAAAAATATGGGGAGGCTTAGAAGTTATCAGTCCCAAAGCAAGCTCTGAGGGGTTGATAAGAACATGCTGCACCCTTTGAACCTGAGGGGCAACCTTAGGAAGAATAAAATACTGCAGATGGATTTAACCTTTTTGGTAAATGCAGTCACATGGAGTGGCAAGATGGAAATGAAATGTTTTCCTAAAAGTTCCATCCAATTTGAAATGACCTAAGCACTGAAATCGCTTGCTGTTGCTTTTTTCCTTACCTTGTTTAATGGTCTTCATTCAAGCAATTTTCTTTGGTCATCATATCTTTGTGTGAAGTTGCCCAAGGCTGCCCACCTGCCCTCTGAACGGGTAAAGTGCAGCACAGCAGAGGATGCTCCAGCAGCCTGGGCGTCTGAGAAGGAGACTTGTGGCCTTTTGCATTAAATATCCTTTTCACCTTGCTGGCATTTTGCACCTTTGCTTTGGGCAGTCCAGGTTTCTTTTTTTATCACAAGTTGAACTTGTGTAATAGCTCTGTCTTGTGTCAGGACATATACATATATATGGAGAAGAGAGAAGGCTCTGGGGTGACCTTATAGAGGCCTTCCAGTCCCTGAAAGGTGCCTATAGGAAAGCTGGGAAAGAACTGTTCCCAAGGGCATGGAGCAGTAGGACAAAGGGTGATGGTTTTAAACTAGAGAAGGGGAGATTTAGGTTGGATATTAGAAAAAATTCTTCAGTATGAGGATGGTGGATCACTGGAACAAGTTGCCTAGAGAGGTGGTGGAGGCCCCATCCCTGGAGACATTCACGGTCAGGCTTGATGGGGCTCTGAGAGACCTGACCTAGTGAAGATGTCCCTGCTTGCTGCAGGGAGGGGGTGGACTAGATGGTCTTTGAAAGTCCCTTCCAACCCAACACATTCTATAATTCTATGAGATATATATATATATATATATATATATTTGTTCTATACCGATTCATAGACTCAGGGGTTGGACCCGATGATCTCTCAAGGTCCCTTCCAACCCCTACAATTCTGTGATTCTGTGAAAATCATCTAGGTTGGAAAAGACCCTTAGGATCACCAACTCCAACCATGTATGCCTGGATGTCCCATATATGGTATGTATAAATACCCAACTTGTAAATGCTCTTTAGATGTATTTATATGTGTGTGTGTGAGTAAATCACTTTTATGCTACTTTCTTGTGTGCTTATTGGGCATGCCTGAGGCTGCCTCTTGGAAGGTGGTAGCCAGGGCGAAGTGTATTGGAGTGATACCAGTGGAAGAGAGGTGGGGGGTGTTTCCTCCATCACACTTGGATGTCTTGGGAAAATTCTCCCAAACTTTTCTAAGCTTTGCTGTTTATTTTGAAGGTGACTGCTGTTCCCTGAACAAATGCTGTGAGGCCATGGCTGACAATGATGTAGGTTTTCTTGCAATCTCACATCTCAGTTCAGTATGGGAAATTATAGAGGCTTAAAACCCTTTTCTATTTCTGCTCTACCCAGTGCCCAAACATTTCCCTCGAGCTGAACTGAATTAGGACTTTACCTTAATTTATATCACTCGTTTTGGAGGGATATTTGTGCACTAGGAGGACAGGGGGGATGTTTGCTCATCAGCACAGCAGAACTGTGTGCTGACAAGCAGAGGAGGCTACTAGGTGGTAAACAGAGAAATTAAATTTCTGAAAGCTCTCTTAAACCTGTTCAAATCTCTGCGTTGTGCAGATAAGGCTGAGCTGTTGTATGAGCTGACACAGTAGGAACAAACTTCTGGCATATGTGCAGTAGCTACAGTGTTAGAACTGTAAAACACCTTTTTTCTTGGTTTTTTTTTTTTTTTAATCAAGGTAGGAACAAGTTTGAAAGGCTGATTTGTGTTGTGTGTTTTCTGCTACAAGCAGGAAAATCAAGAGGGGTTGGGAAGGAGGTGAGGAATCTGAGCAAACATGAGCAGTCTGGTCTAATCAATCTGGTTGCCTCAAATGTCATCACTATTTTACCTCAATTATCTTTTAGTCTCAGGATATCACAGATTTTAGTGTCCTTTAAATGAGCATAAAACCCCTCTTCCCTGACGCAATCCTTCCTTTGAGGAAGAATTAACCTAAAATCTGTGCCTAAACTGACTTCTCCCTTTATCTTGGTGATAAAGACGTACATAAAGCTGGAAGCAAATGGATTTGTTTTTCTGCTTAGAGAGTTGTTTGGGTTGGTATGAACAGGTAACAGCAGGCAGCCTGGGGTTCTGCCAAACCCCGGCACCCTTTCCTGTAAAGACTTTGTTTTCCTTGGCTCAGCGGCCACGTGGGAAGGTAACAGCCTTAAAAACTTTGGAGACCCTGACTTCCACCCACAAGAGAAGGTGAGTGTATGTTAGAGTTGTAACTACTTCAGGTTTAAAACATATACAAATCAAGCATTGCTGCGTCCTGCATGGATGTGACGTGTGTCACTCAGCAAAACACCTCCAAGGGAACTTGTAGTCTCGTTTCCTTCTTCCCTGCCCACACTGAGACAGGCTAATTGTGAAGTTCTGAGTTGTTTTTCAAGTGGTCTAGCCCTGCTATGTGTGTGGTGGGGAGTGGGTGTGGAATAATCTATTAATGCATTTTCTGATTGCAAAAGTACTAATTGAACCTAGGGAAAAAGTAAACCAAACAACTGGAACTCAGGTATAGCCGTGCTTCTTAAGAAGTTTGAGTTGGAATTTTCTGTTATGATGTCACAAAAGACTTGAAAGGGTAAAGGAAAAGACTGTGCATGTGGAAGGTCAGGTGCATTGCTCTGTGGCTGAATTCTCAAAACAAATTCCTGGGATGTTCCCACAAGGTGGAGAGAGCAGTGCAGGACCTGGAAAGGCTACATATAAGGTGGAGGAAATCAGAGGAAGAGTTGAAGGGACTCAGAGCAATTTTTCTCAACAGCCACAGTCCCCAAACTTAGCAGTAGCCAGATTGTCCAGAAGACCTCCTTACCCTACCAGGCAAAAATCTGGATGCTCTGATGCACACCTTCGTGGTCCAGCCAGCCATCGTGTTCAGATCTGCTGCTGATGGCAAGCAAAGCTGTTCCCGCTCTACCCTCTGCTTTAAAAAGTGGCTGCAGCCCTTGAAGAAGGGATGCCCAAGCACTGGGACAGGCTGGTCACAGAGACTGTGCAGTCTCTTTCTCTGGAGAGATTGAAAACCTGCCTGGATGCTGTCCTGGACAGCCTGCTCTGTGTGCTGCCCTAGCAGGGGCTGGACTACACGAACTTCAGAGGTCCCTTCAAACCTCTCCCTTTCTGTGAATTAACTTCCATGAAAGGACCAAGTGAGGACCACTAGGCTCTCCTGGCAAGAAGTTCTGTGTCAAAGCTAACAATGACACTGCAGAGGTAAAGCATCCCTTCAAACAGACGTTTGAGGGAGGCAACAAATAGAAGCATAAGTATCTATGCATGATATCTAACTTGGACACCTAGAAGCTTAAATCTGTACTGTCAAATTAGACAGGAGGTGACACAGAGGCTACTCTGGAGTACCTTGATCCACCCCATGCATGTTTGGTGCTGCCAGCGTTGTTGTTATCTTACACTCTGGGTGTTACTCAGCCCATTAGTGTTGAGCGGCTGCTGTTTGTAGGGATGAGCCTCCTAACTCTGGCCTTGAACTTGGGGAAATCCTTGAACTAAGTAAAGGAGAGAAGCCGCCGATGGCTGCTTTTGTCACCCGACTCAGACATCAGCAGAGAGCGAGTTGTTAAAAATGAACTAATGAGCATTGTTAACAACAAAACTGCTGCCTTCAGGCAAAATTATGCCGGCTTCAGTTTTCCTCCCTTTCAGCTCAATATACCCATTAAACTATGACTAAAGCAGAAAATGTTACAGTTTATTTTTAAAGGACATAGACAATAGCATTTTATAAATGCAGCAGTTTCCCTTTGTCCAGAAGGAATGACTGTTTTGGCTTCCTCCACGAGGTGCAGTTGCCAAGAGGTGCTCAGCTACTGTCCCAGCTTTGTGATCCCCACAGCATATATGCCTAAGAAATCTAATCCTTCAGCTATTGTCTGCCTGTGTTCCTTTCTGAATACACTTGCAATTGCAGGCATGAAAAACAATCAGAGATGGGAACATTTGTCGGCTTTAAAACTTGCTGGATGACAGCTCAGCCTGACTTTCCAGCTCAAATGACATGGGGAAGAACTGATGCTGCCAGAGGATATGGGGTCCCATATCCACACATGAAGGACTCTGCTGAGCCGTGTCTGTGGACTGGCTTTTATTTTCTGATGATATTAATTCACTCTGCTTGATTGGAACTGTTAGACTTTGCACAAACTTCTTTTTCTTTTGTCTAACTCTATCCTAGATACAAGAGGGCTCTTGGGAAGAACCATCCCATTGGGGTGTCATGCAGAGCAGTCTCCATACCCACATCATAATGATGGGAACTATAGCATTATATGGGATGGGTGGGGAAACAAGGATACCTTTTCAGCACAACTCATTGCTTTAAAGCATTGCAAATATACTGAAAGACTTATTTCTGAAATCAAGTCTCCCTTTTAAAATGCTGCTGGGTGGTGGTGTTGATGTGTGTGCATTGGAAAGGAAAAGTACTGGTAAAAAAAATCAAACAAAGGTTTCTGCCTTTCTCTTTACTGAAAACCCAGGCTGTTTTCTTTCTATTAATTCTCTTGTAAGTCTATAGCTACCTATTACCTTGGACTGCAATGGCTTCAATGGGCTTTTATAAACCTTTGGCCCCGCCGCTATGAAAACCTTCCATGTTTTTGCCAAACCTCCCTCAGAAAGATTACTTTTGCTTTGAAGATGCCAATAAAGGAAATTGCTTTTGCAAGGAAAGAGCAAGGAAGACAACCCTAGACCCTTCATTTGGATTTCCTCCAATCTTAAATTTATTGGAACTGAAGCACAATCCCAAATATATTATAAAATGCACCATGGTCCAAGCAGCGAGGTCTCCTGGCAGCGCTTAGTCATGTTTCAGTGCCTTCTGCCCTTCTTCAGCCCTTTAGCAAAGGAAAATAGCAAAAAACCCCAAGCATCCAGCCGAGCTCTGAAGAGTTTGGCACAGGCAGCAGCGGGGAGGTGCGAGTGGCATGGCCCCACGTAGCACGTCCCCGCATGGCACGGCCTCTATCAGCAGGGGGGAAAAATCCCAGATGGTGAGTAGCAAACCTGGATTTCTTCTCCATGTGCAGGTGGCCCTGTGCCATTCTCTGTCATCAGTGAATGTGGAGATCTGCAATGGGCAACATGCAATTCAATATGAATTTTAGGTGAAGCCATTTATTGGGTGAAATCACACAGATTATAGACATTTGTTACTGCAAAAGTGGCAAGCTAAAAACCTGCTAGTTGGTTACATACACTGTTTACACCCCACTGATTGGTTAGTGATTATAACGAGTTCTGATAAACATATCTTATAGCTAAATATCCTTCTTATAGCTAAATAACCTTTGATGCCTAAAAGCATCCTCACACCTGCTGTTTTGACCATCTTATTATGGCTGGTTCTTAACATGTTCCGTTACTCCCAAGTACCTTCCCATAACAACTCCTTGGTTTAGGGTAGCCTGTACCCCTGTCATCAAGGCCGCTGTGTTTTGAGAATGTGATTATTAAAATCCTCTCAGCATGAGGAACTTTTTCTGTCTCATGGGAACACGAGGATATTGTCAGGGCCTGTGTCTTCGGTGAAGAGAGCTAGGCCGCCAGCAGGCCTGCTGTCTTCCCCAACAGGTGAAAGGAAGTTTCTTCATTTATTTATCTCTGGGGGCTTTGTTGCTTTTTTTTCTTCAACCCAAACGCCTTTGTGCAATCTTCTTTAGAGAAACACGTGCTGTTGGACCACATGGAAGGTGCTCTATCATGGCATAAACCTGAAAAGATGAGGTAGAGAATGGGCTGTGGTCTTTATCCATGGAGGCATGCTGGAGTCTGGCATAAACTGCAAAAGGAACAAAGCTGGAAAGGTAGTCAGAGTACTACTACTACTATTATTATTGTAGTTGTTGTTGTGATGATAATGATGATGATGTTAAGCTCTTCCAGCGCTTTGGCAAGCAACTACCTTACATCAGACAGGCAAGTACTGTGTCACTACATCTCTATATCCTTTAATGACTACAAGGAAATCTACTCTCTTGTCACCATATCCCCTTTGTGAAGCCAGGTGCAGGGTCACCCTTTGCCACCCAACCTCCAGCAGAATCATCCTCAAAAGCTCACCAAGCCATGGCTGGTCTGATAAACCATCCAAACTTACCCTTGGTGAAGTCACTAGTCAGGTGAGTGAGGAATCAGCCCTACACACATGCAGGTATCTCAGCCTGACCTCAGACAGTGAGAAGTAGCCTCAAAACAGCTTCTGTCTGCAAGGAAAGGGACAGAAAACTGAGGCTGGGCTGTGGAAATTTACAGTTACAGTTTATTCTTAAAGGACATAGACAATAGCATTTTATAAATGCAGCAGTTTCCCTTTGTCCAGAAGGAATGACTGTTTTGGCTTCCTCCACGAGGCGCAGTTGCCAAGAGGTGCTCAGCTACTGTCCCAGCTTTGTGATCCCCACAGCATATATGCCTGAGAAATCTAATCCTTCAGCTATTGTCTGCCTGTGTTCCTTTCTGAATACACTTACCAGACTTACCCTTGGTGAAGTCACTAGTCAGGTGAGTGAGGATTCAGCCCTACACACATACAGGTATCTCAGCCTGACCTCAGACAGTGAGAAGTAGCCTCAAAACAGCTTCTGTCTGCAAGGAAAGGCACAGAAAACTAGGGCTGGGCTGTGGAAAGTCCTTCATCTGTGCAGGGAGCTGAGAAGCTTGGGGAGGAGCATGGGGAAAGCGAGAGGATTATTTGCTGGGGAGAAGCAGACTGACATAGGAAAAGTTTAATCCTAATCTGTGTCTCCCTAGTTTTACACCAGTATGTGAAGTAGTAATGCCTTCTGCCCCTCCCCTGCCCTGCGAATTGGGACAAATGATCAAGGAAAAAGTATTACTGCTTCTCACTAATGAAGTCACCACTTATTTATTTATTAATTAATTTATTTATATGTTTTTAAAAAATTATATATATATAATTTTAAATAATATATGTTATGTATTATAATATATTATATATATTATTTTAAAAAATATTTTTCTTTTGAAAGTGTTTGAATATGCTGGAGCACTTGATATTTAAAAATGTTTTGCAGCTTTTTGACCATAAGAAACACTATCAGCAGTTTTTTGTGACGAGGCAGGGGGACTGCTAACACCAGAAAACAGCCCATGATCCGGGCAGGCTGAACATGCAGTAGGATGTGAGGTTTGGAAGCACACTAGCATTTCCAGCTCCAAAACAGAGATGTAGCACAATTGCTTAAGTAAATTATCATGCAGAAACAGGCAACTTCTTTTTCTTTCTCTCCTTTTCTCTCCCCGCTGTTGCCGGGGCAGTTGCCGTGCAGGAGGCTCCCCATGCATGGAGCCTGGCAAGGTCATGCTGAGAGCAGCCTGGGTCTCCTCCAGCTCCTGGGATTTCCAATGTGGGCAAGGAGCTGAGGAAGAACTGAGCCTGAAACAGCAAGCTTAATTTCAAGGTAAGATGATGGGAGCTTGCTAGTGCATAGGCTCCTTCAGCCTCCCCTACTTCTCTGAGCTCATGTGATTTCCTCAGGTCATCCAGTATCCTCTAAATGTCTTTGGAGAAAGTTGCAGTTACCTAAGTGTGGGCATGAGGTAGGACATTTTCCTGCATCTTTGCAAAGCACAGATTTGGTTTAGATTGAAAGGAGACTCTGGAGGTCTCTAGCCCAGGTTTCAATATCTGCTCAGATGGAGGTTTCAGAGACTCTTTGGGACACAGTTTCCAATGCTGCTACACTTTGATTATTTATTTTTTTTTTACATCCAATAAGGCTTTCTTTTGCTGCAGCCTGTGACTCTTGCTTCTCCTCCTTCACTGTGCATGTCAAGGAGAAATCCATCTCCATCTTTTCTATAACCTCCCTTTAGAACTCTATAACCTTTGATTAGAACTCTGTATAAATGCATGGTTTCCTTGGGGAGCTGGGTCAGTATCTTGGTATTTGGTTCTTCTTGTCATCTTCAATATATTCTTGTTAGTAACTTGTTCAGTCAAAACTGGGATAGTGATTGGACCTGCAGAAAATTATCTTCACCCCTTTGATTTCCTCATCCATACTTAGCTGCTCAGAGGGGCTGCGTGGAGCTGTGTGGCTCTGACTTCAGGGAGCTATTCCAGAGCTTCACCTTTTGCTGGTACATTGGACCCTGTGCATCTCTGGGCGGGTTGACCTCTGTTGAGGTCACCTCAATCAAATCACTACTATTCAAAAATTCAGATTGCAGCATGCATAGCAGGGACCCAGTTCTCCTCTGATAACATATTCTTCAGTGATAATAGTGATACTTTGGTTTTCCTCGTAGTTATCAAGATGCTTTTCTTTTCTGTATGCATCAAAGCACTAATAATTCGACTTGTCTTCCTTGAGTAATGATTTTGTCTTACACTTTTTTCAGTCACATTTATCTTCGAGGCATTGATTTCATTCCTTTTTAAATTTTGTAAAGTTCTTTCTCTTTGCATTTATTTTCTGGTGATTCTGAATGAATTATGCTGGCTTTGTAATTATTTTAAATAGACACAACTTTTACACCCAAAAAAAGGTAGAAACCTTAGGCTAAGCTGTTCTAAGAATGTCTTCCTGCACCCTCTGAAGACTTTTTGAAACATTGCTTCATTAATAGTTTCAATGAATGCATTAACTATGGTAATTGGTTGTTTCCTTTTTCTGTGGAATAGTTCCTAACCTTCCTGCATACCAGCACTCACAGGAGACTCTGGTGTGGGTGGCAGTGGGTGCCCAACCCCTTGCATCCAACCCACCCCTATGCAGGATTGATGGGCATGCACAAAGGAGACTCTCTGTAGATCAGGTTGACTGATTTCATTTCCTCAGATTTCTGGGTGGTGGATTGAGCCAGCAGTTCATTTTACAAAGTCCTTGGAAACTGAGGACAGCTCTGCTGCCAGTCAGAGCCTTGCAGAAGGGCTGCAAAGATGAGAAGTTTGAAGTGCTCCTGTCGGCATGGCTTTGCTCTGCAGACATTGAGCTCGCTTTTGACTTGTCAGAGCAGTAAATTTGCATTCCCAGCACACAGCCAGTTCTGCATTAAGTCAGTACCTACAATCACTGGAATGATTTATTTACATAAGTTTCATTTCCAGGACTCCATAGGGATGTGAATGTAACCAGATTAGATGATCTAACTTGGGACTGGAGCTCTGAGCTCTGCCTACATGCACATAGCATCCAAGAGATGGTCAAGATTATTGGCTCAGATATCCAGCGTCACCAGAAGGCCAGACCCCACCACTGGTACCCAGAGCTAGGTGACCTAGAAGCTGTGGGTTGTTGTAATGGACCTCCTGGCCTTTGAAAGTGGCTCAGGCCATCTATACAGCACCCGCTGTGAGCCATAGGAGAAACAGGACTTGTGTGAGGGCACAAACTGCACTGGAGAACGTCCCCAAGTCCTTTTTTTCTTTTTTTTTCTCCCCCTTTTATGATTTTGCTCTTTCATCCTTTTATGTTTAAATGTTCCATTGTTAGTGCTGTTCAAACATAATTTTGTGCAGCACAAGCAGATGACCACAAAATCCCATCATTTGAGATGTAATGTTCGCTGTAATAACAGCTGCATCATGTAACTTGTGACAGTGATGGTCCTAAGCATCACATTAGGAGAGACACAGCAATGTGACATAGCCTGGGTTTTTATTCTGGTAAAAGAAAAAGCTGTAAAAAGAATGTGTGTTATGAATTCACATCCATTTGAGTAATTTCACAGAATTACCAGTAAGAAAATGAACCCATTCAATCCTAGAAAAGAGGTGTTTGAAGTAGGACACATACTTGTATTGGAAGTAAGACACATGTATTTGAAGAAGCATGCATACCTGATGCCTCAAGACACCTATCTACACCTCAGAGAATCTAAAATACCAGCTTCATATTCTGAAGTGTAGGTATTGTGACCAAAAAGAGGCTTGATTGTGGAATAAACTGCCAGAGGAAAATGGACAAAGTCTGGCTAATTTAGGAAATAACCATAGCCCCATCCCCTTGTGCAGCACAGCAGAAAAATGACGTTTCCTTTCAGCCTCACTGGAAATAAGCACACATGGCCTCACTGCACATGGGGTGCTACATACTCCAAAACTGAGAGAAAACCAGAACCCCACAGGGACTTTGAGTTTGCTAATCTACTTCACATTTCAGATCTTCTGATACCATGGTGATGGGCAACAGTAGAAAGACCTAAAATAGAGTATAAGTGTTTTCAACAGCTTTCTCTTACTAAGTGCACTTCATACTATCATGAGAAAGTCCTCCTGATTTTTTTCCTCTTTCTCCCACTTCAAATAAATTGTCTAGTACCTAAAAGGTCATTCTGAAGAACTTTGCTTTTCTATAAATTACTGGGTTTTGTAAAAACACTGAATATAAGTGACAATCTCTTGTCTCTGTATTTAGGTTCTTACTTTCAGAGGCCTAACCAAGGGCCTGTAATAATTTTCTCAAAGGAATGGGGTGAGGTAGAGAAAGGGAGGGGGAGAAGGTACTGCATTTTCTTTCTGAATTTCCCGTGTTTCTTGAACGAGAAAGGAATGAATATCCCAGAATAATTAGTGCAATGATAATAAAGAAGGCTGTGAAAGGCCTTATCTTCTAAAAAAACGTGTGTGTTGTTTCTCTCTGCAGAGTGTTGTAAGTGGCATCAGCCTGGTGTGTGTGCAGCCTTTTGATAGAGTTGCATTTGAATAGAAAGCAGTGAGTTTTGTGGGATTTTGCTGATCTTGTAATAACTTCTCTTTCCCCTGCCTTCCAGAGCTAATCTTATGCTTGACTTTGATAGTTTTGAAGGTATTTGAGATTTGTATGTTACTTGATGGGATTCGCTGTATTAGTGCTTCTGTCTACTTAAATCTGCTCTATGATCCCAGCGGTGACAAACTGGCAACCACAATTATTGCCGATAATTGAGAAGTGACACGTTGCAGATGTAGGGCTGCCTCTCAACCTGCTCCACACAATGGAGCCTCTGTGCAGAGCAGTGGGGCTTTTAAAGGCTAAATTTAAAGTCAAAACATATCACTTTCTGTTGAAGAAGTAGTCTGTGCATGTAGGGTGTGCTAAGCCTCCTTGCCAGTCTCCTACCTTTCCTTCCTCTCCTTACCTTTGTCTTACCTATTTTCCCTTCACCTCTCAGGTTTTCTCACTGTGCTCCAGATAACTTTCCGTTCCTTTGGTGCCACTGCAATGCTCAATGGCCCATTCCAATGCAATCTTAAGGTGCCTCCTGGCTGTGGCTTAAAAGTTGCTTTAACATTTTCTGCACTAAAGTAGATGTTTTTTCTTATAGTCCAACAACTCTCAGTCATTAGCTCCCTGGGCTCCTGTAGTTAAAGCTTCCAGGGCTGTACCAAAGCCCTAGGTCTTAGTGGCTCACAGTCCATTTTCAGCATCAGGTATTTTTATCTGGTGTATTTTTTATCCTTTTGCACAATTCAGTGTTGCTGGTATTAGTTCCTTCTTATTTTTCAAGTGCTAAATGGCACTAGGAGGCAGATGAGCCTTTACATACCTCCCTTCCTACATTGCTTTTTTGCGTGTGTAAAAGAGTGGTACGGGAGCCAGGCCAAGTGGGAGGCAGGTGTTCAGAACTCTGCTGGGGTGGGGGAGTTGAAAAGACCCTGAGAAAGTAGGCAGATCATTTCTGTTGCTTCTTTTTAACATCTAACAAGTCTCCTTGGTTTTCCATCTCCTACCAAGGTCCAGGAAAGAGTAGAATGAGAGCTCTCAAAGCCTACTCAGGATTATTCCATTTCAGACGTTGCTGAAGCACTGCATAAACTGGTCCTAAGAAAGCACAGGATTTCTGGACCTCTTTGGTGCTCACAGCAACTGCTTTGCCATCTACTCATGATTATAATGCCAGTTTCAAGTGTGTGAAGCTTGTAGTGTAATCTCCTGTCCAGCATGTGGGACAGTGCCCTACTTGCTCTCAGACCTGTCAGTCTTGGCAGGCAAGGAGAAATCTCTGGGGAGATGCTTGGGCTCGTTCTTTAATGGACTAATCTGCACCACGATGGAGTCCTTCCAGAGGCTTTGCTTTAGGTTTTCCCCTGGTGCAGGTTGTGCCTTTAGAAAGCAGGGGATCCATAGGAATTGCAGCTTGGATTTCTTTCTCGCACACCCCCATTCACAGGGTCCCATAACCTTGGCAACCAAGTGCCAGTTGTGGATTTATCTCTGCCAAATCAGGCGAGTTTGGGATGTACCAATAAACCATTTCACAGAAAAGGAGGGGAGAAAGGTTAAATGATTCCATCTGATTAACACTCACGGGATAAAGTGCTGCTGAAAAGGCAGCTCAGCTGCTGCTGCTGCTGAGCTCACCAGTGCTTAAAGGAGTGTGATCCTTCCTCATCCTTATTCTCTTCTGGTGATTCCCCCACCTCTGATAAACCCTTGAGAAAGACCATTGAGCTTTCTGAGCAGCAGAACATCATTATTTTTCCTTGATTTGCTTTATGCAGCCAAGGGAGCTACAGGGTGAGGTGAGAGTTGAATAGGCATGAGCAGGTACATGGCCAGGGCATGTCCATGGAAGGCATAACCCCTTTTTCCAGTAGCAGCCACAACCATACCACACTGCCAGCATCAAAAAGCTGAACTGTCTCTCCCACCCCCGTCCTTCCAGAAAATCCACACACAATGCATTTCTTTATGAAAAGCATCTGGCTTGGGTGCAGAAATAGGTCAGTACTGCAACCCAAGATGAATTGGCATCCTGTGATATGTGACATGTCATGCAAAAGCCTCGTTAGCTGGAGTCTTGCTCCTTGAGTTGCCATGTTGCCTGCAGAGCAATTGCTGCTTACTGCTGGCAGAGCAGACCCTCTCTCTGCGCTGCCGCTGGTGCCATCACCTGAACCCGTGCAGCTGGGACAACATAAGCACCTGTAGCATTGGGGTATGGGTGCCTATAGCTGTGCCCCTTCTCCTGCTCACCTTGCACCCAGCCACAGCAGCATGGGAGCAGAGCACACATGCCACCCCCTCAGCTCCTGTCCCTTTGTTCCCCAGGGTGCAAGACAGCCCGTCTTTCTGGCAGTATATTTCATGAGGTGGCATATTTGTAATCGATTAATTCTGCATGGGAAGCACACCCATCATTCTTGGCAACATATGGCAACTAATCTGTCCTTAAGCAGCTAATTAGGCACCATTTGTATGCACATGTCGCCCTTTGCACGCTGAAGCGGCTGCGGTTCCTGTAGGAAGCTGTTTGTTCTGGGCTGTCTTTCTCCTGCCTCTGTGATAAAAAATGAGATGTTTGGTATGCATTTTCTTTCCATATGGTTTTTTTTTAAACAACAAAAGTTGTGAGGTGCTCTGCTGGGGTGCAAGGCTGGGGTAAAAGAGTGAACAGGTCTTTAAGGAGCTGGGAGCAGGTAGAGACAAGCATCAGGACAGCTTTTGGAGTCTATTTACCACAGAATCCCACACTGGTTTGGGTTGGAAGGGACCTTAAAGCCCACCCAGTCCCAACACCCACCATGGGCAGGGACACCCCCCACCAGCCCAGGCTGCCCAAAGCCCCATCCAACCTGGTCTTGAACCCTGCAAGGGGTTAGTTTGGCAGGGATTGCCTCCCTGTGCAGTGGGAGGGGAAGAATGAGGTCCCTTGGCAGAACTGACGCGGCAAACTTACTCAGAAAGCACTTTTGTCTTAAATGCAAGTTACCAGGCAGCATTACTAATTTTTAAATTTAAAACTTGTAAGATCTTAGTGCTTAGCCTTAACAACAACAACAGCAAAAAACGACCAAAAACCAACCAAACAAAAAAACCCCAGAGTGCATATTTTGGTACATGCATATGTTTTACTGGCTCTTATTAATCTGGCGGTCACATTGCTGAGCATCATCCAGAGTCCAGCATGAAGGCATTTTATGGAGGGAGAAATAGGTATTGCTGCAAACTGCAGGTGCCCAAGGGCTGGGGCGGGGGAATTTATCCATCCGTTACAGGTGGCAGACTGAGTGATGCAGAAATTACAATACTCTTCACCTATTATTATAATTTACTGTTCTGTAGAACAGTCATTTCTGCTGCCCCGGACTCAGAGCTCTTTCATGGTAGGGACTCTCCAGACCATCCCACCATCCTGGTCTTTACTTCATAGCACTCACAATCACTATTGAAGGCCATGGAAGTTTGGGACTGGAATCGCTCTTGCTTTTCTGTTATGAATGGGGAGGTATAGCAAGGATAAACAAAGTTCTAGGGGTAAAAGTGGGGTCTGGATTCTTGACTGTCAGTTCCAATGCTGCAGCAGAAAAAGATCTCTCTATTCCCTTGCTGAATTTCTAGTTTAGTATCTTGTGTCTGACAACTGGATGGCATTCTAAGAACTTCAGAGGCAAAAATGTGTAATGGACAATCAATAAACTGTTTGTTGGGGAAATTTTCTCCTACCAGAATGATAGAATCAGGAACTGAAAAGGCCTGAGAAGACATTTCAGAGCTGTTCATCAATTATCACTGCTATTTAGTTTCCTGAAATTGGAATGGGAAACTTGGTGCCTGAGTTGGTTTGAAGACACAGAAAGTGCATGTTGTTCCATTACCTCCAACTTTGGTAAACTCCTTGTAAGCCTATGACAAATTACCAATCAGTCTGCAATTTTTCATACCTGTCTTGTCTCTATTTTGCCATGCTTTGGTGTGGTTACTGCATATTCTATCTCACAGCATCTTGTAAATGATATATCAGCCTTACTGAACGTGGTGTTTCCTCCTGCATTTGATGAGCTGGGTCCAACCTTGGGTGCTTGTGAGCGGCTGAGTTGAGCACAGGCGTGCGAGGGCTGTGGCCTCCCTGGCCCTCAGAGCAGGAAGCAGATTGCTGAAGTCAGGCTTCTGAATTCCCCCAGTAAGCTGGAATCTCTCCCATACATAATAACAGCCGTTGGGTAGTGTATCAAATAGCTTCAGACTTTCCTCTAGTGTTTACTGCCTCCTATTAAGTTTAATGTCCTTTTCCTTTAGCAGCAAGTATAAATGCACCAACTACAAATAATACAGGGTAAAAGCAATGTTGTAACATGACTGCTTTCTTAATCTGCCTGAGAATGACTCTTTCCCCTATCACCAGCCTCGTTAACCCAATCTAATTTTTCTTTCTTTCCCACTGTGATTGCTTTTTTTATTGTATACAGCTGATAAATCCAGTTCTTTCAATGTAATATATTGCAGAATTCTGTATGAATTCTTCAGCATCCTTCTGAGGAAAGCCTGAGACCCAAGGTGGAGCAAGTGCAGGGGCAGATCTGAGAGGGTTTTTTATGAGTGTTACTACTCCATTGCTACTCACAAGGCCCACCTGGATGGGGGTCCAGTTGCATTGGGTACACTACATGCGTGGCAGGAAGGCATTTCCCGTTTTTGCAACATACCCAAGAGAGTTAAGCTGTAGGGAAAGATAAATTGATGGGAAATCTACCAAGGCCATTTACTTTGAAGTTTTCTAGCAGAGTGAGTTCAAAATAATACGAGAAAGAGCAGCGAGCTACAAACCAACATTGCAAAGTGCCTTCATGTACTAGGGACAGATAAAAGAAAAAAAGCTTTATTCTTTTTCTTTATTTTCTTTTTTTTTTACAGCCATCATTGCAGTGTCTCCTGGCTGTTGAGGGAACAGCTGACTTATGACATCAGTTTGCAAGCAGGACAGGCTTGCTGCCTTTCAGAGATGCAGGTGCACAGGCAGAGCCCCAAGGCTGCCCAGGTTAACGGTGGTCTCTGCTCTCCATCACACTTAGTCCATTCCAGAGCAAAGGGAACCTGTGTGGCACAAATGAATGATGCTAATGCCCAACAGTTTACTAGTTTAGCTGACTTCCCCTTGGGAGTTAGGAGGGATGGGTCAGTTGCGATGTTGGCTGTGGGGATAAAGCCTTAGAAAGCAATAGGTGGTGAAGAGGCATGTATTGAAGGAGTAGAAACTCCTTGAGGCCATGGAGAACAGCATGAAATCAAGAAACCCTCAGTCATGGTAGGAGACACAGTACAAAGGAGACTGAGTGATTAAGTAAGTCTTGTTTGCCACACTCCTGCAGGGATGAAGTTGTGTTAGAAGGAGTTTCAAAGGAACCCAGCTCCCAAGTGAAGGAAACAGCCAGATGGGATTAACATAGTGATGGCTATTTGTATGTCAAAGTGACATAAGGATGAAGCTAACAGGCCAGAAGCTCAGGAGAGAAGTGGACTTTGTGTGTCGGCTGGGAAGAGAAGTGAGAAAGAAGAATGAGAGGGAAAACTGGCAGAGGCAAGGGAGTTGAGAGGTTACTACAACTTGAAAAAGGCATTAGAGGTGCTGCTATCTTAAATGAAGAAGGGCACCAAGGGGGAATATTTTGCTTTTTCAGAGGTTTTGAAGAACTGTACTAATAAAATAAGGTGAGCAAGCAAGGTCAAGGAGGCCAAAAATGAGCAATGAGGCAGATTTACTGTTCTGACAGATACATGGCTCTCCACCTGCCATGGCCCAGATGTGGGACAAAGGCCTGAAGTAAAAGGCATAAGATAAATAGTGGTGCAGGAAGGCTGTAAATTACAAGGGATCAATTTCTCTGACATAAATAAAGTTTCTTTAACCTCAGTTCCCACATGAGTCAGCATTTCCAACTGGAAATGATTTACACACAAAAAAAGAGATGTTAGGGGCATGACTACAGGTGGAGAATGTAGATTCAAGAAAATCAGTACTTAGCTACAGTTCTGCAACCATTCTGCAGGTAAACAGGACTATATAGTCATTAGCCTGTGAACAGGGCAAAATTCAGAGTGCATTGTTCCCCAAGTTATGGTTCCAAAGTTCCTTACTTCAAGGGGGGTCTCTGGTCATTCTGCTCCTATTAAAGGTAAGATCTGTTTAAAGCCAGGCTCTCGAGGGACTGGACTCTCCCAGACTCATATAGGTCTACCCTCATTTGCAGAAGTGAGAAATAATGCCACTTGCCTATTAACCCATGAACTTGGTATGAGCAGAGACTGACCTCCACTGTGCTACCACTTAAGTTATCCAATTTTATCTCATTTGCACACATAATTTGCTGCCAAGGTGACATTATCGAGTGCTCATGACAATAAGGACAAGTTATTTAGGGCAAGGTAAAAAGAATAAACATGGGCTGGATATCTGAGCTGGAGATAAGGCTGTTTAAAGAGCCAATAACACACAAAACAAAGGCAGTTGTAGGGTAGGGCTACTTTGGTCTCTGGTTGAGTGCCTGTAAATTCATATAGGTTGAACTGCTTGTATGATACCCACAGCCTGTTTTTAGAAACTTTGCTAGAGGTTTCTTTAAGGTGCTGGGCATTATTTTTCTTTGCTATGTAAGTTTCCTTATTTTCTGTTGTATTTTTCCTTGCTTGTTTTTATCCTGCAAAACAGGAGAAGGACCAACCCAGCTCCCCCAGGCCACTGACCATCCCAGGACCAGTACAGACTTACTGTGTAATCACATTTTTTTTCCTAATTCTTGTATTCAAAGATCTCTTTTGCTTAACACTGCAACCTTAAGTCTTGACTATTTTTGGATAATCCTTACACATTGCCAGCTTTCTCATCTTTGTATTTCTTATGCATCCCACCATGCCCTGATTTGGGAATGTGTTCAGGAGCAATACTGCTCTCAGCTGCTCAGTCCTAGGATGCCAGAAGCTGCCAACACCTGAATGTGGCTGACATGGCATCATCTCCTGTGTTGAGCAGGAGTCTTGCTCAGGTGCAGCTCAAGGATGTCTGAAGTGTGAACTGCTCCATAACCAGCACCCTGACTTTCCTCAAGAAAACGCCCACCTCTCAGAGCTTTTCTTCTGTTTCTCAGATGAACAGATACTGCACTGGAGAGGGAGATAGCTGCAGTAGAGTAGGTGACTGGTGAGGAAGGCTCTGAAGGTGTCTCTGCCGAAGCACTCGTTATGATTCTGAGCTTTCCTGGGTGAGGAAGCAGTGAACACATCATTTGAGGCACTGACCAGCTGATAGCCAAGCTGTGGTAGCCTTCCACATCCATGTTCCAAGCCAGTTATCACTGCAAAGTGCAACATGAAATTTTACTATGCATCCATCTGTTTTAAAGACCACAATTTCCTGTTTATAGTATTTCATCTATATATATATTTTAATAGCCTTTAGAAACAAACCCATCTTTCAGCCTCAGTGGTCCCAAATGACAGAAGACTTCAGGCATATTAATGCTTTCTGCTCACAGTAGCCCTGTGCTGCCATGATTTGGAATGGCAGGAGGTCAAGATGAACAAACAGGACATGGAAGAGCTTGTGGGAACTTCTGCTTGAACCTCCCAAAGCAGACTCAAGGTTGGAAATACAATCTCCTTCTCACAGCCCTGGTAAGTCCTAGACACGTCTTCTGGGCCAGTGGTGCCCTGGAAGGGGGAAAAAGGAATGGAAGAGGACCAGAAAGGCTGATTGACCTGCTATTGTTGTATCACTTTGAGGTAGAAGAACGAATGGAGAAAACTGCCTCTTTTTAAATGCCGAAATAAGTCCCAATAATTTTATATATTTCTCCTCATTTTACAGCATTAGCTGTGAGTACTTTTAATGAGTCTTATGAAAACCTCTTTTGGTATGTGGGGAAGTTATTAAGCCTCCTACAAAGGGATTTTATGGTTTTAATTATAAACAGGTAATGGAGTCTATGTAAAAATTACCTTTTGACTTTGCAATAAAACCCATTCCCCCCAAGGTAAGATCTCCATAAAGAGAGAATTACACAGCAAGGGAATGGAGAAGTCAGCTCCGAAATCACAAGGTGCCTGCACAACAGGAGCTTTCAAGATGCCTTAGGCATCCATCAACCTTAGTCTGTGTGTCTGTCTATCTGTCTGTCTGTCTGTCTGCTGCAGGCCAAGGAAACACAGAGGGCAGTGCAAGGTTGCAGGGATGCTCGGACTACCTCACTGCGTTGCATTAGAGCAGCCTCAGGACTTATTTAACTCTGTTATTGGTCACATATAGACCACCCAAAAAATGCAGCTGGAGACTGACATAGCAGAGGGGTGGAACAGCTCTGCTTCCTGCCTTTGAGCTGTGCAGTGAGCTGCCATGGCTGAAAAGATTCCTTTTTTATTTTACCTGGATAATATTCTTAGACTTATCCACTCTGGCTTTCCCACTGGTCTTTGCCCACTCGGCAGCAGGAATCTCTTGAATCTCATCCATGGAGAAGCCCCTGTGCAGGAAAAGCTTTACCTTTCAGTATTTGTCACTGTGAAGAAGTAAGAAGGACTTTTTTGCTAGTTCAGTTGTGGAGAGGTTGGGCAAGGTTTGGGCTGTCAGTACAGCCAAGGCTCTTAGCCACCACCACCCTGTCCCTGTCTTGAAGGAACGACAGTGTTTTGCGTCCTGATGTGAAAATCAAGTCTTTCTGGTTATCATAGGATGCATTTTCTTGGCAGTAAGACCTTGGGCTGGCGTTCAGCCCTAAGCTCAGCCATGCTGGTCCTGCAGACTTCTAACGACCTTGAGTAAGTCACTTAATTTTCCCTTGCCTCCTGATTTCTCCCCTCTTCCTTCCTCCTCCTCTTCCTTCCTGTCCATAAGGAGGTAAAGTCTTTGATGAATGGGATGTCTTTTAGCATAAGGTCAAGTGATTCAAAGAGACCGAGTTAGTGTGACTTAATGAGTTAATTATGTCACTTGTCTGTCAGCAAGAACTGACTGTACGTGTGCTCTTAGCTGGCTCCTGCTAGGAAATAGAGCACATTGCTTTAAAACCCTATAAATAGAGTTGCTCTGGCCAAGAGTCTACTGCACTAGAAATCAGAAAATAAGTAAAGGCTCCTCAAAGCACAGGCTCTGAAATCAAAACATCTATAGAAAACATGAAACCTCTATTTTCAGACCGCAACGCTGGTGTCCAAACACACTCCTGTCTGCCCTGCAGCAGAGGTCAGCGAGGCCACAGCAGGACCCTGTCTTGCAGCAAGACATCTCCTGGGGACACCAGGTAGGTCCTGCCCTCGGGCCAGTTGGGCGTGGGCGGCGAAGCTAGCAATTCTGTAATAAATCCAGGCAGGTGGCTGGAAACCGTCTGAGTGGTGACTCTTCCAGAGAGATGAGCCCGCGCCATGCTGATGGGCTGCTGGCAGAGAGCAGTGGTGTCACCCACTGTCATCCTGTGAGTGACACCGTTGAGAAACCTTCAGGCTCCTTCCAGGCCTCTGGGCATGAATACAACGCTCCAGTCGAGCTTAGCTATCTATGCCATATACTAGAAGTGGGTAGTTATTTGACTAAGTTGATACACAGTTGGTCAACAGGAGTTTTAATTGCTGCCTCTGAGCTGGAAGAGAGAGGGAAGAAAAAGGTGAAGAGGAAAAAAGCACAGCACTGGAGGTGGTAATTTGCTGCGGTTTAGCTATTCCTGTATATCATTTATAAGGATATATAGACTGTTATGGCTCATCTGTATCCCTCTAATCATTAATGAGGTGCCTTCCATGCCCTAAAGTTGAAGTCATAAAAGTAAAGTGTGTTTTCCACTGCAGGTCCATTTCAGTTCTTTATACAAATGTCCTAGTGCCCTCTATAATGTATTTGCTATAAATCTTGACAGCGTTATTTGTTTTGGTTTTCTATCTAAATGCGGTGTTGAGTGGAAACAGCCTCATTATCTCCCTATTTCTAAAGAGAATTCACTGTCTTTGAAAGGTGCTATATTAACAGCCCTAGAGATAGAAATCCCTGTACGTACAGAAGAGGCACAGCACAGGCAGGCAAATCGAGCCTCCCCCTTCCCCGCTGTCGTGCTCTAAGTGATGAATGAGTGATACTTCTCTTATCTAGCCAGGACTTGTGGGTTCAGCAGCAAGCAGGCTCAGCCACACCTCATCTTTTCCCTTGCTAAGAGCAATGTGGAATGACTTCACCAAATCTAGGGGAGAAGATGTCTGCTTTTTACAAACTGGGTTGTCTCTTTTGACTTTGAGACAGTTAGCTTGTATCGAGCTGGGCCTTGTTCTTGTATTTGTATTAATCATATTGATCACAGCAGTATCTGACAGTTAACTGAGTCTGCACTGTAGCACACTCCCGGACTTTTTTTGAGGTCTCACACCCAAGGTGTTTTGGGGGCTGTCCCTGATGCTTCCTTGCTTTCCTGCATTTTGCTTCCAAACACTCCAGCAAGCTACAGTCCCACCAAGTCAGCATCCGTAACCCTGCTGAAACACCACGGGAAATCTTCAGGTCACATTTGTCAGTGCCTGCAGCACTGCAGCACTTCGATCAGCTCAACCTCCACTACAACTCTCTTAAGTCAGGTGTACAGTTTGGTTTTGAGGAGGTTTAACTCAACTCATCTTGCTATTATTAACAGCTCTAGGAAAGTACAGCTGGTTACCCAAGATTTATAAGATCTAGCTCAAAAGTTAAGTTCTGCTTTGAGGTCTGTCACCTCTTGCAGTCCCTTTCCTTCCTTTCTGAGAAGTCTCTCATTAGGTTGCATATGCTTTCAGCCCTCACTTGTGTGGAAAGCAAACACAGCTATGCAGCCTTGTTCAGACCCCTCATGATGCCTCATGAGATGACAAAACAAGACAGTTCACTGAGAAAGTCCATTGGGGAGCAGGTGCACATGCTGTTGATTTTCATATCCCAGATTTCTTCATCCAAAACTTTTTCTTGGTGAGAAAAGGGATCTGTTACAAAAAAACCCCAAACCTGTTAGAGAGAGAGAATGGAAAAACAGAGAGTAATGAGTAAGTGGGGTTTAGGGTATGAGACCATTTTGACTGTCTTTTTCTTCTGCTAAAGCCTGCCAGTCTCCAAGACAGGAACGTCTCTGTCAGCCCAGCTGTATCTTTGTGGCACGATAAGGATTGCTTTATGCCCCAGAGCCTCCAGAATTGCTTATGGTTGTCTATTTCACTGGAGCTGATAGCTAATCTCCCTCCTACACATACCCAGAGACCCTTCATAAATACGTTTTGGGTATCATTCAAAGTCCTTTGAAACCAAGGAGGGCCTTTCTTTCCATTTCAGTGGGCTTTGGCTATGGGGCTTATCCTTATTTGAAAGCAGGCTTATTTTATTCTTAAGAAATTCTTCTGAACATTCTCAGAAAAGTTTAAAATGATGTTTACACCTCAGACCTCTGCCTGGGAGGTATGATGCTATCATATATCAGCATTGGTTCCATGTTACAGATATTTAAAGAGTTAAAAAGTGGCAAGTGATATTTTCTTTTCAAAAACTCCCATAACAAAGTCCAGTTCAACAAACTGCTCATGAATATGTTTAAATCTTGTTAATCTCGCTGGGAATCCACTACACGTGTTGCTGAATCACAGCCGAAGCACTGACCTCCTGGCTCCTACTTACCCACTAGAAAGGGAAGGGTTTATTTTTCTCTTTCAGTGTTTCAGAGGTTTCAAAAACTTAGTTGTAAGTGTGCAAGGTCTTGTGTCTCTGAGTTGTGAAGCTGGAATCTGGTTTTAGAAGTGCTTTCCCCTACATGTAGTTGACTGAAATCAGTGAACACACTATCTGCTTTCTTCCTCTCATTTTTAGTTATCTTTTCTGGTCTGCAAAAGCATTAGCCCTGTGATCCTCTTTGCAGAGCTGCTTTGGTTCAAAGAAACGCAGATGGATTGGTGCTTTACTTCAAGGGCCAGGTTAGTAGGCAGGAGGAAAGGCACTTCACCTCTTCCCAGGAATTGTTTGTACCATCACAAAGTGCTTCAGCACCTCAGAAAACATTTTGCACCAGATTTTTCTGCCACCAAACTGTACTTGTCTATTTTGATCTTGGCAATTAAGCTTTGTAAAAGTTTTGTGTAGGTATCATCAAAAACTACATCTCAATAGGGAAAAAGCTGCTGTTCCAAGTGGGTGTTTTCCTTTGTCCTCCATCTGCCAATCTTCCTGCTGACAGCAGCCCTGCTCATCAAGAGTCCTCACTTTTACAGAGGAAGCCCAGACACCCTGCTAAAAGGGTCTATTGCGAAGCAAATATCCTTTTTATTTGGAATGATGCTGTCTGTCCCTGTCTGCTGGTTAATGTGAGAGAAGCTATTCTCATGCCCAGAAGTAAATAGTTTATTCCAGCACTTCCATCCAGGTAGGTCGCCAAGTGAGATTTTTTTTGTTAGAGGACAGGAGGCTGAGTGCTAGGCTTTTTTTCTTAATCTCTTTCTTACCCTTCAAATCACCTGACATTCAAAGCAAAACATATCTTTCATAAAAATGGATGTTTACGACTAATGGGCATAATTTTTAAAACAGAGCAATTGCCAGGGACTGCTGAGTGGCGCACCAGATAGGGAAGTTTTTCACAGCTTTGGAGCTAATGAGTTGTAGACATTGGCAAATACCGACTTTTTAAATTAGAGCTACTATAGTTCAAAAGAGACAGATGGCTTTATTTGTGAAAAGGGATTTAAGGACCACACACAGAAGACTCCACAGAAAGACAATGTGTTGTCGGAGACCATATATCATACAACGTGATATTCACAACATTTCAAATTTCAGTTCACTTTTCCTCATTGCCAACCAAATCTGAGGCAGCTGCTTTTTTAAATCCAGGAGTATTTGTGCCTCGAATTTTTGTAACCATATAAACCAAACACAAAACAAGAGGAAACTCTGAGAGGTCACCTTCAGAGCTGGAAATACTGGAGGGTTCACCTTGGGTCTGATTCAAAACCCTTGGAACTCGTTTCTGTTAATGCCAGCTTGCTTCTCTCTGTTACTATCTCTTCCATTCAATACCCATTATCTCAAGCTTTGGAGACTTAAATTTAGTGATCAATACTTTGACTTTTTTCAAGGAGTCCAGCTCAGGGCCACTGAGATGATTTAAGGGAGTGGAACATCTTCCCCATGAGGACAGGCTGAGGGGGCTGGGCCTCTTTAGCTTGGAGGAGACTGAGGAGTGACCTTGTCAATGTCTATATGTAAAGGGTGAGAATCAGGAGGAGGGAGCCAGGCTCTGCTCAGGGATGTCCAATGACAGGACAAGGGGCAGTGGGTGCAAGGTGGAGCAGAGGAAGTTCCATCTGAACACAAGGAGAAACTTTCTCACTGTGAGGGTGGCAGAGCCCCGGGACAGGCTGCCCAGAGAGGCTGTGGAGTCTCTGGAGACATTAAAAAAACCTGCCCAGATGCGTGTCTGTGTGACCTAATCTATGTGATCCTGCTCTGGCAGGAGGTTGGACTAGATGATCTTTTGAGTCCCTTACCTTCCAACCCCTAACCTTCACAGAATCACTGAATGGCATGGGTTGGAAGGGACCCCAAGAATCATAGAGCTCCAACCCCTCTGCCACAGGCAGGGACACCAACCTCAGGTCGCCGAGGGCCCCATCCAACCTGGCCTTGAACACTTCCAGGGACGGGGCACCCACCCCCTCTCTGGGCAGCCCCTTCCAGCCCCTCGCCACTCTCTCTGTGAAAAACTTCCCCCTAATATCTAATCTGAACTTTCCTTCCTTTAGCTTTATGTCCTGCCATTTTCTACCCTTTTAACAAGCTGATTCCCCTCCTGTTCCTCTGCTCCCTTCAGGGACTGGCAGGCTGCAGTGAGGTCCCCCCCCAGCCTTCTCTTCTCCAGGCTGAACCAGCCCAGCTCCCTCAGCCTCTCCTCGTAGGGGAGGTGTTTCAGCCCTCTAATCATCCTCGTGGCTCCTCTGACCCCTCTCCAACAGTCCCACATCTTTCTTGTATTGGGGCCCCAGCTCTGGACACAGGACTCCAGCTGGGGCCTCCCAAGGGCAGAGCAGAGAGGGACAATCCCCTCCCTGTCCCTGCTGCCACCCCTCTCCTGATGCAGCCCAGGATACCATTGGCCTTCCAAGCTGCAAGAGCCACTGCTGGCTCATGTTAAGTTTCTCATCTACCAGAATGCCCAAGTCCTTCTCAGCAGGGCTGCTCTCCAGGAGCTCTTCTCCCAGTCTGTATCTATGGCTGGGATTCCTCCAGCCCAAGTGCAACACCTTAAAAAATAATAGTTCCAGGAACCTTCTGTGATTCTGTGTGATTCTGTGATCAGGTTCTTCTTACGTAACATGCAAGGTATTTGGAGCGCAGAATTCCTCAGTTGAAAGGTTGCAGTGGCCATTTGCTAGTGTTGTATTCAGCCATCGCTTTAAAAGCAGATTGCAGAGATTCCAGTTGCTGTTGTTTCAGCAGAACTCTGAGCAGTAATGGGTAACAGTATGTGGTGTTGGGAACTGAGCAGGGGTAAAGCCATTCTTGTTCAGGAGCAGCTGCGTGGTGACAGCACGGAAGAGAGATCAGAAACTGGTACAGAATGGTGTAGACATCGACAGCTTTTTCATTCATCCAGAAGACATCCAGATCTGGGCCAGGCTGCACAGATTCAAGTGGGAATGAGCCCCACTGCTACAAAAGCCACTTCCCTGTAGAGAGATAGGGGATGCGATAGCACAGCAATGGCCATGGTATAAAATCTGTGCTTGATTTCAAATGAGGATCAAATCACAACCCAGAATGGTCCGTGGCTGTTCATGTTCTAAGGGGACAAACTCCTCATAGGGGAAGATTTTTCTCCTCTTTCCCAGCCTTAAGAACAATCTCCTTCCTGTCAGCACAGCATATGTCTCCTCTGCTCTGCTCTTATCAGAACAGAATACAGAATGGAAGCAATTTCCAGAAAGCACAGCAAGAACTCAGACAGGAAGAAGTGCATGGCATGGGGAAAAAATATCCCAGCAGTTACTTGGCTGTCCTGAATGTAGTGTGACAGCTCGGATATTCATCACATCCATACTGATCCAAACAAGGAGGCAACTTCTGCACCTTTAGGTATATGAGGTGCATCATTTATACGTCTTGCAGCCTTTGTATGTGAAGTGCTACCTTTACATCTCCTTGTTTCAGTGCCTGTGTCTCTTGGTTATGTCCATGAATCAGAGTCTCTGGCAATTGGATTACTGTTTGGGGCTATTTGAATGACAATTGGTTGTGTAAATTATCTTTTGATAATTTTTTGCCATCCTGAGCAATGTACACCACCACAAGAAGAACTGCTGAGGTTCTGCCAGTAGCCTGTTCTAGCCAAAGCAGGATTCTTTTCTCACCCTAATCCAATGCAATCCTGTCAGTCAAGCACAGAACTACCTTAAGTCATCAGCTTACATTGCTTTTCCCGTGCTGCCAGGCAGATGTATCCTGAAGAAAGCACCTGCAGAGCAGAGATTGGAGCTTCTGTACCTCGATCTCCTAATTGCAAAGGAGCTATCTATGTCCTGGCAGTCACATCTGTGCACCCAGGAGATGGTGGCTACCACTGCACGCTGCTGCAGAACCCTGAGCACCCATCGCAGGGCCATTGTCTGTAGCTGCATATCCTTCATGGATCGTCATAGCTGGAGCCACCATCTACTGGCAGTGCCTGAGGTAGAGCAAAGATCTGGTTTATGTTTTAAGAGAGCTTGTTCTTCTAGGCTTACCAACAGCTCCAGAAAGATTTACATTTGTGGGTTTGAGGTGGAAGATCTTCATTTTCAAAATCCTGCTTTCCACCTAGTCAGCATGATGGAAGCGTTACAGCCACCTTAGGGCAATGACAGACAGACAAACCCATAGTGTCTGCTGCTAATTAAAGAGCACTTAAAAAGTCCTGGGCTGAATGATTAATATTCTGTAAGAAAGCAGAATTACTCTGTAGATCTCCCCATTGGAAAACAAGACTCGACACCACAGGGGCAGACAACAAGCTGCAAGCTACTGTGGAAGGAAAGGTCTGCTGTGTTTGACATTCTGTAATCTTTAAGTGAAGCGTAATTTAGTTGCTAAATAAGAGCTGTTACTGCTTTAACGTTAAGACCAATGCAACTACTGACACTAAATGCAGCTAGGGATACAGGCAGGAATAAGGAATTGCAGACCAGCTTAATTTCCAGCAAAACATAAGACGGGGGGGGGGGAATATTTGTTTTAGGATTATGAAATTGCAGTTGGTTTTGCTTCCTCTTTTTTTTCCCTTTTTTTTTTTTTTTTTAAATTACCAAGATTGCTGCAGAAGAGGGTAAATGAAGATAAGTGGCTGACTCAGGCATTCTGAAATTAGCGCTCGAGCTCTCTGTTGTAGCCTGTCATTACTCTGTGGACTTGCAAAGCAAGAAAAAATGAAAGAATTAAGTGAAGATGCCATTGAAACAAGCTGTTCAGTTATGGGGGCTAAAAACCAGCTTGTTTTTATTGGCCCTTGTGCGTTTTTATTTTGGTACTCATTTTTTGATGTGCAAGGCATAGCTCTCCAGAGAGGGAGAAAATAGATATAGGAAGTATGTACTGACCTCTGCCTAGTATTTAGACTTTGTACATGCCTTACTATGTTACATGGAGTTATTTTATACTAATAATATAGGAATATCTTAGATTTATATAGCACCTTTCTATTCCCATAGATTCTAAAGCACTTCAAAACCAGCAGGACTTAATTGTGCTTTTATGCACTCTTGACTTCAGGGGAATTACTCTTGATTTACACTAAAAATATACAAGAATTGGTTGTCTTCCCTTTGGACCAGAGCTAAGAGGAACCACAGCAATTATGAAAGATCGCTTAGAAGCATGATAAGCCATTTAGGACAGAGAATGAAAATGAGGTTTTTTGGTGTAGCAGAAGAGAATATTATATAAAAGCAGACTATTCTAAGCCACAACTGGAATTTGTTTAGGAGCTGTGGTTCAGAACCATTTCATTCAAAGCATCTCTTAGTCACAGAAACACAGAATCATTAAGGTTGGAAAAGGCCTCCAAGATCATCCAGTCCAACCGTCCCCCTACCACCTATATTACTTACTAAGCCATGTCCCTTGGTACTTCATCCAACCTTTCCTTGAACACCCCAAGTCTTAAGTGGCCAGCCTTGGTTAAGCATTTCATGGGAGCGAGGGCACTTTTGTACAGCACTGCAACTAACAGTCATCTCATATTCAGCAGGTTTCACCGCCAGTGTCCCTCCCTGAGTGGGTAATACCTACGTGGACCTTGGAAGGCATAAAACTCATTTCTAGCAAAGCGTAAGTCTCTGTGATGCAGTCTTTGAAAACAACCTGACATCTTTTTCGTTAATCTATGAAGCCTGTGTGTTCTACAATGTATAATAGAGAGATCTACATCTTCTGAAGAGGATGGTACATATTGCACTCTGAGAACTGTGTCCTCAGCTGGCAAAGGAATTTTTTTTCCATCAAAACATTTTAAAAAAAGTTTTCCATCTTTGCAAAACTTGATGCTTAAAAAAGTCTGTACCAAACTACTCAATCCACAAAGAACTATTAATTAGAAATCAGAATCCATTCTGATGTTTGAAAATGTTTTACTGTTTTAAACTTCCCTTAATGTATTTTTTTCTTCCCCCTTGATCTTTTAAATGGTACAGTGCAAATAACATTCAATCAACCCACAATAGAGGGGAAAAATAATCTAATTGGTCCTTCATATCGTTTAGATATTCAAGCTTCCTGAAAATGGAACAATTTTGATTAGAAACACTTCTATTTTTTTAACTCCTAAAAAGTCTGTAATTGTGTCCCAAGTGTGGAAATACCATTTATTCTCTTTGAATGTTTGATCTTCATAACCAGGAGAAACTAATTCCTTCCTTCTCTACCAACTCAGCTGTGGCACAAAGAAGAGCTGAGGGCTTCCAGCTGCGGGAGGAAACACACCAACACATCACTGCTGTGCTCAGAGCTGGGCTTTGCCTTCTGACCCCCAAGCACTTACATCCATGAGAAGAGCAAAGCGAGGAGGAGCTGCAAGTTTCAAGGTCTACAGCTGGTCTCCAGGTTGTCTCTACCATTGCCTCAGCTCTGCTACATGGGTTTTTTGGTTTTATAAAGATGGAAATGTTGGCAGCAGGACAAAAGATGGCTGAAATTGGATGGAGGTGCTAAAGGTTAATGGAGTAATGGCATTCCTGTGGGCAGATCCTGCATTGCCTTGCTTGTGCAGTTTTTGGTTTGAGCAATACTTGTCCCTGGGAATTATATTTTTTCATAAGCTTAGCTTTATACAGCTGCAAGCTTGAGAAAACATATGGGTTTGTTATTAATAAAGGACATAGATGCTTTCAGGACCTCCTGGGCTGGACCTGCCCCCTCCCCTGCAGAGAGCAGTTAGCAGTTACTGCATCAGCAAAACCTTCTGAGCTGGGCTGTGATAACCACAGCTGGGCTCACCTTGTGTGTCCACATGGAGAGAGCTGTTGTTTCAGCTAAGACAACATCAGCAGGTATGCCAGGTGCCTTGCCTTGCGCCAGAAGAAGACAACCTGAGGCCAGCCTGCCCGGTGCCCAGGTGGGTGAGGGTTCACTGAGGTTAGTGGGAGGTAGTGGAGACTAAACTTCGAATTGCAGACACAAAACATCAAATAGGCTGAGATACCCACAGCTGCTGGGAAGGGAATAAGTTGAGGAGTCATCAGCATATGACACATCCCCTTAAACTGCAGTGAGTGAAGTACGTGCCCTATCCCATGAACAGGGCAATAGCTCCATCCAAGATAATATAGGGGGGCATCTTAGGTTTGGCTTGCATGCCAGGCAGTCATTACATCTGAACAGCTTCCCTCTCTGTTCCTGACCCCTTCTTTTGTTGTAGGGCCCCAGGTGTTGAAGCAGTTTTGTCCAGGCATCCATAAGTCCAGCCAAGAAACAGAAAAAGTGTGAAAGTTGGGATTCCATCTTCTCTGAGGAAATTACTAACGATCTGCAAAGCAGCACAAGAAATGAGAGCGAGTGGCTGAGGGCAAAGTGCTCTGGCTATTTAAAAAATGTACTTGTTTGTTCTAAAGGCTGAAGTGGTGCTTTAGAGAGAAATAAAACAAGGATGAGGAAGCAGTAATAAACCAGGACTGTTGTGCAAGCGAACAGTCACCTTCCCAAAGGAGTACTTACAAGCCCTACTGATGTGTGACGGTGCTCCTTGTCACTCAGTGCTACCAGCTATTGTAATAAAGGTGGCCTTGTAATGGCTGGATGGAGCTCCTGGCTGGGGTAATGACTGCACTTGTTCAGCCCTCCTGGGAGAAGATTTGCCTTGGACCTACAAGGGTCTTGGTCTAAGTCTGCTTCTTCCCACTTGCTGTTTATTGATCTCCAAGGAGAAAACTCCACTCAGGGTATTAAGGGTCATTTCTCACTGCCAGATAGTTAAATGGCACAGGGCAAGTGGTAAGTGTGAATGGAAGAAAGGCTTTAATGAGTGCCTCACACTTGAAATGCAATGGTTCTTCACAAATGAAAGGGATGCTCATCTCAGCTGAGCAACTCTTGAACCTCTGGCATTGCACTATTTTGTGTCAGATGTGTCATTGAATTCAGAGGTGAGTTGTTATAAATGGCCTGGGAACCACATAGGATGCAATAGCGTTCCTGAAAACAAATTCAACTTAGAGGTAGTTTTAAGTACAAGCTGAACTTGCTCTCAGGAAGCATTTACATGTGAATTCTGCCAAAATTTATTTCAGGGCACGATAAAGAATTTGATCTCTTTTTATGCTGAACATCAGTATTAAAAGAAATTGGTAGACATAAATGTATTGAGCTGCTGCTTTTCCTGAAAACACCTGCTTTCACTGGGTATCAAATCAAACTGGCTTGCTCCAGGCAACTCAGCCTCCCATTTATTTCACATAGCTGAGAAGGGCAAATGTGTTATACTCTTGCTCAGAGCTCTTACTGTCACATCTTTGTCCCAGGAATGACTTAGAATGGGAAAGAAGCCTTGATGTCCAGAGCCCATGTGAGAGAAGCCTCCAAACCCCAGGTAAGCCCTTGGTCTGGCATCAATTTCAAGCTAGTCCTCTGATGCTGAGAAAGCATGAGCATGTCCTGGTTGAGGTATCTCTCCCTCTCCATTAGTTGCAGAAGGAGCCTAGGTGACTTAAGCAAACTGTTTAAAGTGGCTAAAGTTATTTGAGATGACTCTGTGCCCTGGGAAGGTCTTAATGGCTTTCCTGAGCTTTGGCCAGGCTCTCAGAAAATAAATGTAACATCCTGGAATGATGTGTTCACAGCTGTTTTTTGCCAATGATAGCAATCATCTGCATCTTGTGTAGAGGGAAAAAACATTTCCCTGTTATTCCTACTACATGGTTGAAATAAATCCTGGGGTTTCTTTAGCCTTCCTGGTGTTATGGAATATATTTTTCCACATCTGGATGTGCCAGCTTAGCCTGTCTTTAGGTACCAGGTCATGTTGTAGAAGAAATTCCGGAAGTTTCCTTGACTGATGTTCTAATAAAGAAGGGAAATTGTTTGGTTGCTTGTTTTTCTAATTTAGAGATACATTGGTGTTCTACAGGAACACAGAGTTATAGTGACGCTTCAGGTTGACTTCTTAGGTAGTCTTTATCAATATTTTTCTTGAACAGCTCCTAAGCTTCTTAGTTATCCTTGGGATACCTCTACAAAGGGAAACTGAGTCACAGTGAGCCCGAGTGTCTTGTCTTAAATTATATGAGGATTCTGAGGGAGTTGGAAATTAGTCTCAAGTCTGTGTAGTTCCCTAGCCACTGAGCATTCCCTAACCTTCCCATAGCATTTTGGGACAAGGCTATAGAGCGCTGCATGATTCCTAATAAACTAGTGAGGCTCACAGTACTTCTGCTCACAGAGTGCTCCCCTTGGAGGTGCTTTGGCTGGGATTCAACACTAAGATTTTCAGAGGTGATTACCTATTTCTGGTGCCTTGGGGTTAACAAAACAAATTCAAGAAGTAGCAAACCTAAATCTTTCTCCTCCTCCAGAGGACAGAACCATTCCCTTTTCCACAAGTCCCCATTCATTATTGTTGTTAAAACCATTATCGAGAAACCAGCTGGGAGTTCACATGTTTTTCACTCCCTCTCTCTTCAATCCGGGTTGAAGAGGGCATGGATGGAACATCTCCTCTTTATTGCTGGAGCCTATGGAGAATTTAAACAAATTTTTTTTGATCAAGTGGTTTTGTATGCATAGGAATGATAATGCTCCTCCTGAAATATTATAAACATAATTAAAAGAACTCCCAGAAGAAGAGAGTCAGCAATTTTGGGGAAAAAAAAATTCAACCTTATGTAAACAATAATGTGAAAGGGCAGAAGAGAGACTTCCAAGTGGTTTAGTTTGTGTTGTCTCTGTAGTATTTCTGCTTGTAGAAAAAAGATCCTGTAAACCACTGCTTCTCCACATGGATGCTGCACAGCTATGCTTTAAACAGTTGAGTGTTCAATGGAAGATTGAACAAAATGTAGTTTTGTCTCGTTCATCCACAGTTAGGAGCATCATACATCTGCACTGTCTTAAGGAGGTATAAACTTATCTTCATAGCTGCTTGCTTCAGAGAAAAAGCTTTGTGTGAGGAGGTTGCAACACCTGATCCCAGCGCCTGGACATCCCTCATTTTATTAGGCAGGAAGATGACCTTCAGCTGTTTCCCCTTTCTCCTGCCATCAGCTTCACATGACCACTTATTCATGTGTCCCCATAGCTTGCAAATAATGCAGAAGGATGTTCTCAGGCATCTCTGATGATGCAGACCCTATGCCTGCCTAGGTTGCTGCTTATGGGCTCTGCTGAAGGTGCACTGGGGCCATGGGGAAAGGACCAGACTGAGATCCTAGGGCAGTATCTTTATACACTGAACCTGATAGCAAAAGTGACTCTGGAGTAGGATTTATCATCTATGTTTATATAGTTGTATATAAACAATCACACTTGTAGTCAATCGGATGGATAATGGATGAAACTTTTTTCCCCCTTGGGAAAACTTATGTGACTTAAACTTGGTGACCAGCAAATCCCTTGCAGAAATGAACTTTGCTCAATCTGCATTCAACTGGTATAGCATAATGGGTCTGCCAATTTAGTCATACATCTGATATTTGCTAATGTGCTTTGATTTATTGTCTTTCTCCTATTACAGTGAAGCTGTATTTGTGTATGCTTTATTTCCTCCCCACTCCCTAGCATGCACAGTTCCTGCTGGGCTTTCACAAATTAATCTTTGATATTTTTTTCCTTGTGTCTTGTGCAAGCAGAGAGCACCATCCATCTCGTTTGGAAATTGGTTATGCTCCAGCGTCCTGCTCTTCTTTCTTTCCCTCTTTCCTGCTCCCCATCCCATGGTGCTTTCCAGTGGGGAGATGTGTGTGTGTGCACACGCATTGACCCCAGCCGTGTGTCTCTAATGCCCAGCACAGCAGGGGGCTGCAGGAACAGGCCACCGAGCATTTGTGGTCCAGTATCTTGATGAAGCACACACTCATTGGCCTCTCTTCTCTGATTTTTTTAATATATATTCTTTTTTTTCCCCTCTCTGCATCTGGCATGAAAGGCCCTGAGCCACACAGAAATGAGCTGTCACCTCTCCACTCATCAGCAAAACAATTTAATTGACCCTAGCCAGTCTGACAGATGATCTTAAAGAAGAGAAACCAGTCATGCTCTCTGGGACCCCAGGCCAAGCTTGGACCCACCAACCTAAGAGAGGCATCATGCAAGCCTACCAGGTTGTGCTTAGCAGTTCCATGTGTTGAACATCCAGGGTGCTGTGCAGGGAATTACACTGATTGTACACCTTGTGTTTTGGGGGGTGGGGGTGCCCCAAACCTACTCTTGGTTTAAATATTTGTGCCCTGGACTTAGATACTGAGATGAATTTTCAGAGGATGCTCAAAAGGAATCACAACTGAGGACAGATTTAAATTTGCATGCAATTGTCTTTTTGCTTGTATAAAATCCAAGGAATAACAATATCTAGAGAATTGGCCTTGCTATCCTGCTGCTGTTGTTCTCTTCAAATAACATGAATACAAATGGTTGTTATGCATGAATACAAGTACCTAAAATAGGTATGGGACATTGTCAGCTCCATCCTGGCTGTCCCAGGAATGGAGGAAGTATATATAAAGGCAGTAATAAAAGCTTTAATTATGTCAGACATGTTTGAAAGCTAGCTTCACAAAATGATTTAATGGAAGGATTTGGATGCTGGATAACTTTTTCCTGACCCTTTTTAGGTGCACTAACTGAGAGAGGGATAATCTAATTTAAGTGATTCTGCTTAATTCACTGGAAACCATACGATCCACCACTGCGACAGCTCTTTTAAATGGCTCGTTCCATTATCCCAAACAGTCTGGGACCCCTGGTGCACGGTCTAGAGCAGATCCCAGGCAGCAACAGCCAGCAAGACTATTTCCCAAAGCTGCTGGAATTTTTATGATTGCTGTATTTTAAACTACTTACAAACACACTGTTAATCTGCTCCCAAATACACCTATGTTTTAGGATCAAGATAAGTGCATTTGAATGCAAATGGGAGTAATGCAATGCAAATTGCTTTAATGAAAATGAGTCTGCTTCTTTAAAAGCTTGTGCATTGCTGAAAGAATACAGGTTAAGATAACTTCTCAGCATACGCTGCATCATGAGTCTGCTTTCAGAACTAGACACTTGCCAAGGAAGACACATACAATACATTAAACAGAGGAAAGCACAGTGAAAGGGAGTAGTAAAGGGAATAAAGCTGGGATGAAAAAAAGGAGAAAGAAAAGTGAGAGGGAAATAGAATGCTACAGGAATCAGCAGAAGATTAAACTTCTATTTGGTCACAAAAGAAGAACAAACTGCATCGGTGCAGTTGAGACACAGAAGTATTTATACACATTTAAAGAAATACAAAGTTGAGAAGGAATGGCTAAGACAACAATGGTTTGGAATGAAAATCTTGAGGCCCATTCTGTCCCAGGACTGATCCTAAATTGAGTGCGATGGATTTCCCTCCAGCCTTCACAAGTAGAAGGACCTTTCCCTGGAGTGCTGCGTGAGGAACTGTGGCTGTATTGGGAACTTGATCCTCTCCTTAGTCTTGTGGTGGATGCCGTCTCTGAAATGCAACTGTGAGAGAGAGAATCAACACCCCCATCATGCCCCTTGCCCAAATCCAGAATTAATCCATTTGACACCAAGTGAACCGGGGTCTTCATAGGGAATGCAGGAGGGATGTGGTGTGGCCACTGGTTAGCAAGAATGTTCTTGTCTCACCAACTCACCCTGTAAAGGAGAAGCAGAGAGGGGAAGAAGCAGCCCTGTTTGCCCCAGTGCCTTTACTGGGACTCTTGGTCCTGTTCCATGAAGCACTAAAGCTCCTGTGTCACCCCACTGACTTCTGTGAAAAGGATGTCAAATTTTCCTTTTACTTTGCAGTTTAAAATCCAGTGATCAAACAAACAAATCCAGCGTGTGTGGAGAAACTATCAGAGAGAAAGAAGGAAGGCACGCTCCAATTCCTGCTCCAGATGTTTCCCTCCTCCTGCTATTTGGCTTCTGCTCTCCCTAAGCACCACAGGTTAATCTTCTACAGTAAAGTAACAAAACTGAGGTGGCAGCTGTTGCCAACACCTCTCTGCACAGGCCTGGAGAAAGAAGTCTGCTCACATGTCTGTAGGGTGTGGACAATGCCAGTCTGATTTACCAATACTGGGGTTACATCTCTTTGAGGGAATGGGCCTGTCAGTGCCAGATGGGACAGAGAGGCAGAGGCAAAGACAGTGGAAAGCCATGTGGCATCGTGGTGTGGGGTGGCGTTCTGCTCTACAGCTACATGGAGCTGGGCTGCAGAAAGGAAAAAGGAAAGGTTAGAGGTTGGATCGCAGCAGGGTTGACGCGAACACACTGCCCGTGGGAGCTGCAGCACTGGCAGTGCCCTCGGTCCCTTGCTCTGTCTCTTTGTGGTGCACTGTACCTTCTTCAGGCGTTGGGCCTGTCCTGCTGAAGAGTTGGGCTGGGTACAGCAATGAGATTGAGGCATAGCATCAGAGGAGGGACACTTAGTGGTTCTTCCTGAACTTAAATAATTGATTAGGGGACTACCTGTGACAGCCAGTGTTTGACTTGAAAGACCCCGGTGATAATTTTCAGACCCTATTTGCTAATCATTAATTCCCTCCACTGATCAGTTTTATGATCCATGCTTTCAGCTTTGTTCCATATAAAATGGATGTAAAGTGGCCTGATAGAGGGCACGGTCCCAGGGCTATGCAGAAACCCATGCTCTGTTCTCAAATTACTTGTCTGGAGGTGATCAAATAACTTTGTGGCTCTCTGCCCCAGTGTGCCCATCTGTAACTGAGGGGTATGAGGCATGCTGCATGGCTCTAACATGCTGCTGGAGCCCTGGCTGAAAAGCACTGTACCATGCAGGGAACCATTACTGTCATTATGAAGTTTATACTCTAATACAGGGCCAAGTCGGTACAAAACACCTTTGTGAGTCTGGTATTAGACCTTCATTTAAACCTGGATGGCTTCCTGTGGACTGGTGTACTGGAGGTTGAGCAGAGGGCTCTAAGGGTCTCAGTGGTTAAAGGTCAGTCCTGGTTTTGGTAGCCTTATGTCCTCTCTCAGCTTCCACAGTGATGTATTTTAAATACCTGGTTTGCTTTGTATGTACGTAGAAGGCACCAGCGCAGGAGCAAAGGAAAGCAAAGGCCAGCAGGTTGAGGGAGGTGATTTTGCCCCTCTACTTCATTCTTATGAGACCCCACCTGGAGTACTGTGTCCAGTTCTGGAGTTCCCAAAATAAAGGCATGGAACTGTTGGAGAGGGTCCAGAGGAGGGCCATGAAGATGATTAGAGGGCTGGAACACCTCTCCTATGAAAACAGGCTGAGAGAGTTTGGCTTGTTCAGCCTGGAGAAGAGAAGGCTCCAGAGGGACCTTATAGTGCCTTTCCAGTACATGAAGGGAGCCTGCAAGAAAGCTGGGAGGGTACTTTTTAGAAGTGATAGGACAAGGGGGAATGGTTTTAAATTGGAAGAGGGTAGATTTAGATTGGATATTAGGAAAAAATTCTTCCCTGTGAGGGCGGTGAGGCCCTGGCACAGGCTGCCCAGGGAGGTGGTGGCTGCCCACTCCCTGGAGGTGTTCAAGGCCAGATTGGATGGGGCCTTGAGCAGCCTGGGCTGGTGAGGGTGTCCCTGCCCATGGCAGAGGGGTTGGAACTTGATCTTTGAGGTCCCTTCCAACCCAAACCTTTCTATGATTCTATGAAATACGTGTCTTTTCTGTCTGACTGACCTTCTTAGGTTGACTGGGAGAAGGAAGATGCAGAGCTGGGAATGAAGAAGGCCTGTTCCCCACAGGGAGGAAGGCAGTGAGGTCCCCTCTTCACCCTGGCCTTTCTGCTTTGTCCACTTGGAAAGCAGAACAAGGCAGGATGGCGGGTTATCAGAGCCAGCAGCTTGCAGAGCTATCCCTGAGACAAAGGGCAAGAAACTCAGATTTAGGTTGTGACAGATATGTAGGCAGACTGGCTGAACACTGCTCTCTGCATTCCAGCAGTGATTTGCTTAAAGATGCCTTAGCAGTGGATGTATGAAGAAGCCTCAGAGAACCATCACCACTAGGAAAATGGAAAGCCACTTCCCAGCACACCTTGCTGTGGGTCTCTGCCTCCACCCTGGACTCATTTGGCTCCCTCATGTTGAAAGGAGACAAACCAAACCCTGGATGCCTTTGCAGGAGGCTTGGTGCAATCTTGCTGCTTCTCTGTGCCAGGTTAGTGTCAAATCAGTCTTAGTGGATTACACTGGCTTAATAAATGCAATCCCATTTCCTTCAGTTCCAAGGCTACAACCCAGTTATTGAGAGCAACTTCTGTAGCTCAGGATGGAGACATATTTTACTGGTGCTGGGTGTCATAGACTTAGTCCCTACTATCATTCATCCTGGGCTTCTCAAGCAAGACCAGGATGTGGTGTTTTAACAACTGGCAGGCTCGTGCAGACAGATGCTCTGGCCTTGCATCCTCATCTCAGTGCTTCCCTCCACTCCCTATCTCATGTACCAGGAGCAGCGAGTGAGCACCCAGCACTGCCTTTTAAATGTCAGTGCCAGGAACAAATGCTCCATCTCTTGGGAGGCACTGAGCCCACCTTCAGACCTCTCAGCCAGCTCAGGACATTCTCCAACCCTTTTCATTCTTCTTTTTTTAATTGCTTTGTGCCTAAAGGTGAGTATGGAGACATTGGTGACAATAGAGCTGGCTGTCCTGCTCCTTCCAGCTCTGAATTACTGACAAACTGATTGGTGAAGGGAGACTGAAGACAGATTCTTCCAAAGAGTTTACCTTAAAAACACTGATAACTGGGCAGCGAAATTGCACAGATTTCTAGCCATTTTTTTCCAGGCCCTTTGCTGCCCAGAGGACACAGCTGGAAAACCTGGGAGCCTGGAGCAAGGTGCTGTGGGCTGAGACACGCAGCAGGTCGGTGCAGATGAGGACAAGGGCTCCCATTCCCCCACTGCTCTGGCTGGCAGCCTCAGCCCTGCTTGCTGCCTATGCTGTGGAAGCTGAAAGCTCTGCCCTGGAGTCTGCTATGGGAATCCACTCCTGCAGGGTCAGAAGTCCTGGAGTAAGATAATCCAGGCTGGTATCAGTTTTCTGCTCTGTTGGGTTTCCCTGTAAAGCCATTACTGAGGATTAAGATGAATGCTTTCTCACTAGAGCTTTGTGTTGAGGCAGATTCCCCATCCATGTTGAGATCTCTGGGGCCAAATCTCCCTGGTTTACAGATGTCCCAGAGACATTAAGAGCAACATGGGGAGTGCAGGAGAAGGAATGAAACTCTTGTATTTCTTTTTTCTCCTTGTTGTCAATTAAACAGGATTTATGTCTTATTTCTCTGTTCTGTAATTACCCCCCGGGATTTATTTCAGATAGCTCAAGAAAACAATATACCTCCAGAACTTTCTAGCTGCTGAGAAGAGTTATTGCTGTACCTCCTGATTGTCTAGCAAAAAACAACTCCTTTCATTATTTGCTTCACCTTACTGAAGCAGAAGAGGGTCTCCATTGTGATGTTGTTCTCTTTCAGGTTACATAAGAAATGGCCCTGGACATGTCAGGTACAGTGATGTTCTAGGACAAATTTAATCACAGATCATAGAGTACTAATTAACCCTAGTGCACGTCACAATGTGATATCTCAATGTGATATCTCTCTAGCCTGCAGAGTTAGACTCATCAGTGATGAGTGAAGGCCAACCTGTTGTTTCTGATGAAATACTCACTAATGATGGTCTGATGCTATGGGCTTTTTTTTTTTTTTTTCATTTTGTGTTCATTTCAATAATTAGAAAAAGAGATATTTTATTTTCCTGCTTAAACTGGGAAACATGGGATTGACTGGCACTTTAGTAGGATATGTGGTTGCTTGAATTCTGAAAGCTGAGGGGTGGGAAAGGGGCAGGTTTGCATTTAAAGGAAGGCTTGACACAAAAAAAAAGGGAGAGATATTGACATAATTTAGGTAGCACATGCTGTAAACAAGCTGCTACACTTTTCTTCTAATAATTTACATACATTTCTCTGCTTAGTGCAGTCTGTGTATTCTCCTCATCAGAGACAAAGCCAATCATTCTGACTTGAGGGCTTTCTCACACACATTTCTGCCAGATTCACCCTGAACTTTGGGTCTGATGAAACCCCATATCCAGTCAAGCTCTGCTGAAATCTCCAAGGGTTTAATGCAAGATACCAAATTGGCTTGTTTTATTCATATGTAGCTTTGCTTCACATAGCTCAGCCTGAGTTTGCAGACAGATTTGCTTCCAGCACAGTTCTTTGGGATTGCAGGTTAGCTCGAGGTCGTGCAGGTCTGCTGCTGGAGAAGCTAACATGCTGGAAAAGAACATACCCAGTGGGAATGTGTAGCTTCTCCCCAGAAATGCAGACAAGCAATGCTGCCTGCAGCCATCCCACCCATGAAAGAGGAGGTGATAGAGGTGATTGTGGGTAAAAATGATTGGACAGTCACCCCAAGTAGGGTCATCCAGGCATAAAAGCAATTCCCAATGCTCCCTTAGGTGATGCTGGACACTCTGATGTGTTAAGTGCATTTACCCAGAGGGACACTTTGGCCTCAATACCTTGGACAGAACCTAAAGGAGATGTGTAGATTCTTTCATCCCTTTAAGGAGCGGTGTTGGTACCAAGGTGGGACTGGCACAGGTACTTGTTAGTACTGATGCTGCATTAGTCCTAAGGGAAGAGAAGACAGGTTTGTGAGAAGAATCCTTGGAAGAGACAGTAGAACAAATTACCTTGCTCCTGCCTTTACATCCAGTTGTCCTCCTGCTCTTCAGAAGCACTTCTGCTGCCAAACACAGGCTGCAAAGTACTGCTGTGCATATAAAACCTCCCTGGCTTGCCAGCAGTTGTAAATTACAGTGCATCTCATTTCTCAAGGTACTTTGCCATAGCTTGGGTATGAAAATCATGATGTAAAACCAAATTATTCTCTTTCTCAACAATGGCTGTCTATAACAATCAGGCCCTAAATAGATCCTCCCCAAGGCAGTATGTCCTGACTGCCTCAAGGCTGCACTGGCTGTTCCCCATGGCAAACATCACCATTTGCCTTTTTCTTGGTTATTCTTCTTTTGTGTCAGTCCCTTGTCTTGCTCTTCTTACATCTCCATGCTGTTGTGCTCTTCCATGTTTTGGAAAGCCATGGTCATGTCCCACAGAGCAGAGAACAATGTAGAAAGCTGTGAAGGAAAGACCTTCATCTTCAGCAGTGCCTGGGGAGGGTTATAGCAGTGAGGAAGGATGAGGCTTGGCATTCATTGCAAACTCAGAGGGGAAGGGGTCATCTCTGGGTCTGTTGTGTGTTTTTATAGGATGAGTAGCTCAAAACTGAAGTTAGCAAAAGTCACTCTTTCTGCTTCCAGAAATTTGACCCTGTGCTGCAAAGGTTACTCTTGCTGTTGAAAATGCTAGAAATCAGAGCTCTTGTTGCTAAAGTTTCCTGCTAATTATTCCAGAAGGTGATGCTCATATTCATTTGCCATTCTGAATGGGGCTTCATTCAGAACTGCTTGTAACAAAAAAGTCCTGTTTGCTTACTAGAAATAACCGACTGGCTTAAAAGGTACCTGGGAGAAGCCAGAGAGAAAACAAACACCTTTTTGTTTTATTATATCCAAGTGAAAAGGAAAGGTCCAAATTAGAGCTTTGGCGTGTATTTGTTGAAGTGTTCATAAACAGTGCTCACACCACAATTGAAATTACAAATACCACATCTGTGAGACCCTTCTCCTGTCATCACTGCAGTGTTTGTAATGTTAATGTTTGCTTCTGAAGATGTTTTTGCTGAGGAGCTTCAGGCATTTTTACCTCTTATTTTCCTACTAGTGTCAGCAAGGTAATAAGTTCTGATTTTTCACCTTGCTCTTTCAGATGCACCTTTAAGTAACCATCTGGATTTCTGGGGAAAAAAAAGAAGAATCATTAGTATTTTCATCTAAGCAAATGAATAATATGCTGACAACTTTCAAGTTCCTCTTTAAGCCACTCTCACTTTCTTTCATATGGCAATCCCTGAGCCAAATTCAACAGGGTCAAGAGCCTTGTACAATGAAACTGCAAAGTAAATGGTACTGAAGAGACAATGTCTCAGTCTATACTGCAAGCCAACAGAGAAGCTGGCAATCTGAATTGGACCATTAGCTGGATAGCAAAACTTCAGTGGATTGCAATGTAATTTGTGCCCTTTGAAAAAAACCACAAAACACCAACTTTCTCTTGAAGTGAGGTGAAAGAATGTATCATTTCTTCCAATCAGCTGCAGAAAGCACATCCCCACATCCACAATTCCCAGTTTCAATGGAAAACATCTGTAAATAAAAACTGGGCAAAACTAGGTAGAGGTTTTCAGAAGCACTGCATGTGTCCCAGATTTATCCAGGAGCTGTAGACAAGGACTCCTCAAGTCAGGTCTGGTTGAGTGCCTGGGAAAGTTGGTACCTAGAAACAAGAAACACGTCACTTGACAGCATCTTTCTGTGCTTCTGTCCTGAGGGTCTATTGGCTATGAAAATTTCCACCACAACTTTGACATTTGCCTTACTATATAAACAGAAACATTCAGGTTTCTGTCCTTGTTTCCTGTGTTGTTCAAACCCACAGAGGGCAGAAATGAACGGGAACAGAAATCTCTGACTGATGTGGGAAGCTTAGGAACTGCTGGGATATGCCATCTTCTCTGCCACTGCCTGCTTTATGTGCCACAGAAGGAGGCTGGATTTTACTGGACTCCCTGGTTATTTGTGATATCTAGCCAGACTGCAATTTGTTTATAAACTCTCATATTTTTATAAACAGAGTTGGTGCCTAATATTGGCAAAGCTTGGGTATAGGGAACAGTGAAGGTGTTCCTTCAGACAAGGATGTGTACGAGTGTGGAGGGTGGATGTAGAAGGAGGCAGAGCTGGGAAGTGGGAAAGTACAAGGGCAGCCAAAGGAACCGCCACAGGAGTTAGCGAGGCACACATGGAAAAGTTTATGCTGGGTACCTGCCCTGAGGGGCTGCAAATCCAGCTCCCACAACTCCCTTGGGCTGGGATACAGATATTGGTGCCTATGTTTCCAAACTGGTGGTAGTACTTCTCAAAGGGTAGCAGACTTGTGGCTCCTAAAGGCAAAGGGGCTCATGTGAGATAGATTTTAATTTTTTTGAGATGGACCCATTTTTTAGGCAACCAGTTCTCTCTCTTACCTCTGCATCCTCCTGTAGCCTGTTGTCACCATCATCATTTCTCACTGGGAGCAGTTCAGCCCTGAGAGAAACTGGAGCAGATCCTGCACTTGATTTCTTGGGTCATATGGTGAATTTCTCTGCTTCATATGTTGGCTGGGTGGTTGAGGAAGAACACCAGGAGGAAAAAAGCAATTATATCCAGCACAGGCACTCACAGCTGGTATCACCGCTCTGTATTCAAAGTGATGGTTACAGTACCACTGGAAAGCCATAACATTTACAGTTCCCAGATGCATTAAGCTCTACTTGGTTAAAGCAACAATGTTCTTTGTCTTCAGAATTAAACCCCCGGATCTCTGCTCTAAGTAACCCCGTGTCCTGAGTCTCAGGTTAAACCCAGCAAGGAGCATGGAAGCCGCAGTGTGTATGGCAAGAAAATGTACCTGTGTGGGTTCGTGTGAGGCTCATCTGCTTCAAATATCCCTGCTCTCAGGTAATTACCAGCTTCTTTTGAATCCTTCCTGATTCCCTGCTTCTGCCACCCACGTTAACGTGGACAACAGGATTTCTCAGTCTCAGCTCTGCTCATCTCTTCACATGTTGTCAAATGACTACTCAAGAAGTAAAAAAGGTAAGAAATCTCTGTAGTGCATTCAATTATTGATAACAGGTAACTGTAAATTAGCCTGTGTAGGTAGGCAAAAGACAAGGGAATTTAACACTTTACAGATTGCCAGCATAAAAAAAAAAAAAAAAAAAAAGGTTGGTGACTTTCAATAAGGGAATACACTTTCAAAAAGCGTTGCCAGCTTCAAATCCATCACTCCTCCTCCCCTTGAGATTTGGGGCATCTTCCAGAGCCTGTTGACTGCTTTCACATCTTCTCATCCCTCTGCTCTCCCTTCCCCTCTCTCCCATCAGTGCTTCTCAGCTCGGTGACCTCAAGTTAATGCTGCCAGTTAAAAGCCAGGGAGTGTCACCCAACACAAGGCAACTTTGTAAGAACGTGGATACTTTACTTTTTTAGTGGTGTATTGCTTTGGAGGTACCTCTGGTAGCTTCGCAGCATGCAGGGTCTGTGATGGACTGCAGAAGACCTGTACCATAGTGTGACTGTCATCAGGAAATGTTGGTAGCTGTGGGCTCTGCCCTGGGCTGTGTATGGGATCATATTCAACCTGAGAAACCCAAGCAGGACCTTACAGCAGTTTGTTAGTGGAGCAGAGTTGGACAGTGGCCTCCTGGCTACAAGGTTAAATAAAGCAGGTCCTGCAAGGCACATGTGAGACCTGGGAGCACTGCCAGGGAGGTCAACCAATGAAGATAAGGGCGGCAGTGAGAAATACCTGTGCTTGCTCCCTTCCTGAAGTCCTGGGAGTTTCCACCTTGCCCTGTGCAAAGACTTGGGCAATAACTGGCAGCACAGGCTCTTGGCTCTGCAAAACTTAATTCCACCTTATCGGCCACAGAGGTGAACACGGACAGTGATCTTCCTTTCATGCCATGACCAAACTCTAGCAAAGCCACTCTGCTAAGAAGCCTTTTCCTTTTCCCCCAGCTCTTTGTTTTAACCACATCATTGTTAGGATTGCTCAGTGCAGCGGGTTATAGCTGGACATCCTTCGGTGCGTTTCAGCGGAGCGTGGGGTGGCTGGTGTGGCACTGGCTGTGCTGGGTTTGCCATGCCACATGTGTTATCAAGGCTGAGATCTTCTGCCCCAAAGATGAGTCCATTTGATGAGTCCCAGCTCCAGGGGTTATCACCAGACTGCAAGTCCCTAGGTCTGCAGACAGCTTTAGCTTCTGTCATCCCACAAGGAAGGTTGGGCAGCACCAGGATGTTGCACAGAGCCCAGAGAAGGGTGGTTGATAACCTCCAGGTTTTCTGCTTCAGCTTTGTCTGAAAGAACATACGGCTATCTGAACCTTGCAACATTAAATTAGTCCAGCCCTTCAGCCTGGGAAGGAGGGATTTGTTCACACAGACAAGTAAATTATTAATACAATTTGCAAGAGGCAACCTCACTGAATCACTCACACAGCTGCTTCTTTCCCTGTATGTAGGGCTGCAACTGCAGCAAGGTTAATACAGAGCATACATCATTTCCATTAATAGAAGGTGGAGCTGTGTCGATCCCTTGTGTGGTCTGTCTTTAATTATTTTTTAAGGTGGCCTCTGTATATTTCTTTGCAGTGAAAGCTGAAGTGGAGAATGGAGGTCAGGTCTGTGGACTGACTGATTAAACCTGCCCATCATACATTCTGTGCAGGGCTCTTTCCAATGCAAATAATGCCTTGTAGCAGAAAAAATAGACAGCAAAAATGTGTTGGTGCAGCCTGTATTTTTGAGGAAGCAGATTTTGAATAGGCTTTTTTTTTATTCTTTTTGGTTGGTTGGGAGGGATAGAGGGGAAGAGCAGGTTTTTTCCCCCTTCCAAAACATAGAGGGAAGACTGAGATGCCTTTTGCCACTCCAAACCCTACGTGCATTAAGTATGGAACATGGCTACTATAGGCATCCCTTGCTACTGCCCTGTTAGTTGTCATGAGTGCTCTCAATACCTAAATTTAATACAGTTTACAGTGCATGTTATGTATTTAAAAGACTGTCTGTTACCTGGGAATGAAATGACATGCAAAGATGTCTGGTGTCTTTGTCCACCCTCTGGGCATCCAATGTACTTCACAAGGTTTACACCATAAGCACACAAGGAACTTGGAAAGTAACTGGGATTTACCAGGTTATAACACCTTACCTCAAGTATTTCACAGTAATACTGACACACAAGAATCCATCCAGAGCAATTATTTCTTTCTTATGTACTGCTCTGACCAAGAGGGAAACATTCCATGTGAGGCCTGTGTGTGTACAGGTATGTATGAAAAAGCAGAAATGAGTATTAAAAACAGCAGCCAAATAAATTCACCCTACAAGCAGAAGCTCTATGAACAGCATATAGAGAATGGAAGCAGGAACAGGGGCCCTGGCCCACACAGAAGGAGGAAAGCTTTGGTCCAAGGGAAAAGAACTGAAGGTCAAAGCCAAGTTTTCAGGGTAAGTCTAGCCCCTGTTGCCATTATTTTAAGTCTCTTCTGTATCTGCCTTACAGTGGTCAGTGAGGTAGGACTGGATCATCTATGTTACAAATGATGATCATGCCAAGGATAAATGACAGTGTGTGGCTTCAGATTTATTCTTGACTTGCTGCTTCTAGCACCCAGAGGACTCCAGAGCGTTTGCGCTTGTCATCACGGGTGTACTCTGTGTCTGCAGCACAGCCACGGGCTGTGTCTGCATCTCTGTGCTGGACTGCAGGGGCTCTCCCCCGTGGTCTGGACAGCAAGGAGAATGTGGTGTACGTGAAGACACGCCAGGCAGTCCATCTCTGAACCCAAGCTGCGACTGGCGACTCCCTGCCTGATGTCTGCAGAGCCAGCGTGTCACTGCAATGGCCAAACCCAGGCTGCTGAAGACATCCCTACAGGTACCTGTATGTAAGATATCTCTGCCTTTAGTGTCATCTCTAACTTGGGCTCTCCAGATATCGATAAGAAATAGTGTATGAGAGAAATACACAGCTGACAGATACTTGGTGAGAAGTGTTGAATGCTTTCATTGCGTGATGTATGAAAATTTAATCCCTTGCACTGAAGAGCTCTGGGAACTGGTTAAGCTTTTATGGCTGGACCTCTAGGTATCTCCTGGTGTGTTTTAGTTGCTGCAAATTAGGGTGTTATGAAGTATGCAGAAAACTTGTTTGCAGAGTACGTGTCTAATCCACTATTCTGCTCATCCCAACTCACCAGCTACTTGTACACCACGAAATAATATCCAACCTCAAATGAACACCAGCCACTAAGGGGTCATTAAAATTCCTTCTCAGTCCTGATCATTAAACAAACCATACGAGAGGCAGGCTCCATACCTGGAAAAAGTGGCATGTTAATGGAGATGCACCCAGCATAATTGCTGTCATCCATCACCCCTGTCCCGCTGATATTGACAAAGTGCAGCTAAATATTTAAATAAGCCATTTTTCTTCAGAAGCCGAAGGATTAGATGCAGCCAAATTTCTCAGTCTAGTCAGCAAACGATACAAATCCAGGGATTAAACAGGATTTGCTGGAGTGAATGAGAACTGCTTCTGCATTATGCTTTATGAAAAAATATTCTTTGCTGCCAAGACTGTTGCTTGGGGCGAGAATGGGAAGAGAGACAATTCTCCTCCTTATTGAAAGCAAGCAAATAGAATTAGTTCCTCTTTACTCGACACTCTTGATTTACTTTGAGGGTGTAGTTGAAGGAAAATGTGGCTTTCCCAAGCCCCATTAGACACCTACACTTCTTCTAAAAGCAATATATTTTAAATGAAGATGTAGGGGTTACAAGGCTCCGTGCATCTGTTTTGCTTCAGAGTCAGCTCCTTGGAAAGCTTGCCAGGTTGCTATCAGTAAAATAGAGGAGAAATGCTTGTTGAAGTCATTTTTACTTGGATACGTGTTGGCATGCTGCATTTTTCCCCACATTTGGTGACGGGTATATTGAATTTCTTGGGGAAGATAAGAGGTTCTCATTGAAGCACAACAGGTACTTGAAGAGGGAGACAAAAAGGGTTTGCAAACACAAGGAGATGCATTTCCTGGAGCTGGTTGGGAATTTTTTTAAACACAACTTTTTTTCATTTGCAATGCATCAGTTCATTAAAAGTGAATGAAGTCATTCACAGAAAAAATTGGTATTGATTTTTTTTAATAATCTGAGTGTAAATTTCTAGGCTTCGGTTATTGCTTTTTTCCAGCATAAAATAACTTGGTTTTATTCCTTTGTCTTTAACCATAATAACATTATGGTTAAAAAAAGAAAAACAAAGCAGAGGAACAGAGTGGATAGCTCATTCAAATTAAGTTGAACTGAAAAAATTTGAAATTACCCAAACCAAGAAAGTTAAAAATCTCCCTTGGATTCTTGAATGTTCAAAACTGATTTGAATTTGAAGCTTTATGCTGATCTGAACAAACGGAGAATGACAGTATCTCCCATCCATTTTTACATCAGTTTGCAGATCATAGCATTTTGTAGGCAGCGCCCTAGATTTGTAGGTCTGACTGATTTGGAAGCTGAGCAAAAGCCCTGTCCATTAACTTTAGACAAGTTATATGTAGCAAGAAAAATTGCAATAAATGGATTTGCCAGAATTGCTCAGTTTATGCTGTATTTGGGAAGACTTTTTCTCCCACTGCTTTATTTCTCTCTGCATATTTACCATAATTTCCTCTTGAGTCTGAACTCAGATAACATCTGGAGAGAACTCTGTTCAAGGCTCAAAATATTACCTCTCTCACCGGTACCTCTGTCCAAGGATTGCATGTGCTAATCTTGTCAGATCAAATGTTACATATTTTTTCCCCTTGAATCAATCAATGTCAGGAATCCAAACTTCATGCCCATCTCTAGGGAGAGACAGCAGCATTTATAAATCATGCAGAAAAAGAATTAAAATGGTAAGATAAACGTTTTTCAGCTCCGGCTCACAAGGGACTATGGACTGAATATTTTGCCCTAAATGATAAGAAATAAAAATGATTCTACCCTTGCATTATAGAGAACAGGTTTTGGTAGAAATTAAGTAGATTATTTGTTATGACTTTATTGAAATTCTACAAAGCTGTCTAAAAATGAACCAAGCCGTTGCTTTGCAAGGGAATTCGGTGTGTTTCATCTTCTTGAATTGATAGCGATACATAAATGTCAGCTTTATTGAACATGTCTCCACTGTCTGGCTATCCAAACAGTATTAATTAACTCCCAAAGTTCTGTTCCAGCATGCATTTGGACTCATTTAAAAACTTGCACTGGAGCAGTTGCTGGAGAAATGCAGACTAGAAATATGGTGCACATTTTTTAGTGAGAGTAATTAACCACTGAAATAAATTACCCAGCGGCAAGGTGGATTCTCCATCATTTGAAGCCCTTAGCTCGAGGCTAAATGTCTTTGTGAAAGATATGTCATAGCTCCAGCAGAAGTTATAAGCTTGAGGATGTGCTGCTGTCTGTAGGACGCGCTTATATATTTATGGCTTCATTGAGCAGGGTCTGTAGGAGAGTTATTCGCATTCTGCACACTAGTTACAGAAATTACTGGTGGGACACAGCTCTCCTGCTAGCTGGGAGCAGGACCCAGCACTTGGCCACTTCTCAGCAAGATGCTTAGTACCCGCTACCCACAGTGAAATCAGCTGGCCAAGGCACTGGATTTTGTTCACTGTATTTCTCTCCAGAGCTGAGGAGAATGCTGAAAGCTGTTAAAAGTCACCAAAATGGAAAGCATTTCAGAAATACCTTAAGCAGGCTTCCCCCACCCCCATTCTGTGAGCTCTCGCTGTGAGGCAAACCTCTTCAGAGGTTAGCCTGAAAAAGTGGTGAGTTGGTAAAAAATAACAAAGTTCTCTGGATTTTGTCTCCAGGAAGTGATGGGATTTCACATAAAAATGTGCATCTGGGGAGGGATCAGGGATTCTTTTTCCTGTGGTACCTGTTTGCTCATGTCCTGTTTCTATCTGCCTAGGTGAAAAGTTTGTATCCACACAGGCCAGCTAGCTGAAAGGAAGGGAATAGGTAACATACAGCAGCCAGGTGAGCAAAAGGGGGTGCACATGGTGCAACCTTCAGGTGCTCCACCTTGCATGGAGACTCATCCTGAAAGCAAAGGCTTGGCACCAGCCAGGAGGCAGCTCCGCATGATCCCCGGTGCGGGTCGGTGTCAGGCCAGCTTGTCTCAGCCTGGCTGGGAGCTGGCGGATAATGTGATTAAACAATAAGCATTTTGTCACAGTAATGAATCCTGGCATCCATCTTTCTGATATGATTAAATCAGTCTGCAGACAAATTCTTCATTTCTGACACCAGGTCACTGCACAAGTCTGCAGTTTGGTTTTGTTTATGTTTTTCTTTAGGTACTCAGTTAAGCAAGGTGCCGCGAGCAATAACGAGGTCAGTCAGGATTAATTTCTACCTCGGTAAATGGCAGGGAGCGTCGAGCCTTTCCCTTTGCTCAGCTGGGGATGTTGACAAGTCTGTGCCTGGAAAAATGGTGTGACCAGTGCCTTCCTCCCGAGAGGGCACTCACCCTGTGCACACACACAGGTAAGAAGCACGTTGTTCCCGTTCGCTCCACGTTCTTCGACTCCACTCATTAACAATATCATGCAAAGCCCAGTGTGACTACCTGAGAAGGATGACTCCATAAGGTATGCAGAAAGCCATTAAAGGGACATATAACTATTGTCATTGATGAAAAGTTCCTTTCACAACAGTTCTGACGCGTGCAGGTTAAAGACGACTTTGCAAATACACTATCACCCGATCACAATTACCTTGGTTATTGATGGTATTCCATAAATGTTTAAAAACACTGAAGGAGAAGTAATAAATGGTTGATTTGTTTTCTTGACTGCAGCTGCCACAGCCTTGCGCGGTTTGTGTGTAACTCTTTCTTTCACATAACGCCAGTGGATGTATCTTCTCTTACCTCCCCACGTTTTAAACTAGGCTAATGAGGTATCTTCTGTATTTACTGCAGGATAAAGAAAATTGCCTGCAGTTCAACCCTGATTAAAAATATATATATATACACATATATATATAATCCAACAGGCCAGCACCCAAATTCACCTGTTTTCTTCTCAGGGATTTAAGGGATTACTGAAAGTCCATCTGTAGAAATGTGGACAGGTTTCCCATCTTCCAGCATGTCACTTTTGCAAACAGTGCTGTGTGGGCATATATAAACTCACCTCTTCTCTAGACACCTTGTAAATCCAAAGTAATCTGTTTTTTTCTGCCCATATAATCTAGATCTTCCCTTCATTCCTGATTGAGATGTGCAAATACACTGAGTCTCCGGAGTTTAAGTGTTGATGCATGAATCCTTGTTTTAAACTAGTAACTCCTTTGTCTTTGCTAGCCACTGCAGTAATTCACAGGGCACAGATTACGAGTTTGGTTATGGGCTTGAAAGGAAAAAAAAAGCAACTGTGTGATCAACAAGAAATTATAACTTTGGTGCTGTGGAATCAGCAGGCAAGGCTGCTGCATAGCTTAAAAATAGCTGTCCTTGCTCAATGTCCTTTTTCACTTGCAGCAATAGTTTTTAACTCTTCTAACGACTCAGTTTGCTTTCCCGTGGACTGGCAGAGGCATCAGCTACTGTAAAAAATAGTCTGTTTGGTGGAATATATCTCTTCTGAAGGATAGGATTGTTCTTCTTTTCTCTTTAAAAAAAAAAAAAAAAAGAAAAGGGAAATGTGTGCTAAACTTGTCTTCAGGCTGCCTGTACACTTGATTGTGGTGGTTTATGGGTGTGCTTTCTGCTTCCTGTAGCCCTGGGGCCATGGAAGGCCCGGTGTGCTAAGGGCTCCCCACCTTATAGTTAGAAAGGAGAGGATGGTAATAGCCGTAAGCTTTCTGCTTGCAGGTTTCACTCACAACCACTCCTAATGCTGAGCTTCTCTTTGTTCAGTCTCAGGAAAACCATGGTCCCTTGGTGCTGGATGAGCAGCAGGGAAGGCTTGCTGTGAGACATTTGCGATGGCTCCAGCTCCTGGCTGCCCACACCTTTCCCAGGCTGCTTGTTCCTGCGAAGGTGTTGGCTATTTGTGGAGTAAATCCACAGTCCACGAGGAACAACCCTGTGATCAACAGGGGCTCCTGTGGAAGTGGTGATGTTTGGATTGCTCACATGAGCCGTGACAGACCCGATGCTTGAGGTTAAATACAGCTGATGCACCTGGGAAGGAAAATTGCTGGTGGACCCACAGAATAGGAGATTCTGTCTTGCTAGCTCTGGGTGTCATTCTGGACAACAGCCACCAAGTGAGCTCTTGGTTTTGCAGAAGAAGGGCAGCCCTGTGTGCATGAAAAAAATCAAGTGGCATTAGGGGAGTAACCTCACGTCTGTCCTCAGGGCTCTAGTGATGGCTGCTGGAGGACTGCATCCACTTCTGACATTGCCTCTTCAGGAACGACAAGAAGAGCTTACATGGACCTCAAAGGAAGGCTATGAAAATGATTCAGGGGATGGGAAATGAGTTACATGACCTGAAGCACGGAGAACTCTATTCATTATCTTATTAAAAGACAGAAGATTTTATCGTTCGTTTTAAGAACATACACATGGAGAGGAGTCTTGAGAGTCAAGGGCCTTTTGACCTTGCAGAACAGAGCCTAACAAGAAGGCTGAAAACTAAATGTGGAGAAATTCAGCCTTGAAAAGAAGACAGCATTTCCTAGCAGCCAGACTGAGCAGAGCTGGCTGTGGTCTTGCAAGTGGATTGTGTATAATGAGATTCAGTATCTTAAAAGAAAAGAATTTCCATCCAATTTCAGTGAGAACCTCTCTTCCTTGCCTGCTAGTGCTGGCAGGAGCTTGGGTCGCTGGCACGCTCGTACTGCTGTCAAAGTCTCTGAACCGCAGTCCTGCAGCACCATCCCCTTTCTGCTGCGTTATGGGTTGAGCCTGCACGTCCCTCCTCCCCAGGGCAAAGAGCAACACTCATGCCAGAGTACTGTTGCATGCACAAAGGGACCAGAGCATTTGAACTCTGCCTTCTTGGCTTTATTTGATGCTTTTTTGAACATTAATTGAGGTGCAGTCATGGGCCTATGAAACAAATTCAAACCTCTTCCTACATGCTAGTGGCAGCCAGGCAAAACAAGCAGCAAACTACAGTCCTCTTTGGAGATTATTTCTTTCCTTCTATTTAAGTGGAGGCACCAGTCCTGAATTTAACCCTTTTCCAGGGAGGGGTTTGGTCAGTAGATTTATCAGGTAGAAAATGATAGCTGAGACTACTTATCCACAAATCCCCGTTGCAAATCAGAAGCATCATCTACTGATCCTCTGTGGAAGAGAAACCTAGAAGAGAGGCAAGGCAGGTCTATATTTCGGTTCAGTTCTTTGCTCTTTTCCCTTTTTATTGCCATTTCACTTGCCCAACAGCTTAGATCTAAACAAAGTATCAGTACATCCCATTGTGTTACACCTGGGATGCATTTAACCCATTTATTTTTAAGTGCTCACGCTCTTTTTTGGTATCTGCTCCAATGTTTGCTGTTAAAAAAAAAAAAGCTTCATTAATAGAAAAGGTATTTGCAAAGGTGCCTGTGTGTAAAAGAACACGTTGGGAGCTAATGGGGGCTTTCAGGGACTTGACTGTACCAGTGATAATTGAAACAAACAGACCTCGGTGGCCTAAACTAATTCAGAGGAGCTATATTCCTCTTCCTTTTATATTATACATGCAGTAGTTTAGCACTCCCCAGCTCCCCACTGGCATTAAGAGACACTTACAGCTGTTCTCCTCTCCCTAATAACAGCACTCTGTAGAGTTAATGGTGGGCTCCAGGGTCTGATGAAGTGCTGCAGGGCTCTGACGACGGCAGCCAGAGGACTTGCCATATGCCTGGGGAATTTCACCTCTGTTTAGACTCAATTCAACCAAAACTCCCAAGGTGAAATTCCATTTAGGTCGGTACATTTCTGCACTGACAATTACAGTTATGTGGTGAGTGCTTTCTTTTATTTCTGCTGGGCTGGGGTCTGTTGCATGTAACCAGATAGGTGATGCCTTCACCCCTGCTGCGGTGACCCCAATTGCAGGAGGAGAGAGGAAATTGAGATTTAAATGGAGGAAACTTTGGTTCAAACACAAATATATAAATAAAACCACAAGAAAAGCCAAAGGCTTTTTGTGCTGGTTTTCCCTGCTGGTGTACTCAGAGAAAAAGGAGGAGTAAAGTAGCAGAGCTTTCTGTCTGGCACACTCTTATCAGTCTAAGATAACCTGTGCAGGGCAGTGGATTAATTATGATTTTATAGAAAAGTGGAAAAAATCTATATAAAATATTACATATATAATGCATAGATATTATATAGAAAGCAGAATTTGTGTTGGCCTTAGTCATGACTAAGTGTAAACAGCAATGCCCCAATGAGTGAGAAAATATCTACGGAAGGTAAAGAGCTTCCATAATAACTGTTGTCATTTCTGCAGAGCCAGGCAGTCACAGCCCAGCGTGTTCCACAAGCCAGCTGATGACCCTGCACACGATGCCTTTGGTCTGGCCTGTGGAGGATGTCACTTGGCTGCTCTGCATAACAAGGGACAGGTCCCCCTTTCCTCCCAGGCTCCATCAGCAGTTATCCCAGCAGCCTAGGAGCATCAGGAGCTGCAGAATTTGCTCCCGTGGAGCTCCCAGCACAGCTACTGCCTGGGCTGCAGCATCAAAATATTCTGCAGTTACCTCAGCACCTCCTTACAGGTAGGTTACATTTTCACACATTCTTTCACAACCAGAGAACTACAGACTTAATATATTCATTTACTTGGACTCTTCTTTTGTAGTTCTGCTAATTGTTGTGTGTTTTTGAGAACAATGAAGCTCAGGTCTGGAGACAATTACAGGAATCCCACTTATCCATAGTTACCTGTGTCCTTAATGAAGCCCTGGATATTGTAAGATTTTCTTAACCCATAACTACCTACACATTTAATTTAGAAGGTCTTTACTCTTAAAAAAAGCAAAACTGTGTGTTTGTTGATGTTTCCTTTGTGCACTCTCCAAGGAGGGAGTGGGGGGAGGAGTTCACCAGCAGGATACAGGGGCCACAAGGACAGGGTGATGCATAGGAACATGAGGTCTGTTGATGCCATCTACATCTGCCTGGGTCCAACGAGACATTTACAGACCCAAACGTGTCTGTACAGGGTTTAGCTCCTTTCTAATCTGACGCTGGGTTACAGCTCCTGTGAGCGTGGAAACTTGTCTCTGACCTTTTGAAACCATAACTTCTATCAGTCATGTCTCTTACTAATTGCTGCTGCGGTTCACGGCCCTGGGTGGATGGAAGAGAGCTACAAAACTGCCCTTGCAAAAAATAAATTATCTTAATTACAGGCAATGTGCACTTAATGTGAAACACAGTGAAATAAGTTTCCAGCTGGGTTTTTCAACTGCGTCTATAAAGTGCACAGGCATATCTTGACCGTGCAAACCCGGGGTGCTTGTATGGGTGTTTACCAAAGGGCTGGTGTAGATGTTGGAGCTCACATGTGTGTGTTCCTCTTGTACATACCTCAGTGAGGATTGTCCTTCTAGAGAACATGCTGGCTTGCAGGTTTTGCAGCTGCAATTAGAGAAATCTCTTAGAAAATGCAATCTAATGGGTATTTAGTTTCCTTTTTGAAAAAAATTGTTTCTTTTTGCATTTGGTAGATGAGTATCAATATAAAATATTTTTCTTCTAAGATGCTGCAGCCAAGTAATGAACTTTCCTTCAGGCTGAAGATAAGTCTGGCTTCACACCACAGGTACCTTCTTTTTGAAATAATGACTTTCCTCTATAGTGAATTTCATCAGGAAAGGTGCCAGTACTCACCTAAAGCAGCTGCTAAAGCCCTGACTTGTAGTTCATTCCTATGAAGCAAAGCTCTTAAGCATGTTTCTTTACTGAAAGCCTAAGATTTGCGTCAGTCGTTGCTGAATAGGGATTGATTTAAAATTGTGCTTAAATACCTTGTGGAACAGAGGCACATACAAAGAAACGTGCAGCTGGAGCTTCTCTTCATTTGCACGGATGTAAATCAGGCCTAAATTGCCTGAAACCAGCAGTACATGTGGGAGAAGAATCAGGTCCCAGGAGTATTAGAGAATAGCTGCTAATATTTCAATTGTCTTACAAAATGAAACTGTATTTTTAGGAAACTAAAACTATCAGCTATAGCTCTGCTTTAAAAACCAACCCCTCAGCTGCCAGCAGCATGGCCTGTTAGCTGTTCCATTAGCATGTATCTCCTTTCCAAAAAGATGTATTTCAATGTTCATGCAATCAAGCTATCATGTTGGCTGAGCATCCTTCAGAGCTTTCTAATATACAATAATATGGCTATCACTTCATGCCTAATGTTTCATAAAAATGCCATATATAATGGTACCTTCTTGGCTTCCTATCTTCTTTAATGAAAGGTTGCAGGAGTTTCATTTCCAAATGGTTAGTCTACCAATCATAAAAAAAAAAAAAAAAAAAAAAGAAAAGCCATTGTAAAATGCTCTCTGATTGTGATGGTGGGGAGGGAAGAGGGTCTCCTGTTCTCTGTAGTACTCAAAAGCAGGAACATAATGAATATATTATAATCACATCTCGTTTATGCAATTATATATTTGTGCCTGTGTTCAGCATTTTTTATGTGTCCCATACACAAGCATATGAAAGACACTGGGTTTTGGAAAGTCACAATAGACATCCCAAGCCCTTAACTTTGATACCACCCCTTCCTAGTATTTATTTATGTAAGAGAAATATATGGCTATGTAGAAATTGATACAAACGGCTTCCTGAGTAGCACACAGATGTGATGTTTGTGCATCCTGTTACCTAGCTGCCCAGTAATGTCCTGTGTATTCAAAGAGAATTTCTCATGAGCAATTACTTCTCTGTGCTCTGCTTCCTGCAGTTCTCAGGAACAAGCTAAACTCTGGTTTCTGAAAAATAGGCTTGTAGGAGATTCATTCCCCATACTCCCCCAATCATTTCTGATCCTTGCCTCCCTTTTTATAGGCTTGGAAAGGCTACGGACTCATTTATACTCTAACTTCCTACTCAGATATTTCAGGTATCTGACTTTGCCCATCTCTAATAAGTGGGCAGACATCTGAAAAGCTGCTCACCATTTCTGTGGGTTCATTGACATTTTGAAAATGTGCTTCTTTTTATCATCTCCAAAATGTCTTCCCCTACAAACATCATACTAAGAATGATTTATTAGCCTTTCTGGAGATTTCTGCCTCTTAATGCCTGCTGGGGAATTTTCCAGGAGATTGTAAGGATGTAAAAAATTTGCACTGGGATGTACACACATAGATATGTATATATATACACATGTAGGTATATGTACACCCTTAGGTATATGTACATGCATATTTGCTTATATGTGTGTGCATATATCCACCCTTGGCTAACAGGAAGATTGATTAGTCTAGACTTATGAAGAGAAGCCATATGAAAAGGAGATGGAACAAGAAAAGGATGAGCAAAACTCTTAAGGTCTTCAAAGAGGAACTGAATTGAAAATACATCTGGTTTATGTAACGCAGGGAACATCCTTATTTTCACATCTCTGTCAACACTTCAGTCTCACTTCTTAGTCCCAAGTGTGACTAAAGCAGCCATAGTTTTTCTGCTGTATTTCTTGTCCCAGGATCTTACACGACTGAATCGTGGCAGCACAGTGAGTCCCCACAGCAGTGTGTGGCCTCCCAACGGGGAGTGCACAACTCCTCTAGACTTACAGGAGCTTTTCATCGCCGGAGTTTTGGTCTGAAATACTTGCTTTCATCCACCAAAGAGCAAATGCTGTTGACCCCTTTGAGCTAAGGATACTACTGTTCAAAATGCAGATGCTTATCTCTCAATGCTGGAAATACAAAAAACAGTGACTCCCATATGTCTCTCCAGATTTCTTCCCCATTTTCCAGATGGAAATGCAGATGCTGTGCTGTGTTTGCAGAGCCAGAACATTAAATCCAAAACTGACATATTTGTGGAAACCCAAATACCTCACAGAGTATTATTGGTGCACGTTGTCACAAGATAGCATGTGTACCTGCCCATTTGTCCAGACCGGGTCAAGGGCAATGGCTCTGTCTGGGCTATTGGCTGTCTAAAAAGCAGGACAAGTGTCTACAAGAGCACAAAGGAAATTGTCAACATGTGAAAAGTATAATTTGTGAACAAAGGAAAATGTGGTAAATGAGGCCAAGAGAGGAGATTTCCATGAGTTTCTAGTACACTGTCATATAATTGCAGGCTGGTTTGGGCAGGGACACCCAGAGCCCCATCTCACCTGGCCTTGAACATTGCCAGGGATCCAGGGGCAGCCACAGCTTCTCTGGGCACCCTGTGCCAGTGCCTCACCACCGTCCCCCCAGGGAAAGATTTCTTCCTAATGTCTCCTCTCCATCTGCCCTCCTGCAGCTGAAGGCCATTCCCTTTGTTCTGTCCCTCCCTGCCCTTGTCACAAGTCTCTCTCCAGCTTTTCTGGAGTCTCTTGAGGGACTGGTTGGTTCTCTAAGGTCTCCTCAGAGCCTTATCTTCTCCTGGCTGAACAAGCCCAACTCTATCAGCCAACACCCCCAAGTCCTTCTCCTCTGGGCTGCACTCAGTGCATTCTCTGCTCAGCCTGTAGTTGTGCTTGGGATTGCCCTGACCCATGTGCAGGACCTCGCACTTGACCCTGTTGAACTTCATGTGCTTCGCATGCTCCCACCTCTCCAGACTGTCCAGGTCCCTCTGGATGGCATCCCTTCCCTTCAGCATGTCAACCACACCACACAACTTGGTGTTCTTGGCAAACTTGCTGAGGGTGCACTTGATCCAACTGTCCCCATCTACCAACAAAGATGTTAAACAGCGCCAGTCCCAATACTGACCTGTGAGCAATACCTCTTGTCACTGGTCTCCACTTGGCCATTGAGCCATTGACTGCATCTTTTGTGTGTGACCATGCAGTCAGTTCCTTGTCCAAGGAATTATTCACCTTTGTCATGAAAGAAAGAGGCAGTTTTAACAATTCTCTGTTGCTTATGCTGTTGGGGTGACACAGTGAGGCCGAGTATGATGGTTGCAGTGTTCCCCTTTCCACCTCTCCCCTGAACTACATCAGTAATCCTCTCCATCGCCACTCATTTCTATGAACACTACTTGCTTTCTTTAACCTTAATAGGATTTTCAAAGACTTGAAGCTGTCTGGCAGTCTTCTTCTTGAATCCTTCTGGAGATAATCAGGCTGATGTGCTAATCACATTTATGCTGTATTTAAAAATAGTGGGATAAACTCTGAAAAGTGCTGAGCAGCACTATTCACCTGCAGCTTGTTTACAAGCAAAGCAGAAAGAAAAGAGGTGGCAGACAGCATAGCAAATGGGGATGTCCAGATGCTTTGCATTTGAATTAGAGAATAAGTCAAACCCTGATTATTCACTGGATTGAGGTTCATTTACCATGGTCAAGGGTGAGCAGGGGAGAACAGTTGTCTCAGCTTGATCACATCTGAGGATAAACACCCCCGGGCTGATCCTTCCTCGGCCCTGTGAGTAGTCTCTGATCTGTGGGATTTATGCTACACATGATTAGGTGTGAAACGGAGAGGAAGTTTATTGCAGAAGGCTTGGCATGGGCTTGGGGAGTAAATTGATAAAGACGACAAGTACATTGTCAAGTTGGGTGTTCTTAATTTATAGAAACCCTGAGAGCCATTACTCAGTTCCACCCTGCACAGATCTCCCTGCCAAATCCTACTGTAATAGGAATAAAAAGGAAGGACTTGTTGAAGATGAAGCAGCCCCTAACAGACATACACATACTTAGACAAAACACTCAGGTGTTGAGGTCTGACAGTGTTTCTTTAAAGAGAGCTCTTACACCCAAAACTAGCCAAAATAGAGATGTGCAAAATGAATTCATTCTCCAGCTTTTTTTTATTCAGAAGGTCTCTTGGGTATAATATAAACCACTCTCTCTAGTCCCATAATTGGATGCAAAAGTGGAAGGAAAAAGGCAATGTACTTAAAGTTTCCTAGAACCATTAGAACATACTACATCCTGAAATGATCACCCCTGATCTCAGAGAGTGCCTGCTCACAAGTGGGTAAAGTCTGTTACTCAGGCTTCCAGGTGCATTTTAAACTATTAAGATGATAAATAGGCTGTCCTGGTTTGCAGTGGGTGTGAAGAAGGAAAAGGCTCTTGCTCCCTATAGTGTAGTGTCTCTCAGCCTCCTTTGCTGGGTCTCCTCAAACTCCATGGTGGAGGTATCTTGGGAGTGGTGTCTGATAAGTTGGAGATGAGGGCACTGCACAGGAAAGGGAGGATGTCAGGACAAATCTACGACATCTCAACTGCCCTGAGCCTTGCTGCAGCAGCGGCTCCGATCAGAGGAGCTTCAGACACATTAGTTGCCCTTGGTGGAAGGTACTGTCCATGTTAGTTTTGGATGTCGCTGTTAATGAGTGTGATTATTCCCTGTCTCACATGTCTCTTTCCATTAATCGTGGCATCCCGCTGCCTGACACCCTGAACATGTTCTCTTTCTGCTTGGCATCGTGCAGCCTGCTCCATAAATGGCAATGCAAATGTTCCCTTGATCATTTTGTCACACCAGATCTGATCACATTTATTCGGTGTCACGAACACGTACACACATGCTCAAAGACATTTGCCCTGAGGCAGTCAAGCCAAATTCCACTCTCTGAGTTGAGGAAACCCAGCAGGAAGTTGTCCAGAGTGCTTGTGCATCAGGGGACCTGTTTTAAGCAGTCTAGTGGGCTGGCTGAGCTTTGGGGTAGAAAAGGAAGACATGGTCATAGTGCTCTTGAAAAGAAGAGAACTGTTTAGCTGTGCACAGGCAATGGATTTGGGGACCAGCCTTAGCCATAGACTTGCATAAATTACTTCGTGGCTCTGTGCCCAGATTTGATAAACCTTCTCTATAGGTTTATTTACTGGAGGCTTAATTAATCTGTTTGCCCTGTACTTTCAAATGGGGTGTGCTCAAATAGCATTGACACAGCAGAAGAGTCACTTGTTAGTGAAAGGCATCAGAAGCCATTTCTCAAACTTGGGCTTCCTAATTCCAGCTGTAACACAGAGCAAATACAGCAGGACTTGGGTGGCCTCAATTCAGAGGTCGAGCACCACTGGACTTGTTGATGTGACTGCCTTTCTCTAATTCCTTCCCTTTTCAATGGAGAGATCCCACAAAGGCTTTTTTTTGAAGCACAGACCTGTTCCAGACCTCGAGAGATGAAAGTCAGCCTAAGCAGGGTTTTGAGAAGGAGCTATCAGAGTTTGAGCTCAACTGGCAGGTTCTCCTCCTGACTTCAAAGCCCATCTATTCTCATTTGCTATGGCCTCCATATTTCAAAGGGTGACTAATTCCACTTTCTCTAGCCTCTTGAGACCTGTAGTTTGCTTCTAGTCTTTTGATGGTTTGATTTTACATGTACTGCTAGAGAAATAGGTGAAAGCCTGTTGTGCCTGGAGACTGCTGGCAATGTCCAGCTTGGTTCAGCTGTTGGCCCCCACCTAGAAAGCTATGAAGTGAAATCAGAAGAAATCAAACATCATGCAGGTAAGCAGAAAAAAACAACCAGTTTGGTTTCCTCTGATACAGGGGACAAAATGCATCTCTTTTTGATGTGCAGAAACAAAAGAAGGAAAAAAAAACCCATTCCCTGCTTGGAATTGATTTTTTTTTCTTCTTTTAACAGCAGATTTAAGTTTGAAAATTCACTGCAATGTGAGCCCAAGCTCCAGGACTCTTTGAAAGACCAGCAGCTGAAGCTGATGTGAACAAGGGGCTGGCTGAGACCTCACCCTATGCTGTTGTATTCAATCTAATGTGGCAGTAGTGATGCTGGAGATAAGCGTTGCCTTCCATGCTACAGCCAGTGCACAGGCAAAACAGAGTGTTAACAGCTGCTCAGTGTATTGCATCTTTATTTCCAAAGCATTTTATGTAAAAAATTAAACTTTAGCAGCTGTTTGCAGGCAAATATGTAACAATTCCTCATTTGGCATAATAGCCCTGAAGGACTAGTGAAACTTTTCTCTGTTCCGCTTGGTGACATTCCCAGGCTGACACAGATCTGAACAAGGACAAGGATGGAAACATCATAATCAGGGACTTATTGACTGCCTTAAAAAAATCATTTAAACAATTAAATATAAGGTTTTATGCAGTGGAAATGCATCCTTCTTGTTAGCTATCAGATGAGTCCGATTGACATGGAGTTTGGAAGTCTTGGCAGGAGGCATCAGAGGGTTGCAGAGAAAATCACAGGAGACAATTCCAGAGCTGCTTGATCTGTGGGGAAGAGCGGGCAGGATCACTTTGGGGGTTGGGCAAGGATGGCAGCACCCAGAGCCCTGGAAGAGTGTGAGATTGTGCAGCTGTGGGGCCCTGGTGCCTGGTGGGGAAGTGGGGCACACCTTCCCCTTCACCTGCTCCTGTTTTCAGTCTTAGATGTGGATGACTCTGTGCTCTCGTCTGTGCAGGGAAGACAGTTAAGCTGCATATTCCCACCTCAGCCTCCCTTGACAGGAGCTATCTGCAGCAAAACATTCAAAGTGACTTCACAAGCCTTCAGGTTCTCTAGGGAGAGGAAGCTCATTTGTGACTCTCAGAGCTCTTTCTCTGCTGTCGGCTGACCCTGAGCAGCATCACCGTCTCGCTGACACGCTGGCTACCTTCTAAGCTTCTGTTGTGTCCATGAGGTGGAAGAACAGGAAAGCTTTTCCAGACTCTTTAGGTCTTTTGGAGCTCCAGAATCTGTTTAACCCCATACAAAGCATATCCTGCTTTTCCCTCATTAGAGGATGTGTTGATAAATGTTAATGCATCTGCTCCTGTCTCTCCTGCCTCCTTCATGCCTACCTAGGGGAAATGATGTCCCTTCCTCCCATTCCATCCTGCCTTCAGTTCAGAGAATTATATGTCTCTCTCAGTACAGAAAGTAGCCCCTAGCTCTATATAAAGACCTGGATTAAATAAATTGCTCACACCACTGTTAATGACCTGACCCCCAAGAGATCTCATGGATGCTTCACTCAGCTGCTCCTCAGAAGATGTGCAACTGTGCCCTTGGAGAATGGCTTTCCATTCTGGAAGTCCAAGGAAAAAGTTTGAGTCAGTTTAGTTCAATGTTTTTGTTCTATTACACCCAAACTCCTTTTCACCCCCACAGTTTGCCCCCACTTGCAAACTGGTAATTCTGTCAGAGCCTGGTATGCATATATAAAAAAAATAGTTATATATCACAATATGGGTCTGAAGTAAAAATTAGGAACTGGCATAAGGCTGTGTTAAGCCATTTATTTTTATTTAATTATTTTTTGAAGTAACTTATGCATATTCCCTTCTGGAATCCAGGAGCCCCATTGTTTCCCATTTTACTTGTTGTCCCTTGTCAGGCCGAGCTGCTGTTATTGCAGGCAGCAAGAGGGCAGGCTCCCAGGATGATGCTTTCAGCCTCCGGTGCCCAGCAGAACCAAGGGGTGGGGGCCCAGGGCTCAGCGTGCTGAGGTGCACTCAAAAGTGGGCATAGAGATGGTTTGAAAAACACAGTGGTAAAACCAGTGATGTCAAAAAGGCCTGAGCTGCTTTAGGAGATCAGGGCTGGAAAGATAACATGGGGTCCCTCTATGCTAGGAGTTGTCCTTCTTGTTAATCATATTTCCTGTTCTGTGGCATTTTATATGCCAGTAGTGTATGAATTTTTGCTTTCCCTATCCCCATGGAGCTGTCAACGTGGAATACACATTTCTGCACTAACCAGGGATGCTCTGAATTATGTAAAGTTCTCTGAGCAGCCTCAGCAAGCCTGTTAAGTGGGCTTTTACTTCTTGATCTGATCAGCTGGCACACAGCAGCAGAACTTTGATGAGCACAGGCAAGGTGGGTCCAAGATTTACCTGGCACTTCTGCAGCAGGACATGGGAATGAGAGTGAAAAGCCCTGTCTGAACCTTTCTGGGCTCCTGTCTGGTAATGGACATTTTGGGGAGCATAGGGTCAGATCAGGTCAGGCTCTGACAGCAGTGGCGTGAGGAATTAATGAAAAAAATTAGGTTGTAGCAACAAGATTGCTGCATCAAAGTGTAGTAATTGCCAGAACGGGAGAGATTTCAAATATCTGATGGCTTCTTTATGAGATTACCAGTTATCAGAAGGGGGGAAAAAATTAGAATTGAAAAACTCGTGTGCAGAAAATTAGGAACAGGAACAGGAATGGCAACGTGGCATTTTGGATCCTGTTCTCAAAAGTAGAGCATCAGTGAAACAAAGCCAGCACTGGAACTATAATAGAGACATTAGCAATCCTTCCAGACTGGCAGAAGTTCAAGGATTTGTACATGTCTGATGGAAGGATTGTTCACCTAATATCTATTTTTCTATGAGGAGATGATCCTGGCATCCAATCCGACATCATCTTAACCCATCTGAGTATTTCTGTTGATAGGAGCAGGTGGAGGCTGTTTCACGGCTGGAGGACGACTGCGCTCCCTGTGCACAGTTGCAGCACAGGAGGTGACACAGGCTTTGCTAAGGAATAAATCCTCCAAAGGAAGATGTGGACACTTAGTGAAACCAGGCAAAGCATTCAATCAATTCATCAAAGAATATGCAGTTCTCATTTCAAGGCAGGTGAGGCATTGATGATAACTTCCGAGTGCAGAAACTTAATTTACATCCAGAACGTTTTTAATTAACTCTCTGCAGCTACCAAAGGCAAAAAACCAGCAGATGACTGATGAATTTGGTGTCGGTTCTTGGATGATACCAAGCTACAGGGCTTTCTTCTGCAGGCTGTTCCATTCCTCTTGACCGCTCCACCGAGCTGTCCTGTGTAAGGTGAAAGGACGGAACAGAAGTGGAACTGTTGCCTGCCTGACTTTGCAGGACACACGTTAATTTCCCTCTCAAGTCAAGGGGGAAAACACACTGGTGAAAATTGCAGTCATTTCTTCACGATCATTTCAGCTGCTCCACTGCTGTACCAAGTGCTAAGCTTTAACTTTCATGACTGAGGGGAGGGCAGTGAGCACATAATTGCCAAATTTACAAAAATGGGAAAAAATAAAGGGGGGATGGGGAAATATTAAATGATCTCATCCTCCCAAGCCTTAATGGAAATGAATCGAGGCTGCTAGACAGCTCAGGAAGGCAATTACAGGGAAATAATCTGTGGTGCTTAGTGAAGCGGTGATGTGGGGCATGCTGAACATGATGGATCTGGCTGCTATTTCCAGTTAATAATAATGCACTTTAAGAAAAGGCGGTGCTGCACATGTTTGTGCCTTTGTGTCTGTTCATGTAGTAGCAGAGCCAGCCAATTTTTACCTTCTTTTTATTTTTTTTTACTACCCTGGGGACTGCCTTGAACCCAATGGCTGGAGCAGCTCCTAGCAGCACAAGTTTTCCCTCAAGGCAAAGCCTCTGTAAGGCAGTATTTGCTTTTGTGAAGAGCTTGGCCTTCTTTCCAACAGTCCAGCTGTTGGGAAATTGTGGCTTTGGGAGCTGTTATGCTCTTTGAGAATTGGTATGTGCCCTAGTTGATAGCCATCCTTGGCTGAAGTCCCTGGTATAGGTTAGAACTAGTTGTTGACAATAAAAAGTGTGTGTGCCTGGAAAAAAATGCACTTATTAATAGAATCAAGCAGGGAAAGATGTTTTCTTAAAACTTAGGTTCTCCTTACTGCTTCAGGGCTCTAGAGATAGCAGAACGAGCTGCAGCAAGAGACTCCTAAACCTGTCCTGAACTATTTACCAAGGCTTGAAAAGTTGGGTTTAATTTTTCACTTGAAAGCAGAAGCACCCATCACCTGTAAGAAAGGTTGCTTAAAGGAGGACTGTAAGGGTTTGCAGGTCTCCCAACTTCACTGTCGTTGTTCAGTCACAGTTGAACCGAGGGGCTGGATGCCACGGCGATTTACCTCTGCCTGGCAATATAAGCAGCTCTGAACCTGGCTTTAAATGACCAAGTGAGCCTTGAGGAAAATGGTAGTGGGACCTAATGAGTGTCTGTGCAGTTCCTGTTGGTGCAAACAAGCTCCTTCTCTCTACTTTTCTACTTTCTTCTATTGTAGCTCACAAATCCAACCTGATTTAATTTTTTTTAAACATGTGGTGGAGCTACCCAGTAATACTAATTTATTCTGCATTTAGTTTGTGGCCTCTGTCAAGCTGATTCAGACTCCAAAATCCTCAGTCTGATTTCCAGGCCAAATATATTAGAATAAACCCAGAGAAATGTAATAAAGACAAACACATTTAAATATTTATCTGGAATGAACGGAATGAAATTCCAAACTCATGAGATTTGCTGGTTGCTAATGATTTGCTAGTAAGTCAGCCTGATACAGGCTGACAAGGCACTACTTTTCCCAGTGTGTTTCTCTCTCATACTGATTACTTTACAGAAGAGTCGTCTTCACCTGTAGATACCTGGAAGTCAGACAAGAAGAGAAAGAAAGAATTAAGTTACAATGGCACGAGAGCATTTCCATGAGATGCATTGCAGAAGAGTAAACAGAATTCATGTTTTTATTTTTCTGGAGATGTATTTATGAGGAACATTCTGTAAACTCTCCATCTCATTCCAGGCCTGGGACCTGCTTTATTATTTCCCAGAACTGGAAAAATAAAGATGATTTTTTTCCCCTGTTTTCTATAAAGATATATGTGAACTTGGGTTAGTGCTGGTGAAATGTTGCAGCCAGTCATACCTATAGATTCAGGTCCTCTAGTTACCTACTTGTTATCCTGGAAGATTTTGCCATCTGCTTGCTATGTCAGTATGTCCCAATTCCAGCCTAATGGCAGGTCAGCAAGGAGATGGTCTGTCAATAGTTTATCCTGTTGATGGTTCTCACACTCCCACCAAAGGTACCAAACATCACTGGCAAGACTTTATACAATACCCGTGCCTGTTGGAGATAGGCATCATTTGCTAGTTGGATCTTCACTGCTCCATATACTTCTCCAATTTGTATTTACAAGGAAATGTGTCAATTGCTCTAAGCTGGACTCCTTTAGACTTTGATTTAGTTAAGGATGGTTAAGAGTGTTTATAAAGGGAGGAGAAAAAATAGCACAAGATTTAGGAATGGCTGGCTGTTTACAAGGAGTAAATTTGAAAATTAGAAGAATGACATTTATGCACAAAATGGGCATCAATTCAATGCAGACCTTTGGTGGGGAGGAAGAAAATAGAGGTGTGGATTTTGAGATCATCATTACATTTCTGACATTTCAGAATGCAACTTTGAAACCTCTTTGTTTTAAAATAACAACCTTCAAAAATTAACCTTGTAAAGATTTTTTTTTTAAAAAAATAAAGCAACCAGGGACTAAAATGAAAGCAAATGCCTTAAGGAATGCTAGATACTGACTGGCAAAAAAAAGGGGGTTGTTTTATTTTATCAAACCCAACTGAATGATGTAAAATAGATACATCTGTATTTTACATCTGTAAAATACATCTGTATTTTACATAAGTATTTTCTTTCTCCTGCCTTTAGAGCGAACCGTGAGGTGTGTTGTCCACCCAGCTCAAACAAGAAACTGGGTTTGAAGATGGCATTTCATTGATTCTGTAGTACATCTGTTTTATTTCTGCTTTGCAAGCATTAAGGTTAAAAGTATTCTTCTTTCACCTGGATATGTTTCTGTGAGCTCTATTTCACACTGAAAAGAAAGGGAAAAGGCTGTTGTGCTAAAGAAGTGGAGTTCTGAGTCATGGATGGGGAAGGATGTGCACAGACGACAGCATAGGGCTCGGAGTTGGGGGAGAGACCCTGCCGATGTGCGGGGTGTACACAGGGAAGAGCCAATGAGTACTGAAACATCAGACAGGGAGCTGCAAGCAGGTGAGGAAGTATAAAGGAAAGGAAAAGCTGGCAGCACAGTTAGGTGTCTTCAGAATAAACTGCCCCGTCTCTGTGTTCAGAGCAGTCAGAAAACCAGACATCCCAAGAAGTGTGACTCCTGCCATGGCCACGGGGCACTGTAAGCGATGGGGAAGGAACCTGCTGGAAGGCAATTCTCAGCTGAATGCAAACAGCTCAGATAAAACCTGGCAAGGGAAGCTCAAGCAACAGGGGTGGGGGGAGGGGGGCACTGCAAAAAAAATCGCAGTTGCATCAACTCGCGTTCCCATCTCAATTCCTTTCGATTCGCCTTTGGATTTCCCATCGGTCCCTCGATCCGCAGGCTCCGCTGTCAGCACCTGCTGTACCAGAGCATCTGAGAACCCAGCCCGCCCGCCGAGAGGCTGGGGGCAGGCGCCCTTCCCAGAGCCAGGCATACATTGTACATTGTTTGTAGTCTGCATTTCTGAGTCATTACTCAGTGGTACAAGAGTGCATGCGTGGGGAGGGGTGGGGATGGGGGGAGGGGAATAATTGTGCTATTAATGATTGCTATTTTGATTACAGGATGCAATTGTCACTGCGGTTGGAAGCCAATCAATGCGTTGTGAGTGGGAGCCCGCTGGTACTTTCCAATGGTCCTTGATTAAAAAGGAAGCTCTTGGCTATCTTCAAGCAGCAGGAGAGGAAACAGCACGGATGAAGGTGAGGCAAGTGCCAGACTCTCACTCCCGACAGATCACAGCTCATTTTCACTGTAGTTTAATCACACAATCTGCTTTTTTCTCAACTCTGAGGGTTTCTTCCCCCTTTGCTCCCAACCAGACAATGTCTGAAAAGCGCCTGCTTTTCAGTAACAAACACCGAGTGCTCAGATCTTTGCTCTGGCATATTTTCCTGCAAATTAAATACACAGTGTGCCTTCACAATACATCTTCAGCTTATATATGCTGTTCCTTGCCTTTCACCACACCCTTTTTCAGTGCAGTTGCAGACAGCCAAGTGTGTAACTGGAATCTGGCTCAAAACTCACAACAATTTACAGGTACAGTATTTTAGTACAGCAATAGGGAATTTTAATTAATGAGATGGCTGGATGTGGAACTACATGGTGCTTCTCCCACATTTTCTGTGGATTTTCAGATAGTGGAATTTCTTCTAGCCTGGAAATTTCTTGGCACCAGGTGTGTCAAATCTTATCCTAAGGAAAAATATAAAAAAGGAAGGTGATGTTCTCTTGAGGTTCTTGCTAAAAACAAATAAGAAAAAATGAGTAAACTCATTTAAAATTCAGTATTTTATCCAGCTTAAGTCACTTAACATACTTTAGTGAGTTATTGGTTATGGGGACAGAAAGGGATAGGGAGAAATTTGCACTGAAACTGTCACAAAGTTTTGAATTGTGTCTCTAAGTCCTATACATTTGAAATGAGGCACCTAAAATATCACCTCACGTTGCAAATGCACAGATTCCTTGGTCCAATGAAGCAGTACTTGTTGCCAAAGAGCCCCTGAGATCAGACAATGGTGCCTAGGTGTTTTAATTTTGGCCTGTCTCAAGATATAGGAGATTCATTGGAAAAAAAGGAAAGTCATAGGTTCATTTGGGTTTTATGCTGCAAGAAACATGAGCTGATTGATGCTGACAGGTCTCTGTGAACGTTGTGGTGTTAGCCTTGCAGTCCCCAGTGAACATTGGTTAGACTTATGGGGATGCAGGGATGACACTTAAAGCTTTACTTAGCACTCTCCTCTCTCAGCAGAGAGCAGTATTCTCTGTACCATAGGAATCACTGTATTTTTTTAATGTAGATCAACACTGATACCTTGTTTCTAACAATTCCTGGTGGAGAGGTTGGCCTCATCCCAACTCACCATAAGAATTCCAGGGTTGGTGGGAAGCACATGGCCTCTGGTACCAGGACTGTACAGGTCTGACTGGAGAGTTTTCTGATCTTCTTTTGCCACAGCTAGATGAAAGCAGGGGTGCATTTGGAATTTAAAGGTTCCTGCATAAGCAGTGTTAGCCACAGATATGGGATGGAAAGGGGCTGTATCATCACTCAGCCTTGTGCCATGATGCGTTTGTACATGATGCTAAGCATGTGAGATTAAACACTGTTAAAAATACAGGACAGAAACAAGCATAAACAGTCACTCAGGCCAACTGGAAGCATCCATAACCCACGCTTTCAGGAAGGTTCACCCAACGGCAAAAGGCACTAAAAAGTCTGTTACACTCTTTCCCCCTTAGAAATCCTGCTAATGCATCCATCTTTTTACCTTCTTAAATGTGGAATAAGGCTAAAAGGTAAACATGCAGATACAGTTGTCATAGCCCAAATTAAAAATAAGAAACAGCTTACAAGCTCTCTTGGTATGAAAAATAATTACTTCTCCAGTACCAGGTCTCAGGCTGTTTTCTATATCCTTTCATTACCCCCACCAGTGTTACAAGGCAACCCACACAGTTCTAACACCGAAAAAGCAGCCTCTTATGGGACAGAGCTGATAGCTAGCACAGAAAAAGATGGTATCTTTGTTCATTAATAAGTTCAAGTGACAACTATCAGGGGAGTGGTTTTCAGCAGATATCAGAAATACATAAAAGCTTTGAAGAAAAGGTCTGAGTTTGATCAGTTTAGCAGTGCAAAGGGGAGATGGGGAGGAGGGCATCACAAGTCTGGGGCAGATTGAGTGCAAGAACTAACCCAGGCTCAGACAGCAGCAGAGTTCCTGTCTGTGGTATCAGGGAAGCTGATTTGGATCTGCAATTAACGTTAGGAAAAAACAGCGTAGCACTACTGCTTCTCAGACATCCACCATGGATAATCTTTTCTGGGAACTAAAATAAAGTTCAACACAAAATGCTGCAGAAATGCAGTGGTCTTTGAATAGGGGCAAGAGCAGGATATTTCCTGGATGCCCTTCACAGACAAACACCTTCCAAAAACCTCCTAATCCTCTTACAGTATCAGGAGAGGAACTGCAAGAGGGCAGATTTGAGGCTTACAGTCACGGTGTCTCTTTCTCATCTTGTTTTGTCACCCACGTGTCGCTGTCGATAACCATCTGTAGTTTCCCGCACGCAGTTTGTCTCTACCACAGTCAGATCCTTTGAGCTAAGAACCTAGAGTGCACCAATGGCTCTATGGAGATGAGGCAAACTTGTTTTTATAGGTCGATAGACAACCTTTTATTAAGCTAGACCATTTTTATATGGTGTTATGTCATACTGCTGCAAATAGATCACAGTTCTGGTATAAAGCAAGGTATATTGAAGGTATAATGAAGACATAATGAATGCAATATGAGGTAGTCAATGGCTATACAATCCAGAATTATTGCAGACCTTACCAGACCTTACCCAGAACTGCCTGTGGCCCAGCTCCTGTCCCAGCAGTCTGTCTGCCAGGTGGATTCAGGTGGTGGTTGTGCTGGGACATTTCTCACGTGAAAATGGAAGAGGTGCTGTACAACGTTGGATCAAAGACCCATGTAACTCCCTTTCTTAGGTTCCTGACAGTAGATGATAGTAGGTTAGCTAGGAAGACATCTGCTAGAAAAAAGGGTAATTTTAAATTGATTGTTTTCCCAGCTTCTAGAGTTCCATGCTTTCTGGGCTTGATGATATGCAATACATGGGGCAGCTATGTGCAACAAAAGCTTATTTTGGTGGATCTTTTTCCAATCTATTTGTGATTTCAGCCACTGAGATGACCTGTGATGAAGAGCTCCTCAAAGTAATTCTTTATTTTATGCTAAAGAAGTATATTTTTCTTTGTTTTACTATGTTAGCAAAGCTTTTAATTAGGTACTTCCCTGTTTTGACACTGTAAGAATGCAAACAATCACTCCATGTTGATCTCCACAGACTTGATCATTTCATAGGTTTATCTCATCTTTTACCCTTCCTCATCCACCATTGTTGAGTAATCACCATCTATTTAACCTAGTCCAGACTCCTATAATCTATCCAGTCATAAATTCCCTCCCACTGAATTTCTTCTCCCATTTTTATGCTGCAGTGTCTTGGGAGCCTTTTACACTTCTTTGAAACAAATTCAAATTCAGTTATAGCAAATCATTTTCTCTCCTCAGCAATTTGCTACATCAGTGTTCATCCCCATTTTGAGGTTATGCAGAACTGTTGAACAAAACAAGTTCTAGCAAACATCCTTTTAAGACCATACTGGAAAGTAGTAAAAACTTTCCTTACCTTTCATGTCTTATTTTAGAGCCAGTCGTAAATCTACAAAATGAGCAGTTCTTTTATCCTATGGTGGTCTCTCTTCTTGAAGACCCCTAGTGAGGAAACGTAATGAAAGCTTTTTGGAAATCCAGCTATGCTATGTTGACCAATCCTTTTTATTTACAAGCTCACAAACACCCTCAAAGGACTCCAGGAGACTTCTGATCACAATTTAACTCAACAAAAGCGATGTTGACTCATCCTGTTTATTCGCATACCTACTTATTCTTTTCTCTCCTATACCTGTACAAATTGTCCAGTACAATTATTTCCCTAATAAAAGAAAAAGAATGTGAGAGATTAGTCACCATCCTTTAAATTTAAAAAGATGAGTGATGTCTCCAGGAAAGCACATCTTGATTTAACACACGCTGGTTTTGTGTCTGCCATTGCTGACTTCCAAGGAGTTGGAAGGAGAAGCCTGAACTCACTGACAGAAATGCAGACAGTGAAACAGTTTCTTACACTGGCATCATGAAGGTAGAGGTAGTGGAGGAGGAATCTGGAAGGAGGATGGTGTATTACAGTCAACTGAATAGTTTCTTCATGGCATGGGCTGAAGTCTTTCAGCAGATTTTCTGAATGGTGCTCTGGTGGAGATAGTGGTAATAAAAGATTCTGTGATGTGAAAATGCTTTTTTAACTTTTATTTTTTCCTTAACATTTAACTTTTCTGTTATAGTGTATTTATTTCCTGGGTTTAGTTTGCCACCTGCAGACAAAGTGTAAATGAGAGAGCTGTAGCACTTAGCCATATGTGATGGATATTTATAGGTGACACGTGTTTTGCAAGGGGAGTAGTTATTGAACTTGCATTTTATTTTTAACTTTTTACCCAGAAATCAGACCTAATGATGAATGCTGGGGGCCTGAAGTTCCTTAGCTATTGTCTAGTAAACCCATAATGCTCTAATAGAACAGAAGGAAGCTTGCCTTGGCTGGAAAACTCAATGTGATGATTCTCCATGGCTGTAGCAGTAAATATTCCTGGGTAGAGGGTGTCAGAGTGTTTATTCCTACTACAGGAGAGAAAGCACACAAACAACAACTCTCTGACAGTCCATATAGACTTTTCTCCCAAAAGTAGTGTCTACTACAACACCGGTGTTGCAAGGGTAATAATAAATCACAAGCTCAGACTGGTCATCTGGAGCAGATTCCTTTTAAGCCACAGCCTGTCCTGCTCCTATTAAAGTCAGCGACCATTCCGTGCCCTGTCTTTTTGTCACTGAGGCAGAAAATGGACTTTCTCAGCCTTCAGAGACAACCTGGTAGATGTATTTTCAGAAATGTGTTTTACTCGGCTGGCTGATACACTGTCTTTAAAAATGAGGGCTGTGCAGTTGTGGCAGTGGGTGATGCTACAGCACCTCCTGCAATGGTTGTAGGGAAAAGAAAAAAACCAAAAGTTCATGTATTGAGTCTTCTGAGCTCCCAAGAAGATGCTGGTATCAGTGGCCAAAGGTCAAGCACAGAAAAACAAAGCAAAATTGGCTGATACTTAGTTCTGAAATGTGCTGCAGGAACCGGCAAGTGCAAAAGTAGAGCCAGATGCCAAAGCTTTAACTCTCTGCTACCAGCCACTTTGCCATCTTCACAGATTTTTTTTCCTGCCACATGAAACCATCAGGATGCCAAAAGCCAATTGTCAGTCCAGAAGTGGAAAAATCTCAGGAGTGAATTTTGATTATTTGAGATATCAGAGGGTTCAGGCATAAACCATCATTTTGAGTTTCAGTTCAAACAGGAAGAGTGCAAGCGCTGTATGGAAAGAATAAATTTTACTTGTGTCACACTAAAACATTGCAAAATATCAATTTCCTTGTGCTTCAAGAGCATCTTGTAGCAAGGAGCTTCGCAGAGAATCTATGCGTGAGCTGAGTGTTTAAGAACTGAGGGGGTCATCCAGACTGAATGACCAAAGGTTACCCTTTCTCCTTAGGAACAAGTGCTTCCTCTGGAAAGACAAGGAAGCTCGTATCAATACCAAAGTCAACCAACCTGCTCCACTCAGTCAACCCAGATACTCCACTCGTAGGGAGGTATTTATTTGCTTACCTCTCATATTCATGTTCTATTCCAGTTAAGCCCAAAGAAGTGGCTGCACTTGGAGCACAACTGTGGAATTATGGCATGACTAAAGGTACTGGGAGTGTTGTCACTGAGCAGCAGCAGTATTTCTCCTTGTCATGACATGAACATGTTTTGCCTGCATAAGGAGTGAATTTGGACACCACTGTGGTGGGAGAGCTCATAAAAGAATAGGAAAAAGAAAAGAGAAAAGAAACATACTTGTTTATGGGTGGTGTCAGGAAAAGAAATAACCTCTGCAACAGCGTCTGGGTCTCCAGGGCTATGAAGGTGGCACTTTCCACCTGCACAAAATTTACTGGGAACATAAAATCCAACGAGGAGAAATGTATCATTCGTGCTGATGGTCTGCTATAGAGACTCTGCTGGAGAATATTACCTCCATGACTCTCTTCTTCCTCATGCAGGATAGCTTCTAGTACTTCCATCCAGAAAGACTGGCTAATTAATCAGGGTCCGTTGTCGTGCTGTTGGACTATCCTCTTCTCATTTGGCCACAAGGGACTGGTTTCTTTTCCAGAGTGGAATGCACCAAGGTTTACACAGACGTGAAGAGCAGATTTGTAGATAGACGTTATGATAAGTGAACAATACCCAGTCTCTAACATCTTCTTGGACAAGGCAATTTATCTGAGCAGTAGGTGGAAGAATACTGGGGGTGATCCTTGGCCAGGATAACCAGATTGATTTCATCTCCTGTTTATAAGTACATGATTTTTTAGCTAGATTCAAAGAGGAACATTAAAATATCCCAAATTGTAATAGCTAATCATGAGGGAAGCTTCTGAATGTTTTAAGAGAGCCATGGCTCTTCTCTAGACTTACTTTCTATTACAGTAGGGATTTGTTAAATTGTATTTCTGGGTGGCAGGTTTTTGTGTTTTCTTGTGAAGTTTCTTGTTTGATCGCTTTCTGAGAGAAGTCACTGGGTGAAACGGTCACTGGTTCTTACCCACGCTGGCAATTGTAATGGTACTCTGAAAGAATTTTGAATAACAGTGTGAGAGAAAATGGTTGTAACGCTGACCCACAGCCATCCCTGTCCCAGCCTGACTTCGCAGCGCTATTGAAAGGAGCCTGAGCACAAATGAGCTGTGCTGCACTGCCCTGTGCCTTCCAGCAAAGAGCTGAAACCCAGCTCTGCTTTCCAGTTCTTTTCTCTCTGCGTTTGAAGACAAAAGGAAACCAAGGGCTGAAAGAGGAAAGTTGGAGGTCACCAGAAAAGAAATCTTACACTAATACAGAAAAAAAAACCCCTGCAACAGAAAAACAGGCATCTCTGTTCTGGAGGATGCATACATTGCTGTATTGATCTTGTTTTACGCTACACTTGCAGGCTCAGACAGAGCTACATGTGGTAGGAAAACACCCTCTCCCACATAGTCCCATTGCAATTGGAGCCCTGCTTGCTTTCTTCTGTACATCGTGATCAGTCACTGCTTGGTAGTTCATTATCACATTCCTAAATCTCTACACAGAGAACATTCTTGATCATTTCAGAACACTCCAAAGATGGAGACTTACCTGACAAACTATATCTATTTGAATATAGATGATTTTCATCACCAATTTTAGTCTTTCTTTCAAGAAGCTTATCCAAATGCCAGGACTTGGTGCTTGGGAACAACCTGGCCCTATGACTCTACGATGGTTTGATAGAGCCCAGCGGAAAGCAAGGGCTTTTCCCACATGAGGCTGCATCATTGAAGTAACACCTGGGCAGCCTGGCTGAAAATCCTGCTCAGCTCTCATTGCAGAGGAAACCCAGAATCCACTGGAGATGGCAGGAAGACATGGCCAGAAGTGTTCAGGGTGGGTTTTAGTGCTCAAAACCAGCAAATGCATATTTTTGCTATGTAAAGGCTGCTATGATTGGATCTAAGGCTCGTTGAGACCCTGGCATTATCTGGTAGTGAGATGTATATATAGGTATGAATTTAAGTAAAATCTTAGTCCCTAACTAGACATTGTCACAATGTGCTGTAGAATTTATTATTTTTTTAAAAAAATAGGGTTGGGAATACTTTTAATTAAAGAATCGGATGCTTCTTATCACCACCCTCCTGTCATAGCCCCACTAACCAAAGACTCAAACAGACATTGACTGTCAGGGCAGTGGATTTTTTTTCCTTCTTTCCCTCAGGACAATGTTTTCTATTTACTTCTCTCTCCAGCATTCGTAATCTGTATCAGATATGTCTTTATCACCCATTCCTAATATTTATCTGAAAACACCAATGGTTTTAACACTAGCCTTTGAGAAGGATGGTTTTATGATGAAGGAAAGATTCAGGCATCCAAACTGAATCTGGTTCCCAGTGGGGATGCAGATTTCCCCTGGGGCTGTGAGACACGGCCGTGTGTGTGCAGCTGTGCAACGTGCAGAGATTCCTGAGCTGCTGGAAGGAGTGGCCAGAGCATCTACAGTGTGTGACAGCTGGGTCACACCACTGTCTCCTGCAGCATTTCACTCTTAGTTTAGGTACTTGATGTGCCTTTAATCCCTCTGCACTCCCATTTAACCTCCAAAAAAAATCAAAACAAGAATTCATTACTTCTCCTCTTCGAGGTTTGTCCTCCATCGATGGGTGGATGGCGAGTCTGTGGTGAAGAAACATCCTTGTGCTGGGATAGATCTGCGTATGTGCATGCGCCTGTGTGTGTTTAACAGATTAAGTTAAAAACAATCTTTATCGCTTCATTTAACTAAAGCATTTTTCCAGACAAGTTCCTCTGCTCGAATGTTCCTTCTAATTATCATTTTCCCTTTACAATATGTTGTGTCATGCTGCTTAGGAGAAGGCTCATAGCGAGAGCGAGCACTGGGGTTGTGAAGGAAATATGTCCTGGCTATTAGAAAGTTCAATGAAGCGCTGACTTTTATATCATCATGTAGGGATGGGTGAAACGGTCTAGAAAAAAATACCCCCAGCTGAGCAGCAATGTGGGGCTTATATTAAAAAAAAAAATAAAAAATCTCAGCTTCACAATGTTTTTTAAGGTTTCTCCATCAGTTGCAAAATTATTTTCCTGAGTGTTGTTATCCAAACTGGGTTAGCAGGTGGAATTATAGCTCTGGCTAGGGTGATTGCCAGGCTGATTGCTTTGTGCCCTGAATACCAGTAGTTCTGCCCTGGGCTACGCAGGGGGTCTGCTTTGCTCAGAAGGAATGATTTGGAATCCCGTTCATTTGCTTTTATCCCAATTCCACGAGCTATTTGCAGCTGTTAATTTAACAGCTTAGTGCTCCCATCTTCCACAGGCAGGAGCAACGGCTCCAGCGCCTTAGCCATCGAAACTTCACTTCCAGTAACAGGACTTGGAGCACTGGGAGATGGGAGAAAAATGCTTTTGCTCCAGTGAACAGGGACAACATGGTGCCCGTAGGAGTCAACTGAGAGATGCTTTGTAAAATGAGTCTTCCTAAGCTACAGCTCTACAGGGATGGAGCAAAAAGGGACGAAGTGCCATGAAAGCAAGGCCATCCAGGGAGATTTTTTTATAGAGCACAGTGTCTCTGCAGTGCCACAGGAGCTCAATTAGCCCAAACAGCTAAAATATTAGGTGTAAAGACTCTGCTACTGCAGGCGGGTCCATGTCCCTGAATACATAGAAATTCGGGGTTTTTTCTCTGTGGTAACTTAGGACAAACCTTTTTTCCAAGCAGTGTGTATTCCAAAGTGGTGTATAAGAAAGAGTGAAACTGCTATTTGACATCTACTTATGGCAGAAATTGTTTTTCTTTTTTTTTCTTTTTTGTCTTCTGAAGGACTGATAAACTTTATGATCATGAAGCTACATCAAAAACTCTACCCAAAGACTGACATGAACCAGAATCAGTGAAGTCAAGAGGAAACTTCACTAATTTCAAAATGAGGTGGGCTTTTTTTTCTTCTTCTATAGAAGAAAAAAAAAAAGACAGTTTTTTGTTTTCCAGCCCCTATGTTATCTTGTCAGCTCAGTTGTCAGACTGCAGTAGAACTTGAAAGCTTAATCAGTACGCTTATTATTTTTATTTTGAATTGCACGTATTTACTTTTGTTTCATGAGGTCTTTTATCTCCTAAAGAGGAATTCATCCTTCAACATTGTTAGAAACTTTTTTTTCTAAAGCCCAAATTTTCCATTTCCATACCTAGGTGAGAAGTTCTCCCTTTCAGCACCTCCCTTATGCTGCTCTGTCACCCCCATGCTCTATTTTGAATTCTAGTACCACTAGGGAAAAAAAACCAAACCCGTATCCAGGGTTTCAGTCTTAATTGTGACTTTTTATTTTGTTTCAATGCTAAGCCATTCTACAGCACTTGATCAATATTTCGTGCAGTGAATTTATAACAGCATCAGCTACCAAAAAGCTGTAGCAGTTGGAAAGATTGTGCAATTTGTGTTGGATTCGGTTCAAGGTCTTTTTACACAGCCCTGGAAATGGTGCTAATCTTTGTGTTCTAGGACACTTCGCAGGGCATTTGTACGACGCAACTTCAGACATCTAATTTAATCAATTAAGTTAGCTAGCTGATCTACTTCTCTCTATAATCAATGGGGAGCAGGGAGAGCTCCTCTAGACTGTGACTTAGAGCAGCTAAATTATGTTCCTGTTTGAAATGCTGCTTCAGAGCTGTCTGAGTTCCTCTTTTAATTACAGAGGGAGTCAAATTAGACTAGTTAGTCACCTCAAACAGGGCAGTGTGAATTCCCGCCTTTGTACACTTACCTGTAGCATCAGAATGAGAGGAGACTTCAACTCTCAAGTCTTTGTTCCATAAATGCATGCCAGCTTCCTCTGTAGCCTGCTACATCAGTCATAAGAACCAGAGTATGACACTGTGGGAAGTCTCTGTTTAACAGTGACATTATTTTCAAAAAGTCATTCTACAGCTTCCATGAGAACACGCTGGTGGGTTTCCATAGATGTCCAGGCCTTTGCAGTTCCTAACCCAGCCTTCCCAGAGAAGTAACTTGGTCTTTCCCACCCTTAACATCAACACTTGGGCAATGCTGAGCTGCAAACACCTGAATTTTTGCTACTTCCACTAGTTCACCTCTTGCCCTGCTCTACACTAGAAGGTGCCAGCTCAGCATATCTCTATATTACTTCAAAGGTCAAGAAGCATCTTGTGAGCCTCGGCTCCTGGCTTTATCTGATGCTTCTGCTTTTGTGTATAGACGATGATTTCCAGGTTGCTCATGGAGAAATCCCAATGCCCTTTTCAGAGTCACTGTAATATATAGTTTTGTCCTCTTGGGAGTCACTGCCAGGATTGTTTAGGATCTCAGTGTTAAGAATGTTAGTTTTTCTTCTGATGTGCTTGGTAGCTCACCCTGTGGTTTCAATATCAATGTGTTATTTATTGGCAATTCCTTATGCTTCTATAATTCTCCTTTGAGTGGTCATTTGCTTTGCTGGCCAGCTTCTAAGTCCTGAGATCAGTGATTTTTCTCATGGCCCATAAAATAAGAAAAGTAATTTTGTACTTTATTTCTGCCTGGTGGAAATCTATGTCTGGAGAGGTGGAGTAGGTTCACAATTCATTGGTAGGCACTGGGCAACTTATATAATACGAAGTCAAACTGCAAAATAGTTTTTATAAATAGGTGTGCATATTTTTCATGAATCCTCATGATCAGTAATCTGTTATAGGTTAGGTTAATAATCCTCCAAAATAGAAAAGTAATAATTTTATCAATATTTTAGGCTGCCCGGTTAGATACAGTTATTATATGAGCTGTGAATACCCAATGGGAATTTCCTTATGACTTTATTGATTTAGATAATCTTGGAATACTAGAGTATTTATAGTATCTTGCTGATGCTCAGATGCAGCAGAACTGAAGCATGAAGCTAAACAGCTTCTCAGATATTATTTATTCATCCATCTGCTTGACAGACAATGAATCCTTATGGATTCAAGGACCTGCATCTGTCTTTTAACACCACTAAGTGGTAAGTAGCAAGTGTGGGTTTTCTGAAGTGGGGAACCTGGGGGTTGAAGGATCACTCAGCATCTAAAAGTCTCTCCCAGCAGAAGGAGGAGATTGGGGACCAGAAGGCCTGTGGAGAGATGGGCCATCAGAGAGGCTGAGGAGAGACTGAAGGACCCAGGTGATGGGGAGAAGCAAGCTTGTATGCTTCATCAGCCTATTGTTATTGATGTAAATTTTCTCTGAAGAGCTTTTATTTTAATGGATGATAAAATATTTTAAAAGACTGTGGAGGCAGTCGTAGGCTGCTTAAATTTTCCTCCACATTGAGTGTTGTACAGACCAGTGTCTGCCACATGCAAGAAGACCTGAAAGCCTAGAGACCAGGTAGGGAATTGAGAGAGACCTGCAAGGGCTGGGCTGGAATGGGAGCTTGGGTGCTTGGGTCCTTCTTGGTGTACCTGGGCTGATTCAGGCCATTGGGATGAGTATTAGGCATGTTCATGGGGAAAAGTGTTCAGTTTTACAGAATTATTCCTGTAAAGAAAGTGCTGAAACAGAATTCACAGCCTTTTTCATTGGAAACCTGTTTCCAAGTCTTCCACTCATCCCAGCAGAAGCAGCTGTAATTCCAGGTGATCTTCACATCTTACTGAACCAGAGTAGATCCTGAGCATCCCAATCAAACTGTTCACTGGCAATCTGTCGAGCTGGAATTGTTTACTGAGGTTATCCAGCAAACAATGTCAATAGTGGATAAATACAACAAAATCACCATCTGCCTGTGGATAATTGGAGAAGAGGAGGCCAAATTCACAGCTCTGGTTATTCCTCTAGGAATGCTGAATGTGACTAGCTCATGCTATTCTTTGATAGAGACCAAATAGTGTCTTATTTCCATCAGTGCCAAATTCACTCACCTGATTACATACCTCAACTCTACTGCAGAAATTACTGGGGTGCAACACAGTGCCTCTTCAACCCAAAGTAGCAGCTACATGTAGGAAAGTAAAGCAAGGCTCAAGTCAGGGGACATGGATGCTGTCAGCATTCAGTGAAGCCCTGGAAACTGTGAATTGAGATGATAGGTCTGGGTAGACTGAGTTGTAGGCTGACCAGTGTGACCGAATAACAACCACAGTACTGGTAAATCAAAGGTTTTGGTGCAGATTCATGATGGGTGGAACTGGGATAAAGCCAGGGTGCTCTCATCTCTCCATGGTCCTGCCTCTGCCTCCATGCCCAGATCAGGATTTGTGTAACAGGTGGGATTCTCCAGGTCCCTGCTCCAGTACTGGTTTTGACTTTGAGACTGATGCTGGAGGTGAAATTACGTGCTTTATTTTGTGTGAAAATTAATCTTGATCCACAGCTCAATAACATCGATAGGGAATAAAAAAGTTCCCATTTAAGAGGCTTTGGAATTCAAGCTCATAACTAATTCTACTGAAGCTAATGGATCTTGTGAGTACAGATACCACTCAGGATTCCCTCAAATCCTAGTTTGGCGTTAAATGATGAGACCCCTGGGAAGCATGCTCTGAACCCTTTTAATGCACCTCTTGCTTTTATAACACAAGATGTGTAGTTTCAAAGCATTTTGGTGTCCAAAACATATGGGGCCCAGATACACTCTTGGATACTTTCACAGAATAGTGATTCTCAATCACAAGTCTGCAGAGGCTTTGCTTGTTGGGAAAAAAATCTAAATTTTCTCTTTAATAAGGCAAACCAAATACATGTTTGTTAATACAGGACTGTAATCAGATATCTTGTCTTCCATCAATCAATCTTAAAATTATTTTGACTTGAAATATTTTCCTCGTAAAGGTGAAAAGACCAAAGGTTGTATTCTGGCACCAGGAGCAGTGCTACATGACTTAGGAGTCATACATTTAGGTCCTACAGGTGAAGGTAACCATCATTTTTGTCATTGCTCTCATATAATCCATGTTTGTGTGGCAGTCCTATAGTTGCCATTGCAGTGTAAAAATGAAATAATGGTTTAATACTGTCTCCAGCTATGGAGACCACATTGTATTACTTATGGATTATGCTCATAATATTTTGTCTAAGATAAAAATAAGATTGTTGGTCAAAAGAAGCATTAGAGTGACAAAGGTTTTTCATATTTAGAGGAATGTTACACTTTGGGGCAGCATAAACTGGGAATTCTTGGGGAGAAAAACACTGGGAAATATAAATCACTTTGTCAGATTGCCAAGAAAAAAAGAAAACATTTCTGAGATCTGGAAGATGAGGTTGTTTTCTTGAGTTTAGAATTAAAGACGCTGAAAAAAAGCTCTACCACTTAATTTCCCCCCATTCTTATTCAAGTTTATCACAACAGTGGTGGTAATAAAGGGAAAGGTAAACATCCACTTTGGCAGGCTGATGATCAACCATAATGTTTATTTCATTTGATTATTAGTTCTAGCATTTAAGCAAAGAGAAAGACTTTTGCTTTCTCTATTGTTTCCTTTAACGGTAGATTTGTTTTGTTTTCTTCCCCCCTCCTTTTGTTTGAATGATATTTCTTTAAAAAAATAAAATGCTTCTAGGGTTGCATTTTCCATTTAAAACATAGATTTTTTTGTTTGTTTGTCTAATTTTCTGTTCACTTCCTTTCGTTGCCACAAATTGGAAGGTGACAAATGACTTTGTGAAGGGATAAGAGGAAGAGCTTCCACAGTGACATTTAAATTGGAACCCATGTTTGATGGCATGCAGATGATTTAAATACATGTCACCAAAGCACAGTTATAAAGGCAGGTTTTAAAAATGCTTTTGCTTCCTTTACTGCTGCTTTAACATGCATCTGGAGAGTGCTGTGATCCAATGGAGCCATTGTAAATAAGCTGCAATCGTTGTCTTTCAAAGCCTTTTCTTTACTTGTGTTCCTCAGGTGAGCTGCATTGTGGGGGTTATAAATAATGATTATAATCTTAACACTTACTATGCAGATAGAATTGTGGTGTTAAAGTCACCTCACAGTGAGCACTCCTGACCCTGTTTCTAGGTTTACTGTTCAGCTGGGGGTCATAGCACGTCAAACTCCCATAATTCAGAACTCCACGTCTACTGCCAGCAAACATATTCATCCTTCCTCTAACCATATGCAGGGGGCAGGGCTGGGATCACCGTTGCTGGAAGCAAGTAAATTATCTCCTGCAATCAGCACATGCCTGATGCATGAGCTTGACCTTGTCTCATAGTTCTCAGAGAGGTCTCCAATCCCCCTCCAACAGCAAGTACACCACTGTCACACCTAAATCCAAGACAATTCCTTTAATGTCCTCACATTTTCTTCTTGGGAGTAGGTCTGAATGAAATTCAAGCATATAGGTACCACTGACATTTGGGAACATTTGGATCTCTACTTGGCTGTGATAGCTTGTGCCCCATTTGATTTACTGGTGAAGCGGAGCTTCCTTCTTGGGGGGTGTATATCTGCCTGTGCCTCTGTGGGTTAATCCTATCATTCACTAGCAGCATCCCCAAAATCAAACTCTTGCCAAGTGAAAGACCTCAAATCCAGGACTACCAATGCTTCATGGGTATGAAAACCCCCACGTTCCCCTGTGGTTTATTACATGTTGAATTACAGTGTTTCTAGTAGATTTGCAGAATCCATTAAACAAGCTCTATTAAATAAAGACAAAACAAATGAGTAAATCTCCCTCTGTACCTTGCATGAACTTGTGGAGACATTAGCAGTGTAAAATCTGAGTATTTCCCATGAAACAACTGATATATATCTGGTAATGTGATGATGTCTGAAAAGTATAGTTTAACACTTTTTTTTTCTTCCTAACTTCTTTCCCTTAGGAAAATAGGAGTTGGGAGCAGAAATGGCAATTGTGTATCAGAAGGAAAGTATCTAATACCTGTGCAGCAGCATTTCTGCTCTCCATCCTGAGCTGCCTCACTCAAGTTGTGCTGCATGGTGCTGTTTTCTCGGGGGAGGGTTGGATTAAGGACCAACTTTGCTGTTTGTCTCATCGTGGCATCTCACTACTCTTTTCCCTCACCTGACCCTGGCATGTGAAACAGCTCAGTTGTGATAGTGCTTGGTGTTGAGTCTTTATCACACCAGAGCTGTTTTGGAAAGGCTGTAACTTCCTCCTGGGGTGGTTTCATCCTTTTATTTACCTTGACCTATCTATCTACATATACATAAATATTTAAACTGAAACTTGTCACTCACTAGATGTATTGATCCCCCTTTTACTTCTATTCCCAGTATGAAAATGCTTATAAGCCTCAAAGTTACCTGCCATCTTCATTAGAAAAGAATTCACCTGTTCTATCTTTTTTCATGTCTGCTGCTCTTGGAACATCAACTCTATTTTCATTTTCCTTTACTGGTGCCGTTCTGAATGCACTCAATGGGTTATTCATGCTTCTTATACTTGGTTAGGTCAATGTGGGCTCCAACACAGACCTTTCCAAATCTCCACTGTTACTTCCCATGTCTAGCTTTTATATTTCACAGCTCTTCTATCCTCCTCTCCCCTCAGTCTCTTCACTCTTGGTGTTATACCTTCAGCCAGCTGCCCCTGCTTTGGAGACATTCCTCTCCTTCTCCCTAGGCAGCCTTCTCTCCCCTCCATCAAATCCATCTTGTCGCATGTTCCCTCCAGCACTCCTTTCCATCTCTTTCCCTTTACCCAGATTACCTCACTCCTTCCAGCACTCAGCTATTGTCTAGCATGCTGGTTTGGCTTGTCTGACTTTGCTGGAAGCTTTGTTGGGCATGGGCTCAATCTTATTTCGGATTATTAACGGGGCTGGGAACCCCTGGTGGGAGGATGACTTTCAGGTTTCTGGGGCTGCATTGCACAAATGCAGCATCACCACCTAAAGGCTGCATCTTCTCCCCACTGAGACAATTTTGGACATGTTTCATCAGTCCTGACTTCCGTATACAGCAGCAGAGCAGAGCCAGGAGACCTGCCAGTATCTTTTCACAGGAGGGATATTTATTCTGAAGATGGCTCCACTATAGCATTACCAAGCCAACTGGAGCCAGAAAAGGCAATTTGAACCAAGGCCGGAGCAAAATTGGCCAGAATCACAAGGGAAAGGGGTATTGAATCTTTGGGCATCTGGACACATGGATGGAGGGAGGACTTGGCGCAGTCAGGAGTCAAGCAGAGCGGTGTGTGGTGCAGCAACAACAGCTAATTGGGACGAGCGGGCAGCCAGCCAGCCTCATTGCATTATCCAGAAATGCTGGGTAACTGGGAGGAACAGGAAATGAAATTGGAAGGATAAAGGTGGCAGATGAAGAGCCTTTTCACAAATATAGAGCTTGAGAGAGCCGCTCTGCTCCCTGTCCGCTCAGCAAATGTGTCGCAAGCTTGGCAGGACCATGGTGGTCCATAGCTGCTGAGCAGGGAGAGGCAGGCCTGTGGTATCAATAAGCAGAGGCTGAGCCCCACTCATACCAGTGTGGGAAAAGCCACCTGCCCTGTGTCACCAGCTTGGGACAATCTGAAGTGCAAAGTGCCTCGGTCTGCTCATTGCTACAGGTTTTCTGGCTCCCTGGGGAAGGGAGACTCAGACCAAACCGAAAGACTGGGTGAGGGTAGGTGAGAAGTTATTGGTGGTGCTAAAATTCCTTTCCTCCCCCCTGAAATTTCATGCCTGGTGCTATATGTCTGCATACCATTAACAATCCGGACCCAAGCATATAACACAAGGAAGGACAATTTGGGGACATTTGCAAAACACTCTGGAGAAGGATTCATAGACCTGAGGGCCAGGAAGGACTATTATCATCATCTAGTCTGACTTCCTGCATAACTCAGCTCAGGAAACCTCAGCTAATAATTTCTGCATCAAGCCCATAACTTCTGTTTGAATTATAGCATCAGTTTTCAAAAGACATCCAGTCCTGATTTAAGGAGGATAAACTTCGGGTTCTTTTTATCTGTCTTCCAGCCTCTAAGCCTTGAGGGTACACTCACATCTGGTTTTGAGCTTTTCTCTGCAAACATAGAGACTAGATACTAACTTATCAAAAAAAAATTGAATTAAAGTTGAATTTTTCACAGTGCCTTTTTCATCCATGACTTGGGGCTTCAAACAGTACACCCCAAAAGTTTGAAGCTTCTGATAACTGTTTTGCCCAGAAGTTGGGAAGTTATCTCTTTCCTGGAGATAGACCAGATTAGCAGTTTCAGAAGGCAACCTCTTTTCTGAAGATTTCCATCCAAGAGGAGGTGACCTGACAGGCAGCCCTCGCCCCATCAAACAGCACAACTGCCATGGTGATGCACAGCTCTCCCATCCCGGCAGGGATGTGACCAGCTCTTGCTCCAAAGCACCCAGAGTCACCATTTAAAAAGGCATAAAAGGGTCTGAACAAAACGAAGGTTAATAGATGCTGATGTGGGAGTAACCAGGGCTGTCAGGGAGCGATTAAGCTGCCGAATAATCTTCCACCTGGAGCTGTCAGGCCGGTGTCTAATGTTTCATTCAGAGAAGGGGCTCTACATTCCTGATGAGTAAATGACAGAGAAGATTTCAATTAGAGCTGCTCTGTGACTCAAATCCTGACATATTCTGATGGTTTACTTTCAGTTCTCCTGCTGTTCTCCGGGGGACGCCAACCCATTAATAACACATTTTAAGATGTAGATGGGGGGCATGGCTGCAGTTGATTAGCAGGTAGCCATCAGCGGGTAGGGATGGTGCACCTTTCTCGAGCTGTGAATTGCCTTTATTATAGACATTCAGATGGGGCAAGAAAAGAGCTTAAAGCTGCTAATTTGAGGGAGCTGGTCCTGTTATTACATCGGTGCAAGGGGAGGCAGGTCCTGTGCAGGTTGTTATCTGTAGTGCTGTTAATGCACTGACAATCTGGCCTCGTATGGGGTGGGGGGTGTGGGGGTTCGACCTGCTGTGAGATTCCATTTCTTTTCCATGTAGTTCAAAACCAAAACAAAGAGTCTTCAAACTTGACTTGTATCTGCTGCAGAGTGTGGTGGGTGAGGGCAGGAAGGTAAGAAAAACTATTTAACTAAATGCAAAGCATATTGCTTGTGATGTCTCTTGTTTTGAATTTGGTGTGAATTAAGAAATGGTTGAGTACCATGAAAACAAAATGAAAGCTTTCATTTTGGGTCAAACAGGGTGTTTCAGTTGATTGAAGGTGAGCATTTGCTCCTTTTCTGTCATTACAGTGGAAAAAAAATGTTTCAGGTCAACACAGAACAGCTCTGTTTTGTTTTCCAAATGAACTGAAAAATCCATTATGCTCACAGTTGTACCTGCTGTATCTCTGTTACTCTGCTCCTGAGGTCCCCTATGGAGCTGTCAGCAAAACACAAGATAGAAGACAGAATAAATTGGTTTTGGTTTTTTTTTTTTTTGTTGTTTCTTGCTTTTGTAGAGAAGGAAGTGACCCACACCTCACAATCAAACCTGCCTCTGGATCCCACTCAGAGATTTGAGAAATATGGCTCTTACTCTGACCCTTATCTCTAGAAAGAGTTTGAGCCAAAATCAGGATTTTACCCCCCATCCCACCTCATACCTGTGTTTTTTAGTGTAAAATAATATTTGAGGAGTTCTAGGTTCATCCCTGTTACTGCAGGCCACGGAAAACCAACCAGTGAGTGAGTTCATGGGGTGTTCGTGTTCCCTGACATGGTGTCACCCCTATTAGCTGTGCTCCAATGCCCATTCCTGCTCCCGCCAGCCTGTGAATCACCAACCTGCACCCCAGCATCACTGTGTCAGACCCCACCCGTACCCCAGTGTGGGATCTGGGTTTTCATGCTGGGAGACATGGGATTTCTTTCATGCCTTGGTGTTAGGATGAGGAAAAGGCTGCTTGTGTGCTTCCAGAAGGCTGGATTTGCAGACAGCAGCCCTCATACAGCTGATCAGAAAGGTTTGTGTGTTGTGAACAGTTGGACATCCTTACAACCTCTGCATGGCCAGGGCGGGGGCTTTCCCATGGGCTGAGGCTGTACAGTATAAGCCAGTGTGTTTGTTCCGTTGGAGAGTGGCTGTAGGGGTAAAAATTTAATTAATACAGTAACACCCTTCAAATAATCTTCTGTATCAGAGTAAGAGATACCTCACAGGTATCCATCTCTCTTCATTTCAGTGACTCCTCTATGTCTCCCTGCTCTCCCTCATATGTATCAGGAATATTCCAGGATCCAAAGAAGTCAGTGAACCTTTTGCTTTTTTACAGCCAATTTACAACCTGCAAAGTCTTTGTTTCTCCTGCCTAATACATAGCAGCACGCTCCTGCATTTGCTGTGCAGCAATGCTACAGTTCCACTCTGTACTGCACTGCCTTGTGCCATCTTCTGGTTAATCCTGACTACCCTGGGGACTGCTCTGCCTTGGAGAGCACTACAACAGAGGCAATGACTGATTGTCTTCTGAACTCACTGCAAGCTAGGTGAAAATCATTTCCCTACTCTGTTAAATTCAATAAAAAATGGTTCTCAAGATGTTTTGCTTCTTAGGGAGCAGTTCAGTGTGTTTTTGCCATGTTCCCATCTACTTCAGTGCAAAAGTGTTGGGAAAGTGGGAGGAAAACACTGCCAGGTGTGAACCTGTAGATGAAGCCAGTCAAAGTTTACAAGGCAGACATGAAAACAATTTTATTTTTATTTTCCTTTGGGCTATGACAGCACAGGCTGGCTGACAACAGCCCGATTTACATCCATCTCTCACTTTTCAGCACCCCTTGGTTCATCCTCATCACCAGCCCCTGCATGCAATAAATCTCAGCAAGGAAGAGCGAGTTCAGGTTTGGGATTTGCTTTCTTCCCCATTTGCACTCTGCAAAGGCACATGTGTGAAGTGACACCTCGGAGCAGGTTCTGAACCTTCAGAAATGTTGTCAGGAGGGAACATGATTTTCTTACTCTTTCCTCTTCACTGGGCTCTGGAGGCTCCAGCATGGATTTACTGCCTTGTTCTCTCTGCTGTCTGTCGGGCTTCACTTTAACGAGCGCTTGGAGGGTCATTCAACACTACTTTGCTGTGCAAAGGGGCACAACCTCAGTTTAAGATTTAAGACTAGAGGTCCCCTGCTGCAAAGCTGTCCCTACCATAACTCTGGCTCTGTGGGTAGCACTTGCGTATAACACCCCATCAGGAAAGTTAGTGTATTTGTGCTAGCTTGTAATGATGCTTTGCATCTAGGACCAAAACTGTTCTGTGAGTTTCTCAGTTATGTCAGGCCACATTCATCAGGGGAGACCAAAATTTGGAGCAAGTGTACCGCAGAGTTTGCCTTGCCCCTCCTGAGCCTGATCAGTAAAAGTTACACAGCCAGAGACAGTGATTTCCATTTGCTCTACTCATCCAGAACACAGAAAGAGGGAACAAGTGGTCCAGGGGTTGGCTGATGTCTCCATTTGCCTTTTGTCTACATAAGCATTTGAATGACAATAAATATCAAATAATTCTAGTGATAATTGCAGGGTTCTGGTATTTTTAGAAAACTATTTGTAGAAGCAGAGGCAGAGCTGAGAACTTCCCAACAGGCTCCTGGAGTCTAAAACCTCTCAAATGTTTTAGAAAGCAGCAGTAGGAAATGCTTTGTAAGCCTTTTTTTCCCCATCCCTCTCTTCTCATATCTGCTCATGGTACCTTTATCTTGACCTTCATATTTTTAGTTTCTTACTTTTCCAATGCCCCCTGTCCTGCTTTTCTCATCAAGGGCTGCGTCTGCCCTATTGAGCCATGAGCTCTCAGACAGAAATGTGCTATTCTACCTATTACATGTGATACAAGTCAGAAGCCAGACCCACTGATGGAAAAGGTTAGTGCATTTACCATGAGTACACTGGGGTTTTTAGGTATCCCACTGTGCCCCTTCCCAAGGTGTGCTCCCCTCCTGGAGCGAGTACATTTCCAGCATCCACATGACATGCTGGACAGTCATAAAATGGGCTCTGCTGTCTCCACCACAGTGCTGCTGCTGTGAACAGTCTGTGACAAAAGGTCTTTGTACCTTTTGCTGCAGGGAGAGTCTCTGGGTGAGATACAGTGCTGGGTGCCATGCTACAGGACCACTGCACATCCACAGCAGCTCCTTTCAGGTTTGTGTGGCGATTTTCAGATCTTATTTTTGTCCTCTGGTATGGGGTGGGGAGGAAGGGGCCTTTGAAGTTGGTTTGACAATCTGCCAGTAAAGTCAGGACTGGCTATTGCAACAACTGTTGCTCCATCTGTACGTCCTATATTGTGCTACAATGTCCTAGAGATATATTATCTTCCTGGATACTAGATGTTGCTGAGTTTTTCACTTTGCAGCTCCCCCATGCCACACGCTGCATGTACCACTGATGGATTCAGTACCAGGGATGCGCTCATAATTCTGGGAAGCAGGGGAGGTGTTCACAGGAGCTCCAGGCTTGCTTTCCCCCTGTGTCTGAATGACAGCAGCATCGTACCAGAGAGCTGAGCAGCATATTGACATAATGAGGGTTTGGTGCATCCAGTTATTTTTGTCCTGTCACTCTGTCCTGCTTTCTTTTTGTGTGTGTCAGCAAAGGAAAGGCAGGATTTATAGTTGCTTCTCATGGCTTCCAGCGCCTGTCCGTGCAGGGGAGGCTTTGCTCCTGCATGCATTGCCACGCATGGCATCTGTGTAACAGAAGCTGTTACATAGGCTCTAAGTGATGAAACTAAATGGATCCTACTTTTAATACACTTGAAAATAAAGTGTGTGTGAGAGAGAGAGAGGAAGGAGAGGTGGGTGCAGGGGAGAAAGAGCCAGAGGAAGTGAATTCCCAGTGATCATTAGCTGTCGGACTCTCTTTGACATGCAGGTCTCCTCCAATGCTCTTGTTGAAAGTTTAGTGGTGGAGACAGTACACCTAATGGGATCTCGGGGGAGGCATCCTCTCGCCTATGGATAACAGGCTGCAAGACAAAGCTGTCAGCTTGTTCTGATTTACTACTCTCTTGCAGCAGGGAGATAAAAGTTTGCACTTTTTGTAACAAAGCAGGCGGCAGGACTTCTATGGCAAGACTACATCAAAACCCAGAAAGGGTACGAGTGAACTGAGCCAAGCAAGAGGAGGAGGGAGAAAAACACACAGATTAGAACAGCCTTGTGTTTTAGATCTGGAAAGCACCTCGTGCATCAGACTCATTTACTGAGAAGCACATCCTGTAACCTGCAGTGACCAGAGGAATGGCTACCCAAACAGGCTCTTCACAGAAAAATCCCAATGTGAAAAGATCATGTAATACGAATATTTCTTTGTAATCAGATTCCAAATGACCTCAGTTTTATGTTGCACCTGGTATTTCCCCTGCAGCTTCAGTCAAGTAAGTCCCTCCTTGCTCTTTTCCTCCCTCCCTCTGAATCAGTCACTGCAGCATGTTCGTGGCTGGCGTGGCTCTTGCAGAGATGTTCGTTAAAGCCTGAGGGATAAATGAGCACAACAGTAATGAAGACAACAGAGGTAACTCAGGAAGAGTTACAGCTTGCAAGTGTGGCTAACTGTAATGTAAGGTCACAGCTCCAAATGCATTATAAGGAGAAGCACCTTGCTCCTAACTTTGCCGGTAGCTGTTGCTAAAGGTGATGAAAGGACCTTGGCTTGGACAGAGGTAAAGCTTTCTCTGTAGAGCAAAGATTAGAGGGGATGAGCTGGTGGTTGCTAAATTCACAGGTCACGTCAGTCTTAAAATAGTCCTCGAGCTAAAAGGAGGGTGAGGCTGGAAGTGATACCAGGGCCAGTGTATGGGGCTGGATGGACACTTGGTCTCAACCTCTATGACTCTTCCTGTGTCCCTGAGAAAGACAAGTCTTAGAGCAGATATGACAAAAACCGAGGCCAGAGAGAAAACAAGAGGCCAAAGGGGAGGTGACATCCTTCTGTTCTCATCTCTCATCTTCTCCAACAGCATGTCCTGGGGGAAAAGCCGAGGATGGATATAGTCATCTATGAGTGGAGAGAGCTGGAGGTGATTTCCCCTGGGGAAGTCACTGACAGAAACATCTCTGGGCAGGTTCTGGGGTTGGCTCCCCTGAGTAAGTGTCTGGTGTCATTGCTCAAGATTGCTGAGCTGTCCCTAACTTCAGGCTTCTGGGATTTATTTACATTTTTGTTTTATTTTAAACTGGTGGCAAGAGGGGACTGCTGTACAGATGACTCTGAGGCAGAATGGGTGTGCATAAACACACAGAGAGATGGGAGACATTTTTCTCTTTAATTTCATCTTGAGTCCTTCTGGAGCTGTCTATTCATCGCCAGTCTGCAGGTCCACAAGATCATGAGATGGATAAAATGGGATGATAAGCTTGCACTAGAAGAGAAACTATCAACAGACCTGTTGATTTATTGCCCTTTTCAACTCAGGTGGATTTAGGGTTGAGGGGAAGATAAATTTTCCCCTACCTTTTTTTGCTGCTCCTACGTAGCCATTAACTCTCCATGGACCATGACTTTCATTTCCCATCAGCTTTGAATTACTCAGTCTGGGACTGAGATGGAAGGTAATTTCAAGAGGCAAAAAGGTGAAGACAAACCCAAACTTTTACCTAATTCTGACTGTGGCTGGCTTAAATTCAGCCCTTTATCAGCGCTTGCATCAAAGACAGGCTGAGGAGGATGATGCTATGTGCAAGGCGAGAGGACAGGCTTGTCTGGGTGGTCAAGGAATTGTGGACCAGACCTGTGAGGAAGCCATGGTGACCAAAAAAATTCAGGAGAATTACAATCAGCATGACCTACAGGTTTGCACAGCCATATAACAAGCAGACTAATAGTATACTGCTTTTTCTGTCTAACTGTACAGTGAAGAGAGAGCTTTTTCCACCATTTTTAACTAAGGTGGCCAGTTCCATAAACACTTAAACCAAGAGATCTTAGGGATAGTTTTGATCCTTCCCACAGACTCATAATTCATCTCTCTTCTTCACCTTGAAATAGTGCTTAAGGACAGAAGCAGGATCACTGCCTCACTTGGGGGAAACAAATGGCTCCCTGTCTACCATGTCCCCTCTAATGGATTAAAACATCTCTGAATGGCAACAGTGTTCATCTAGGCTGGTTTCCACACCTTGCCATCCATCCCTCACCTCACCGTACCAGCATGCTCTCAGGAAGGAAGATGGAACTCCACAGAAACACCAATTTTTCCTTCCCTTCTCAATGGAGCTTCTTGTCCATGAACAGACCCAAAATTCTGCGTAATTTTCTGACTTTGTTCAGAATTTTGCACAAACAGGAACCCATGGCAAACATTTAATAGGGGAACTGGACAACGTAGGGCAGCTGAGTAATGGGGAGACCTTAATCCACAATGGGCATAAAATGCAACAAAGCAAAGCAGTAAAATAAATCAGGAATGGGAGAGAAGCTGAGCAGATATTTACCTTTTTCTCTTTCAGTGTTTGTTTTCAATGCTTTGGAGTAGATTTCCCCTTTCTGGATTGTCTAGTGCAAAAAACCCACCAGAAGTTCAGAAGTTGCATGGTTTTGCAGCCCAGTGTAGCTAACTACCCCAGCACAGCTCCCAGGTGGCTGGCTGTCCTGACTTTTGTTGGTGGGAAAAAGTGACTCCTGGCTTCAAGTCATGGATCTCAGTCAAAAATATACAGGGACACTAGGAATTAATGGAGCTCATTGTGTTTGTAATGGTTACAGTGCACACTGAAACGTGCCAGCAGTGTTTAGTGGCTGAGAGTTTGCTCAGTGAAATTGTGGTTGAGGTTATTTTGCATACACTTGCCCTGCTAATTATTCTCCTCTTCCCCTTCCCCAATCAGGAGGGAAAAGATAAAATTCACATTCATTTAGTTCATTCATTCATTAATCGATTGATGACAACAGTACTAACAGAACAGCCATGTTCCTCAGGCTTCTAAATACTATCCAATTTTTAAAAAAAGATAGAATTAGTGTTCTTACACCTAAAAACTTTTCTCACTAGGTGTGGAAAATTATCAATCAGGATGGTATGATGAATCACTATGGCACCAAACGTGAGAGGGGTGTCAGCAGGTGAAACCCTGCATATTGTGCACAAAAGCCCTTGTGCCAGCTGGGGGTGCTGGCAGGAGCAGCAGCACCATGTCTGTCCCAAGCATACCTTGGCAGTGGTGATGAAGCTGAATCCCTGTGAGGATGAGAGGTCTTCCAGTCCTGCCATAGGACAGCACTGGGTGGGGGTGGCTCAGTAGGATGAGATTTGGAGCCCCTGCTGCTGCCAAGGAAGGAGGAATGTGGCAGAGAACGGTGCTTCTGGGGGGATGCTCTCCGCCTCAGAATGGAAATGCTCCCCTTGTAAACCCCATCCTGAACATGCCAGTGAACAGCAGGAGCCAGACAGCCTTTTGCAGGCTCTGGCACAGGTGCTGCAGGCAGCAGGTCCAGGACATTTCGGCTGCTGCTGGCGATCCCTCAGCTTGCCCAAGCGTGCAGTTTGCTGCTGGGCAGGGCTGGAAACCACGGCAGCGCTCATGGTCTGTCAGAGCAGCTTTGTCCAAGCTCCCTTGCAGAATCCCCAGCCCCCTCCATGGGAGAAAGCCTGGCAAGCTGTCCCGGTGGGGAGGCCAAAGCAGTCTGTGCTGCTCGTTGGCTCCCACGCTCCTTCCCTTGCTCTGCCCGGCCAGGCAGGGTGCGATCCTGCGTCACAGGCTGGGACCAACACACACACTGCTCTGGGACCAGAGCGGGGCTGGTTCCAACCTGCCCAGCAGGCACTCTTCTTTTGTTCCCGTGCACGCAGGAACCAGCAGCTAGGTTAGGACTGGAGTAATTTCATCCTCAGTAGAATCTGCAAGGTCCCAGTCCCTCCCTGCTTGGCTGAGAGCACCATGTTTGTCTCTGTGGTCCTGCTGGCTCTTCTGCAGCTCCGTGTGGGAGATGCACATGACTGGCATCCAAACCTGGCACAAGATTGGCCTCTGACATCACTTCCTCATAACAAAGATCCATTACATGGAGGTAATAGCTTTGAAGAACTGAAATAATTGAGTTAAGGATCAATTCCATTCTGTCTTTTTTCTTACTACTTTTTTTTTAATTTATTCTGTGGAACTGCATTTACTTAGTGAAGGGAGAAACCTAATGAAGTTCAACAAAAGCAAGTGGAGAGTCTGGCACCTGGGAAGGAACAACCCTTCCTATCAGTACAGGCTGGGGGTGACCTGCTGGAGAGGAGCTCAGTGGAGAAGGACCTGGGGGTCCTGGTGGGTGACAGGTTGGCCATGAGCCAGCAGTGTGCCCTGGGGGCTGAGAGAGACAATGGGATCCTGGGGGGCATCAGGAGGAGTGTGGGCAGCAGGTCACAGGAGGGGATCCTCCCCCTCTGCTCTGCCCTGGTCAGGCCCTACCTGGAGTGTTGTGTCCAGTGCTGGGCTCCCTGGGATAAAAGGGACAGGGATCTCCTGGAGAGAGTCCAGAGGAGGCTACGGAGATGATGAAGGGCCTGGAGCATCTCCCCTGTGAGGAAAGGCTGAGTGAGCTGGGGCTGTTCAGTCTTGAGAAGAGAAGACTAAGGGGGGACCTAATTAATGTTTATAATTATCTTAAGCATGGGATGCAGGGGGAATTGGCCAGCACCTTTTCAGTGTCTGTGGGGACAGGACAAGGGACAATGGCTGCAAGTTGGAGCACAGGGAGTTCCACACCAATCTGGGGAAGAACTTTTCCCCAGTGAGGGTGAGGGAGCCCTGGGACAGGCTGCCCAGGGGGTGTGGAGTCTCCTTCTCTGGAGAGATTCCAGCCCTGTCTGGACACCGACCTGTGCAACATGAGCTGGGGAGCTGCTTTGGCAGGGGGTTGGACCCAATGAGCTCTGGAGGTCCCTTCCAGCCCCTGTGATTCTATGATTCTATCCATGATTAGGAGCACTTTCAGCAACCTGGCAAGGCAGAGTTATCAGGGCAGATAGAGAGTAAATACAACCCAGGTAGGGGAGATGGCAGGGAAGGGTCAGTTGCCACAGTCTGTTTGGATAACAGACCTGCTAAGCCCCGATCCAAGGAAGCAGAGAGAAACCTGAGTGAAAATGCCAGGAGAGCCCTGTAAATAAAATCAAAGCAGAGGATGGGTAAAATGTGCTATGGGTAGCACAGATTTTGTAAGCAAGATTTCCTCTTTCCTTTGGGTCAAAAATAAGAGCTCACCTTGAGTAGTGCCTGATCTGGGAGAGACTCTTGGCTTGTCAGGGGGAGGACAACCTTTCAAGTTTTTATTCCTCCAAAAATTAGAACAAAACCCCCCTACCCCACCTGTTTCAGATGTTTCTGTAGAAGACCCATTACAGGCTATGAAATAACTAAGCCACACATAAACTCTGCTGTGACCTGCAAAGATGCCCGTGCTGGGACATGACCCACCGGTCCACAGCCCTGAGCTCTGCCAGCATCACTGAGGGAGCACACAGGTACCCAGCACTCCCTGCACTATGTGACCAAATACTCTGGAGGCAGAGATATAGCATGAGAAACTTGAAATGATGGCGGGGTCTCTTTGGTGTCCCCAAGCATGGGACACTGCAGACAGGTGAGGAGGAGGAGGAGGGTCTTTCAGTGCTCAGCTGGCAGGACGGTGCTGACACATGGCAAAAGCAAAGTTTGCAAGCTGTTCCTTTTGTTCCCAGGGCTCTGTGGGTTGTGTCAGGAGCTGGGAGGAGTTGGAGAGGGAAGTGCTTTTGTTGGGCTGGTCCCACTCTTGCAGCATGCTGGGGCTTGTGGGAATTGTTAGGTACTGCTTTGGGATCCAGCAGTCGTAGCACGGCCCAAGTGTCAAATAGCCATTGTTTTTTATAAATGTCCCTCACATCCAGCTTTCAAAGTGGCTTCAGAACTGTCCCCTGAAGGGAGGAACTGGGACTGGAACTTTACTGTGACCGGGCAGTACCCATGGGACTCTGGCACGCTGCTCTGATCTAATCCTCATGAAGTCTGACCCTTCCTTCCAAATGAAGCCTAATCCATCACCCCCTGATTGTGAAAAACATGAGCTGTTGACAAATGCAGTGTCTGCAGTGGCAATAACAGCCTGATTGATGGCTGGGGCTGGGGAACAGCAGCTGGCAACACTCCTGCCAGCTTGTTGGCAGGGCAGGGACAGGCAGCAGAGTGTCCAAAGGTGGGGGTTAGGATCTGCAGGTGGAGGCTGCTGGGGAACAAAGACTCTCTCTGGAGATTCCCTAACCAGCCCAGCATTTTTGACAGGTCTGTGGCAATGACCAGCATTCCCAGGGCTGCTGTGGCAAGGAGGAGTGCAGCTGCCTTTTCTTGCTGTGGTCCAAACTCTGTTGCATTCAGCCTCTTCAGCAAAGAATAAATCAAACTTTGTTATTAGTTTTGGAATTTTTTTTAATTATCTAATTCATGCAAGGAAAAGCTTTCACTGACCTGTTTGGCTGGAAACTGTAAGTGGTCCTGACGACCAGGAAGATGGACAACTTTTTAGAAACACTAGATGGAAGGACTGCATGCTCTGTTGAGTTTTTCATTACGATTTTTCTCCCCTGTCTGTGTGTTTTTCACAGTCACTGGATTATGCATTTGCATGCATTGTAATGAGAACAGCTACACTCATGATAGATTTTTAAAAAAACACAATCCCCTCCCCCCCCAACTTCATAGGAAATATTATAGGACATAAGCAAACTGTCAAAATTAGAAGGAAACATCCCATTTTTGGTCATGTGTTTTCATGTCTCTTGTGGTGGAAATACAAAGTGAGCCTGGGCTGCAACCTGAATTCTGCAGGGAGTTGTAGTTGACAGAAATAAGCTGTGTGGTGAGGGAGCCACATGAACTGAACATAAACATGAATTAAATCCTGCAACTGGGAAGGAACAAGGGATGTTAGAAAAACTTGTACTGAAAATGTAAATTTAAACGCTAAAATAATGGACTGGAAGCAGATTTAATTGCCTCAGTAAAGGGGTAACATGAAAATTATGGGTGTCAGAGAATATTAAATGTACCTCAGAAATCAGAATAGACTGTTAATGTGTGATGGATGAATGGCAGAACCCTGACAGAAGGCTATTAGCTGGAGCAATTACACAGAAAATGTGGATAAGTGGTTAAAAAAGGTGAGTGTAAGGCAGGAGTTCTAGCTGGGGTACAGCAGGGTCTCTGCATCACTGCGTGACCTTGAACTGGATCTTGTCTTGAGCATGTCTGGATGGACTGCTTGGAATGCCACCCTTGTTTGAGTCCTGGGAGCTGTGCAACCCCATTGCCATGGCTGGGCACATTAACCTGTTCTTTGGAAAACGTGCTGTATTCAGCACTGATATTAACATGCCTCCATGTTGGCAACTGGGACACAAGTTGTGTGTCTCCACACAGTGCTACACGTCGTGGGACAGGAGAGAGGGTAGACATCTCTACCTCTAATAATCAGCTAGGCAGAGAAACAATCCTAGCCACTTCTAGACTGCGACTCATCTCACTGGTTTAAGACTTAAGTGTTGGGGTAAGATGAGGAACCACTAAGGAATGAGTGCTTGTGTTTCCCCAAAATTCACAGGAATAGGCATAGGAGGGCACATGGTGGAGCCATCAGTAGGAGTGCATGTGAGGTTACAGCAGCGTACGATAGGTCAGAGCAGGACCCCAGTGTCTGCTCACTGCAACCCCATTCTGCTTGTGCCATAGACAATGTCTTGCTGACTGAGCAACCTGCTTGTGTGAGCAAAGAAACACGCTCAGGGGTCAGTTACTACGTGGCTTCTGCAGTCCATCTGTGGGTAAATGACGCCTGTCACCGGTGCCTCTGGAGCGACTGCAGCGGGGTGGCACTTAGTCAATGGGAAGTGTCAGAGGCTCCCCGGGGCTGAGGAAGTGTCACCGTGCTGGCAGGCAGAGGCAGATGAACGGAAGGCTTTGAACCAAAGTGTAGTTGCCAGACCCTTAGGAATTTTTCTAACAAGGTTGTGTCCGGCAGCAGGAGCGTCAGAAAGGACTTTTGCTCCTCATAACACAGTCTGGATGGTATCATCCATTTCCAGAACCTGGTTGCTTTGGCCAGCACCAATCTTCCAGGAAAAAAAAAATGAACCCTCCTCCATGCCCCCAGCACAACAAAAATGCTTCTGTTAAAAATGGGTATTTCTGAATGTGTATGACTGGCTTTAGAAACAAAAGAGTGATGTTCTGGGGAGGAAGCTATCTTCCTGATGTACTGATACAAATCCAAGCGCAAGGGTAGCAGACAAGCTAGCGGTGGGTGCTGGTGTGTGTCTGTCACAGCCTCACAGTGTGACCATCACCTTGAGGCTGTGAGTGTCTCGGACTGTCTTGGTCAAAGATAATGCACGTACTGATTTACCCACCATTCAGGGGTGCTGTAAGGGTTGGTTATTCATTGTTTAGGAAGCTTTTGTGTAATGGCAAGATCAAAAAATGATGCTATGCAAGGGCAGAAGTTTACTCTGATTAAATTTATTTTACAACTGCTCCCTGATATTTCCAGACCAAGGGCTCCCAGAGGAGGCTGCATTACAGTCTGCTCGTTTTCATAATCCAAACACCAAAGCTCTTTCTGTGCACAACAGGTCGGTGAGATATCAGAGGCTTCAATCTAAGCTTAACTTAAGCAAAAGTGCAAATGTCCAGAGAGCAAAGAAGTCTGCTCTGCAAACAGGGTCAGATGAGGAGAGATGTCACCAAGTGAGCTAGACTAGGAGCAGGCAAGCGACTTTAACCTTGGGAACTCCTCAGAAACTGAAGCCTTCTTATTCTGCAGTTGATTTTGCTGTGGTTTTGCCATCAGTCCCCAAGGACTGAGTCATCCTGCTCCCTTTGAGGTGGACATCCATGAGACATCTTCATGAAAGCCCAGGCTGCAACACCTTTCTTCATGTTGACTACAGCTCATCTAGCAGCTATTCAGTTGAAAGATTTTCAGGCAGTATAAGACTATAGGATTTTGGGGGAGGAAAAAAATCCCCCCAAAAAAAACCCCAAAAAACCCCAAAAAAGACTCCAGAATCCCTAATTTTAATTGCAGTCTCCCATAATTCCTTTCTGAAACTGCAGGAACTGGCATGTAAACAGCAGGAGGTGCATATGTATATACTGGCTGTACAACTCCCCTGTCATCCATCCTTTCCTCTTCTGTGTGTATCTCCTTCTCTTCTGTTTTGGGGACTTTTTTTTTTGCCTTTGCCAACTCATTTCCCCCACTGTTTATGCCATTCCTGACTCCAGTGCAGGCTGTCAGCACCACACAGAGTCACTCTGCCTGTGGATTTCCTGTGAACTTCATCTCCTTTTAATAGCCTGTCGAAAGCTGCCATAGGTAAAAGAGCTGTGGGAAGCCATAATTTGGGAAGTTTTCCGAGCCACTCACAGGTTTTTTTGCCTGCTTCCATGCCTGACAACTTGAACTGGTGGAATTATTCATTTGAGGAATATAGCTATTGATTGCTATGAATGATTTATGTATTATTTTTATTTCTATAGCCTCTAATAATACCTTATGGATTAGGGCTTTATGGTGTTTAACTTTGCACCCAACTGCACTAAGGCAGTGGTTTTAGTGGAGGATAGTGAAACAAGCAGGTGTGGTTCAGAACAGGGAGCCCAAGGTAGGTGAAACAGTCACATTTGGAGTAGAAAGTGACTGTCACAGTGCAACCTGCCCTGCTGTTAGCAAATGTTTTGTAGGCATCTTGTCACAGGTAAATTTTAATGAGATGTTTGGAGGAGGACAACAGGCTTTTGCATTCCTCCCATGGGCAGCATGGTAATATGCCAAAAGAAGAAAGAAAAAGCTTGTTGGAAAATGTGTCCGACGGGCAATAAAAGCTGGCATTATTATCAGAGCAGAAGGTGGGCTTGATATTTTTTAGCCTGTCTGCAAGCAGGTTGCCTTTGTTGTTGTCGAGCTGCTCGTCTCTCACAGTTGCCTGTTAAATGCTGGAGTCCATCTGCGCTCTCTCACACACATTTTAGCCCAGAGGCTAGCTTACAAAAATCATGCTCATATACAGTAACAGTTGGTTGTTCCACCTCTGGGAGGGGGCCCCAGAATATCTCGGTGCTGTTTCAGTTCCCTGAGCACTTGCTGGGCTGCACACTTAGTCCCATCCTGTCTGCTTAGGAATAACTCAACGAAGGACTGAGCCTCGTTTCTCTTTCAAGATTGATGAAGTGAACCTTCAAAGATGACAGGCAGGATCCTTACTCAGAGTGCTTGTAGTCCAGTGATAAGAACTCAGCTTTGTTTAATTGTTGTAAAAAAAATTTTTTTTTTCATAGTCACAGAATGCTTTGGGTTGGAAGGGACCTCAAAGACGGGCTAGTTCCACCCCCTGCCATGGGCAGGGACATCCTCCACTAGACCATAAATCGCCCAAAACCCCATCCAACCTGGCCTTAAATAGGTTGGAGCTTCCACAGGCTCTCTGGGCAACCTGTTCCTGTGTCTCACCACCCTCAGAGCAAATAATTTTTTCCTATCATTTAATGTAAACCTGCTCTCTTTATGCATGAAGCCATTGCCCCTTGTCCTATCACTACACTCCTTGGTGAAGAGCCTCCCTCCTTCTTTCCTGTAGGACCCCTTTTATTGGTAGGCCATAATTAGGTCTCCTCGGAGCCTTCTCTAGGCTGAATCATAGAATCACAGAATGGCACGGGTTGGAAGGGACCCCAAGGATCACAGAGCTCCAACCCCCTGCCACAGGCAGGGACACCAACCTCCAGGCCTGGAGCTACACAAGGTTGCCCAGGGCCCATCCAACCTGGCCTTGAACACCCCCAGGCACGGGGCACCCACCCCTTCTCTGGGCAGCCTGTTCCAGCCCCTCACCACTCTCTCTGGAAAGAACTTCCCTCTAATATCTCATCTAACCCTTCCCTCCTTAAGCTTTAGTCCATTCCCCATTGTCCTGCCATTGCCTACCCTTTTAAAAAGTTAAATCCCCTCCTGTTCCTCTGCTCCCTTCAGGGGCTGGCAGGCTGCAATGAGGTCCCCCCACAGCCTTCTCTTCTCCAGGCTGACCCAGCCCAGCTCCCTCAGCCTCTCTTTGTAGGGGAACAAGCCCAACTCTCTCAGCTTGTCTTCACAGGAAAGGTGCTCCAGCCCCCTGATATCTCCATGGCCTCTTCTGGACTTGCCAGAGTCCTCATTCATCCTGGAAGATTAGCATGTGCCCACAGGTATCACTGACCTAGAGGGCACTGAGCCCAAGCCAGGGCCTGAAGCAGACCCCAATATAATAAAAGATAAATCACAATATCAGTAGCAAATTTGGTTTAATGCTGAGGAGTAGTTTCTCTGGTGCCTCATTACCTCTTCCCAGGTAGGTGACCAGCAGATTTGTTTCATAAGTGCTCTTTCAGCACCCCATATAGTAAGTCATCTTTTCAATGAATACCAAACAGCAGGCATTTTGGATACATAACAAAGCCTCCCACAACTTTATCAGTGTTCAGGATTTTCATTGAATCTGGGAGCACTCATGACAATTTCTCCCCACCATCGCTCACAGCTTTGTTGTTTTCTTTCAGGCCTAGAGACTTCACTGCCTCAGCAGGGCCTTTTTATTTACATGGCTATTATGTTCCTGTCTTCCATCAGGCGTCCATCTGGCTGGGCAGTCATAAAATTATTAATCATATGGGTGTCTAGACACCCACTCCAGAATGGGAAATTCAGGAATTCAGGGCAAGAAGATTTTACATGTTTCAATATGCTGTTGATTTCACTGGAAGAAAAGGATTCAATGCTGTGAAGATTTTAATAATTTCACCTTTTTATTTCTGCACTCACTTTCCAAAGCTGGAAATTTTGTTCATTTCAGATGGATTTTTAGTTACAGAACATCCTGAGCTTCCTTATCCTGAACAAAGCTTAACCATAAGTTTAACAGATAGAATTTAATAGACTTCGACAAGGGAAAAAGATTTCCAGTTTAAAAACCACAACTCCACTGGGTTGTGAACTTCTACAGAGTGAATACTTTCCAGAATTAGAACTTGTGTGCTAAAACTCTGACCTACCAAGTAGCTTACTACAGCCATAAAGTCTCTGTCTTTTTTACCCCTTAAATTCATGGAGTAACAGTTTAGCTATAATCTTTTTTGCGTGTTTTTGCTTTGGTGTATGTGAACTTGGTAAATTGTAGCTATTATTGAAAGTAATAACTGAAAAGGGATAATATGCCAGAGCTGTATATATTTAATGAATACCCAAAGGCCATGAAGAAATAATTTTGACCCAACCATGGCCCTGAATATTGAGTTTTGCCTGAGAGTAAAGATAGATTTGAAACATAATTCTGTAGCATCTGTTCTGCAGCAGGCAAAGAGGCTTTAAAAAAAAAAATTAAAACAAAACCTGAGATGGTTGAAAGCAGAGCAGAGGGTGAGGACAAGGAGGAAGCTGTATGAAGACAGCTCTCTATCTGCGAGTCTTGTGGCAGCTCTGCTGGCTGCTTCTCAAGGGTGGGAAGGACCTTCTGAAAGAAAGCTTGTCAAAGCTGTGGAGCAAAGGTGGGGTTTTTACCAGTATGAACTGCTTTGGAAATAGGACAGTGGTGATAGGCAGGAGATTGTGAGAATACCTACCAGGAACCAAGGTGTAAAGACTCAAAGATACAGGTTTTGAGTAGCAGAAACCCTTTGTCTGGGAAACTGAAAATAGATGAGAACTGCAAGATAGGACATTTATGCAAGGGTCCTAATACGGAATCTGTTTATGAAAAGGAATACCCATGAGTCAAAGAGAAGGAAATACAAGAGAGCCACAGTACCTAAACCAGGTTCTAACTGTTGGGGAAGAAGATGGGTCATGTGGGTCATTCTCTGGAGAAGAATTATCTCACTTTAGTCATCAAAATCTTTGATAAAAGAATCGGACTCATTTAGGGAAAAACTCAGTTTCCATTGAAAAAAATGGACCTCACATCAGAATCAAAGGTTGTGTGAAGGCTCAGCATTTGCTATCCACACAGAGTGGGCCAGCACTGGTGCAGGTCCATAGTTTTGTGCCCCTCAGACCAGCAGTACTGGCTTCACAAGCTGAATTCCAGTGGTGACGCTGTGATTTTCATTACACACCACTTCCCTCAGAAAGAGAGGAGACAGTGGTGATCCTGGAAACATAGTGTAACAAGTTATTCTTGTTGAGAGAAAAATTAGGAGTTTTATGTAACTGTTCTCCTTTGGGGCATGCTGACAGACATCCAGGGTATGGTATTTTTGAACAAAAACTAAAGAAAAAAGCACCACAGGAAAAAAACCACCTTTTCTGAACAGCTTTAGTGCCTAGCTGGTTCAAGCTGAGATAAATATTAGAAAGTCCCAAAGAGATTAAGATACATTGTGTGAGCTCTGTGTCTGAGGGTACCATGAGGACTTGCAGATCAGCCTGGGTCAAACAGAGCAATATCAGTTTTGCCTCACATGAGGAATTCCCACATCGGTTTGTAACCCAAATGCCTCCCAAATCCTCCTCCTGAACTGGATTTTGCCACATGGGATCCCCAAAAGAGTTGTATGGGCTTACCCATACAGGCTTCTTTTGCTTAGTAACTAGATACTTATTCAACATTTTCCCTTAAACAAGAGCAAAGCCCCCTGCATAATTCAGCATCACAAGACTAATGAGTTCATTAAGAGGTGTTGTATGGATCAGGTCATGCAGAAGGCCTGGTATTAGAGTTTAACCAGAGTTAAACAGAGTTAAACAGACCATTGTATCCCTATAATTGGAGTTATAGGAACTACTATGAAGGAGCAACAAAAGATAATTTCCAGTTTGGCTAAACCCTCCTTGATTCCCACAAATTATTGTATTTCTTCCCTGAATCACACATCCTCTATGTTTTCAAGCCTCTGTAAATCCAGTGCTGCTGTAGTGATCTCTAATCCTCACACAGACCACTGAACTCCCCCTTTTTTTTTCCCCACAAGCTCATTTGTGAGCTATTTACTGCTGAGAGCCTGATCTTGGCTTCAGCTCAGCTGATAAGTAGGCACAGAAAGACTTTCAGACTAAAAAGGCAAATAAATATTTGGAACTGATTAAGCTAAGAGAAGGTTCAACACTGTAATGGTCCAGGGCTTGTTTAAATACATGAAGTCATGAAATGGCAAAGAGAAAGTGAATTCAGCAATCTTTTGGTCTGAGTTCTGCAAAAGCTAATACTTGTCACGTGAGATCACCTCCTGGTCCAAGATGACCTCACAGGGTGGGGAAAAATGTTGACTTAAGATTCTTCAGTTTGCTTAAGCCAGCACAACTGTTCTGAGCCAAAGTGTGATGGAGTAAATCAGAAGTCTATACCAGTTGAGATCTGCCGCTGCTCGGTATGTTTTGTTGTTCCTTCTCGTTATCCTGAATATATTCTACACATGCAGTGTGACAGCTGGCACTGAGGCCAAAAAAAAAGTAACATATGTTGTAGGAAGAACTTGTGTTTAACACAAGATAGATGCACATTTCAGCACTTAAACTGAGCTTCCCCTGAATGTGCAAAGCGGATAACCGCATCTCCAGATGCTTTTGGTGAATAAGGAGTGTGCAAACAGCACGTATGATTCAGTAACCAGTCTAAGAAATAGGTCAATGTGATCTATCACTGTGCTAACCCTGCAGTGAGTGGAAAGCTTCCAAATACCTGACACTGGCTTTTCTGTCTTTTAATAGATACTCCATATTCTGCACTAGTAGTGGTGTATACCATCAGTGTTCCCACCACTTTGCATTGCCCTTTGGGGAGAGGCAAACAAACCTTAGCAACTTTCTCCTTTTTTCTTCTTGAACAATCCCTTAACACACACTACAACCATCCTGAAATTCATTCAGCAAGTCATCTTTGATTCCACAGTTAAAGAGCACTACTCTATGTTGGTCATTTCAAACATCTTCAGGGTTTCATTAATGAAGACTTCCAGAAAGGAAAGAGGCAACAAGGAAGATCTATTGAATTTTGAGTCACCGTATGCTGGGTGTTACATTAGAACATAAATCAGATCCAGCATTCCACAAGGAAAGGAAAACAGAGAAGTCAAGTGCGATAAAGGGCTGTTTATCCATAGGAAGACGTGATAAGTATAGAAAGAGCTGCCTTACAAAAGGGTTAGCTGTTGAAAATGCCCCCTTAAAGAAGATACAATTAGAGCTTAATCGTTTCTCTCTCCAGTTCAGAGCTCCCACATCTAAGTTAATGAACACGTATGCCAAGTCGACCCTATTTGTACCTTGCTTATCTTGACCATTTAAACAAGCTGTCTCTCTGCTAATGTTACTGTTTATAGAGATTACACATCTCTGCATGGGAGCATTGCTCCTCTTTGTAGGTTGGGTTTCACTCCGTACAGTGTGGAGGATCAGATGTAATTTCTTCCCTCTAAGGAAGTCCTAACAATTAATTTACAAATAAATTGATAAAAAGCTAATCGATGCTAAATTAACCACAGGAGGACTCCTGGTCTGTTCCCTGAACTGCAGGAACGTGGTGGAAAATTAAAAGAAAAAAAATCAATGAAGAAAGAACGTTGGGGTCCATAAAGTTCAAGCACAGTATGATTGTTGACACCAGCATCTTCTTGCTGAGCAAATTAGTTTATTAATGTGTACAGTGCAGCACCCTGTGGGTGAGGCTGCTGTATGTTACGGAGAAGTTGCAACATGGAGTCAAGCTCTCAAGAGCCATGTCTATACTGGTAAATGAGATAGATCCGGTATTACTGCCTGACGCTGAGGCTGGCAGGCTCATCTCCGTGTCACAGCACTCTCTTCCTCATCAGTGTTGGGGGCTGTTTGTAGGCTCCTCGTTGAAATAGCCCTAATGTTAAAACCCAAATCCTTCATGGGAATTGGCTAGAAATGGGTTTGGTAACCTGGGCCAAAACTGAGGACTGCTTTAAAAGATTTGGCCAGAGGGTGTCTGCTGGAGAGTGTGAGGAGGAAGGTGAGAGGCAGTGGCATCACCTTGCAGACCCATGCTGGAAGGCTGGCTGGGACCTGGAAGCAGCCCAGGTTTCTTGTTCAGGAACACTGAGCACTGATAAATTCATGGTGTTTCTAGGCTCAGAGACACACTGGTTGCGTTGTGAGGCAGAGGCATGGCCCTGCCTCTGAAATAGGCTCTTTTTAAAGAACTGTGTCCCAGCTTTGTGCATGCACACATATACATATGCCTCTGTGTGTGTGTGTATGTTTTGTATATGCATATCCTGGAGTCAGACATTTCTCTTTTCCTCACAGACATCAGTGTCTCTTTCCCTGTTCTATGCACAGCTCTACATTTTTCTCTTCTGTTGTTGCATCTTCTGGGGGAGAAACATGCTGAGGTCAGTGGTTAGCAGTGTGCATGTCCTTGCCCTTTGATGCCAGCCTGTTATGGCCCATTGGCCTCATCCCCTTTGAAGTGTGCTGCCCTTGGTGCAGTCTTGCTTTGTGTGTACAGGTAGCTGAGTCCTTTCTTCTTGATATGCACATACAAAACATACACACACACACAGAGGCATATGTATACACACAGATACTCCCACACAAGCTGCAGGCTGTCTATCAGTGCAGGTATCTCACTAGGTATCTCCTCAAATCTAACCGATCATGTTGTTCCAGGTACGATGTTTCTGTCAGTTCAGTTTTGCTGTGGTCATATTCATGGGAACGTGTGCTGTGGGTCTTTTCATGGTTAATTCTGCACTGCTGTTTGCCAGCACACTGGCTCAAGGTGGAGTGCTGATCCAGCAATATATGAGCACATAGGTTCCCCATGTGTGTCAGCTCAACACTTGGGAATTGATGCCCATCACACTTCGTCAAATGTGGTGTTACAGACCCCAGGAGCTGCTCATTCATCCCGCAGCCCAAAGTACTAATAACACCTGCAGCACCCAAGGTCTCTTGAAAGCAATGAAATCCAATCCCCAAAGCCTTGTCGTAGTGATGAGCAGAAAATCACAGCAACCAGTGTTGGAAAAATAGGAATTCAGCTAAAGCAACAGTACCTTGACAACATTTGGCACTGCAAACATCACTTAACTTGACAAACAACCAGTAATAGCTAGAGTGAAAATAAAGGGTTAGGCAGGTAGAGAGATAAAGTATGAAGAACATGCTGAGCAAATAACAGCCTTTTGAGAACCAACATTAGCATAATTACTAAACATAGGTAATTGCTGAAATAGCGTTTGCTGGCAGCGTTTATGTTTCCAAATGCAACACTTTTTTCTCTCGTCCCTATGTAGTCTTCTGCTAGGACTATAGAGTGTGCTTGCACTCTGCTTTTAGCTGAGAGAGAGCTGGTATGGAAATTGGCACTATCTGAAAGCCGAGGGCATAGAGAGAGGAACAAACACATTTAACACCTTGGAGTCCAACCATCCCTTTTAAACAAGGTTGTCATACTTGGAGCTACATGCCTTGTTAAAATCTATATGTTATCCCATCAACTCAGCATTTGTCCCAGCGCCGTACTCGATACCTGATAAGATTGGGCAGTCTCAAATCAATATCTATTGATTTCTCACTGCTGAAATAGGATAAGCATGTGACAGACACAATGAGTGTTTAGTACAGCAGATCAAGCCATTCCAGCACTAGAAAACAACTTGGCTGATAATAAAAAAAAAGTAAATAAAAAACCCCAACAAACCAAAACTGAACAACAAACCCACCAAAAAAACCCTAAACACAAAACCCCACCAGACACAGATGCAGTAACATGGAGTGCATAAGCAGAGGTCCTGGCTACAGTCAAAAGCATTAGCTGGTTCTGCTTAAAAAGGCATTTGGCCACAGTTTTGATAGAAGAGCAGGTGGAAATTAAAAAGAAGGGGGAAAAAACCCAACCCACAAACAACCAATGATGTTACATCTGTGAAGGTTGTAGGGCTGATCTGCAATTATTTATGAGTACTGTATGTGACCTGGGTACTGAGATCATGCTTTACTGGCTTAATGCATCTCTTACCGTATGCTGCTTCGCAGGGCAGAAAGGAAGCTGTCAGAGGCAATAGCTGGCCTCTACCTAAGTTACATATAAATACCATGGGGAAGGGAAAAACCATACATGTGCTATCAGTTGTGAAGATTCCTTTGGATAACAGAAGTACAAAAGAGACTCAGCATGGGTTTCTTGAAAAGAAACAAAAAAGTGATTTGAAAGTAACTGCAGAAGGCAAAATTGGGACCATGCCAGGGTGGCTCAGAAAGGGTAGGATGCCACAAAGACAGCTCCCATGGAGAAAGATGAAATATTTGGACCTTCTAAAAGTTCAAGGCTGTGGTGAGATGCAAAAAAGTCATACATAGAGGCAGTCCTCACTGGCTGAAAACATCTTTTTGTTTTAAAAATTGCTGTATTCTTGTGAGGTCAGCAGTTGATATCCATCTCTGGACCACTGACCGTGGTCTCACTGAAGTAAGACACCTATTTGACGATCTCGGATGAGCAGAGAGAAATGGACACCATCACTGACATAAACCAGGAAAAAACTGTGGGATCAAAACCAAAAGCATTGAGCAAAAGCTGGAGCTAAAGCAAGAGGGACTCCAAATAGTACTTTGTTGGCTCCCTGGTGAGCCCTCTGGGGGTTTCAACAGCAGCAACCCAGGCACGTGTTTCATGGAGCATAAATTGCACTCTCCTCAGGGATAGCTCAAGCCCTGAAAATTGGCACTTGAACATAATTTCCTCCGAGGAAACTCAAACACAATAAGCAAGAAGCATGAGGCCATTTGGTGATCCATACATAAACAGAGATAAAAAATGGCAGACCCTTCCAAAATAAGCCCCAAAAGCCTTCTACTGCCTAACCCTTTGGTGGCATTTTGACAGACGTTTCTCTAGGTAAGATCAGTATTTTGCTGTCATTCATTATGGATTTACCAGTTTTGTATTGATTTTGTTGTGGCCTCCTATGTACTTTAATTGCTGCAATAGAAAAACAAGTTGCTATACATGACATTTCCTTTCTGAGAAGCTGGCAACAGAATTGCATGAACCACTGATAGATTCACTGATTTCCCTTGTGAGTCAGTAATACAATGATGACTGAAACAGCTTGTCCTTCTTTCTGTTCCAAAACAGCAATTTTTTTTCAAGAACTCTCAGTAGCTGTGGATTTAAAACCAGAAATCTTCCTAATTGCTGGATAATATGATAGAATTTCCATAGTATTTCACAGTTTTTAACTCTGAGGTTTTATTGATCAGGGGACAGGCACCCAAGTGCCTTTGCTCAAACTAGCAGGGTTGCTCAGCCTGTGGGTTAGGTCCACCTGGAGTTGGCCAAGGGCAATGGGACTAATTGACAAAGTGGTTTCTGGTGCTTGCATTATTAGATTGACACATGGAGCAGCTCTCAGTGGTGTGGGTTTAAAAAGAAATGCTTTCTTCCTCTGGGATGCAAGACACCAGCTCAGATTCAAGGCTTTTCACCTGGGAGGTCTGCAACAGCTGGAAACCCAGATGGTTTGGGGCAAAAAAAATGTCACAGAGTGCTTGCAGACTGAGAAGTAGATAAAACTGATTAAGTTACCTCACCTCATCCCTCTGGATGGGATTTCTTTGATGTTGTGGTTTCTAGAAGTTCTCCCAGGGCATTTTCAGCCGCCCTAGCTGAGCAGACTCCATCTTATCTCAGGAGCTGCCATGCCAGCAGAAGGCATCGGCTCAGAGAGTACCTTCAGGCTGATATGGAGGTGAGAGATGAAGGACTTATTTTGCTTTCCCTGTGCTTTCAATATTTTCAAAAAATAATGTTCTAATTTTCTGAGTTCAGCCATCTGCTGACACCCTCTGCCTGGGTTTCCATAGCTGTACTCTTCTTGTGTTGCATTTCCAATCCTGATACTTATTATCTTTGTATTTTCTTTTTTAAGCTGTGGCCCTGGAACAACTGAGTCTTGAGGAGGAGGAAGACAGGAGGTAGTTCACCTCATTGAAAACTGTGTCAGAGTTAGAATTCATGACAATAACCCCTGTTCTCCTTAGACTGGTTTGGGTCCCAGTGCATGAATTAATGTGATAAAAAAAGAACCACAGAATTCTTCCCTCTAGCAGCTTGGTATGTGCATAATTAGGTACCATAATGAGAGGTGCTCCAAGAAAACACAGATAGATGAAGGCCTGTGAGGTGATCCATAAATAAAATAGATTCAGTGTGTCCATAAATAAATTAAATTCTGCAACAACCTCATGAGGTAAGTCAGTATTACATATATTTCTTTAAGATGGATAAAGTAGGTTCCTGGAGATGCAGCTGGTGAGGAGTTCTCTCAGAAGCATGTTGGAAGCAGAGCCTGGGCAGTCCCTGGCAGGATTCTAAAAGTGGCAGGGTTTCTGAGGAAGTAGAGGATTTGTTAGGGTTGGTCTATCTGATAAGAAACAATTGTATGTAATTAAGTGAGGTAAAATAGGATCTGACAGCTCTAGGGGCCTATCAGGATTTGTGTGTGTGTTGTAGAGACACAGAATCTTCCTAAAAACGTTTGACTGACAGAAGTAGCAGAAACGTGATCATTCCAGCAAGCTGAGGTGGGCTGGAGGAAATGAAAAAACCCACCCAAAAAAAAAAAACAAAACAAAGGAAAGAAAAAAAAAAAAGACCTTGCTTTGCCTTCTGCTGGTTCTGCTTCAGATCTGAGCTGCTGGAACACTCCTCAAGGAGTGTTTGCAAGCTGTTCTTCATGGCCATTTCGGCATAGCCCAGCTGGGTAATGCTAGCAAATCTGGGCTGGTAACGGTTCCTGAAATAAAACCCATCTTGCCAGAAGAAGAAAGTCTAAGAACAGAAAAGTCTGGTTGTCATTTTTTTTTCCATCATTGCCTATGTACTTCTGAGAGACGTGTAAACAAAGCCAACTTGTTGATGACAAATATGTCAATCAAAGAGCTGCTGAATGTTCTGGAGACAGTTATCACTAGATGTTTTGACTGAATGTCTGAGAGCTCATGCTCTTGGGAAATTTCCCAATAGATCTGAAGATAAACACACAAGCTCTTGGCATCTCTTCTGGCTGGATGAGAATATGAGAACTGATAATTATTTAAGTTTAACCTATGCACCTTGCAAAACTTGTGGTGCGTCCTTTAGAAGGCAGCGTTGGAGCATTTTGCAGTGACGTTTATTAAGGACAAAGTCCCAGTGAACGGGAAGACTACTTGTCTACATTTCACATCATGTCAGAATAAAAAGTTACTCTCCATGTCATATTCATCTGTAGTCACTTTGGTCACAGCTGAAATGTGGAGGCAGCAAAAAATCAATGAGCAAACCAGTTCTGGGAAGCTCTTCACCAGGGCTGACATCACAGGCATTTGGTGAGGCAGCAAGAAGAAATTTGGTATTCAAAGCAACTTTCATAAGTTTTCATTTAAGTCAAGTGTTTAATGATCCCCTGCTGTGAAAGGTCCCCTGCTGCTAAGTTCTGTGCTGCTGAATGATCCTTCGTTGGGCAGAACTCTGCTAAATCCCAGGTTTGGGGCTTCAGGGAAGGAAGATGAATTACTAAGAGGTTGGCCTCAAACAGCAAGAAGTAAAGATTCATAACTAAGCACCTGCAAAAGCACTAAACCAGTAAGTAGCACATCACTACTGGTGGTCTTGCTGCTTGCTTTTCTGCACAAGACTCTGAAAATGGTCAAGGCTTGCTGTGAGCCAGAGGCTTCTGCCCAAGCATGAGTGCTCTTGAGCAGTGACATCCAGTGCAGCAGGCTGAGATGGCTACTTGAACATGGGGCCGTAGAGAAGAATACAGGCCAATCCATAAGAAAGGAAATAAAAAATCTCCTTAATCTGACTGGGAGATAACTTTTTCCTCCATATTTTTCTTTTTATTAAATTCTACCCGTGAGAACATGGGCAGTGTCCACTGTGCAGAATTCTCAATGAATGGCTTGAACTCAGAAGAGGGATAAATAAGCAGGGAGATTGTCTTAATTAGAGAGCTCAAATTTTCATACCTTCCAGCAGCAACATTTCTGATCTGTTTATCAGGAACATATACAGGAATTGATTCTTTCTGTTGTTCTGGTGACAAAAATAACAGGACGTAAGTGCTTTTGTTCTCTACCTACATTACAGGTATGCTCATTTTGATTTCACCTGTTACAAGCAGTCTCTCCTCCATAGTGCTCATATGACTGGCAGGAACACAAGCCCACACACACCACTGAGTAGTAAACACATCTGTGAAACGTCACAGCACTTACCAAAATTCTACAGGTCAGCACAAGGCATAAATATGTGGGAAAAGGAAAGTTTTGCCCCTGAGCATTAACCACTCTCTGTTAGTGGGAGTAAATGACTGACTGACTCTATTCCTGGAGCTTGTAGAGTTTTGTAATTTCTGTCTTGGCCATTAACTTCTTATTGGCTTGTCCCAGCTCTGCATCTAAGTCAGCTGCAGTTAAGTCAACAGAACACAGCCTGGTTCAGAGCAGGCTGTCTCAGGTACCCAGTGCACTACCATAGATACTGTTGCAGAGTCCTGCAACAGTGCAAGTGTTTCATCTGATCTGCAAAATAATTTTCTCCCCCAGATGAATTAGAAGTTCAAGCTGGTCAGTGTGGCATGCTTGGCACTCACCAGCTGTCTGATGTAGTCTAGTCAATGGGGGGAAATTATTAATTCCCTGGAAGCAAAGCTCTGGATGGACTCTGCTCCACTCTGTGTTTGTGTGTGTGCATGCCTATATATGTAGTGTCCTCTATATATGTGTGTATATATATATATGTAAAACAAAGGCTGTGCTTAAGTCCAACTCCAGGTGACTGGAGGAAAATGTTAATGACCAATTGGCTGAAGGGTTAGGCTCCCACTTTCCTATGTTTGTAGCTTAAGGAATCACTTCCTTGTTTTCTACAAACACCCACCAACATGTAGGACTTCTCGTAACACATCTGAGGACTTTCCAAAGATGAATGAAATATATAACCTTACTGATTCTGTGCATAGTTTCACTTTGGTGACGAGCTTGCATGTTGATAGCAGAAATGCTTCTGTGCTCTCCTGCCCAAGGGAGGTCACCTGAATGCCTTCAGTGCTCACAGAGCCTGGCTTCACCAGACCAAGCTCGTGGGCAACAGCAGAGCACATGCTTCCATCTGACCCCATTCTTCTGCTTCAGGTCAACCACTCAGAGTAGGAATAGCTCCTCCTCATTAGCCCATTCGGTCACTACATGGCAAACCTAGGAAGAGGGAGGGAGAACACTGCACAAGCTCAGCTAACAATTCCACATCCTATTAATTACACTGCATCTTCCTAAATGACTTTGCCTGAGGAGGCAGGTTCTCAAGTGAGCTGTTCTCTACCACCTGTGGGTAGCAGGAATGCTCCAGCTGTCCCCATTCTATCCATAACACTGGATTTTTTTGGATCTTATTTCATCTTGAACAAATCAAGTGGCCTCAGATAAACAGAGACTAGCAGTGTTCCTGCTCCTGTGGTGGAAGAGATACAACCTAGACCAGGAGAAGGGCAGTAAGGGGATCGCTGCCCCCCTGTGTATTTTCAGATCTGCAATCTGCTTAGCCTGTAACCCAAAGTATTGTGTGAGACCATCCTGTTGCTGAAAATAGTCTGTATTTGCTGATCTTTAGAAGTTTCTACAAAGACAATTGCTGAGAGGTGTCCTGGCTGATTGACTGCGTATTTGTACTGTTTCTGGGTTACTGTTCATTTACAGTGGTATTATGGGAACAGTTAATTACAATAATTTGTTTGTACAAAAGCTCTTCTATGTGCCTAGATCTAAACATATGAGTTTCATAACTCATAAAAATTAAAGTAAGCAACTCAAGAACAAACACATACAAGTGATAATTAAGTTCTGATTCTTCTAGCGTTCCCAAGCCACTCCTGGGACTTGCCAGTCTTGTCAATATTTTAACATGTTCAGCAGCTCTTGAAAGTAAACAAAACGGCCATCGTTGGGTAAGCACCGCTGTATTTGTTTTTCAGAATTAGTTGCTCAGGTAGGTTGCATGTATGTGGCAGACTGAATATATTACTTTAGAGGCACAGAAACCAGGCTTAGTCATCTGTGAATGCTGAAATATTGAACGTGTTCCTATCACACCTGAGCTTCAGATGATGTTAAATATTTTCTCTACCAGTTAAGCACCGATAGAAGGATGGTAAACCACGGATTCAGATATATCAGTCTCCCAGCCCTTTACTGACCTCTAAATCCTTTCTACTAGTATTTCCTTTGGCAAATAATGGGAAATCCACAACACATGCAAAGAGAGTTGAATTCCATTTGTACAGAGTCAGTTTGACAGTATCTCTTAAAAAATGACTGAGAAACAATATTTTAACTTGCACCAAAGCCATTGTCCTATGGCTTTTCTGGGTAAAACTCTGGGTGTTCAGGAGAGGCTGCTTGGTTTTCAGGACATAAAAAAAAAAAAGAAGGTCAGTGAGAGAAAAGCCAAAAAAAAAAAAAGTCATCAGAGACTGATTACTTATACTGGGAAGAAAACAACATTATCAGACCACAGCACAGGACAGGGAGTTAAGTTATTAAAAGCCTCACAAGCTGTTTTGATGTGGACAAGTGGTGATGCCTCTGACAGTTCGGTGCATCTTATGATATCAGGTGGAATAACCAGTGAGGCTGATACAAGCTACAGCCCCAGAGCAGTGATCCAGCTCACGCACCTTTGGATAAATTAGGCCCTGTCTCTGTCGATGTGAAAGCTCCGGAGGATGCTAACGCAGTGAAGTTATTTCAAGCCCTTCCTGTTGAGTCAGTGCTCTGCGTGAGGCAGTTTCTTGCCTTCCTGCAGGTAACCACGGACTCACCTCAGGGACTTGGCTTGAAGAGAGCCTGCTGTTACTGCAAACGCTGCACACTGGATCATGAACTGCCCTACCTGCCTGCTTAGCTCACCGTGATGTAAGCAGGAGTAATGCACAGTGATGGTAGGAAGTAATTACTGCAGTCAGGTCCTCTTAATACTCCTTCTTTCCTATTTTTGTAGAAGAGTGGAACAAGCTCTCCACCTCCCCTAGGTTGCCATGTCCCTTATGCCTGAATTATGCCCGATTGTCATAATAACGGCAAATGATCTATCCTGGCTATAAAAGCCAACCTTATGTTAAATCTCTGTGTCCTGCTCCAAGGTGCTAGAAATGTTTTACCTGGACAAAATCCATATATATATTTGTTCAGACATGCCCAGGCACGCAATATACAGGCTTTCAGCTTACAGCCTGGTGTAGCTGGGGGTCACTGAAAAGAGCTTTACGTGTATAAGCGCTGGGCAATTATAATGATAAACAGAGCTATTTCACACACATCACCACTCACAAAAGTCAGTGTCTGGGCTTCTGTAAATATTCTGATACACACTTAATAATTAAAGCTAACAGTGAGCTAGGTATGTCTGCATATTATATAACTACACAGCCCCCAATATTACACCTAAGGAAGTTTTCCTAATTACCGCATAGAACTGTTGCCTCCTAAAATTCTGTGGGTGGTTTGAAACGAAACACTGAAGATTAATACAGTTTTGAACTAGCGAATTACTTCTTGTGTAACTTAGTTTAGCTTTATGTAGCTGCAATAAATGTGTATCTTGATGGTATGTTTAATATTACATTACATTGTACTGTTTTCCATTGTGCTGAAATACGTTTTAGCATTTTTCCACAATATAAGATGACAGAGATCAATTACAAAACTAATAAACGTCAATTAACATCTTTGCAATCTGAATCCCAATGAACCTGTTAAAACTACCTTGTTATATATCACTTATACATATAAATGCTGGTTAAATGTTTAATGAATGCATGAAAAAGTAATTACCTATTTACTGTTTATGTAGTGGTAAGCTAATCCCATCACCGTTAGTTATGTCCACTGGAGAGAGGAGACTGAATTTGCAAATCTGAGTGGCTAAAATGGTCTCTAAAATTCATCGTTCATTAATCAGGTGCATTTCTATCAGTGCCTAAATTTAGATTTGGGAATCCAATTTTCCACACTTCAACAGGAGTATTTTGTCCTATTAAGCTATGAAGTTATTTTTTTAGCATGGTCTAGTCAACACTGGTGTTCCTTACTGTAGAGTTTAAGCATTGTGAAGTATCTACAAAGCTTCAAGCTTTCCTGGAAGACGTCATCATCACATAAAAAAAAAGTCTCACACTTTTTAGCAGTAATTTAGGCTAAAATGTAGTCAGTGCAACAAGGTTAACACCTCCACTCGTAGGGAAATGTAGTCATTGCCCTTGGGATAAGAATTTTCCTCTTAGAGAATATTAAAAATAGGAATTTATTTATTACAAGTAGTCAGGACTTTGCTTTGGCATCTCAGCTGAAAAATGGCACCTTTAGGACCACAGCAGAGGAGATCACATTGCCTACTATGCTTATTAATCTTGGTTACCTTTGCTAACGACCCGCTCTCTGTGGTCTGTAGAGAGTGCGGCAGTGCTGTGAAGCATGTGCTCTGAAGCATGCTCTGGAGCCAGCCAGACCCTCTCCGTTGACTATGAAAGCCAGAGGGACTAAGCCTCCCTGCAACAGGTACGTGGGCTAAGGTGGGTAGAAGAGGCTGGGGAGTGGGACAAGGGAAAAGGAACCTTTCTGGTCACCTAAGCCAGCACTGGCTGTTTCCCCCACAGGGAGAGAAAACACGTTTGTTTTGGATGGGTATTGTTCACACATCTCCCTTTCCTCTCTGATGAGTTACTTGTGTGGGAGTGAGATCAAAAGGGCTGTTAAAAAGCCAAGCCAGGCCAGCAACTGTACAAGAACCAAGTGAGGAGTTACTAATTGAGGAATGGTTCTTGCCTCTCCCTTCCTGCTGGTAAAGCACAGTCTTCTTAAGGCTAAGCTGAGGATCAAAGGGGGATACTAAGCCTTACAGATCATAGCCTGCAGAAAGAGCAGTGGAGAGGGAGGCTGCCAGTAGTGGCAGGCAGATAGAGAGTTGGAGAGGAACAGAGGCTCCAGTTCCTGCAGAGGCTGAAGGAGCTGGGCTTGTTCAGCATGGAGAAGAGAAGGCTGTGGGGGGACCTCATTGCAGCCTGCCAGTCCCTGAAGGGAGCAGAGGAACAGGAGGGAATCAGCTTGTTAAAGGGCAGAGACTGGCAGGACAAGGGGGATGGAGTGAAGCTGGAGGAGTGAAGGGGGAGATGAGATCTTAGGGGGAAGTTCTTTACAGAGAGAGTGGTGAGGGGCTGGAACAGGCTGCCCAGAGAGGGGTGGGTGCCCCATCCCTGGGGGTGTTCAAGGCCAGGTTGGATGGGGCCCTGGGCAGCCTTGTGTAGCTCCAGGCCTGGAGGTTGGTGTCCCTGCCTGTGGCAGGGGGTTGGAGCTCTGTGATCCTTGGGGTCCTTTCCAACCCATGCCATTCTATGATTCCTCTGGCGATGTGGGACTCCATGGACATGTCAGTCCATGGTGGACTCCTGAGGGAGCTACTAAGCTTCAGGAACAGAGTAGATACACCTCTTGGTACTGTTCAGCCATCTTTCTGTTCTTGGCAACTGTATTGAAAGAACTGTCTCTCTGTAATTAGGAAATACAGTTCTCAGGTCCCAAAGGACTGTGTCACGTATGGCAAAAGGGTGCAACCTTGAGAGTGTCAGTTGGAAAGACCCTGCTACAGAGATACAACAGCCTGGAGATGGGACTAGGAAGAGTGGCATCCCCAGGGATCAGGAGCTGGGATCTTGCAATAGTTTGGCAGTAAAATTGCACAAAACCCACAAACCTGTCCTGCTGGATGGCATGGTCTCCTGGTGCTACCGTCATTCCTCCTTGAAGTCTATCTCCTTACGTCAAGGCCAACCAACAGGCTGCTGCCTGGGACAGGGTCTCACTCAGCAAGGTCCCTGAGAGAAAATCATTAGAGGGAAAATGCTTCATCAGAAGTTTGACAACTATCCACTAATGACAGGCATCATTTCAGACGTACTCCTTCTCTTTCATGTGCTGGATCATGCCAGCTGAAGATGTTCTGGGACTTGCTCGCTGAATTCTCATTAAAATAAATGCATATTGGCCAGCAGACCTTGCTGTATGGCTCTGCAAAGCTGATCTTCAGCATGTCCTCTGCTTTTTGTACCAGATGACTTCAGACAAGGCTATTAACACTAACTGGGTAGGAAGGAGACCAAGGGCTGCTCTGCTGCCAGATTGTCCCATCTGCAGGTGTAATAAAATGCTGTCTTTGAGGAGCCCAGAGCTATTCTTTCCTGTTAGCTGGGGCCAAAATGGAGCAACAGGCACAGATGTGGCTTTGCTCTGGAAACCTGTGGATTCAGGAAATTGTGTATTTTTGTGGTTGTCACAGTTTCTAACAGAATTAAGAATGTTGGTAAGAAGTGGGCTTCTCCTGAGAGTATCTTGCTCTTCCTTAGCTGCTGTTTTGCTGGAGTCATTCTGGTGGCTCTAATGATAGCAGATGCTTCAGTATAATTTACAAGGAAAAATACTGGGTGTTTGGGTCTCCCCTGCAGAACAGAGGGGCTTTTTTGTTCAGTTATTTTAGGAATACAATTTGGTAATTCAGTTGCTTGCCTGATAAACATCTGCCCTCTGATCCCAGCTACAGGAGATGGAATAAAATGTAACTGGATTTGACAGACAGAATTCATCTGCTGTGTTTGAAGCACAGCAAAGCAGCCTGGGGAGAAAAACATTACAGCAAATTATGCTTCCTTATCTCCCTATGCTAACAGTGCCAGGTCAGCTTGGAGCAGTGAATGAACAAGTCTTTCAAAGGACAGTACCTACCAAGCTGGAACAACAATGCTGCCCTGGTCTGATTCTAGGGCTGGGGATGTGGACACTGGTGAAGCTGCTGTGAAGTCCAAGCTAATCCACTTTCCCTTTCTGGTCCCCCTCCTGTGCTCAGTTTGCAAGTTAGGATTGCTTCCCAGCAAGGCTAGCATCTGGGACCTTGCTCTGAGATGCAGCCTCCGTTGACTGCTGCAACCATCCCTGCTTGCATCATCCTCCTCCTCTTTGCCAAGGTAGTGGAGGGAGCTGGCAGTGCCACGAGCAGAGAAGCTTCTACCATTTATTTTTTTCCCAGTGTTTTTTGCTGGTTTTGGAGTGCTCTCACACTGCAGATACACCCAGCAGCTGGCTGAGATTGGCAGATGCCCTGACTAATGTGGACGCCCACACAACTGCAGAACAGCCACAGTTATGTTGGGGGGTTTAGTTTTGGGTTTGTTTTTTTTTAATTTGTCCTTGCAAAATATGTTTATTCTAACATTCTGTGGGTCATTTCAGTTCTTAAAGGTGGTTCAAAGTATCATCAAGCACAAAGTCTAATTGGTGACTTTATTTCAAACTCACTCTAGTTTCCTATGAACTGACCCTTATTTAATGGCAGTGGATGGCCATCATTCAGGCTGGAAAGACTAGGCTTTCCCTAGCTGAGCCTGCTCCGAGCTTGTGGCCAACAGTTCCTATCCGCCCTTCTGCATTCTTGGTAGCTGTGTATTTTGAGGATGGGCAATGATGAGGTGTGGATGCACAGCACTGGGAAAGTTGCACACACAAAAGCGATCTTGGCCCAGGGTTGACACAGCTCAACACCACTATGATGTGCTGTTTCCTGAAGAAACAGGAGATTTCATAATGGTGGTTTTATAAAAGGGTGTCTAGATGTCCCTAGAATTTGGCTTCCAAATAGCCATAGCAGGATGGGAGAAGGAAAAAAACCTGCTGTCCTCTCTGAAAGAGGAAAACTTGCTCAAAGGCACTTCCACCCTAATCCCTAAATTCATGTGGTACCATAGGGACATTTTTCTATCAGCAGGTGACTCCGATGTATCTCCAAATTGATGGAAAAGAGGATGGAAGTAATTTTAAAATTTTTTTCCCAGTGTTCACCACCTGGATTGTAACTATCTAACCTGACCAGATGTCCTCCATTCCTCCCATGTCAAAGCCTGCCTTCTCCTTTCTTGAAACATCCATCACACCACAGGTCAGCTCTTCCTTGATTTGTAGGATGGTTGCCCAGTCTGCCTCCCCTTTAATCATTCCTCTGATAGCAGCTAGAGAGATGAAAAGCTGGGGGGATCTAAGTAATCCATTTCTAAGTGTGAAAAGCCAAAAAAAAAAAAAAAAAAGAAAATGGGGGGAGAGTGGAAGAGAGCAAGTCTGTCTGCTGAGCAAACAGACTGATTACGTCAAGGGACAGGAAGAGCAGCACTTGGAAATCAATACGGATGAGGCTTTGAAAAGGTTGACTGACTGCACTGGATTAGCTATTGATTTTTGTCATTTTCACAGCTAGTGCCATGCTCTCCACCCGCTGAGGCCATTAAGCTCTGAGGCCTTAAACTTCTAATCCCTGGCTAATAACAACAAGACAATGGCCCGGCAAGCTAAGGATCTAACAGGATGTCCAATAGCTTCGGCACTGTATCGCGTGTGCCAGTGCCTAGGAAGCAGTGGTGGCAGCCCAGAGACACTGTGTGGAAATAAAACGCACAGAACGATTCAGATCACGCTCAGAAGCCAACTTCAAATCAGTGTTTATTGATAAGAAACCCCAACTGGCTTCCAGTTAGCACCAGCAGCATGGAATGCAACATTTTGGCAGGTTCTCTCTGAGCATGGATTTTGTTAAAATAACTGCAGAAAAGAAGTTTGTTTTCAAGATAGCTTTGGTAGAGTTGCACAACAGTGTGGGCTCCCTCTTCAGCAGCTAAAGGGCTGAAGCATCAAGCATAATGCCATTACCATAACTTTGATCAGCACATGAAGCTGTAAAGAAACCCTGACATTAAAGGCAGGACTGTAATAAAAGAGATGTTGGAAGGAGTCAAGTCTCTATCGTAGAACCTGAATGGAGACAGAACACAGGAAAGGAAAAACAGATGTGCTCTTCTGAGGTGGATGGGAAGATGGCTAAGGAGTGGATTGAAGAAATGGGTAGAAGACACCTGGCTACAAGTTCCAAGGGTGGGAAACTAAGCCAGCTTCTTCCAATATATAAAGCAGAATTGCCAGGCCAATTAGATTTATTGCAGCTCAGCTTCCAGAAAGTCTGCAGTTCATCAGTGTGAACATAATCATGGATGAAGCCCAACAAATGCGTATCATACAACTAATCTACATCTCACTGGAAATAGTCTATTTACAATCTCTGGAGCCTTAAAAAGGGTACCCCAGAGTTCAGTCCCACAAAGCAACTCGTCTGCATCTCTCAGATTTACTCCCTCAACTTGAGGTGGTAAAGCAGACGAGCGCAACTCACCTGCAGATCACTCAGCCTCTTCTGCCACCCACTGCTCCAGATTCTCTTCATCTCCAGGGCTGCCAGAACTCAGTCTTGCTGTGACTGAATGGGCAGCATGCCCAGAAGAGAAAACCCCTTGGAGATATCCTGTGTGTTCCTTAGCAAGCCCTTGGCCCTTCATACAGAGGTGATCAGCAACATGGCTGTCTTCCCTCTGTGGCAGCTCCTTCATCCTTCCTTAGAACCTGCGTGGTGGAGAGCTCAACCCTTTAATAATCTGCTGCAAATCAGACATCTGATATCCTACAAGACACGTTCCTAAATACCCAGGCATGTTACTAGCATTTATTGTTTTATTTGAGATAAAGAGTGATCTGGATAAAGCCCATGCTGCTGGCAGAGCCTGGGTGCAGCAACGGCATCTGCGAACCTCCAGTGTGCAGCTGAGTGTGCAAACCGCTGACAGGGGGAGTGCAATGCACAGAATCACAGGGGTTGGGAGGGACCTCCAGAGCTCATGGGGTCCAACCCCCTGCCAAAGCATCTCCCCAGCTCATATTGCACAGGTCAGTGTCCAGACGGGGCTGGAATCTCTCCAGAGAAGGAGACTCCACACCCCCTGGGCAGCCTGTCCCAGGGCTCCCTCACCCTCACTGGGAAGAAGTTTTTCCCCATGTTGGTGTGGAACTCCCTGTGCTCTGACTTGAGGCCATTGCCCCTTGTCCTGTCCCCACGGACACTGAAAAGGGGCTGGCCATTTCCCCCTGCATCCCGTACTTAAGATATTGATAAACATTAATTAGATCCCCCCTTAGTCTTTTCTCCAGGCTGAACAGCCCCAGCTCCCTCAGCCTTTCAGCAGCCTTTTGTATAACCACTTTGCTGAGCGCGTGCTCAACTGTCAACATTCAGACCCAGAGCCTCAGAAAAGTTTTATTTTGCTTGGGTTTGGTATTTATTTTAAGAGCTTTTGTGGTTCTTGGAAACCAAAATATTATTGTCAATCTACAAAACAAATGGACCCCGCCAGATTTCATCCCTTTGGAAGCAGGGAGATAATTCTCCTGCAATAGCAATCATCACTGCCCTCCCAAACGGGCAGCAAACAAAAACCCAGAGCTGTGCTAGGCAGCAGATAGAACTTCTCCATTCACAAACCTTGTGCAAATCCGGGCGAAGCAACGCTGCGCTCTCCCTTGATCCTTTCTTCAGGCATCTGGCCAGCTGGCAAAAGCAAGTGCAATTGAAATGTTTTCTCTCATTTTCTTTTCAGATCGTTCCTTGCTTTTTAAGGGCTGGCACATGGCTTCAGCCCGTGCACTGTGTTAAGTCCTCCTGAAGTTTTCCAAAAACACGGGCAAGGGAAAAGTGCTTGAACAAAGCATCAGGGACAAAAGGAAACAACTCAATTTGTTTGCGTATTTCAGCGTACCTGAAGGACCTGAGGTTCTTCTGAACCCCTATTCAGAGCCAATTCTGGGGGTCAATGACAGGGAGGTCTGTAAGGTGAATCACTTCAAGGCCACTGAAATGCAAATAACTCTGTGGTGTGGGATATTTCTTTTACATTAATTAATGCATGCTTTAAAGTTCCTTCAGACTTATTTAGAAATATTTTCCCTCTTCCTCTTAAGTGTGGTAGGAGAAGATGTTATAGGTAAAGTTTTAATGTGTACTAAATAGGTGTTTGGTTTTTTTTTTTTTGTAGGGTAGCTTTTTGTTTAGTTGCTTAGAGAATAAAAAAAAAACAACCCTGTTTCATTCTACTCAAAATTATTTCCCTCAGCTTTCTCAAAATTGAAGAAAACAAATCCCTTAATTTCTCCTTGCTCATCAACATCATTCCCCTGAGGCTTAGGCAAAATGTTTCAAAGGAAGCATTTGAAGGGATTATTTCTTTACAGCTGCTGGAAAGCGTCTGGGAGGGGAAGAGATTAAGTGACACAACCTCTCACCTCCAAAGGTTCAACAGTTTGGGGAAGAGCCATACAAATCGTTTGAACTCCAGAGCCCTTTTTATTAAAAGAAAAGGTATTCTATTTAAAAGTTGATTATCCTGAACACCTCTCAGTTGCCTCAAGAAAATCACAAGAGGGAAACGAGTCCCCTGAGCAAATTGACCTGCTTGTTTGGTAATACCACCATGTGTGTTTGCCATGCTCTCTTGCTGAGTTCTTGTGTACCTTTTTTTAGCCAGAAGTAACAGCCTGTAAGGGAGCCAGGAAGGAAATGGCAGCAGCGACCAAGGGAAGAACACGTGGGCCCAGTATGTGATAACTCCTTGTGAACCTGTGTGAAGAGGTGGGTTCCAACATTCCTGTGGCAAGTTGGTGGGACAGAAAGTGGCTGCAGGGTCAGATGGCTACTGCCCTCCTGTGCTCCTGCAACCCAGTGGTGGCTGCAACCTGTCCTCCTCCCGGCCACAGGAAGCCTCTGCTCCCTGCCTGCTATGCACGTGACTGGCCAACACCTGGACTTGAAGGCTGCTGCACTGAGGTGGTCCTCCTTGTACCTCCTATGTCCTGTGCTGATTTCTTGCCTATCTATCTTTATGGTTAAAAAATAAAAACATTTATCACAGCTAATGATAACAGACAGCACGATCTCTCCCCTTTGCAGACCACACATGAGTTTGGACCTGAAATTGTTCAACACAGATACCTGGTGCTTCACACAGGAAAACATTCCCAGGATCTAACACTTGTGTCTGGCTTTACAGGAGTAAGTATTACTAACATTTATCTAGACTGAGCTGCTTTTCACCCATCGCATTTGTAAGCTCTCTGCCATCGCTGCCGTGGTTCTCACCTCCCTTTGAGAGGAAGGTTCCTTTGTCCCTTTGGTGGGGGCTCTTGGGCAACCTGGCTCCTTGCCTTTGCATGTGTAACCCTGCCACCTGCAAGGTAAGAGGAAGGTGCAGTGTGATATTTATTTCGCAGGAGACAGAATGGGTTTTTTTTTTTTTTGTTTTATCTCTTTCCAGACAGTTGGCTCAGTTTAATGGACTGTCTTTCAGCCTGTGCATAATTCTTCTCCAAATTAAATTCTCTTAGAAGCCCAACATAATACAGACTGTGTTGTCAGCTCATTACTTTTACATCCTTTCTTGTTCTGTTTATGTGAGCAGAGGTTTAATTAACTATAATCTACTGTGTAGGCAAGAGGAAAAAAAGGCCACTCTACTTGAAGGTATGTATTTATGTTCTATTATATTTTTGAACATTTGGGGGGGTGGGAAGGCATTAACCTTTTTGTCTATGTACAAGGCTTGGTTGCTTTACATTTCTGTGTAAAAGCTCAGGGAAGTCTAAGGCATCCATGCTTGTCTATCACTCTCTTAGTCACCCTCATCAGCCTCTTACCCCGTAGTGGACTGGACTTAAATCTAAAAGAAGTGGAGCCTTTGCTGCCTGCAGCCTCTGTCTCTGTGGTTGGTCACACTAGCAGTCTGTGCACAGCAGTGCAGGTGCAGCCCTGCTGAGCTCCAGCCCCTGGCGTGGGGTCTCTCCATGGGGCAAACTGCTGGTGCTTCCTCCGGAGGAACACAGGCTCAGGGGGAGGCAGCAAGGACTGGCTCTCATCCCTCTGCACATCCCCAAGGCAGTTAAAGAACCCAGCTGCTTCCTTCTACGTACGTTTTCTGTGTCTGCAAGGTCATTTGTCCTTGTCTATGATGGCAAAAAGTACAGAAATCCCAGCTAATAACATGAGGTTTGCAGAGGCACTGTTTTGATTTCTCAAACTCTAGTTTAACCCGTGGCAGAGGCTCTCCTGGTGACAAGTTTATAAAACAGATGCTTTCCTGACGAACATTTATAAAACGATGGATTTCATGCACAAATTATGCTTGTACCTGGAGAACCTTGAGTGCCCAAACAATCCCACACACTTGGGCAGAAGAGGATGTAGCAGAAGATGCTGATTTTTGCACAAATGCCAGGGTTAGCTGTCAGATTAGAGTGTGATTACATAGGGGCTGACACTTGTTACTCCAGCTAAATTTAGATCTCACCAGCCAGCTTCGAACTCCCTTAGAAATTCACAGGTTCCATTCAGAAGATAACAGGAAGCAAAATTAGCATTCGTTATTATTAGATTCAAAGATCAAATTAAGCAATTAAGCTAAATTTAGAGAAATTGTCCCTACATCTCTTTTACCATTGTGCAGCGCTGTTCCTGTTTCACATGCAAAGGAGGGCTGTGATTTTTAAAAGTTGGCTTTTCCACCGTATCACATGTTGGAAGGAAAGCTATTCCCAGTCCCAGCTCTGCCCAACGAGCATCAAAGACTCTCTCATGCTGGCAGGGGTGGCCCTTTCACAGTCTCTGCTGGCAGAATGAGGTTACCAGCCGGCGGGGCAGGTGCTGTCCTGGGGAGAGCTCCAAAAAACTCTTCCTGAAACGTGCTGGTTTGTAAGTGAAGCCATCTGATTTACATATAAAGCTATGCCATATATTTGAGGATCTTTGCTGTATTGGTTAAATCCCAACCAGGTTATGCCACTAAGACCCCAGTAACTTGACAAATAATTTCCCACAGTTCCCAGTGTCAAAGCATCCAAGATATCACAAGTATCCACTAAAAATAATGTAAAGATTCTGACTCAGCCCATCTCAGAGTTTTGTTGCAATATGCCCAAATAACAATAAACTACTGGCTTCTGTGTCGAGGGCAAATCATCCTGCTGCCACACTTAGCCAACCTCTTGCCTGATGAAGCCCCTTGGGTGCCTAATTTCTTTCGACTTATCTCACCATAATTGCCAGAATCACAGAGCTGTAGGGGTTGGAAGAGACCTCCAGAGCTCATGGGGTCCAACCCCCTGCCAAAGTAGGGTCCCTAGGACAGGGCACACAGGGAGGTGTCCAGACGAGGCTGGAATCTCTCCAGAGAAGGAGACTCCACACCCCCTGGGCAGCCTGTTCTGGTCACCCTCAGTTACCCTCACCGTGAAGCAGGTTTCAGCTTTCCAATACCAATGTGTGTGTGTAAACATGGCTCTTGCAGTGCAAACAGGGGACACCTACCAGTACTGTGGCTGCAGCTCCAGAGATTGTCTGGCTGTCAGTATGCTTCATTATGGTTTTCCAAACAGGCAAAATTGGTTAGATGTGACCTGGTAGGATTTGATTCACAACTACTGAGACTGTTTTTCAGGTGGCTAGAGGGTCTGTTGGAGATAATTCCCCAGGAAGTCCAAGAGATGCTGACTGCTAGAATCATGGCCAAGGAAACGTGTTAGAAAGACCTTTGGATAACATGTGGTCTCTTTAAGGTTTTTTTGCTTGAAAGCAAGCCAGGCTCCAGCCCCAGACATGGGGAGCTGCAGGTGTTGCTTTGCACTCTCATCCTTTTCCCCCTGGGTAGCAGTGGCAGTGTTCACCATAAACGGGCCAAGTGATTGACTGATCAGGAGCCATTTCTAACAAATGTCCTCTCTTCCCACCCATAACTGCTCACAAGGTGTCACCTTCTTTCCTGGTGGCTCAGCTTTTTTCAGAGACTCTTCTTCTGCACATTACTATCACCTTGTGGGTTGAATGTGAGCCCTGAGCGTTTAGACTTCAAAAGCTGCAGGTCGGTCACAGGTGGTGGGTGGAGTTCCCTGTTCCCTGCCATGGGAGGGTGACCCTCACCGGGGCGGGGGGAGAGGGGGACTCTGCCACTGCACATCTTCTGCTGTGGGGCCTGACACTGGGCTTTCCATTCATGCTTCCCAGTTTGAAATGTTCACCCTCCAAATGGCTGCAGGACTGAATGTGATGGTTCTCATATTTACAGAGCGCGGCTGCACGCACCAATGAACAAAACTCTCTCTCATGCCAATGAGCACCAGTGAGCTTGAAGCCAATCTCTTCAATATGAGAGACTATTCATGCAGCTACTTTCTGGCATTCCTTTTGCTCTAATTACAGCTACTTCCTCCTCCCCCTTGCTTCATTAATGAACGAAGACACTCAAGCCTCAATTCACAAAGGCATTTAGGCATCCCAACTCCTGCTGAAATCCCTGGTGAATCTGAGCATCAGACACTCCTCAACTCTCCTCTCACTCATGAAGTAACACTGGGGACTTGTGTGGTATTGCTCCTGGTTTATACTAGCCTTGGGTGGGTGAAGAATCAGGGTCTCTGTGAGGGAGGGGAAGGATATTTCAGTGACTGAAAGCCTAACAGGGAGGTTGATGGTACACGTGCTATTTCCCAGCTCTGCATCTGACATTGTGAATGACCTTGAATAAATTGCATCCCTCCTTCTGTGTTTCTGGCCATCTAGCCTGTCTCTGCCTTCCAGGTCTGGGAGGCTCCACGCTTTCATGTTCATAGGTAGGCTAGTCTGGGCTTTCCCAAGGGGACTTGGTGTTTATGTCCCTTTTGGGGCTCTCACTTCCTTAGTCTCTTTGAAATGCCAATTTTAGAGATTACTGTGAGGAAACAGCAATAGGATCCGGAGCAGGAAGGAAGAGCCTGTCACTCTACTCAGTGTTCCATTTTTAAAAAGAGCAAAGAGAACAGCACACAAAGAAAAAAACACAGGCAAAGTTAATTGCCTTATGTTTATACTGGACGATCTCAAGTTTCCCCTCGAGTTGCTGTGCATCCTCACACATCTGTTCATAGCCAGGGCTGTGGTCCCCCAGCACCGAGTGACAACTCTGGATGCACAATGCATTGGCACCTGTAGGCAGAACCTGTTGACTGTTTACTGTTATGTGTTTCAGCAATATGTCAATATGGCTCACCAGTAAAAGACTGTGCTTTTAGCTGAAACTACTGAGGAGTTGAGCTGATCCTCCTCTGCAAGTCACTGTTGTCCCCCCTAATGAGAGGAGGGCTTCAGATACACTCTGGTATACAGACCAACTAATGTTTATTGTTCCTTTCATGCCCTCATTTGCTCTGTTAGGTTGTCTAATGCTACGTAGTCATTAAGTCACAGGTGGAGGAATTTTTTAAATTTTTTTTTTCCACTCCCTTCATGATTTTGGCTTACAGTCATCAGAAACTGAGTCCAGCATCACTTTGCTGGAGAACATGACTTCAAAACAGAGAGGAAGCATTGCTTACACCCAGCTCAGAAGTGCTACTCTCACTGAGTCCAGGAGTCCAAAAAAATTGTTAAGAAAACAGACTTCTAATATTTTCCTCTGAAGTGCATCCTCTATTTTCTTTAGCTGCTCAAGCTTAAGTTTTACTTTCTTGTCTTTGTAATGTCATAATTGCTTCTTCTCCAGCCTCCCAAAACAGTCAATTGTCTCATACCAGATACAGAAAGAAGAGGGTACCTTGAAGTCATATAGCACCATAGTGCGAGTTTATGTTGCAGTCAGACCCAAATTCTTACAAAAGCCTAACACAAATGTGACTCATCCCTTGGCACAGTGAAGGAGAAGATGCTGGTCCTGGCGATGCTCCTGGTAATGCTCAGCTGACTGCAGCTCTTGGCTCAGGAGGGCTGGGCTGTCACAGACCTGCAGGAGGTGCTCACAGTCTTGCAAGAACAAGCCATAAATTTCAACCCGATGAGGTTTTTGAGCAGCCACACAAGACAAGGAATGAATTACTGAACCCATTCATGCTTAGTGAGTTATTAAGTGTAAGGCCAAAGACTGCAAGTGCTCTCTACGCAGCAATGTCTGAGTTAATAAACCATCACTCAGCCCCTGCAGAACCTGACTGCAGTGCTGAATAGTTATTATGAAATGTGGGGGGTTTTAATAGTCGTATTTGTTCGTTAAGGGAAGATGTTCAGAAGTTCTGTGCAGTACATTATCCCATGTCACATTCGTCTCTCCTGGTACCCATTAGTGAGGTGTGCTCCCCTCCTTTCAGCTGCCTGGTTTTACAGCCAGGGATGGTGTTCCTTTGAAGAGACCGTGCTGCAGTGCAATCAAAAGGTTTGTTGCCTTCTGCACAGCGAGCCTGGTGAAAGCCATCTCAGAGCAGAGCAATCAAACAGGACAGGGGATGTTGCAAGCAACATTATTACTTCTTAAAAATACTTGAAATGAGTAGCAAAACTAAGCACACCTAAGTGTATCCCCAGTACCTAAAGGAACCTACAGGAAAGCTGGATAGGTTACAAGGGCAGGGAGGGACAGGACAAGGGGGAATGGCTTTAAACTAATAGAGGCTAGGTTTAGATTAGATGTAAGGAAGAAATCCTTCCCAGGGAGGGTGGGGAGGCCCTGACATAGAGTGCCCAGAAAAGCTGTGGCTGCCCCTGGATCCCTGACAGGGTTCAAGACCAGGTTGGATGGAGCTTTGGGCACCCTGGACTGTGTCCAGGGGCTGTCCCTGCCCATGGCAGGGGGTTGGAGCTGCAGGGAGCTTTGCAGTCCCTTCCAACCCAAACCATCCTATGAGCCTATAAAATATCTTTGGGCATTTGGAGTCACGATCTCAGATGTGAAGACATATACAATGGAGCTGTGAACTTTGACAGGAATAGCACTGGAATACCAGCAGTGAATATATAGCAGAAGTTCTTCAGATAGAGTATGAATCTTGCTACAACCTATGAGATGGTGTGCATTCATCATTTTTATGATTATACAAAAATAATGGAAGAAATGAATAATGATTGGAAGAACATAAAGTTTTAGTATAATTGAGGTGGGAAATAACCACAGGAGGTCTCTATCCCAACCTCCTACCCAATGCAATGAAGCCAGAACAGGTAGTCCAGATCATTATCCTGCTCGGTCTTGAAAACTTCCAAGGACAGGGACTGTACAACCTCCCTGGGCAGGTTGCAGCAATGTTTGACTGTCCTCACAGGGACAATTTCTTTCATTATATACAGTGTGAACTACTAATGTTCTGTGACTCTGTGTGATTCTCTGATAACATTTCAATTTTCACCCTTGCTGTCTCTTGTCCTACCATCTTTTGCTGCTGTGAAGAGTGTGGCCTGTCTTCTCAATTACTTCCTCACAGGTTGTGTGGGGGCATCTCCTAGATCCCCTGAAGCCTTCCCCCCTCCCAGCTGAACAAATCCTAGGCCCTGGGCCCTCCAGGTATGTATATGGGACCTCATAAGTATACGTTAGGAGTAAGGTGGAGTACATCTTGATGCCCTCAAAACCTTCTGAAAAACAGAGTGAAAACTAAGGTCTCACATTATAACTCAAAGCAATTAAAAAATGAAATTAGCACAAAATAACCACAGACAAAATATGGTAATTAATGTCAATTACCCTGGTTGCTATAGAAACATGACTGAAATAAGCAGAAGTTACTGATAAGTTCAAGGTGAACCACAAATGTAAGTGGCTGGCATGGTCTTTTTTCTCTAGCTGATTAGGACTTTAGCTCTTCTGGCTGACAACCAGTTATCGATAGAACTTAATCCATTTAATAATCCCATAATCACTTTAATCCAGTTGGCTCATAGTATTTTGCAACTGGTTGCTCTAACTGATTAACAACTGTCTTTTAAGAAAGAAATAAAAGCTATCTGTGCACTGCATATGCAGCAGCATTTAGCAAAGAACTGGCTCCTAAAGGGGAGATTGCCTGTGTAGAAAAATCTCTGTAAATTTTAAATGCATAACCCTAGGGCACAAAGGGCTTTTAAAAGTCTTTGATTTCATTAACAGGCACCAGTATCTCTTTAGCTTTTGTAAAATATAATTAGGAATATGCAAGGGAAAGTTGTGAAAGGACAACCCCTTTATCAAGTATCTTCAGATGCAAATGTTCAGTGAGGGCATCAGTTTGTGAGTACTGAAGGTTCCTTGACTCAAGGTGCCTTAGAGGTCAAGGACATACAAGACGTTGAATTTGTCCCTGTTCTGACCCTAATTTGCTAAGAGATGCTGAAACTGTTGACTGATAATTTTGTGGCAAATGTTTTCAGAAGTGTTTTCTTCTGGTTTGGAATGACACTCAGCTATTTGCAAGATCTATTGTAAACTGTAAATTCGTCCCTGCCCCCTCCACCCCCACTCCCAGGCACTATTTTGGGAAATTTCATTTGAACACACAGTTTATGGCTCAGATGGAAGACAAAGATGTTTTTAATTCATTCTATTTTTACATGGCATTTCCATGCAGTAGCAGTACTGAAAGAAGGGACAGCACATAATGGGACATTTCAGGTTTACTGAGGCATCATTTCCAAATGGAAAACAGTTTAGATGAAAACATGCTGACCAGGTCTGTAATGACCTAATTTGACAAACATTTTGAAATCCACTAGTGAAAAAGACCATTTTAAATAAGATCAGTATTAATTATTACAATGATTATTTCGTTGCTTAGCTCCTGGACATTTTTGTGGTCCTCTTAACTCAGGATTTATTGTGTTGTGATTTATGAGCCTCAGGATCAGTTATAAATACCGTCTAGCCAGTGATTCTTCTACGTCTGTGCAACACTCAGGAACTCAGAAGTAGCAGTCCTAAGAGTTTTGATTAACTACCCTTTGGCAGTTTGTGAGGCTGAACTTGTTAAAAGTTTTAGAGGAAAGGCTTTCAAATAGATTTTTCTGGATTTGGGCTCTACCTCATCATTTGAACTTGCCTAAGAGAACTGGCATGAAGGGCAGTACAGAAAAATAGCAGGTCGGATTGGATTTGTCAGCTGAGATCTCCTCAGCCATCACCTATAGTACCTGGGAAGACTAATCAGCTTGGGGCACATTTCCTCACTTATTTGAGGTGTTTTCACAGACCACAGAAATCTTTTAGCCGTTCTGTACCTAGGGGAGCTTTTGCCTGCCGACACTTCTCTCAGTTGACAGTCACAAGGAAATTAAATACTGGCTGAGGTTGTAGTGCCCACAGGAAGGAATACGGGGACTATCTCTGCTTATTGGACTCAACTCCACAAGTTACACAGGCTCTCTCAGGTTGGAACAAATAGAAAATAATAAAGACAACACAGATCGATGACTGACTTGTGTTTACAGCTGTAGGGAGTTTTTGTATTTCATTAAGTTTCCAGCTGAAGTTTTGTCTGAGTCAAACTTAAGGTGTGAACGACTCAAGATAGGGCTTCATCTCTGGATGGAAATTTGTATCTGGAAGTTGGTTCCAAGCCCTGAATGATCCTGGGCTCGCTCTTTAAGTGAGGTAGAGTTCATCTCCACTTTCAAATTAAGGTCGTCATTAGCTGTAGGCTAGTCTAGAGGCAGGATAAGAGAGTCTCCAGAGGCAACATATCATGGAAGACAAATTATTTCAGGTCAGATTTAAGCAGAATACAGTTTGAGATTTGGGGGATTTTTTTTATTGTTATTTTTTGCAGGGATGTGGAGAGGAACATTTATGGAAACTAACCATTTTTTGGTAGTACACCAGATAACAAACCCAGAATTGCAAATGTTTTGGTTTAATGAGAGCACTTCATCAAACTTAAAAATTTAGTGTGTTTTCCCTTGCTTCATTATTTAAGCCTTTTTTAAATGTTGTGAAATCTGTGCCCGTTTTATTTTTAGGAGTCCAAGAAAAAAATAAACATTGTTTTAAAAAACAAAGCTTTCTTTTTATATTTTTCCACTTCTACAGCAAAAATGTTTGCCACAAAAGAAAAAGTTCACATGAGTAGCTTCCTCCTGGAGCTCCATTTCCTACAAAATTTCTATTTGATAAATGTGCTGGTTTGACCCTGGTTGGAGGCCAGACACCCACCAAAGTCAGTCTGTCACTCTCCTTTTCAATTAGACAGGGGAGAAAATATATGTAGAGAGGCTCAGGAGTGGAGATAAGGACAGGGAGGGATCATTCTGCAATTAGTATCATGGGCAAAATTGATTCAACACAGAATAAAGAAAACTCTCCAATTTATGACACTGCCCTGGACCCCCGTGACACCAGAGTCAGGTGATCTTAAAGCACCCACCCCCTCTTCTCAGCAGACTTCACTTTAGTCATGATTTAGTCATGTGGCACAGGGAGGGGCAGGGACTGGGGGAGTGGGGGTTTTGGTCAGTTCCTCATGAGTTGTTTTACTTCTTGGCTGAGGGGGTACGGCATTCCTTCCTCACCCCCTTCCCCTGCTGCACTGTGGGGTCCCATCCATGGCAGACAGACCTCCAAACACCTTTCCATCATGATTCCTTTCCCACAGGGCTTCAGCTCTTCCCCAGCTGCCCCAGCATGGGTCACTGCTGTGGGTGCAGTCATAAATCACAGAATGTCTCTCAGTCTGTCATGCACAGACTGCTCCAGCCTGGTCCCCCATGGGGTCACAAGCCTTCACCCCCAGCAAAGCTGCTCTGGCATGGATATCTATCTCTCTCTCATCTCTCTGTCTTTGTCTCTCTCCATGGGATGCAAGTGCTGGCAGAGGCTTGCTCCAATGCAGGTCACAGCATCTTCTGTATGTCTCCACCCATACCACCATGTCTTTCTCCACGGGCTGCAGAGGAATCTTCCGCCCTGGCACCTGGAGCACCTCATCCTCCCCCTGCCTCCTCCTTCCTTTGCCTTGGTGTCTGCACAGCTCCTTACATCTTCGCACTCCCTTCTCTGGGGGCAAAAAGGGGCTGCTTGTGTTGGTTTTTCACATAAATGTGATTCCCAGAGGCGCTATGACCATCGCTGATGGGCTTGGCCTTGGTCAGCAAGATTCTGGCCTTGAGCTGACTGGTGTTTGCTCTGTCAGGCCTGGGGGAAGCTTCTAGCTGCTTCTTGCAGAAGCTACCCCTGCAGCCCCCCAACCACCAGAACCCAGCCACACAAAACAACAATAATCAATTAATCCAATTATTGAAAAAAAAAGCCTTTTCATAGAGCTAACAGCTGTCACTTCTTTGCATCTATTGCTATTCACAGCAAAGCACAACAGAGGAGCTACAAGTTTATTTTTCCATGTAATACAAGGTTGAATGGGAGTACATGCTTTTCACCACTGATGAACCTCTGTCCCATATCTCACTTCCCATAGTTAAGACTTACATATAATTTGTGTTAGTTCCCACAAATCAAAAGCAATGGATTTTTCTTCTGTTCTACTTGTAATGAACATTTTCTGTTTCTCCTTCAGGGGAATTATGTATGAGAATTAATGGGGCTGTAAGTCCATAAAGTAGAGTACATTTTTTGAAGTGGGTTACTTGCACCTTGGTTAGTATCACATATTATTTTATAGATGCAATGAAGAGAGAAAAAGCTCCTAGCCAGGGCTCAGAGTACTTCCAGGCTATTGTTGAGACTGGTTTAAGATGGTGTTTTATTTGATGTATTTGCAAAATAATGAAAATAAAAGAGGAAACTGTTACATGTTATTTAATATGGGTATGGAACGAAAAGGACTTGCTTTCAGTGGGGTTTATATGAAGACTGGAAGGAAAGGTTGGTTAGAGAGGGAAAGGACAAATACGTGAGTGTGGAAATAGGAATGGCTAAGAGGGAAATGAACTTAAGGAACTTTAGGAACCACCAGTACATCATTTATAGATATGAGGGGTAGGGCAAGTGATTTGGCAACAGTCTATTCTGGATAAGCAAGGAAAGTTTTGAAGAAAATATTTTTCCTCCTGTGAAGGCAGAAGAACTTTCTGCTTGGGTTGTGCCACGGTGGCCACAGCTGAGACTGCAAAAGGGGATAGGCAACTAGCTGGCCAGGCAGCTTCAACACTGTGCAACACAAATCAATCACTGCACAAGTCTCTTGGTTTACAAGCTCTGAGAATTTGAGGTGAAGACAGAGACTATGCTTGCAGGTTTGTGCCAGCACCCAGAAGGAGCAAGAACTTAATTTTCTTCCTGTGTGCACTCCTATGTCTGATTAAAATACCTGGCAAGGAGCATTTAGGTTTTTAATTCCTTCATAGAGAAAGTATCACCTCTAAATTAAGTTTGGATTTTCTGATATGTCATTATCCATTTGGCTGGTTCTCCCTCCTGGAGCTGATTGATAGCAGTTTTTATATGAAGATTATAGAGTGAGTTTTCCTAGTCAGGAAGATGAGATTGCTCTGTAGTTGGGTCACTTTTGTTTGATACTCATTAATTCCTCTCCCCAAAACCAGTGACATCCTCGTGAGGAAACAGTGGAAGCATCTCACAGGCATAACTTTTCAGAGAGTTTGTATTCTGCTTGCTAGCACTTATTAACGCCCAGAAACAACTTTTGCATGTGGAAAGCACAAGGCAGCAACTCTTTGCCCACGCAATTACTGTGATTGTCTACACAAATCAAGTGGTTTTGTATGCAAATGGCCAGTAAGCATCTAGAGAATGCAATGGCTTGAATTTCAATTTGCCAGAACAGTTGCATATGCAAACATATGTAAAAATGTGTATGTGTATTAATATCTGACAAATCATCAGCATCCCTTTCAAACAGTTTTTTGGCTCGTGGCAGTTCAAAACTTGTCTGTGTGCTATATGTAACCCCTCACAAGTGAATAGTGGCTCTTCCGAAAGCAACGATTACTGTTAACTCCCAACAACTATAATGCTTCCAGATATGCTAGGAAGCTTATTTCCAATAATTAGTAATTAGCAGTAACTATTTTATGGAGCAGAAAAGAGTTGATTACACTTCTTTTATCAGCTGGTATAATAATAGGAAAAAATCTTGTTTCAGAGAGGGGAGAAAAAAGGACGATTTCAGAAAGTTGGCTCTCACTTGCCAGCTGTCCATCACCAAACCCACAGCTTCAGGGATCAGGAATTATTGATTTTGAGGGGATTAACTCTCAGCTACAGATAGTTCAGTTTCAGGGCATCGTTTGTTAGCGGAGCTGTAGCCATAAACCAGCTGGCACTGGAGGCCTGATCCAAAACTCCCTCAAATGATTTGGACAGCAATTTCAGGGACACCTTTGGGTTAATAAGTCCCCAGCTTGAGAGGAGTCTCAGTTCTCAGAGCATCTGGCACCAGGGAGAAGCCCATTTACAGACAATTTCTTCAAGATGGAAGGAAAGTGGTTTCTGAAATGAGGAACAGGTTTCTTCCATGAAAGTGAGCTGTGAGGATTGCACCTGGCACACATCAATTCCTGCACAGCCTCCAGTGCCTTTCGAGCTAGCTGAGGAAGTACAAACAGGTAAACATCGTCTCTGCTGACACCAGGCTCTCCCTTCTAATGCTCACTGAGTTAATTAATTTTTGCTCAATTTGATTTGACATTCAGATCTGTGATATGTTTATCCTTCTAATGGGCACTTCTCCCTAATCCTGGCTTCCTCTGAAAGGTTTAACAAATGACAGGTACTTTTTTGGGTGGGTAATGAGCCTTTAATTTTGTACTTATTTATTCATTAAGCTTTGGTATTATCCAGCAAATAACAAATTGAAAGACTGTGTATTTAGTCTCTGTTCTTTAAAAAAAACAAAAACAAAACCCAAACCAAATCTCTTACAGGCACAGGTCTATTATTGCTTTTGTGCAAGTTAGGCCTAAGATATCTCAATGATTACATCTGTTACTCTGCAACTAAGGCATATAGCATCAGTCCATCATATGTATTCCAAGTAAAAGGGCTACATACACTGTCCATCAGATAAAAAATAGCAAAACAGCCAAGAAAAACAACTCTGCTTTGGAAATTCTGTGCAGGTTGTGAAAAACATTATGGTGATGGACCCTAAGAACCACCCACAGACCCATATCCACATTCCCTAGAACGATTAACAGGCACATCGTTATGCTCCTTCCCATTACTGTCAGCCACGCCTGAGCCACCTGCTAGGTAAAATTATAGGGTTAAGATCAGAAGTGTGTATCAGCTGATTAACTGAGAGTGCCCCAAGGGCTGTGCTACACAGCAGGGAAGCATGTGTTTCACTGGGCACAAAGCAGTGAAGCACATCAGAGACAGACCTTCACATGCACATGCACACACAGTCTTAGGCAGACACACAGCACAGTATTATTGAAAGAAGTAGGCAGCACAGCACTCCTACTGATGATGGTGGGAGAATGTCTAGGAAAGTTGGGAAAAGTCAAGGTGCTTTGAAATGCAAGGATAAAGGAGCAAACTGAGTCTTCTTCTTGCCTTTGCCATGTGCAGAACATCAGAGTGTAAAGCCTGGAGCGCTGGTTTGGGGCCTCCAGATATCTGCAGGGGACTCAGACCTGTTCCTCTTTGAATTTCATCTTTACTCACATGTTTGTTCACCTGTGCCAGTGTTTTTGCACTGTTGCTGCCTCTCCAGCAGTTCCCTATGCAGGCTACCATGTGAAAATCAGGATGAGAAGAGTAAAAAGCGAGAGAGGAAGTGAAGGGAGGTAGGAGGAACAGCAGACTTGCTGTCTGACAGTATTCATTGCAACAGGGGAGTTGTGTTGAACGGTGACTCCTGAAAGTCCTTTTTACCTGGAATCTGCAGAAGACCCACTGAATTGGGAACCCACAGACTCGTCATAGAATGCTTTGGGTTGGAAGGGACATTTAAAGATCATCTAGTCCAACCCCTCTGCAATGGGTAGTGACATCCTCCACTAGCCCAGAGGGATCAAAGCCCCATCCAGCCTGCCCTTGAACCCTGTCAGGGATGCAGAGGCAGCCCCAGTTTCCCTGGGCACCCTGTGCTAGGGCCTCACAGTGAAGGATTTCTTCCTAAAAAATCTATCCTCTATTAGTTTAAAGCCATTCCCCCTTGTCCTGTCACTCCTTGCCCTTGTAACCAGTCCCTCTCCAGCTTTCCTGTAGGTTCCTTTAGGAAGGTGCTCTGAGGTCTCCCTGAAACCTTCTTGAGACTGAACAAGCCCAAGTCTTGCAGCCTGTCTTCATAGCAGAGGCTGTTCAGCTCTTATCATCAGGACCCACGACCACCAGCACATCACCTCACCTGCTGGTGGGTCATGATGATCCGTGGCTCTGGACAGTATTTAATGCTGTCTTTACCACCTTGGTAGTACCTTATCCTTGTGCCTCACTGGCTTCTTGCTTTTTAAATCCATCCAGGAACAGCACTGCCTGATTTACCATTTCTTCATCAATAACAGATTCCTTTTTAGTCCAAAAGCCTGATTGTTTACTGCAGCATTTCACAATTTCCCTCATAATTGTGTTGCCTGGAAATTAGGCTGTGCATGCATAGCAAGAAGCCAAATGCATCTGCCCTGCTGTTACTACAAGAGCCCACCCACACAGCATGTAAGAGCCCCAACACAGGCTCTGATGGGAATAAATCCAGGAGATTTAGCACGAAGGGTACACGGGTGGAGGGCTAAAAGCAAAGTGACCTGGAAAAGGGGAAGCTCTGTGGGGTCCTTTTGGCCAAGCAGACTTGGCAGGTGAACAGCAGTTGGTTCAGGGCTGTGGCTGCACATTGCCACTTCCCTGCAGTCCCCCTCACAGAGCAGCCCTGATCTGAGCATAGAGCAGTTGTTTGCTTGGAAGTTAATCTCAATGCAAAACTCATGATGGAAACCAGCTAGGAGATGATGCCTTTTACACATTGCCCTCAGCCCAGGCTCTCTAGCCCTTTCACTGGTTAATAGCCAGCTGCTAAGCTCCAGTGATGACTCTTTGCCATCTGTTTTGGCCTCTCAGCTCCTGGTGCCTCACCCACACCTTGACTTCATCTTGTTTTCACGGCATTTTTGGCAGGGTGCATCAGGCCACACAATGGGCACAGGAAGAGATGACCTGCCTCCAGACTCATCACCCCACCTGGCAAGGTAACCAGCTTCTGGCTGGGACAGTGGCTTCTTCCTGCAGTCTGGGTCTCTGTAAAAGGTTTTGTGAGACTGGCAGCAATAGGCAGGACAGGTTACAGGGTCAAGACACCAGTTATAGGGTAGAGTCACCATGGAGTTTCATGCAAGCCTTTGCTCACATAATAAAACAAGACAGAGTTCTCTTGTCCCACATCACTTCCAGACCATCTTGGTCCACCAGTAACCGCTTCCTTTAGCACAGCATGGGAAAACTTCAGACACTCTGATCAGCTCTTCAGGGGTCTTCTCCCTGTTGCCTGCTTGCTGCTTTTACTTGCTACTCTACCACACACACATGGAGAGCTCCTTCAGATGGTGTCAAGCACTCAAGTTTTCTCCATCACTCCCAAGGGACGCCTCTTGGGCTGCCTGATTTGACTTTTAATCAAGCACAGCATGCATCTGCATGTTGGTGCCAGCTCCTCCAGCTTCTTTCTGTGCAGAAATTCAATTACTCTGGGAGTTTTTTGGTGAAAAACCCTGCTCCATCCTCCATTCTCAGCCCACACAATGCAGGGGACAACCTTCCAGTGCATCAGTACCTCCTCCTGTGAGTACCACAGCACTGTGCAAGCTGCCTAAGGAAGCATCATGAAAGCATAGCTGCACTCACCCAGTATGGCACAAAATAATAAAGGGGGAAAAAAGATGCAGTCTGAATATTATGCCTGAATTTTCTATTATTACTATATCACTGTGTCAAAATTGAAAGCAATGTAAGATTTCTCAAGAGGGGCCATCCATAATGCATTGCAGAGCTGTGTGTAGGTGTTTTATGAAATGTATTTTATTCAAACCAGTATATACAACACTAACATTATTGAAAGAAATTGAAGGCCCAGTCTTCTCTCCTTAAAATATTCATTATTCACATTGTAGTCCTTTAACAAAAACTAAAGCCAAATACATATTCAATTTAGGCATTTTTTCCATTCAAACTTACCTGCTATTCATCTCTGGTGTCCAGTGGAGATGAAATGTCCTCTTATTATTCCTGTATTAGCTTCTGACAGTTCAATTTCTCCGAGTGCTGTGTTTGAGACAACCCTTAACAAATAGCCACACAGGTAATTGCTCTGATCCAAATTTCTTGCCAGATCTTTTAGATCTGATGTAGATCGCAGGCAGTAGGATGTTGACACATTCGGATTCAGCCCTGGCAGCTGCCTCTGTGAGGCTTTTTCTTCTGATAAATATTATTAGAATAGCTTTCAACATGTGCAGTTTCATTCCCTCCTTCTGAATAAGACCTTGCAAAGGTATAGCGCCAGAAATGGTCCACAACTTTGCTTCTGTCTTCATTTTGAGTTCACAGAAATTATGGGGGCATCTGGTGGTTTGAAATTTCTATTTCTTTTTGGGTGACTTCTTGGAAGAGAGATCATCTCACCAGTGTATAGAACTTCCTAGCACCCCCGCACACCTAACCGCTGCTGTTCAAAATAAATTGTAAGATGGCTTCATCTCCCACCAGTTCAAGGTTAATCCTTCACAGTGTGCTTTTCCTGATGAGATTTAAGGGACTCACCTGACAGAGTTCCCTTTTGGAAAGCTGTTGCTTGCATTACCTGATTTTTGCCTCTCGTGCGTATTTCAGCCGTAGCTTCTTCGCTAGTTATTTCTGTTAAAAGCAACAGTTTGAGGTGCTTGGCAAGATCAGGAGTCTCTTGGGCAAAGCATTGTGTATTCAGGCAGCAAAAGCTTGTGCTTTTCAACTGGCTACAGCCTGAAGAAGACGAAGAAGTTCAACAGGAGAGAAAGGAAACTTCACAGTTTTAGAGGGGGAAACTAAGATACAGCAAAGGCTGTCCTATGTTGCTGTAAATGCTGTTAGCTGTAGTGTGGCCAAAGGGCTAACAACTTCTGACAACAGTTTAAAACCTCTTCTGCACCCCTCCTCTGAATTTACAGTGGGAAAAAGAAGTTTGCCATACCATAGCACAGCCATAGCCCAATCCCTTGTGGAAACACCAGACCTAGTAATAAGCGTTAACACAGAGGGGTTGTAGTTAGGCCTCTACCAAGCACAAACTGTACACCTGTCTTCTAGGATGCCCCTAATCCTTTCTCTTATCTGTAACTGGTGATCACCTTCACCACCACAGTGCCCTCTTACTCTGTTTGCAGGTTAGCTTGGCTATGAGTCCTGCAGTCAGATTGCACCTTTGGATATCATAAAGCTCTTCTGTTATCCAAAGCTTCTTTGCCCCTGTGGTCCTCACTGGTCCACTCATTCTACAAGCCCTTTTAGAGCCTCTGATTCATTTTTGTTCTGAGTAAACAGGGAACATACTAAGGACAATGGTTCTCAAATCACATTTAGAAGTTTAAGCTACCCAATTATTTTTTTTACTGGTGTCTAAATTATTTTCAGGATCTAGGACTCTGATGGCCCAGGTTTCCCAGAAAGCCTGTAGAAGAGGTGTGGAGTGACACAGCTCATCCTCAATTTTAATCACAGGCCCATTAACCCTGCTGCAGACTGCTATAATTTTGCTTTGTCCCCCCCAGCAGGATTTTGTGTTCCAGAAGATTTTGCCTGTGATGAGTTCCTATTGATTTTTTCCAGACTGCTATTAATCTTTCAAGCACTTTCAAAATAGAATAAAAAAATTCTTTGGATTATAAACATATGTCCATACCTTTGTTCCACTGAAACCCAAGCTGAAAATGCTCAAAACCCTCTCCCTCACCTTTCCCTTTGCTGAGTGTACTTACATCTACCAAACAAATGGAACAAACCTGCTGGCGGCAAGAGCTTAATAACAAAGTCTCCAAGCAGAAGGCAAGGAGAAACACGCTCCTGAACTGCCATAGCTCCTGGGTTTTGCATGGGAGTGGTGATCCTCTGTGCCAAACTGAAAATGTCTTTAGTTCTAACAGTATAGATAGAATCATAGAATCACAGAATCACAGGGGTGGGAAGGGCCCTCCAGAGCCCATGGGGTCCAACCCCCTGCCAAAGCAGGGTCCCTAGGACAGGGCACACAGGGCGGTGTCCAGACGGGGCTGGAATCTCTCCAGAGAAGGAGACTCCACACCCCCTGGGCAGCCTGTCCCAGGGCTCCCTCACCCTCACTGGGGAAAAGTTCTTCCCCAGATTGTTGTGGAACTCCCTGTGCTCCAACTTGCAGCCATTGCCCCTTGTCCTGTCCCCACAGACACTGAGAAGGGGCTGGCCAATTCCCTCTGCATCCCATACAATAGGGAGCTGGCTGAGATCAAGGAAAAAAACAAAACAAAACAAAACACATTTCCACTGGGAACAGTACTTATATATCTGTAAAACTTATCCTTGGTCCCTGGAGAGAGCAGCTGATGCATGCCACAGAGCATGGCTGAGGAAGACCTCTCTGCTTTCCGAAAGGCTGTTCTTGGCATATACACAGTTGCAGCTCAGATTTGCTCATCCCCCCAAAGCCAAGAACTAGCTTGCATTTCCTCCCTGTTCTTGTCGAAACACGAGCAGCAGAAATGTCTGTCTTGAATTGCAATGTAGATATTAAACTTGCATTTAAAGGCCACTGCTGGTGGGCAAAGCCTGTGGGCAATGCAGACTGCATGCCTTGGACTGAGAGCTGTGCCCGTTCATTCACGTGCCAGAACACTACCTGTACAGCAGCAGTTCCCTTCGTGGGCAGCACAGAATGGTATTGTGGACTCACAAACCAGTCAGGATTGGAATGGACCTCTGGAGACAATCTAGTCCAGCCCTCCACCTCCCCCCACCCCCCAAAGCAGGGTCACCTACAACAGATTCCACAGGATCGTGTCCCAGTGGGTTGTGACTCTCCAGAGAATGAGATTCCACAGCCTCTCTGGGAAGCCTGTCCCAGTGCTCTGCCAGGCACCTGCAGAGTGAGGAAGTTTTTGTTCTTCTTTCCCTGGTGATTTAAGGACTTCTCTAGTCCCTTCTTGGTTGTCCCTAGCACTATGAAGCTGCAATGCCACACGAAGCTGACTGGAGCTGTCCCAGCAGTTCTTTCAAACCTGCTGTGAAGCTGCTATGGGAGGGCCTGAGACCAGGCACCCTTTGGTGTGAGAAATGGAGTTTGTGATAGGAGGAAAATAACCTCCTGATCCACAGGCAGCTTCCAAGACTTGAGAGACCTAAAGGAGACTGTATCAGCTCATGGACATGACTCAGAGTGGGACAAGTGCTATCCCATCTTTGCCAAAGAGAAGGAACAAACAGGCAGCAGCAGAGAAGCTGAACCCTCGGCTCATTTTAGGTTTCATTGGCACAAGTGGCTCTAATTAATGTGTTGCACTACAGAAACTGTTAGTGGGATTGCTAAGGAGCAGCATGGTATAGAAAAGTCCATTGATCTGATCCCATCACCCCCACTACAAACATCTTAACTGAAAAATACATCTTCTGATGACCAATCACTCAACAAATTCCCAGAAATATACACTACATGAATTGGTTACAAAACCATCAGAAAATTAAGGCCATTTCAACCAAAAGACATTTGTCCAGTTCTGGGCTCCCTGGGATAAAAAAGACAGGAGACTGGAGAGAGTCCAGAGGAGGCTACAGAGATGATAAAGGGCCTGGAGCATCTCCCCTGTGAGGAAAGGCTGAGTGAGCTGGGGCTGTTCAGCCTTGAGAAGAGAAGACTAAGGGGGAACCTAATTAATGGTTATAAATATCTTAAGCATGGGATGCAAGGGGAATTGGCCAGCCCCTTTTCAGTGTCTGTGGGGACAGGACAAGGGGCAATGGCCTCAAGTTGGAGCACAGGGAGTTCCACACCAACCTGGGGAAGAACTTCTTCCCAGTGAGGGTAAGGGAGCTCTGGGACAGGCTGCCCAGGGGGTGTGGAGTCTCCTTCTCCGGAGAGATTCCAGCCCTGTCTGGATGCCAACCTGTGTGCCCTGTCCTAGGGACCCTGCTTTGGCAGGGGGTTGGACCTGATGAGCTCTGGAGATCCCTTCCCACCCCTACAGTTCTGTGATTCTGTGATTCTGTGACTCTGCCATTGCAAAGCTAATTCTAGATAAAGCTGGAAAATCAGGAACATGTTTTCCTTGAAACTGGGCAATGTAAAGGACAGCATGAAGGTGCAGCAGTGTGCCAGCATCCTAGCAAGCAGGAGACAGGAGCCCCTACCTACTATATGAGTCAGGACCTATTACCTTTGTACTGGGTCTTCCCCACCGTTTGGTGTACAAGCATATTAAAGCAAGAATTGTCTAGTGCAAGGAAAATATTAGCAGTTACCTGGGCTTTTTTTATTTCTGAAGTGGCTGTAAGTGAACTTCTAAGCCAAATCCACCAGCAAAATGTAATGTTAGTACAGCCAGCCTTTGAGAAAGCTGATACATGTACCTGCACATTTGCACAGACAATGGGGGAAGACACCTGACAAGTGGTAGTTGTATAGTACAGCCCACAGCGATTTGCTGGGCTGTAGGACAACAGGAGAGAGTCATGAAATTATTATGGTTCCCAGTTGCTGTCAAGTTCTATTGCTACTGGAGCAGTGCTAGGCATTATCAAACATGTCGAGTTACATCTGTTGTTATTGTAGGGGAAAAAAATGCCCCTTTTTTTTGTGTATAGAAAAAGGAGTTATTTATTTGAATATAGTGTACTCTGTCAATTTTTTCAGCTACCAAAAAGCAGGGGGATATATGAAACTGAGTGGAGGTTTTGTTCTTTGCGTTTTGGGTTTTTTCCCCAGAAAGGTTACATGATTTCTTTGGGTTTCATAACACTTGGAAATGTCTGTTCAGAGCTACAATAAGGGCTCATTTGTGCAAGGGCAAATGTATCTTCAAAATCTGTCTGTCTGAAAGGAAGTAAAGCTTTAAAAAATAATTAAGATTTCCTTCAAGTGCCTCATTCACAATAGACTTTTACAATATAGTTACGTTAAGAGGAAATGAATGCCTCTCATTTGAGGCTATTACCACAAATGAATTAAATGAGCAGATACCTTTCTGAGGCTGGTTTTAAAATCTGGATTCAGCTCAGAAATGGTTTCGTTCCAAAATGTTCAGTTAGTGCAATGGCATATGAATAAGATGAGCAGTACCCAGGTTCTGTTGCCCAGGTGAGAATGACCCCACTACATATTTAATGAGCATATACTGCATATAGCCAGCACCTCATTGCCAGTGACTTTTGGCAGGATGAAGCCAATGACTTTATGGCAAAACAAAGCAAATGAAAAGATGTTATTTTTTGAAATTCATCTGAAATATGGGACTTGGAGTAGTCCCAATAGCTCCTGTCCTGACCCTACTGAAATCAACAGAAGAGGAGCACTACGCAGATGCACTGGCCTAGATGTGCATGACCAGATCCGTTGCTCTCTGGCTCTATTTCTTTACCAATAAGCTGTAGTGACAGGCAGCTGGGTAAATCAGGCTGTACTTAGTTAAATATGTTTACTGAATCACACAACTGGAGTAGTGTTGGTAGTCGAGCGGATACGAGTTATTCCATATTTAATAAGGATGTTTTGCTTTTCCTCTGCAGATCCCAAAGCCCTATTGTTAGGGGATCCTTATTTTTACTTAATCTCAAATATCAAATCCATCTGCCTCTCAGCAAGCCAAAACCCCATCCGGGAAAGGTAAGGATTGCTCATGAAATGGATTTAACAGATTATCATTAAATGTACAAAAAGGATGTTAATTCCTTAGCTGTGTCTGCTCAGCACAACCAAAGGCCAAATAAATAAGTAAAATGCAGGTTGACATGGAGACCAGTTTATTAGCTCCTTAGTGAGTACATCTGTAAATAACTGTGTCTCTTGTGTTTTCTCAATATTTAAGACAAGATGATACAGAGAAGGGCACACCGTCTTCAGCCTCATGAGGACTGACGGTTGCACAGTCATAAAATAAATGTCCAACCGCTTCTTTTCACTTCAAGTATCAACTGTGTGGAAAGGCACAAAAGGGCCCACAATCAGTTGTTTAATCAGCTTTAAATAATAAAATAAAATTTAAAAATCCACAGACATTCAGACAACCTACTTGTGCGTAACTGATATGCTTGATTTGTGAGAATTACGGGCAGTAATCATATTATCATTTCCATTAGGTTTTTTTCTTCCACACTTTTTATAACTCAAGTGATTCATCTAGCAGATGAATATACAGACACAGACAAATCCTTCAAAATGGTTTTTTCGAGCTGTTTATGTTTAATTTGTCACATAAGCAGTTCATCTCACCTAATTTTCCAAGAGCTGAAGTTGTTATTACAAGCACAAAGAAATAAAGAATGTCTTGGCCATGGAGAAGATGAAGGAAGAAGGAACCACACGTGGGAAAAGGAGGGTGAGAAGCAGTAGTGTGTGCAGTACCTGCCAAAGGAATGATGCAGCGAGGGGGGAATACACAGGAAGAATCACACTGAAAAAGCAGGTTTAGGCATTTTGCAGATACTTGCAGATCGAGAAGGATCTGGCGTAGATGAGGTAAGGACAGAAGTCCTGCCTTGCTCAGTAGTCCAGCTGGACAACAGAACACAAAGCTGCCTCAACTGTCAAGACTTGAGTGTCATATCACCTGTCATTGATTAGAGGGCTGGAACAGCTCCCCTATGGAGAGAGGCTGAGGGAGCTGGGCTGGTTCAAGCCTGGAGAAGAGAAGGCTGTGGGGGGACCTCATTGCAGCCTGCCAGTCCCTGAAGGGAGCAGAGGAACAGGAGGGGAATCAGCTGGTTAAAGGGCAGAGACTGGCAGGACAAGGGGGATGGAGTGAAGCTGAAGGAAGGAAGGGTTAGATGAGATATTAGGGGAAAGTTCTTTCCAGAGAGAGTGGTGAGGGGCTGGAACAGGCTGCCCAGAGAAGGGGTGGGTGCCCCTTGTCTGGGGGTGTTGAAGGCCAGGTTGGCTGGGGCCCTGGGCAACCTTGTGTAGCTCCAGGCCTGGAGGTTGGTGTCCCTGCCTGTGGCAGGGGGTTGGAGCTCTGTGATCCTTGGGGTCCCTTCCAACCCAGACCAGCCTGGGATTCTGTGATTCTATGATTGGAAAGTGAAGTTCTTCGGACTGATAACACAACGGGTGCTCTTATTCAGAACCTTCAGAGGAGAAGGTGATGATCCCTTGCACCTCAGAAAGGGTTGAAGATCAACAATTGGAAACAACCAGTCACAAGGCTTTCATTATCTTTTGTGTGCAAAACTCCTAGAGCATTATTAATTTCTGATGATACTGGCAATCAGTAGAACTCATTCATTTTTTAAGTTTGGCTTATTTGCAGTGAATGGATCTGTTTCTCAGCTGGGTAGCTGCATTCATTTTGCAATAATGGTGTTTGTTTGACATCTGAGAAATTAACAATGCAAATGCCTCCGTGTCTTTGTAGCACATTTAAAATAAAATATCTTCTCATACAGAATTGATGGCATGACTGTAAAAATTGCTCCCTAATAGTCGAAACATTTTTCAAAACCTGTTATAATGTTTGGCACTTGGATGTGGTGGGATTGTCTCTTGGGACTCAGATCTATCCACACTGTCCAAAAGAAATTTAAAAAAATCATGGGAATCTCTGCAACTCTGTGCTGTGGTTTTCAAAGAATCACAAGGTTGGAAAAGACCATCAGGTCCCACCATTCCCACCCTAAGTGTCCTGGTTTCAGTCAGGATAGAGTTAACTTCATTTGTAGCAGCTGATGGGATGCTGTGTTTGGGAGTTACAATGAAAGCAGTGCTGAGAACACCCTGATGTTCTTAGTTGCAGTCAGACAGTCAAGGACTTTCTCAGCTTCTTCCTATTTCTCTCTTCAGGAGAAAGGAGGGGCGAAGCCAGGACAGGTGACCCAGATGGGCCAAAGAGAGTATTCCATGCCAATGACGTCCTGCCCAGGAGAACGGGGGGCTGAGGGCAGGAAGAAGAGGGGCGGTGGCGGGACGCGTGCTGCTTGGGGGGACGGTCGGGTTCCGGGACAGCTCTGGGTGGTCCGGCCTGAGTTGTGTGGGTCGGGGAGAAACTGCATTGGGGATCAAGAGTTTCATCTTCTTTTGCTCTAAAGTCCTGTTAGCATTGGTATATTTGATCTTTCTGTTCTCTTAGTAAACTCTCCTTATCCCAACCCACGGGCCTCTTAGTTTCTTGGTTTTGGAGTTATTTGCCCCTTCCTTTTCCCTTCCCTTGTTTCCCCCTTTTTCCCTCTTCCCCTGCTCTTTTACTTTAAGGAGCAGGCAGCTGCGTGGATCTCGGCCCACAGCCGGGGGGAAACCACGACACTAAGCTAAACCAGATCCCTGAACACCTCATCTACCCTCTGTTAAACACACCCAGGGGTGGTGACTCAGCCCCTCCCTGGGCAGCTTGTGCCAGGCCCTGACAACTCTTTTAGTAAAAATTTTTTTCTAATATTTAATCTGACCCTGCCCTGGCACAGCTTGAGCCCATTGCCCCTTGTCCTATCACCTGTCACCCACCTCTCTGCTCCCTCCCTTCAGGTTGTTGTAGGCAGTGATAAGGTCTCCCCTCAGCCTCCTCTTCTCCAGGCTGAACACCCCCAGCTCCCTCAGCTGCTCCTCAGAGGATTTGCCCTCCAGCCCCTTCCCCAGCCTGGTTGCCCTTCTCTGGACTCACTCCAGGACCTCAATGTCCTTCTTATGGTGAGGAGCCCAGAACTGGACCCAGCACTCAAGGTGCAGCCTCACCAATGCCCAGTCCAGGGGCACAATCACTTCCCCAGACCTGCTGGCCACACTGTGTCTGACTCAAGGCAAGATGCCATTGGCCTTCCTGGCTGCCTGGGCACACTGCTGGCTCATGGTCAGACAGCATCACCCAACACCCTCAGGTCATTCTCTACCGGACAGCTCTCCAGCCAGTCTCCCCCAGCCTGTAGCGCTGCATGGGGTTGTTTTGTCCCAGGTACAGGACTCTGCACTTGGCCTTGTTAAACCTCATTCCATTGGTCTCAGCCCATTGGTCCAGCCTGTCCAGATCCCTCTGAAGAGCCTCCCTACCCTCAGGCAGACCAACACTTCCTCCCAGTTTAGTGTCTCTGGGACACTAAACTCCTCCCATACCTACCTGTTCTCAGAGGCTGCCTCCATCTCTGCTGGCTCTACATCTCTGCCAGCTCCATAGGGCAGACTCCAGTGATGGATGCAAGCCCATGCCTGCTTGCTCCTGGGCAGCATTAGCAGCTTCACCTCTCTCCTGAGGGGGATGGTGTCAGCTAACAGGTATCCCCAGAGGACCCCAGACACCCTAAGATTGGGCAGGTTAATCAACAACCTGGCAGTGTAACTCTTTATAATTCATATTCATATTCATGTGCTAGCACAAGCAGCATGCCAACAATACATGGGGGGAGGAGTGGGGGTTACCCTCCAGTTTACAAACAAAAGCCTGCAAATGTTTAACAAATACCAAAAGTGGGAATCTGAAGAAGAAAACAAAGCAAACTGTAGGCATGATGTGTACAAAAAACCCAATCTCATTCTTTTAAAGCAAATTATTTTTTTTAGAAGAGGGGGAGACTGAATGCAGTCTGTTGAGACACAGGAAAAAGTGCATTACTTTCCTTCCCTGGCTGGCAGGAAGGCCCACAATGATTGTACCATACAGCTTTCTGTTGACCTCCTGTTTCTATAACCCATTTATGGCTGCTCGTTTCTGCATTTTCTTCTGAACATAACCACAAGGAAAGCCCTTTGTTTACAAGCCATTGATAAATTGTCATTTACAGGAGGCAATAACTTCCTTAAAAATTTGCATAATGTTTTTACTGGTCATTTAGGGCTGTTGCATATTATATTAAACCTTAACTGGCAGATTTTTATTATACATTAAGCCTCAAATAGTATTACGAATCCACCAGCCTCACTGGAATATTTTCTGTTTCCTGAAATTTAATTGTGTTGCAAGCCAAGGCAGCTCATAAGCTTCAATAAGCCTCATTACTAAATTGGGATGTTGAACTTGCCATTTCAGATCGCTTACATTAAATAAAATGGACACATCATATTGCCAGCAGGCCTTGGAGGACCGAGGTCATGGGGAAGAGCTTCAAAGACAGACTGCAGGGCAGCCCCAGCTTGAAGAACACTTTAAAGCCTGGCTTCAGATCTTCCCTCACAAGCTCTGGCATTGGGATGAATGCACATACATATGTAGACATATAGAAAAAGGCCATAGCCTCCAGGGACATCAGATTTCCTCCACAAGTTTCCCTTATGGCAGAGGCATACAACCAGTTGTAGGACGGTGCTAGGGCTAGTGCAAGGACAGTTGGTGTCCAGAGTAGGAGGAAAAAGAACTTCAGGAAATTGCTCCTCCTTTTCTGGGAAAATGTGTTACTGGGACTAGTAAATCAGCTGAGGCCACCACTGATTGTTGATATCACCTGAGATCTACTTCAGGAGCTGCTGAGCCGATTGAAAGTCTCTCAGGGATATCAGATGGCTTTGAGTTAGAGCCCAAGGTCAGGTTTAGCTTAACTTTACCTGGCAGTGTGATTTGTACTGGTAGAAGTAACTGGCCTCAATAACAAGTGTTTAACTGTCATGGACCAGCTCACTACTTAAATTAATGTGCTTGACTGGACTTTCAAATAAAGCTGTTTTAAGAAGGCAGTGTACCATAGAAAACAAATTGTTTCTTTAAGATTTAGCACCAAATGCCTAGCCTGAATTTTTATTTTAGAGAAAGTAGCAATTGGTAAAGTGGGTAATTTGAAACTTAACATATTTCTCCTCCCTAGGATCCGAACACATTAAAATTAGGTGCAAAGTGCTTCTAATTTGTCAATCATTCCTTGTGTAATTTTATTCCTCCAAGAAAATTGCCTGGGAGAGTGTTTCCTTTTTCCTTCATCTTCTTTCACAGCACCCTTCATCTGACTTGATCCCAGTTCAGGCAAGCAGGCGACACCCCCTCACCCACCTTCACGTCATCTGCCATCGTGCCAGCTGCTGCCTCCAGATGACATCTTCCTCTTGCCATCTGCAGAATAGCTGTGTAGACAGGATAGAGAGAAAAGGACAACTGAATGAGCCTTCCACCCAGAAGACAAACTCTGATTCATATCTACAGTTAAAATAGCCTTAGCAAAGGAAGGAGTGGAAGAATCCCACACCTCTGAGAAAAAAAATGGCTCTGCTGATGTTGCCCATAAAGCCTGGGAAGTGGCAGAAATGGCACAAGGCAGCCTTTTCTCATGAAGTTTCCATCTCATGTCTCTAGCAAAGAAAGTTCAGATAGGTTCCTGATTTAGAGCCATCAAAAGTATATGCAGCACGACATAAACCCAAAGCAGAACACATCAGTTCTTGGGGTTTGTCAAAAATGCTTACATTTACATCAAATTTCACAGAGCGCTTTGGAAAGGTTCATAAAATCTGAGCCCAAGTTTCAGGGCTGCATTTCATGCAAGCTGTGCAGAGAGATACACATGGTTATCTGTATCAAACTCAAAATGAGTTCACGTCAAACAAAACCAGAATGCTGGGTGAAGCTCAGAAGCCACACAGGGAAAACCTGTGCTAAGAACCCTGCTTTCCAGCCCTGCTCCAGCTCTAACAAACCCACGTAAGGAGTGTTTAACTGATCCACCCTCTGGAACTGCAGGAGATCAGCCCACCATTAATGTGTAATTGTGAGAGAGCGTATTTATCTATGGCTGGGTCATAAATTCTGCTCAGAATTTCAATGTACCGGTGTTATTTACAATAGGAGACCTCTAAGCCAAGCATGAGCTACTTTGATGGTTTGATAGCAGCTGTCTTTTCTCAAATGCAAGAGCCCTGGCTTTGCTGTGGTGGATTCATTTCTGTCTGAGAATGGCCAATATCAGCTCAGGGTAAAAATCCCCCAGCCTGCTACTATAGTAACAGGTGTGCAGTGCTACAAATGGATGGATGCAAAACAATGGAGATGGAAGAGCAAGAGAAATTTCTTCTGTGAATTTTAATGCTTTTACATTTTGCTATAGCCTGAGCTTTGGCTACTCTGATGAGCACTTGCAACTGCAGTTGTAATATTCAGCACCACATCCACCCCTAAAATTCAGGTTTCCTACTTTTGCTTGACCTTTTGGCAGGTTTTTTGGGGTTGGGTTTTTTTCTGGGGGGGAGTCATCGGGTAATTACACTCTGCATGAAGTAGCATTTCTTGTCATAAATTTACCTGCCATTAATGCCCATGAGTGACCCCGTGTTTCTTGTGCTGCAAGATAGGCAAAAAAGACTCTAATCACTTAGTGTCATGCTCTTCAGGCTTCATCTCTGTCCCAGAGATGTCCTGCCTGTTTCCTCCACGTGGATGATGGCACAGAAAGGCACTAAGGAGGTTGTGCAGCACCAGAAATAGTCTTTACTCATACAGTATCAAGTGGGTTTTTTTAAGAACAGAAGTAGAAGAGATGTAGTGATGCTGGATCACTGGAACCCAGAAACTTCCTTAATTGTCCTCCTTCTCAAGAGCTGGTTGCTTCCTACATAATCTTCCTACATAAGCCATCATTTATCATGCAAATGTAGCCTGTTAGGTTGGTAAAGGTTGTCACAAAATGGCAAATTTAATTCTCCCCTTTCTCTCTTATGCTCTCCATTCATTTGGGGAAAGACAGGTCACCCAAGGGAATTCCTCCCAGTGGCTTCCCATCCATAGCCTGTTGGCATAAACAAGCCTTAACTACACCACAAAGCCAAGAGAGCCTCAGAGGAACAAGCCACACTCCACCACGCCTCACCAGCAGAACCCATTTCTGCAGCAGGAAGAACAACACAGCTTGGTTTTCAGATACTGGATTTACCCTGCAGCTCTGGCAAAGAAGGGGAAAGAGGGGTGGGGTGGGGGAAGGGAAAAAAAAAAATCAAGTTTTTATTTTTAAAATGAACAAATTGCTGTGGAAGCCACAGATGGTGAATAAATACGGGGCACAGAGTTGTCATTCAGCAACCAGTTCTCCTGACCAATTTAAGAGGGATATGCTGTTATCTAGCTTGGTTCAGGGAAAATATATTCTGGGCAGCAGTTAGCTATTTAAGAGGCCTCATTGTTTCGTAAAATATATTTGGGTTTGATACAAACACAATTAATTCAGCTTTCTAATATTGTGTTTGAACCAAACCCAAAATATGTGTTGGGAACATTTAGTCTTTTATGGCATTGATCGGTTCCAGGTTCTTTTCTGAAGGCTTACATTTTAAAAGGGATTTGCAACAAAGAACAAACATTTGGGGTGACTTCAGCTGGTGCAGCAAACTCCATTCTTATGCACTGTTCTGAGATGTGCCTCCAAATTATCTGACAAATGATATGTTCCAAATTAAGTCCCTCATTACCCATGCTTTTCTATTGCTAAAGTGCTGCACAGCATTCTTCATTATTATACCACTGTATTTTGGGGACTTATTAGGTTTTGCTTGTTGGGTCTAGCAATTGAAGGAAAGGATTTGAATCAGGCATAGCACAGCCAGCAGTTCTGCCAGCTGAATCGCCCTGCAACTGCATTTAAACTCCCAGGGTTACATCCTTTGAGGAGATAGTGATCTTGTGAAAAAACACCAAGATCTCCAGCCCTCCTGATCCAGAGGCTTCTTTTCTCCCAGCTGTCCACACAATCTCCTTGCCTTTGCCTAGGTAATTTGTGCTTTGGGTGCTGATATCAAATGATGTGGCAAATGAGTTGAAATGAAAGAGTTTTTCCCAGGTGAAGAAGTAGCTTGTTGTCCCCCATGTCACCCTGCTGAGTGCTGCAGCCCTGTAAGGAGCATTTGGCTGCACAGGTCTTGCTTGGCACCCAGGCCACTGACATCCCTGTCAACAAGTGCTGTGGAGCCCATCATCGCTTACTGCTGAGTGCATCTTCTGTGCAACCCAGGAGGCACCAGCAAACACAAATAATAAGCCTAGGCTCTCAACCTGCAAATCAAACCCTCCCTTTCCTTCCCAGAAGAGTTTCTTTGCCAGTGGCCCCTGTAAAATCCTATTTTCCAACATACAGTACACAGAAGTTCCTGTGGTTCTGGGTTAGGCCAGGTTCTGCATCCGACTTCTCTGAGTTCACTTGCCAATTACTGACACTGCAGAGGACAGAGGGGTGAAGTGGAGAAAGTGACAAATATTAGTTGGTCAGCCACAAACTATGCAAGGGATGTGCAAAACTCTGCCTAAAGGACTACAATGTTAGCACATGGTGTGCGTTGTGATACCTCAGGAGAAACTTATCTCTGAGAAGGGAGTGATAAAGAGGAAGAGGGAGAAAGAACAGGAGGGCCTCAAGGCTGCAGAAGCAGCTCGGTGGCTTTGTTAGAGAGACACAAGCTAAAGCTCACCAAAAGGACCTGCAATGAAGAGGAATAAATGAAGTAAATGGTCATCAAGTGTCTTTGAAGCCCATCAAGAGAGTATTGGGCTGGGGTAGGTGATAATGAGACCTCATAATGGAAAAACAAAAGCATTTCTTGGAAAATATATGATTATGCATATATAATGAATATATAATGAGTATGCATATACACCATGAATATGCATGTTTGTCTTGTATAAAAGCTGTGTCTATGAATCTTTACAGCAAGCACATTAGGAGGAGTGATCCCCTCTGTGGCCAGCACTGCAATAAAGAATTCCTGCTTCATAGTCACACAGGCTAGTGAGTTGTGATTCTGGCTTTTCACAGTATCAGGGGAAGACAATAACATCTCCCCTGAGTCATCAGTGCCCTGCTCATCTGTGTAAGGAGAGGTAGGATTTGGTCACAAATATTTCAAGACTTTTTTGGGCTTCCTATTCACAGTATGGGCCTTGTGATGTAAAGCTCTGCTGCAGATCCCTCTCAGCAACCAAAGTGAGTTGAGCTTTACAGAACAAAGGAGCAAAGCCTGTTCTGCCATACGCTGTCCCTCATCTGGTGGCACACCAGGACTGCTCACATCACTGCTTATTTGCAAAACACATTCCTCCAACCCAGACCTAAATGCTAATTAGTGAAGTTTCCGCTTCAAATTAGTGATGCCAAAGCACTTTGAGATCCACACATGAAAAGAGCTACAGAGGCCAGAATGTTATTCTCCTCTTTGGTCACAGCACTTGATGTAGATACCCTTTCACAGCTCTGTTTTCTCCTAGCAGGTAGTTTGATAAATGAGCCCTGGTACCCAACCTCCCCCGAAAACACAAGAAGCCACTAGCAGAGCTCTTCAAAGCTCCTCCACAATTAGAGTCCTCTGCTGAGGCCAGGCAGTGTGGTGTTAATAATTTTCAGAATATACATATGAACCAGAGAGATTAGGACTTTCAGAAAAGGCTTCAATGAGAATCCTTGTCGAGTCTAAGGTAGATATCTAGCTTATTCACCATCTCCTGATATGAAAGCAAATTCTGATGGTATCTACTCAACACATTATCATATCAGTAATAAAAAGGTCAGTCAACCTTCCTGGCTGCAGAACTGATAATGCAATTATTAATAGTTGTCTTTTTTCCCCTCCCCTGGATGGGTCTCTGTGTGAAGGAGCGCTTGAGGAGGGCAGGCAGTTGAGGAGAGGAGAACAGCACAGGAGTCTCCACACTGCATTAATCTAACCACGGTGAGAGAAGGCAGCTCCTGCTCCTCAGCCTCCCACTGCAGGCGATAAGGGGAATGCTGTGCTCAGTGCCAGCCACATCTTTTGCAGGACACACTATTACTGTGGCTACAGGGATGGAGCCAGGAGATGGAGAAGAACAGAGCACTCCGTGTCAAGTGCTTGGCCTTGAAATGCACGGCACCAAACACTCGCAGAGGTCACACTGACCCACACAGGTGAGGTATGTTTGTACCTCTCCTTACTAACAGGTTTTCCAAAGCTTCTTGCATTCACAAAGTACCTCAGGAAGCCATGTCAGCAACTGCTACTGTGTCGGGTGGCATTAATCATCTCTGCGTGATCTGGAGAAGTAGGGGATGCTGCACACAATGGCAAGGAGACGGTGAGATGTGTGTCATGCTGCTTTGACAATGCAAGGTGGGAAAAGTGCCTTCTGCAATAAAGAAATAATAGTAGTTAGCATTAATTGCAGGTTTAGAACTAGGGAATCCCGCTGGATTACACACATATGGTAAGTGTCTTCTCCACTTTGTGGATGGAGAAAGGAAAATATGAAAGGGGAAGAGGAAGAGTTGCCTGCAAACTCACACCAGGATGGATAAATGTGAAAGTCAAATAATAACTTTTTTTGGAAGTATAATTCAGATTTTCAAACCATAAATGCTTTTTGCTGTAAAACAAAACCCAAGTCTATTTAGATTCCAAGATTATAAATGGACTGTGTAAATTTATTATAATCTAGTACACAGCTTAAACCAGACATGCTCTATCTGGATGTCACATGCTCATCACTGCAGATAGGAGGAGGTCAAACCAACTAACCTGTCTCACCCAGAACTGATGTTCACAAAAGTGCATAAACTCATGGTCACTTCTGCAGGAACTAAAGGACTATTTTTCTTTATATCAACTTATTCAACTACTATAGAACTGTGACCAGGCAACTCAGAAAGTCAAAAAGTCAGGATCTGCTAAGTTCAAGAGTATAACATTAAGGATGAGAGAAAAAGGTCTCTATTTTCTAAAACTACACCATAAGATGGCCAGAAATACTGCTGGCATTCATCTTTTTTACACTCAGCACATTCATGGACTTTTATTTAAAGAATAAGGCAGAGAAGTAGAATGCTACCTATTTACATCCCTAAGTCACACTTGCCATCACATTCCATGTGAGCAGCTGATTGTCCACCAGTAAAAAAACGTATGTCATCCACCTTTTTAAGGTTGCAAAAGATAATAATAAAGGCTTGATTAACACGTGCTTAAACAACGTATTTGTTTACACCATTTTTGTCTAGGCATACTGCATTCTTCTAGCTAGTAGAAAATAGAAAGGCCATCTTGAACATCAACCATCTGTTTACTAATTATGTACCAAAAAGTTTCAAGGTTTTCCAGGGGGGAAAAAAATAAATTAATAGTATATAGCTAAATTAGAAATTGTCCATCCAGGCAATTTATCTCTGAATACATTTATATCCAGATTGGAAATCCTAAATTCCTAGGCTGCACATGGTTTACACAGCTCCTGTCCTGCCTACATGAGCATCTTGCTTAATTCCTGCTCTCATCCCATTGCTGGGCAGTCACTGCTCAGCATGGTGGAGCACGTCTCAGACAGGCACCCTTCTGCTCCAGCAGTCCTGCCAAACCTCTTCCTGCACTTCCTAACTCTTTGGAGCACTCTGCCTTTTAGTCCTTTGCTCAGCAGCAGCCAAGAGGTACTTAATACCACCCTGTTTGGCTCCTTCACTCTGGGCTGCCTATTTCAGGCTGCCAATACAAGCGAAGCAACTCCAAACTGCCCAGCCCTGCCAAGAATTCACTCCCTTGTGTGCAGCTCAGCAGCCAGAGGCAAATACATGAACTTTAGAGATTATCTAGAGGGAATATTCCAGGAATTTAGATTTCAGCAGCAGCAGTAGGACCATACATCATTAAAGCTGCCTCTCCTGCCAATGTAAAAAGCAAACATCGATGATTTAAATCACAGTTCCCTGGTGGCTCATTTAAATCACTTGGATGGAAATCAGTCCACCTTGTCACTGTGGAAGAGGTGGAAATGGAAATTGTGGATTCATGACTCCCAGGTCAACGCTCCGCATCGGACGTGGACCAGGTGACAATAAATCCTGCAAGGCACAGTATATAATAAGCAATTTTATGAGGTGTGGCACTGATGAAACCTGTTTCATACAGTTGTGTGTGTTGTGTTTGGAGTTTCTGTTGTCTATGAAGCATGACTACTGACCAGAGCTTTTCCTGCAGTCATGATATGCAACACCATCCTCTTCGGTGTCTTGTGACATTTAGTTTCTTTCTGTGAGTACTTGCATGGAGTTTTTTTGGAATTTTATGGTTGTTTTTTTTTTTTACCTTCCAGTCTATTTTCAAGAAACCCGCCTAAGGGGTGGTGTTTGCTGCAAAGCTGGTACCTTGTGCATAGGGACACAGTCAGAGTCACAGATCACGGGGCAAGGAGCCTTGAGAGCACCTATCTGATGCCACCATCCCAGAAGAAGCTTGACCTGGATGCACACAGGCCTGGCCCCACGTGCCTGTACACATCAGCACGCTCTGCGCAGCCTCTGAGATGCAGGATGCAAACCAGGCATCTGGTCCCCATCACTGAAGCACTGTGTGGGGCAGATGCATTAGTAGAGGTGGCCCCTGCCATGGAAAAAAATTATTGTTTGACCAGAGAAGCCTAAGGAAGGTTGGCAAAGGCAAGAAATGCTCCTGTCTTTCTACAGGTGAGCGACTGATGCAGACAAGAAAACCCAACACTTTCCATACAAAATCAGCCCAAATCGTCATTTCCCTCAAGCACTCAGAGCTCTGCCAGCTCACTGGCACACAGACATGTTTAAATTGGTTTGAATTTTTACGGCTGTACAATACCCAACAAGCAGCAGAACCTGCCATGGAGCAGATGCGTTGGCTCCACATTTTTCTGCCTGTTTGATTTTTTGAAAGTGGCAGATTTTCCTGCCTGTGTTACCTATAGAAAGAGACAACAGTTAGGATGCAAGCAGGTAGCAAAACCCAGCCCCAGATGAACTGCTTTGTGTGCAGGCAGCTGCCCACGTTTTGACAAACTTGTTTGACACTTTGAGCGCTGGAGAGGCGTTTGAGAGGTGACAGCTGATTTCAGTCTTGGTGGCGTTGCATGCCGATCGCTGACACTCACAAGGGCTGTTAAGAAATCTGCCTGGCTTATGAACAAATAAATAAAAAACATAAGGAAAGGAAATAGAATGATAGAAGCAATGTCACATCACTGCTCTCTCCAGTACGGCCTTATGGGGGCAAGAAGAAGAGCACACTGAATTAAGGCCCGAGGGCTCTTTTGGCTGCTAAGTCCCCTCATCCTCTGTTTTGTGATGCCCCTGTGGCTGGCTCTTAATTGACTGGGGCTGGGACAACATTCAGGGGCCTCCCACAGTATATAAAAAGCTGATGGAATCCGTGCATCATAAAGAGGAGTGTGCTGGTTTTGGCTGAGATGGAGTTAATTTTCTTCACAGTAGCTGGTACAGGGCTGTGTTTTGGATTTGTGCTGGAAAGAGTGTTGATAACACAGGGATGTTTTAGTTCGGGCTGAACAGTGCTCACACAGAGCCAAGGCCTTTTCTGCTCCTCACCCACCCCACCAACGAGCAGGAGTTGGGAGGGGACACAGCCAGGACAGCTGACCCCACCTGACCAAAGAGATACCCCATACCATATGACATCAGGCTCAGCGTATAGAGCTGGCGGAAGGATGAGGAAGGACACACACACATTCAGAGTGATGGCGTTTGTCTTCCCAAGTCACCACAACATGTGATGCAGCCCTGCTGTTCTGGGGATGGCTGAACTCCTGCCTGCCAGGGGAAGTGGGGAAGGAATTCCTGGGTTTGCTGTGCTTGTATGTGTGGCTTTTACCTTACCTATTAAACTGTTCTTATCTCAGCCCATTCTCTCCCCCGTCCCACCGGGGGTGGAGCAAGCGAGTGGCTGTGTGGGGCTTGGTTGCTGGTTGGGGTTAAACCACGACAAGGAGAAAACCTCCACTTGAAACAGTGTCCTCAGCTGACAGAAAAGATTTGCCTTGATATGCCTAGAGAAGGCTCAGAAGAAATAATCAGAGGTAGCACAGACAGGCAGGTCCTATAATAAGAATATGCTTTGTCTGCAGATGCACTTAAGTGGCTTATGAGCTGATTTAATCCTCTCCTTTTTAAAGTGATAACAGCTCATTAGTGAGGATTTTACTTTCTATTAGGAGACACTGCTGGCTCTATTTAGAAACTCTTCAACCCATGCTTGCTTTCTTTGTTCCCCTCAATGCTTTTTTCTCTCAAACCTTTTCCAGTGGTCAAAGGGAAGAAAAAAAATAGTATTTTTATTACAGCAAGGGTAGTGATATTCTCTTTCTTCCATAAGACCCTTTTACCAGTTTATATCTGCTTTTCTAACAGTTTGAAACAGATAAAGAAGTCTGGCAGGTGACAAATGCCCATGATCTTATAGCTCCCAGCATGGGGAAGGGCTACAGTAAACAGCTGATGCCTTGTTTGACTGTGATGGGGTATGTACTTAAGGGTCTTCTATTCTGCTCAAGTGGCAGAACAACCCACCAGCCCTCCAGTGCCCTGGCCTCTGATCCAGGGGCTGACACCTCAAGATGCTGAGTCCTAGGTGGGTTAGAGATGGAAGGATTAGTGAAGTCCTTTACAGAAATCATCTTGCTCAACCCATGCAGCTTCCAGACTCTAAGTGACTGACCAACAGCAAAGTCAGTGCGCCTATATCTCTAAGATATGGGGAAGGGTCCAAGTATGCACATGCCTTGTCCCACTGTCTGGGTAACACAGTCCCTCTGTAGCCAGTAGCATCATAAGGGATGAATAAAGAATGAAGAAATCAAAGAACATTACGGAAAAAAACCTGGTGGCTAGTGAGCAGGCTGCAAATGAACAAGAGCAAGAGGAAACATGATAAATTCACGCTGAGACCTCTGAAGATGGGGATGAGAGGGTAAAACAGAGAAGTCTACAGAAGGATATGAATATAATTGGGGTATGGTTGGAGCCGTGAGATCTGTTAAATTGAATTTCTGTTTGGTGTAACATCCCTTGTATATGTTAATCGGTATGTGCTCTAGCAGCCTGATTTAGTGTTATTATCAAAAAGGGTTCCTCGGCTGCCTTTGTCAAAGGAAGATTACAAATTATTCCAGATAAGTAATGGAACTAAAGACCTTTAAAACTAATTGGCCATTGCGCAATCCCGTTAATATCCTTTCTTGTCTAACAAAAAACTGAGAAGGCAATTAAGGGCAAATACCAAAAAATCTGTACCTGGTCTCTTGCATGAAAATATAACTTATACATTCCTGGCTCTTCTTATCAAGAGAAAAAAAAATGGCAAGTGATCATCTACCTACAGCTAACATGGCCAAGAAAACTATAGCCACATAATAAGCCCTGAGTTGGGAATGGTTTAAGAACCAAGAACATTCTCCTAGACTTGCCACAATACCCAGGAAATGCTATGAAGTCTCCATATTAATTAAGGAGCCCTGGTGTTTATTGAGCTTTGACAAGCCTGAGCTGTAGCATCCTTTGGGATACAGCTGCTTACTGACAGCTCTGAGAGGATTGTACCTGCCCAGTAGAGTCTTGGCGAGACATGAAGTGGGTTAGCAGGACCTGGCTGTGCAAACCTGCTGCATCCAGTGACAGCTGGTCAGGCTCCATCAGAAGAAGCAAAAACAGACCTTGGAAAGTAGTGCTCTAAGGCCTCCTGGTCATTTTTAATCAATCAGGTCCCAGCTGTTGCTTGATATTATTAATAATCACCACTGTAATCAGCTGGCATTGTACGCATGGTATTTGCTCTACATACGTCCTTTCCCCAGCCCTGTAGCCTCTCAGTGCTGCTTTAAAAGAGAAGAAAACAGGAAAAGAAATGAATCTGCAAGTCATTAGCAGGTGGGATCTGAGGAAACCGGCCCACCACTGCTGCCAAAAGGTGGCAAGCAGCGATGGAACAAACATCTCTTTGCACAATGGGAGCACAGGCAAATGGCAGCAGGGGAATCCTTCTGGATGTGGCTGGGAAAACAGCCCTTCACAGAACACTCAAGGAATATGATCAGCTTAATGCTCAGCTTTATTGTGTCCTTAATTCATCACACCATTTTCTGAGGCAGTTCCTTGATGTCAACAAACATTATCCCCTCTTTTACCTTAGCATGTTACCTGCTTTGTTCATTTCTCTGACTACCTCAGTCTCTCCTAGATGACTTGCATCAGTTGTTAGATCTTTGCTTTATTTAATCCTGTGTTTCATGTTCACTTGCTCAGTTAAAGGTGAGATAAAGTCAGTCTAAAAATTAAAAGTTCAGGAGAAGACCTCATAGCTATACTCAATCCTTCAGCCACAAGCATCTTCCTGTACCGCTTTCCTGAGCGTGGGCTTTCAAATTCATGTTTGTCAAATTCATGAAAGCCAGCTTTGGACTGCATCCTCACAGACCAAATGGATGCAGAAGTAATTTATCGGTCTGCAAATATATACAGACAAAAGAGGAGGGGTATGTGTTGGGGGTCACATCCTCCCCCAGAGGATGTTCCCTGCGTCTTGAGGAGCCAGCAAGGAAACGTGATGACTCAAAGACATCACTCAGTGAGCCAGCTCCAGCCACAGAGGGCACTAACAGACCACCTGATTAACTGGCAGAAATCTGTTGCAAGAATAGGGATTTTTTCATTTGTTAAATGAGGTAAGGCAAGATTAAAAGAAGAGAGATTAAGCTAATACCTCTGCAAGGTCTTTAAAGTTGTCTTGTGCAGCAAGCTTTTTATTTGATACCTCCAAGCCACAGCACTCTCCTCCCCAGTCTGAAGCTTTTGCATTTTATGTTCTAATTGCCTGATTGATAGCCAGACTGAAACTCCCCCTGAGGGAAGGCATCTCTGCAATGTTATGGCAAGAGGTCATTATGTGAAACAAAGCCTGGAGGACCTGTCTCTTCCCAAAACATGTGGCAGGATTGTTTGTGGCTCCCCAAAGAAAGACGAGCTGGGAGAGGGAAAGATTCGAAAAAGACAAGTGTTGAAGAAAGTGCTTTCTCTTGGGGAGGATGGGATGGGACTGTGGAGGGAAGTATCAGGACAGAATTTCGGTGGGAATTGAAGCCAGGCAGATTTTGCTTGCACCCAAAGGAGCTCTGATCCCTCCAGCACCTGAGAGCACTGCAGCGTTGGCCACAACCCTGCACAGCCTTCATGCAGCCTTCTTCTCAAGAAAACCTAGCCCACAGACACACTAAATCCACCAAGATTTAGTAAGACCTTGTGAGTAAAATATTGCTCCCTAAACACACTCCCTCCATGCCAACAGGTTTTTCATATTTACAAAAAAACCTGTTGTAGCAGTGTCTCAGCAGCAACTCTTTGCTGCTCAAGGAGTTAGTGAGCAATGGCACCTCCTAACATCACTGTAAGGACAAACAAACACCAAGTGCCTTACAGAGAGGTTGCTGCTGCTCAGAACCCAGGTGGGCATTTACATCTAAAGATATACCTTCTCTTTAATTAATTATTGCTTTTTACCAGGCTGCATTTTCCATATGAGGCAGAATCTTCAACCTCCCTAGTAAAAGGAATCTTAGTAAATCTCATTTAAATTTCAAGGACCTCTTAGGGATAGTTGCTAATGGTTATGCTAATTGGCATAGGGTCTGAGTGACAGTTATGTCCTGGAATGATTTGCAAATCACATTTTCTTGGAGCTTATTAGCAGACTCATTAACTGTACAACACTACATTACTTTCAGAAATTCAGATCTAAGCAGAAAATTAAAATTATTTGCTAAATGACCTAATAAAAATGAATAAAATCTGCTGAGAAAGTGAAAACTGAGGTATAACAGGACTCCTGAATTTGGCTAAAAATAATCTCCACTTACCGTTGGTGGTTGCCCCTCCTCTGGGAGCAGCAATAGCAGCCCAGGTGAGACTCTGGTTAGAAAGCGATTTAGATATGAAAACAAATGACCACAAACACCCAGAGCTGGCATTAAGATTTAGTCCAGCCTTGGCCAGGACTTTATCCAGCGATGCATCTTGTGGTCACTCCTCCGCATCTCCATTTCTCCTTCCCTCCATAATTCCCAATGCAATCAAAACCCTCCTGTCTCCCTGACAAAAAAATCCACTTCCAGAGTCTTTCTAATAATATAAAGTTTTCTTTGCAGTCAAAAAGATCACACGAGGGAATGAGAGTCCATATATTTAATTTTACTTATGGGTGAGAGAGGACACACTATGAAATCTTCAACCTGGTTAAGATGTGTTACCCAATCTTCCTCCATGTGAAAAAGATGTTTCCCAAACTTCACAAAATTCACCTGCAAAACTCTCATGTTTTCATGCTATTCAGAAATACACATTTAAGTATACACAATATATACATGTATTTCCACATATTTAGAATATGTTGTGCAATGCCAAGCCTTTGAAGGAAGAAGAATCTGATTTACTTGGTGGTGGGTGCCCCATCCCTGGGGTGTTCAAGGCCAGGTTGGATGGGGCCCTAGGAAACCTTGTGTAGCTCCAGGCCTGGAGGTTGGTGTCCCTGCCTGTGGCAGGGAGTTGGAGCTCTGTGATCCTTGGGGTCCTTTCCAACCCAGACCAGTCTGGGATTCTAGGATTCATTTTGGTTCTGGATTTTACGGAGCACTCTTTAATATCTCTACTTCAGAATATCTTGAGCTGTAGCAGGAATAACTGATGAGTGAACAGTTTTCTTGGCACACTGAAGTGCTTGAAAAATTCTCTCCAGTTCACCGTTTCTCACAGGCATTGTTACACTTGCAATTTATGTCGGGGTGAATAAAACACATTCCAGTTTATGACACTTTTTGGCTTGACTTTTTTCTAAGACACATAACAGCAGGTCTTAAATAGAATCCATGGGATTTTTTTTTTCACTAAAGAAATCTCAAACCCAGAGAAGCTATTTAAATTTAAACATGCTTGTCAACCTCACAAAATTTTGCTTTACAAAAGGAGCAATCTGATAAGGTTGAAGTGATCCACAATAAAATGCCTGGCTTTTTTCTTGAACTAGCATTTCACAAGAACCAACTTTTGAAAGAAAAGGTTTTTTTTAAAAATGGAAATTGGAATTAAATATTTCTATATCATGGAAACATTCTACTTCACATGAAAAAACTACTGTTGGTTCTAGTGTTTTGGATTTGAGATGCCTGAACTTGTGATATTCTCAGTGAATGAGGAAATCTGTCTTCAAAAACATTTTGGTTTTTGAAGCGTCCCATATTGTTAGCATTCAGGTATAACGTTTCAATCCTATCCATGGTGGCCTTTAACAGGTATCAGACCTGCTCCAGAAGAATGGCTGTAATTCATGGATACAAACCCATTAGTTACAAGAAATTGGGTAAAAATAAGGTCATGAGAAATGGAGAAGACACTCCTGCAAATGCCACATGTCGTGGGTGGTGGGATTAATGCATCTGGGGAGGGGGAAGCAGCAGGTCATTCAGTGTGACATGTCTTGCTTTTAAAAAAGTAGGAAGGGACACTGGTATTGCTCCAAGGGATGGCTGCGTTGGAGATTGGCATGCCAGTACCATTCAGCCCCCTGCCCCCACAGTCACTTCCACCTGGGCAATGGGAAGGTAAGTTCTTGTGCTTGCTGACTTGCAGGTCCTACCCCTCTACAGGATGATTGCAATTCTGCATTACCTTTTCTTGCCACCTTGAAACCTGATGCACCATGACTTTTTATCATGTCGAAAGCTAACCCAACATCTAACCCAATGAAATCCTCACCATCTTACCCCCTTTATCTCAGCTCTGGTGACAGATTCTGGAGGTTTGACCTCCAAGCCTCTTGTCTCAGCACATTTGCCCTGCTTCTGTTTCAGCTTCCCTCAGGTACATGCTGGGAAACACCAAACAAGTAGGTCTGGATGTGTGGAGCACAGGTGCCACCATACTGTGAAAACAGCTTACCTTCCCACCACTTCTGTAGGTCACAGGTGCCTCCTCTTTCTCCAAGTCCCTTCCCAGACCATTGGATTTAATGTGGAGAAAGATTATCCTGTGGTATGGTCATGGGCCATCATGAGCAGGTATCTACTGACTGATGTAGACTGAAGTCAACTATGTCTACTTCTAGTGTCCCACCTACCTTTCCTATCACAAAACTAGTCCTGTGAGGATATTTCTGATAAATATAACTGCATTCAAGTCCAGAAAGTGTGTTTTTGTCTCAGTAGGTCCTTTGAAAGCTTTTTCCTAAATCTATAATGAAAATGCTCTTTTAATTCACTTGTTGTTGTTATTTTATTATGGTCCAAATTTAAAGTGCTTGCAAGCTAGGGAGAAATCTTACCTGGGGTATCTGGAGAGGCCAAATTGTTAAAGGCACTAGTGGAAATAGGGGAAGAGGCACACTACCTGCATGTCCCTGCCTCTTCTCCCAGCAGCCAAGTAAGAAACACAGGCAAAGAGAAGATCATGTTCTAGAATCAAAAGTCAGCTAGGAGGACAAATTGTAATAGGAGGAAGACTCGACTTCTGTAAGAGTTCAGACTTGAAATGTATGAGATCCAAGAAGCTCAGTGGTGCTGTCCAATACCTGCATCTTTAGACTTGCTTAAGCTTCAGGGGCTGTCTGGAAGTCTATGGAGTCAAAGCAACAACACAACAGAAACTTTCATGCTGTGCTTTTCATCCCAAGCCCTTTTCACATTAGTGACCCAGCTGTGTCTCCAAATGAATTTCCATTTGGCTTCAGAAGCTGCTCAGCATGTTGGAAAATCAGCCTACTTGTTTAGGAAACTGCATGCAAAGTGGGGAACTCAGCAGTACACTCCCGCACTTGAAAATGCCATTCTGGTTTGATTTCTATTTCTCCAGCTTTGAAACGGGGACAAAGAAACCTCTAAACCCTACACAGGTCTCCAAAATGGAATTGAATGGCAGAGGCTGGGGCTCTGGGGTGGCAGAGGGGGTGAGCATCCTTCAGCCTTTGATTTTGCACCGACTCAGTTCTGGCATTGACTGACTAGTGCTCCTAGTTTGCTTTAGGAGACCTCAATTTCCCAAAGTTTTCCCTCAAAATTGTAACTTACAGACACTGTTTCAGGGCATTCAACCTATCCCCAGGCAGCATTATTCTGATAGTTTCACAAGAGGAAAATTTCTCAAGCATTCACCCTTTTAAAAGCTCACCCCAAGTATTTGCAGCTCATCCCCTTGGCTGTTGGAGTTCTTCCCTGCAGCTACATCTTTCCACTGTATTTCTGTGCCTGTAGTAATAAAAACAAGGCAATAATTTAGCTCCCATGATTGTTGTACTGAAGCTTGTTTTTTATCCCAGTCTCTTATCTTCTCCATTCAGAGCCAACGTATCTTATTACTTTGCCACAAACATGGTCAGAGATGAAAGATTCTGTCATATATTTTCCTTCATATTAAACCACAAGGCTTTATCCTTCTCTTTCATTTTTCAATCTTAGACTTTATTGTTTCTGACTATCTCTGCCACATGTGATTTTGGCTTTCATGCAGCTGTGAATATGTGCATTTCTCTATTTATCCTCTTTATCACAGCCAAACAAGATTGGGAGCACTTTAAAATAACTGGCCACTGAATGCTGTTTCATCAGTCATTCATTGCAGTAACCTTACCAGGGCAGATTTGGGGTTATGAAGATACCAGAATAAAACATTTGTGAAGACTTGAAATATTTCCACACATTCTCTTTACCTGTTTCATACATGAGTGTGTCACAGCAGGAAAAAAAACAACCCAGAATCAGTAGCACCAGGTCAAGTCCTGCCCACACCAGCACAGGGGAATGGACCCAGGAGACAAGAAGTCAGGCAGGACTCTGCAGGACGCTGTGGGATGCTGTTGCACTGGCTAAACTGATCCATGTTCTCCTCCCTGTATCTGCAAAACACAGCTCAGCTGCAGGTAAGGATTAAAATTCTTGATCATCCTGCAGCAGTTAGTTATTCTCCTCTCTATCTTCTCCCTTCAAATCTCTGATTTTTATTTTTTTTTGCCATGGTAAAGGGTTGGGTTTGCTCCAGACTCAGTGAGTGTCGTTTCTATCCTGCGGAGGGAGGAATGGGCGTCAGAAAAATAATCAGGGGGTTGAAAACTATTTAAGTAAAAAATAGTTCACCTTTTTAACGTGCACTTTGAAGATGGAATGGAAGAGAAGCCAGAAAGATCAGGGTGCCTGAAGGATTAGTATCTGATTTGAATTTAAAGGGGTAATCATATCACCTAATTTAGTCTCCCAGTGCCAGAAGCCTTATTGCTCTAGATAATCAATGAAACAAGGTGTGCTTAAACTGCAAACCTTATAAGCATTGCCCATCCTTGCCTTCCTCCAATTTATGTTCCTTCTCCCCTGAGGTTGAGGTCTCTTTTGGCTTTTCAGAAGAGAGCTGGGGCACATTTCAGCCAGATACTCTTCAGGACAGGCAGCAAAGACAAAGACAAACGTTTATCATCACATCCTGTCGTGTGGGGTATTTCAGCTCACTTGATACAAGCAGTGATTAGAGAATCACTGACAGAGTAACTGTCAGAAGAGCACTTGGTCTATAGAATCATAGAATCACAGGGGTTGGAATGGACCTCCAGAGCTCATGGGGTCCAACCCCCTGCCAAAACAGCTCCCCAGCTCATATTGCACAGGTCGGTGTCCAGACGGGGCTAGAATCTCTCCAGAGAAGGAGACTCCACACCCCCTGGGCAGCCTGTCCCAGGGCTCCCTCACCCTCACTGGGGAAAAGTTCTTCCCCAGGTTGGTGTGGAACTCCCTGTGCTCCAACTTGAGGCCATTGCCCCTTGTCCTGTCCCACAGACACTGAGAAGGGGCTGGCCAATTCCCCTTGCATCCCATGCTTAAGATAATTATAAACACTAATTAGGTCCCCGCTTAGTCTTCTCTTCTCAAGACTGAACAGCCCCAGCTCACTCAGCCTTTCCTCACAGGGGAGCTCGAACAGTGCAAATCCCCTCATTCCCCCAACACCTTGGGTTCTGATGCCTCCAAAGGAGATAGTAACTGGGGTTGTAGTAATCTGGTGTAGCATTAGTACTCCCAACCATAACTACACCTTGTCCTTGCACAGAAAGGTGCAAGAGCCATGTTCTCTTATTTGGTGGTATTCCTATGCAAGCGCAGGAAGACCAGGCATGGCTGAATCCCTTCAGGGTTGTGTCAGCAACCACAAGAGCCACCCCCTTCTCATGCTTTCTAGGCTGTTCACAGTGGGTCAACCCATCACATCAGTATGATTTTCACCAGGTCCCAACCGACATTTTCCCATGGATGCAGCATTCACTGAGCCACGAGTCCATAGTGATGTGATTACTCTGAAGTTGCCCACCCACTGTTTAGCTGAAACAGTGGGTTGGAATGGTAGAAAAGGAGACCCAAGAAGGAACAGTCTAGGTGTGAATTCCTATTCACACCTCTAATTAGTGTCAGTGGGGTCATCACTGGTGTAGTCATATTAATTACACATGAATGACAGCTACAATAGCTTTGAGACTAACTACGTTTTTACTAGAGTAAGTGCCAGAAAGGACATACCTTTGACATAATACTGAATGTATTAAGAAATAATTTGAGATTTAAAGATCTTAATATTAGAGTATATTACCATATCAATAGGTAAGATGGCAAAAAATTGAAGAACACTCTAGAAATACAGTTAGTATTATGCTGGTGGTAATTCTTTACTAAAAGTTTCTTACAAGATGGAACTATAAATATTTTCATGGTGGTTGTTAAACCTTCCTGATCTCATTGGGTAGAGACCATCTGTTCTTCTGTCCCTTGCTCTAGGAAGGTGTGTGTGACTTGCAAGCACAAATGCACATTAACCACTCCCATGCTGGAAGCTACATGGCTCTGCTTTGGTCTGAGGGTGTTTAACACACCTTCAGTGCACAGGACCACCATTGCAATTCAGTCCACAACTGATAGGGAGTCTCCAAAAGGTGATTCAGACGATGCATGGGCTCTGTTGCTACCTCCCTTGATCACAGGGAGTTTGGGTGGTCTTCTGACATTGTTCGGTGGTTGGGTGGAAGGAGTCTGGGTGGCTGGAGTCACACAGTTATGTAGGTGGATGTGTCCTGTCAGAAGGTGTATCTACCAGGCATCACGGGGTTGTGATGACAACACAGGTATACATACCTGCAGTAGCTCTGATCTGTCACAGACAACAAATGAACAAGCTGCAGCACATCTTCCCCAGCCAAGCTAACTGCAGAGATTGGGAAATCTCCACTGCTGGCAGGGGAGGCAGGTCTGAAATGTTACCCCTTCCCTGGCACCTGATTGGAAGAGGACCATTTGCAATTACACCCCCTTAATGTCTTCATGTAAAAAGAAGCAACTTTCAAACTGTGCAGAGATCAAAATTCTTGCTATAAAGAGCATGCTGCTCCTGAACATTAACAATGTTGGGATTTTCTTTTTTTTTTTTTTTTTTCCTCCTCATTAAGAGGCATTTTCCTGTCCATTAGCATCCCTGGTACTCCTGTGCAGAAGTGCATTACCTCTAACACCACAGAGCTGACAAGCAGCAAGAGATGTGTAGCTCCCCGATGGTTAAATCTATAGGAAACCTCTGGTGTTTAATGAAACCCCTATGGAGACCTCCATATTAACCATGGTTTAATGCTCCATAATGGCAGTGAGTAATTTATCTATGAGCAACAGCAACTCCTAGTTCTCTGTGCATTAGGAGTTATTTATGAGGTAATTTTAACAGCTTCACACTGGCTGGTCATTATGTTACTGAAGGCTAACTGTCGGCACTTGTAGCCTAGGAGAAGAGAAATGCTTTCCCTGTTGCTGGCTAAGTAGTAAACAATGGCATGGGAGCACTTGCATGGTGGTGTGTGTGCACAAAAAAAATGACAGAAGAAACAGCTCTACAGGAAACCCTCAGGAATCCGTGCAGACAACAGAGCCTACTTCTCACCTCAGTCCCACCAGCTCTGCCCTCAGGTTTCCCTGTGCAGGGTTCCACCATGGAAGTGGGAGGTAACTACAGAATGGAAAGAGTGAAAACACAAAGTAGGAGATGATGCCATAGACTAGTACTCTTTGTGAGGCTGGGGTGTCAGTCACCTGCAGAAGATGAGGACCCTGCAGCCAGACACAATCCTTACTATATGTTAGTGATGCTCTGGCCTTGGCAGATCAACTTAGCTGCTGCCACAAGAAACAAAATAATGAAGAATATTGAAAGGAACCGTGGCTGGAAGAAAGAAATGAGAAAGAAATTTGCCTTCTGGTACATGGTAGTAGTTGTTACAACAATACAAGGAGGCTTCTTAACTCAGCTCTGTTGTTTAAGGGTTTTTTTGTGGGGTTTTTTTGGAGGGGTTGGGTTTTTTTTTCCTTTTAAGAAGTTTCTTACCAAAAACCTGATAGCAGTACACAGAAAACTGGGTAAGTTCAAAGCAGACTGCTCCTATACACAGAAGCTGCAGGACCTTCCTCCTGCAGCATCCCTAAGGCTTGAATCCCGGCTCAAGTCTCTCTGCTGGCAATATTCCTTCCCACGACATGCTGCTCAGCAGAACTAGCCAGGTGCATGATGATAAAAGTGTTGGTCTTTCAGGTAGCTTCAAGCCACAACTTGTCCTGAGCTCATTCTGTTGGCAACGTGCAGGTCAGAAAGGGACCCAGGCTTGCTTGCTTTTTTTTTTCCCTCCCAGAGCTCTGCAGGTTCTGTTAAATTATATGGCAGATGTGATGCTGCACAAATTTGTAGAGCAGATGTGCTCACTGAGAAGGTCCCGTAGCTAAACCACTCTTTCAGACTGGAAGATCACATCAGGAGAATTTACTTAAGGGAAACATAATTCCTTTGCTGTACATATGGGTTTGCTGAAGCCAGTTAAAACACATTTTCCTATCTGAAGGAGCATCATCTGGCTTTCTGGATTCAGCCCAACAGAACTACTAAAAATAAATATCTCACTTCCACTGTCCATTTCCCCCACATGAAATCATCCACCACTGTGGAGTTCTACCCCGAGGTGTCCCCTTGCCATGTGCCAGCTGCCCAGTCCATCTTGCCAGGTTTCCACTTTGAAAAACCTTCATCCTGCCCTCTGCCCCAGTTGTCCTGGCAGCTGATACTTCCTGCAGATTTGAGGTAGATGCATGAAGGTGTCAGAGACCTCAATGTGATGGTTACACCATGGGCACAGGTTGTGATGAAGAATCCCGCTCCCCAGAGCAGAGCTGTCCCCTCTCCCAGCTTGGAACTGCTCAGGCTTCACAAGTGGGGCAGGTGGGACCATGATGACTGGACAGCCAAGCATGTGGCTAACTGTGAGCAGGGCTCATCAACACCACCTCAACAGAGTAAACCCCCTCTGAAACATCAAGTCCATACTGCAGAGTAAGAGCTCTTCCTTTAGCAAAAAAGATTCAGACTAAGGCAGGTACCCAGCACAGAAACTTTCAGCTTATGCTATTTGTTCAAAAAAGGATAAAAAGGTGGTCTTATAATGAGAAGTGTTGAGCCAGCATGACTGTGTACTGTGGCTTTGGTACATATTCAAGCTGGTCTATATCCAGGCCCAGGGAAGAACTTCTTAAGATGCAAGTAGTTCTATAAGCTATAAAATATACTGCACATACCAGGAAAATAATTGCAGTATTTTGGACACCAGATCTTCTGACTGCACAAAAACCCCTCAGAAATTTCAGCATTTACTAAGCAGATCAATACCTCCCTAACTGAACCCATAAAACTCCCAGAGAAACCCCCACCTGCTACCCCACACTATCACTTTTTTTCCTATATCACCAGTCTGCCATGGATACTAGCTGAATCCCAAAGGATTCTTCTGAAATTATTCTCCATCCTTTCAATTAGAACCAAACCTTCTTAAGAGCTTCCAGAGTTGGACTTAATCACAGAATCACAGGGGTGGGAAGGGACCTCCAGAGCCCATGGGGTCCAACCCCCTGCCAAAGCAGGGTCCCTAGGACAGGGCACACAGGTCGGTGTCCAGATGGGGCTGGAATCTCTCCAGAGAAGGAGACTCCACACCCCCTGGGCAGCCTGTCCCAGGGCTCCCTCACCCTCACTGGGGAAAAGTTCTTCCCCAGGTTGGTGTGGAACTCCCTGTGCTCCAACTTGAGGCCATCACCCCTTGTCCTGTCCCCACAGACACTGAAAGGGGCTGGCTATTTCCCTCTGTCTCCCATATTTAAGATATTTCCCAATCATTTCCCAATAATTGAAATTACCTGGCCAGAGATGACCCAGCACAGAGAGAAATCCACTTCCTCACCCACTCAGGCTTCCCCAGTCCCAGCAATCCCTCAACAGCACCAACTCACTCAATACATGTTAATTCTGTTGCTCCACCCTGGCAACTCTTCATGAAACAAAACACCAGTATATTTTTACTAACAGCCATTAACCACACAGCTTACACTGGGGCTTAGCATGGTGCCTTTGGAACGTTAACCAGACCTCCCAAGTCATATACAAAGCAGCAGAGAGACTCCCAAGCGTGCACTCTGATACACTACCTGTATCAAAGCTGCACTTTCATATTTATAAAACCTACTCTGGCACAGAGCTCATTTGAATCCAACCAGACTGTAGGGGTGTAGAACTGCCTTTGGAGAGACAAGATGATTTTATTTTATCTAGGGAGAATAAAAGACTGTATCACCTTCCATTTTCACTGCTTCAGAGAGGAAGACTTGCAAAAGCCAGCAAGGAGAAAGTCCAGTTGAAAAACCCCCTTAACATGCAGACCTTTGTTTTACCTTCCTTTTTCCTTTCCTGAGCATCAAATGAGACAGATGTGCCTAGGAGAGCCACCTCCATATCTATCCATGTCTTTGGTGGAGGATTAACACTTCTTTAGCTCTTCTGGGCATTCTGTACAATTTTGAGGTAACTTCAGACTGCAAGGAAACACATCCAACAGCGACATACTGACATCAAAGGTGGGATACAAGCAATGGCACTTGCACGAGCCTCTGCCTAACAGCAAGATACCTGGAACAGACTTTTACAGGGAAGAAAAGTGATTTCCTGACATTTTAAAATCAAGCTCATTCAGAAACAACGTGGGAACAATTACATGCTGGTAGGAAGAGTTAACCTTGGAATAAGCTCAGTGAACTTTCTTTTCTTTTTGCACTGTGATAGCACAAACAATAGCTCTGTGGTGCTTTTAAATGTTTTTAAGTGGTCAGAGGGAAAAAGAAGCTGCTATAGTTAGGCTTTAGATATAGATACACAACTGTGATGATTCACACAGTTGAAATTATTTCTGTACACCTGTAAATTGAGAACTTCTACAAAGCTGACTGCTACTAGAATCAATGGAGGTGCTTCAGTGCATTTAAAAATTTCTCCTAACCACTTCTAAGTCTTTGTTTTTAAAATGTGCCTTAAAATCAGGGCTTCACTTCCATTTTAGTCAAGTTACAAACATGAATAGTGTGAGAAATCAGATATTTTTATACAATAAAGTGAAGATGCTCATTGAACATCTGGAGGGGCATTGTACCGTGTTGGTTTGTAGGAGGGTGCTGCAGACCAGGGTTACAAAGCCCCAACTGCCCTTGTAGCTCTTCCATACTTCTGCCCAAGTACACCAGAGGTAAAGAAACTCGGCTACAATTTGCCAGGACAAAGTAACAACACATCCACTCTCCCAGCCTCCGACTGCTTCCAGCTCAGGGTCTTCTTGAACTGGAGATAAATTCTGTAACTTTGAAACCCTCTGATTCCCTCTCATGAACACATCTCCCCTTAAATCCACATTTGAATCAACATCCACCACTTTGTGGGCTGAGATCCAGCAAATCCACCCTCCATCAGCTGGAAGAAGAGTCATCTTTTAACATTTATTTCAGAGCTGGCTTCATATGAGGCTTCCTAATTCCTCTGTGGAGGAAATAGTGAGCAATCAATCTCAATCCATGCTCTCTCTTCCTCCCTCCTGTAGTTTTATAGATCTCCATGTCCTCCTCAGCGGTTTCTTTCCCAGAATGTCATAAAGGGAGTAATAGACAGTGTTACAAATGATCAGACATATTTACAAACAAGCTATTGCATTTTTTAAATCTAGAGCCACGACAGCAACCCCCCATGGAGTAACATTTGTATAAGCTGTTGATAAAAAGAAACTTTTATGAGAAGTATGGGAAGAGAAATACCAGTATATTTCCAGCTAATCAGCTGAAAACAGTAACTATATTCTAATTATTGCAAGTTGTTCCATCTGTACCTAGTGCAAAACTTTGCAGCATCAATGCTATTTAAATCTGCAATTTGTCCTCGCTGTAGATATAAAATATAACCATGACACAAGAACAAATGAGGAATGATGCCTTGAGGGAGAATAACTTTAGGCTGGAAATTAGAAGGATCCTAGCAGTAAAAGGAATGAAGTATTTGAACGTCCTTCAGCTTGGAGTAGGCAGAGTAAAAAAGCCTAGGTGTGTTTGTCTTGTCCATCCTTAACTTCAACTAATTCTACACAGAATCTATTCATAGCAGGCTATAGAAATTTGAGGTTTTTGGACCAAAAGCTAGGAGTCTGTCGTGGTTTCCCCCCGGCTGTGGGCCGAGATCCACGCAGCTGCCTGCTCCTTAAAGTAAAAGAGCAGGGGAAGAGGGAAAAAGGGGGAAACAAGGGAAGGGAAAAGGAAGGGGCAAATAACTCCAAAACCAAGAAACTAAGAGGCCCGTGGGTTGGGATAAGGAGAGTTTACTAAGAGAACAGAAAGATCAAATATCCCAATGCTAACAGGACTTTAGAGCAAAAGACGATGAAACTCTGGATCCCCAATGCAGTTTCTCCCCGACCCACACAACTCAGGTACCACCCAGAGCTGTCCCGGAACCCGACCGTCCCCCCAAGCAGCACGCGTCCCGCCACCGCCCCTCTTCTTCCTCCCCTCAGCCCCCCGTTCTCCTGGGCAGGACGTCATTGCCATGGAATACTCTCTTTGGCCCATCTGGGTCACCTGTCCTGGCTTCGCCCCTCCTTTCTCATGGATAGAGAAATAGGAAGAAGCTGAGAAAGTCCTTGACTGTCTGACTGCAACTAAGAACATCAGGGTGTTCTCAGCACTGCTTTCATTGTAACTCCCAAACACAGCATCCCATCAGCTGCTACAAATGAAGTTAACTCTATCCTGACTGAAACCAGGACAGAGTCCATATGAGCTGCTTGTGAATCCACATGGAATCGTGGACTCCTAAAAGTCAGCAGAGGAATGAGGTCTCTGAACAGCCCTGTGCAGGCAGGCGCCTGCATAGCTCAGACAGTGACGTGACCGCTGTCACAGCCGCAGTGTGGATGGGGGGATGCGCTCCCGACAGGTGCCCTCACTCCCAGAGGAAGCCTGGGTAGGGCTCAGTCAGGGCTCTCATCTACTCTACGCACATTTGAGAAAGACCCAGCTGACATGACCTGGACCAGATAAGCTGAGCTTTCATTTCCAAGGCTGCCAGGGTTAGCTTTTGCTAGCATGACATTTGGAGGGCAAAAAAGGGCTTTTGCTTCTTGATCTTTGCAGTAAGCAGCAGAACACTACAACAAAGTAACGTGCAATGCCTTTAAATCAGGTGGGGCTCTTTTTTTTGGTTGATTTTATAGGGTTTGTTGGCTTTTTTAAAAAAATTGTTTAAAGTTTCTTTGTTTGAGTTTGGGTATTTGGGTGTTTTTTGGGGGGGGGTCCCCTTTTTCTGTATTTTTGTGTTTTGGTTTCAGTTTTTTTGGTTTGGGTTTGCTATTTTTGGAGCTCTGGAGTAGTTCTGGGTTATATGAGAGCCACCTCCAGCTGATGGACACAGAGAAAAAACATCAACCAAACAACAACAACAACAACAACAAAAATTCACTGCAAAGGAACAGAGAGCAATTCCATTGTGTGTGTGTTTGACCTTGCCCCTCTAATTGCAGTGGAGAAAAGGCCACTGAAAATTTCCTTTGTCTGAGGCTGTGCAGTTTGCAGCTAGTGGGCAGGATGCCGAGATGTTTCATGCCAAAGCAGAGCCATGTGCTCTCTAACAAGCAAAACAGGCAATATCTGCTGCAGGAAACACAGGGCAGAAGGCTTGCTGCTCCAAGAGGGTGAGCACAGTTTGGGAACTTTTTTCACTGGTGTTTTTGATTGAAATGGTTTAGCAATTAGCATTGTTGCTAATCACTGCCCTCCCAGAACTGAGCTGACCAGACTTTGCTGGCAGAAGGAAAAGGGATTTGCTACTTGACAAAGATTACAGAGAAAGGCAGGAGGAGATCTAAATGAAAGATGGGGGTGAGGAAGGGCCTGACATAGGAATGAGGACCTGCACCTTGTGCTTCAGACTCAAAATGCATTCATCAGGGGCTGTTTCAAACCAGGGAGTGATGTGCAGGGAGACTCATCCTCTTGCCAAAGAGGGTAAAAAGGATTCTATAGAGAACAAGTTGTGTTTTAATTTAACACCTTGATCAAGGATAGGTTTTTTTAAGAGGGATCAATTGAAAACATTGACTGCAAACTTTGAAGACCACAGCAAGTCAATGACTCCACTGACTGCATCTGGCTATACCGTGCCCACTGGCTGCAGGGTTCTGGATGCAACTCCTCACGGAGGGAATGGCAGATCGGGCTGGGATACGGTGCACACCCTGGCTGTAACACCACAGAGGATCTTTATTGTTGCTATGCAACATTCCAACATTGCAATTATTTGACAACTTTATGCCCCTGGTGCCCTCAGTTTTGTTTTGGTGTCCACTTAGCTACATCACCAGCTTCTGCAGCTTCACTTACTTTCAGTCAGCATCAGGTCGCAGTCACTCCCCTCTGTCTATTGGCAAGGTATGGCTGCCTCCAGAAGCCCCCACAAACCAACCAAAACAATCCCCAGTTCTTCCTCCCCCCATCATCAGTACATCATTCTCAGGACAAAGCTCAAACTGCAGAGCTGCTTCCCCAGCTGAACAGCAGCAGTAGGTTTGCCTGACATTTTGTTTTGTCCAGTGACAGTTTTATTACAGGAAGAAAATGAATATTTATGTTTGCAGCCCTTGTCATACCACTTGTGGGGGAGTGAAAAAGTGTAAGAGCTGCATCAGAACTGACTCAACTGCAGACCAAACCATCCCTTTTTCCCCTCCTACAGCTTCCCTCATGCTCCTCTCACTCCTCCTATAACTTGCACCCTTATTTATCTTATCTGCCACTCCTCTGCATTGAAAAAGTTATCTGGGAAGACTTTAACCAGCTCCAGCTGATCTCCTGCACTCTGGAGGACACTACTGACCAATTCCTTCTCTCTAGATCTGGCTTCTAAAAACGATACAAAGTTTGCAGTACAGGGTTTTGGAAGGTGTTCAATCTATCTCTTCCTAGAAATAGAGAAAACCACATACTGAACATCTTCCCAAATTATTAAACAGCCACTTAGGAATTATATGCCACATATCATAGAATCATAGAATTTTAGGGGTTGGAAGGGACCTCCAGAGCCCATGGGGTCCAACCCCCTGCCCTAGGACAGGGCACACAGGGCGGTGTCCAGACAGGGCTGGAATCTCTCCAGAGAAGGAGACTCCACACCCCCTGGGCAGCCTGTCCTAGGGCTCCCTCACCCTCACTGGGAAGAAGTTCTTCCCCATGTTGGTGTGGAACTCCCTGTGCTCCAACTTGCAGCCATTGCCCCTTGTCCTGTCCCCACAGACACTGAAAAGGGGCTGGCCATGTCCCCCTGCATCCCCTGCTTCAGATAATTATAAACATTAATTAGGTCCCCCCTTAGTCTTCTCTTCTCAAGGCTGAACAGCCCCAGTTCACTCAGCCTTTCCTCACAGGGGAGATGCTCCAGGCCCTTCATCATCTCCATAGCCTCCTCTGGACTCTCTCCAGGAGATCCCTGTCCTTTTTATCCCAGGGAGCCCAGAACTGGACACAACACTCCAGGTGGGACCTGACCAGGGCAGAGCAGAGGGGGAGGATCCCCTCCTGTGACCTGCTGCCCACACTCCTCCTGATGCCCCCCAGGATCCCATTGTCTCTCTCAGCCCCAGGACACACTGCTGGCTCATAGCCATATATAGTCATATATATATATATACACACACAGATGGTCTCAGGTAGTTGGAAGAAAGGAGAGTGCATTCCTCTGGTAGACCAAAGAACACCAGATGTTCTCCACTGCACCAAGCTGAAGGAGCGAAATAATTAAAAAGAGGTCTCTGCAGAGCTGTAACAGCACCTTCTCCTGAGTACCTGGGTTGGAAGTTTGCACATCCAGCTGCAATCTCTGCTGGCACATACCACCAAACCCCAAGCAGCACTGCTGCACTTCACACTGCACCTGAGAACATCCTGGGACCTGTTGCAGGGGTGGGCTGTGCCCGTAATGCCACGGCACAGCCACTTCTGGGCCAAAGAACCAGACCAGAAAGTTCCCATTCACAAGCAAAAACCAATTAATTCAAGCTGGAGGACTTGAACTTGCCCAGAATTTTTGACAGGGGCTAAAAGAAAGTCAGAGCCTTGCTTTTTGTAACAGCTGTACTTAACGTTGCCAACATACCCTGAAACTCCCTTAGAAAACACAGAGCAGCAGCACCGCCTTCGCTGTAACTAAGCAGCCTCACAGGCAGTGATATTGAGCTTCCCCACCTCCACAAACCTTTTAGCTCCCCCTGAAGCCCACACTGCCACAATAGCTCTGAGCCTGTGAGGGTGCTCAGCGCTGGAGAGCAGAAAGCTCAAGCTTAAAGGAGGGTTTCACATGACTCAAGGTATAACGCCTCTCATTCCAAATAATGCCAGGTTCAGTGGGGACCCCTTGGGAGGGGAAGCAATCCCACCCACAGTAAATAAAGCCGTGCCATTTGTATGTTAAAAGAAGAGCATCTCGAGCGAGTTAAAGTAATGACCCATAAAACCCAAATCACAGGACCAGGGCTTCACCAGCTCTGGGATTTACACCTGGTAAATAATGGGGACTCTTGCTGGTTTTTTTCTTTCTTGTGCAAGAGCTCCCATTCTCTGAGCCAGAATTGAAAACACAAAGTGAAACAGATGTTTGTCAGAGCCCTGGTACTATACCTCTCTGCACCCTAGGGAAAAAAAGGTATTATTCTGAATTTAAGAAGTTGTCTATGTGTCGCAGTTTGCTGTAGCTGTGCTGCTTAGATGGCTTCTGCAAAGCAGCAGTTACAGTTTGTTGTGAGTTCCCAACAGTAAACAAGAGCCAATTCAAGGCCAAAGTCACTTTTGACCAATCCCAGATGGATTCATAGCGCCTCTGGGAATCACATATTCAAGGAAAAAACCTGCAGGCTGGGGCACTTTGCCACCGGCACGCAGAGTGGGAAGATGTGACCAGCTGCACCGATAGCCAAGGCCAGGCCCAGGAGGAGAGGGGGGAAAGAATGTGGGAAGAAAGTCTCCCCTGCAGCTCGTGGAGAAGACCATGGTGAAGTGGGTTGTCCCCTCGCAGTCCATGGATGAGGATGGGGAGCAGAGACATCTACACCCTGTGAAGAGATTGATCCACACCTCAGCAGGTTTGCCGGGGGACTTGTGCCTTTTGCAGGGAGCCAGGCTGGGGGAGCCCGGGCCCAAATGTCGGAACCCTATGGAAAGAAGTCCTGCTGAGAGGCCTGTGGTGAGGAGATGACTCCCCCATGGAAAGGACTCACGCTGCAGAAGTTCGTGGATACGACTCTGGTGTGGGTGGGGCCCCACGGCGCCATAAGGGAAGAGTGTGTGTGTGTGTGTGTGTAATGCTCCCCCCCCCCCCCCCAGCTGAGACAGAAGACAGCTCGGGTGGAACGGACTGAAACCCCCCCCTCCCCATTCCCTGCCCCTCCTGGTGCTGCAACGGGAGGGAAGAAGGGAGCGAACTGATGATTAAAGTGTGCCAAGAGGCGAGGGGTGGGGGGAAGTAGAAGTGTTAAGATCTGGGGAAGGAAAGCAACTGGTACCACCAGAACCTCACTCCCCATTCCCTGCCCCTCCCCATGCCATGTTGGGGGGGAAGAAGGGAGTAAAATCGTGATGAAGTTTGAGTTTGCTAAGAAGGGGAGGGGTGGGAGAAGGCGCTTTAAGACCTGGCCACTTCTTACTCTTATCTCGTTCCGGTTCACTGGGTGCATCAGTCGTAGTTGGAATAAATCACTTTTCTTTCCTTTATTCTGTACTGAGTCTGTTTTGCCCATTGCACTAATTGGAGAGTGACCCCTCTGGCCTTAGCTCAGGGCCTGAGCCTCCAAAAACATATCTTCTCCCCTTTTCAGCTGAAGGGGGAGTAAGCAAGTGGCTTGGTGGGCATTTGGCTTCTAGCCAGGACCAAAACCACCACACTATGCAATGTGATTGCTACTAAAAAGGGAACCTGTTAAAAGGTCACCAGCCTTCACTGTTATCAAGATGTACCAGTGTCACCCCGTGCTCAGTTCAGTGCCAGAAATGTAACAGCCCTGTCATATTTCAGCTGAAATGCCACTTTCTCTAGCTGAAGCTCAGGGAACAACTACAGCTTATCCCTGCATTCCATCATGGCTTTGTGGAGATCCTCATCCAGGGGGATCTCCTACCCTATGTGTGGAAGGGGACAGAGGCCATGGATGGGGTCAGAGTGTTTCCCTACCTGGTATTTGAACCTCCACAGGTCTGGACATCCGCTCCTGTCTCCCCACACACTTGCTGTCCTGGAAAGAAACGCTGAAAGAGGACCAGGAAACACCACAGGAGATACTCGCTGGGTGCAGCAAGAACAGGCTACTCTGCAGAAGAGGCTGAGATGGAGGCATGGGCCATCTAAGCAAGGAGAGACAGGCAAGTCCAGCCAGTAACCCAGGATAGTACACAGGAGGTGAGGAAGGATCAAAGCTGGTCAGAGGCAGTGAGGCGTCAGGTCAGGCTTAGCGTGCATACAGCCCTGCTCAGGGACAGAGGGGCAGGTCAGAGGTCTGAGCTTAAATGCAGCCTCAGGAAGCCCAGGTGGGTCTCAGCTGAGCAGGCATAGCCTCTCAGTGCATGCAGAGCCCTAACAATAGCAACTCATTTGCACTGCTCTATCACCATCCTGGTAGTAGAGGAATATGTTTTGCTTCTGTATCTCACTGGACTTTGAAAATGTTTCTCTGCACTTTGTGAAGGAAACTCTGTGTCCCTGAGATGTAAATATCTTCAGTGGGACTCTCTGCACCACCTATTTTACATGTAGGAATTATGCTGGTGCATGGACACCACCGCCTTGCTTTTGGCTCACCAGGGCCAGCCTGACCTCCTGGCTCAGTAACATGGGATCCTGGAACAAGGCTGCTTTTTCCAAGCAAACACCTTGGGGTTTATTCTTTATGTCTTTGTCCAGTCCAGGAAGAACTTGAAACCCCTGCTTTCTGTAGCCTAGAACTGAACCATGAGTGACAGGCTATGGCTGCACACCAAGCCTCTCACTGGTTCCTTGAAGGAAGGACCTTTTTCATGTATTAACATCAATTTTTACCAGGTTGAGTAGCACACTGCAAAGATAGCTGCAGAGAGGTGATGGAGGACAAACTAAAAAGCTAACCAAGAAGCATCTCATCCCCATGGCAGAGAGGGATATTCGTACCCTGTTTTCTAACTTGTACCTTGTATGACAGTCTCTAGCAGCCCTTTGGGAGCAGATGTGACAGGCACTGCGTGCCACCAGCATTGATCAGGCAGCATAAAGTAGAACAGGTTGTCTTCAGGGTCATCTGCTATGTATGGTGATGCTAAGGTATTGTGGTGGTTCAGCCCCAGACAGTGGCTGAGCACCACACCCTGCTCGCTCACTCCCACAGGAGAAGCAGACAGAGCCTCCATGGGTTGGGATAAGGACAGGTTACTGACAAAAATCACCATGAATGTAGAACAATAATGGCCAATTACACTCACACCCAGTGCTAACAGAGTACCTTATTGACCCAATGATTACAGAGTGCTGCCTGATGGCAAGGACCCAGCCACACTCAGACTGTCCTGGAAGCAACAAGCCCCTGCCCTTCCCAACCAGCTGCTTTTATGGGGAAGTGGTGTCAGGTGGTGTGGAAAACAGCCCAAGCTAACTCATATCACCTGTGCTAGCTGCTTGGGGAGATTAACCCTGGCCTGGCCAGAACAAGGACATGTATACACAGCTTTTTGGCACCCATCTGTGATCAAAGTAAAGCCTTCAACTGATGTTGGAGGTCATATAAAGCTGGAAAAGAGTACCTATAGCATCATTTTTGGGGTGGTTGAGCATGGGCTGCAGGCTTACTGCCACTCCAGGCTGGGGGTTGTTTCCAAAATGTCATTACTTGACCCTTGGGGACTTGTTACACTTTGGTCAATGGATCAAACTTAACCAAGTGACTAGAATGCACCCAGGAAGCACAGAGTCCAATTCAGGAGCTGTACCCTTTTGAGGATAAAACAAACACCAGAAAAGTGGGGGTTTTTTTAAAGACCTTTTGTAAGTGACCAAAGAGCACATGAAATTATAATACTGAAACAGTGAAATGCCCAAGAGGCATTTTCACATTTATCTTGTGTGCATTAAAATATATAATAAGGCTTTAGGAGATAGGCTGTATTTCTCCTTCAAGCATTCCTGATGTAATAGGGCTCATTTGAATTGGAAAAAAGAGAAGCCTTGGAATCACTCTAGACATAATCTTGGGGATTTTCCAGTAAATTCAATAAATTCAATTTATTTTGGACTTTGCATGTGGGCCTGGCTGAGCCTTGGAAGGTTCAGGAGAAATTTTTTGGAACCTCTCTGTTAGATTTTTATCTGTTACACAAGTGGGAGCCTGAAACAGTTGCATTTATAGCATGAGATTCACTTCAGCATTACACCTGGGTGCATTAATTGAGACCATACCCTAGCTCCATCCCTAAATGGTTCCTTTTTGTGAACGTAGATGAGAGGGAAAGATGTGTGTATTATACCCCAATTATACCCTCATGTGTATTATACCCCAATGACATTTAAGTTAAAAAAGAAGGGGGTGGGGGGAAATCAGCAAAATATTTTCTTCTCTCTTAACTTTCTTAAGTTTCTCATCTAAGCCACTGAAGGTCTCAGATCACACTATGAAGGAAAGGGGACTGCCTTCCAGTGTCCACAAAAACTTTGGAGCCAGTTGCATTTTCTACTCAATTGCTACTCAGGAGGTATGTTTTCTCAGCCTTGTGGCAGTGCCATCTCTCTGTAGCATGGCAGGGCTTTTCCTTTTACCCAGGTAAATAGAGAGAGAGAGGCAAAGCACTGTGTGTGACTCCTTCATCCAGAGCTCAGGGCCTGAGGGAGCCTCAGGAGATCCCCTAGTTTTATTCTTGCCCCAGGGTGGGATCAGTCCAGGCTGCATCATCCCTGACAGATGTCAGCCACAGGCATCTTCAGTCAGACCACAGGGAACAGCACCAAAATTCAGTAAGGTACACCAGGATCCAACAACTACTATTAATTTGCAAATGTAATTACTGTTAGTTGGGGTCGCTTCACTGAAGATGCTCCCTTTTAAAAGCGATGCTGTGAGAGTGAGACCAAATTATCCCTAGCTCAATCCAAGTGAATGGAAGTGGGGAAAGCTTGAGAACATTCTGAGTTGCACAGAAAAGAAACTGGACAGGAGAGGTAGTAAATGGCTACTTATTCTTCTTCCTTCCACCCTCCAGCTGAAAAAGTTCTGCCTCCCCGTTGGATAGACAGAGTTTGTTTGAGGTATCTCAACAAGCAGATTGATCACCACAGAGTGAAAGACAAGATGATCAAATCACCTATTAGAGAATTAAAGTTCATTCGCCTTTGCTGGATGTAGTTATACTGGACTACTTGAGTTTTACTTTGATAACCAGCTTGGGTGGGAACATAGAATCACAGAATCGTAGGGGTTGGAAGGGACCTCCAGAGCCCATGGAGTCCAACCCCCTGCCAAAGCAGGGTCCCTAGGACAGGGCACACAGGGCGGTGTCCAGATGGGGCTGGAATCTCTCCAGAGAAGGAGACTCCACAACCCCCTGGGCAGCCTGTCCCAGGGCTCCCTCACCCTCACTGGGGAAAAGTTCTTCCCCAGGTTGGTGTGGAACTCCCTGTGCTCCAACTTGCAGCCATTGCCCTTTGTCCTGTCCCCACAGACACTGAAAAGGGGCTGGCCATTTCCCCCTGCACCCCATGCTTAAGATAATTATAAACATTAATTAGGTCCCCCCTTAGTCTTCTCAAGACTGAACAGCCCCAGCTCCCTCAGCCTTTCCTCACAGGGGAGATGCTCCAGGCCCTTCATCATCTCTGTAGCCTTCTCTGGACTCTCTCCAGGAGATCTCTGTCTTTTTTATCCCAGGAAGCCCAGAACTGGACACAACACTCCAGGTGGATGCCCCCCTTGTGATGGTTAGCCTGGAAAACTCTAGGGATGTAGGTACTTTTAAGCTCTCCAGTGATGCCTTTGCACAAATATAATTGCTTTTCCAGTGGGCAGGCTGCTAGAGAGCTGGTCGAACTGGCAGGTGTTTGAAGATCTGAATATATTGCCATGGTTAACAACCGCTGTGATTATGCAAAATGAAGCTCTGTGCATGTCTGGGAGTGCATGAGGGTGTGTAGGGGAACCGAACGCAGCAGCTTTCCCTGAAATGTGACTGCTTTTTCTCAGATAGTGAAAAATTTCTTCTGTCAAATAAATGCTCACAAAGTGCTAATGGAAAGTGGAATCTGAGGAGAAATTAAGGTTCAACCAGATTGCACAGGCTGGATCCTTAGTTGGTATAAATCTGTGCCTACAGTGGATCTGACTGCTAGTGTACTCTAGGCTAGTCTCATCCATCCTGCTCTTGTTCTTTCTACATGCCCACCAGCACAGAGGCTGGATGAATGTCTGCACAGTCAGGATCCATCCCATTACTATGCTGCCTGCAGACATGGCTCCAAAAATAAAATACTCTGTATGTCTCAGAGCAGCCTGGAGACAACATAAGCAAAGATTCCTTCCCAGGCCCTGCTCGCTCTCATGAACAAAGCGTGGTTTGGGCAGGTCTTAAAGAGCAGCTTTTGTCTCCTTCCCAGCTTTCTTCCTCCTCCAGTCACCCTCCACAGCTCCCCCCTCCACCATGCCTTGGTGGAACTAAGACAACACTGACAACTCAGGAAGCGAGTGGAGTTGAAAAGTCAATGCTACTTTAAGAAGAGTTGGTGAGAGGCAGAGCAAGGTGTGAGGAAGGGGTGAGTCCAAGGAGACCGCAGATAAAACACACTCAGCAGCAGTGCTTTGAAAAAAGCTACTTTCCAAAATCTCCCCGTTGCTGAGACAGTATTTCCTGCTGGTGGATGTGCTGGCCCATGAGAATGAGAGGGAAGGGGAACACATCAGGGAGCTGAGATGTCAGGAGCGACGGCAGCTGAACAGGTGTAAAAGGAGTGAAAGATGCCAGCGGGAAGAGAGGAGCCAGGCTGTGATGTGCCAGGATGCTTTGTTATCTCATGGAGCGCTTGGCTCTGCTCTGCAGCCACTTCCCCGTGGCTCAGGGTGGGCTCCTGCTGCTCCTGGCAATTGCACACGGGTGGGTGGCAAAGCAGGAGGGGGACAGGGAAGGAGGAGGGAAGGGAGAGGAGGAGTGAGGCAGCTTCGGAGGGGTATGTCAGCTCCTCTTGGTGGGGCATGCATGGGGGGACGTTCATTGCACTCCTGTGGAGATCCCTTTCACTGTTTGAAGTGAGATGTTTTGTAGAAGCAGAGAAAGGGAAAGGTGGAAACAACACATCAGGGTTGCCTGGATCTGTGGAAGAACCCACCTTGCCAGCACCAAGGAGCAAGAGGGAGCAGTAATTCTGCACAGCACCTTCAGCACAGAGCAATGCTTGCCATGAGACCTGACCTCTGCGTGGAGAGAACTGGTGGCACACAAGTCCTCTTCAGAAAGGGTGTCTGATTTCCCATCTGTAGCAGCCAGTCTAGTGAAAAGTACTGCCCCCAGCACAAATCCATGGGCTGCCATGGCTGCACCTCACGCTGAGCTGGGAGGACAGTGTTAAAGGTGTTTTCTAAGCCAGGAGCTTATGAGGCAGAACCTAAAGGTGACAATGGGGTATTGTAGAGTCCAGCTTGAGCTCCTCTGTTCACATCAGTGAGAGGGTCCTCTGGGACCAACCCCATCACTTCCCTGTAAAAGACAAGGGGAATCAAATTAAGGGGCCATGGCACCTTCCTTCAAGGCTGCTACTACCCAGTGTCTCATGTGCTCCAGCTCAGAAAGTGCTAGAACAAATCCCAGTTCCTCTCCTCCAAAGATAATTTTGACTACCCGATGACTGATTTGGAAGCATCTTTTTTAAAAAGCTTTCCAGGGTCAATAAAGATGTGGCATCCAGTGAAGGGACTGGGGATGACATCCTGGCTCCTCAAGGGTTAATGGAATCATTACGCAGTGCTCAGGAGGGCCAGGATTTCAGGGTATATTTCCAGGGTGTGAAATACCGTCTCATTATTTCTGTGATGCAAACACTGTAGCATGAGACTAACAGCAGCAGGAAAATAGATCTTAGGAGATACTGACCATAAACAAAAGTGAATTAAATGCTTATTTTCCCTTAGGCAGGCAAACAATCCATAAGTATTCAGCTAGCTGAGACTCCACTCAGCTCACAAATACCAGTGAACACACCATGCCCATTGCTGTTCTGAATTTCCTCTCCCCTCTGACTTGCCACAGGACTCCCCAGCCATGTTTTACACTCTGACAGCACTCCAGGACGTGGCACCCAGACAGGACTTTACCCCCAGCCCCTCACATCTGTTCAAGAATTTCAACTTTGTTTTGCACAGGCAGCTCTGCAAAAAAACCCTGAACTGCCCAGACACCTGCAGGAAGGTGTCAAATCCGAGAGAGGCATGCAACAAAAGCTTTTGCACCAGTCTGGGATCCCTTTCTGACTTCTCCAAGCTTCCTTCCTCACCAGTGTGTGGTTCCACCTCTGTCAGTCCCTTTTTCCTATTTAGAGCAGTATTTACTGTGCAGATGGATCCCATGAGCTTTTAAAGCATAAGAAAATATTTGCAGATCTTTTTGTCCTCTTTTATAAATCCAGAATATGGGTTATCCTGGAAAGAGTCCAGAGGAGGCTACGGAGATGATAAAGGGCCTGGAGCATCTCCCCTCTGAGGAAAGGCTGAGTGAGCTGGGGCTGTTCAGCCTGGAGAGAAGAGACTGAGAGGGGATCTGATCAGTGGGTATCAATAGCTGAAGGGTGGGACACAGGGGGAAATGGGCAGCCTCTTCTCAGTGTCTGTGGGGACAGGACAAGGGGCAATGGATGCAAGTTGGAGCATAGGAAGTTCTGCACCAACATGGGGAAGAACTTTTCCCCAGTGAGGGTGAGGGAGCCCTGGGACAGGCTGCCCAGGGGGTTGTGGAGTCTCCTTCTCTGGAGAGATTCCAGCCCCGTCTGGACACCGACCTGTGCAATATGAGCTGGGGACCTGCTTTGGCAGGGGGTTGGACCCCATGAGCTCTCGAGGTTGCTTCCCAACCCTGTGATTCTGTTATCATACAAGTCCATCCAGATTTAAATATTGTTTTCATGCCATGCTTGCTCTGAAAGGTCTCTAAGTGCTGCTGTAAAAGTGTGAATTGATTGAGTCTCACAGCATCATTTCAGGTAGGTATCATTAACCCATCCACTTCACAGCTCTTCTTTAAGGCACAGGGTGATTACCTGACACACCCAAGAACAGAACAAGTTGGTATCTGAGGCAAAACAAGCCTGAAATCTCAGTGTTAGACTCTGGAATGTATTTAATGGGTTGTGCATTAACGCAAAATTAATGGATATCCATCACTGTGTGGTGGCATTTACTAACAGTGCTATGTAAGCTAGTAAACAATACACAACAGTAAAATGTACATGATTGTGATGACCAAATGCTCTTCTAGTGACAATAACTTCTGTTAGTAGAGAATTTGACACTGTAACTCCAAATAAGCACAATTAAGAGGGATCTATAAGGAACTGACAGCTCAGTTTCTGAGACTGAACTGTTCTCATTTAGGTACAAGTTGAAGCTCAATCAATTTAGTTATTAGGAATTCCATGTCTTGTGGCAGTTTCAGGAGGAAAAGGAATGCAAGGGAAGGAAGATAGGATATAACAGAAAATGCCAATGGGTAAAAATAAAAACTAAAATCCTGGGGGTTGTATTCAGCTCAGTTACATTCCCCATATCCCAACCCAGGCTCACCATGCTCTTCCCACAGGTCTACTCATTATCTCATATGAAAGAGGAACTAACTTCTCATGTTACCTGAGCATCATCAGCCAGGGCCCCTAAATGCTGGGGAAAGACCTTTGCTCCATGTGTGCATTTGGCTTCTGCAGGTTCACAGCATCTCACGCTCCTTGCCACAGCCATGATCCTCCTCCTCCATGTGAGCAACTTCAGAACACCTTCTAAAAGAAAGGATTGCTAGAATATACTTGTTTTTCATAGAATCATAGATTATGCAAGGTTGGAAGGGACCTTTAGGGGTCACCTAGCCCAACCTGTTGAAGTAAGCAGGGGCATCTTCACTAGATCAGGTCACTCAGAGCCCCATCAAGCCTGACCTTGAATGTCTCCAGGGATGGGGCCTCCACTACATCTCTGGGCACCCTGGGCCAGGGATCCACCACCCTCATATTGAAGAATTTTTTCCTAATAACCAACCTAAATCTCCCCTTTTCTAGTTTTAAAACCATTACCCCTTGTCCTATTGCTACACACCCTCATGAACAGTTCTTCCCCAGCACACCTTCCTGTAAGGATGATTAAACCCACATATTTCTCTTTATCCTCTTTCTTGGGTACTCAAAAATTCTTTTGCCTGAACTCTTCCCTAGCCAAGACAGCTGAGGACAGGCACCTGCTGCAGAAAATTTCAGCCCAAATACTTAAAAGTCTGGTAGAATCACAAGGAATTTGCAGTGAGATGTGTTAGGGGTTCAGTGACAGGCAACACCCCTGTGTGAAGAAGGGCAGAAGAGTGGATGGAGGTGGAAAGATAGAAGTAAAATTAAACACTGATGGTACCAGTAATTTTAAAGGGTCAGAAAAGATTCGCCTAAAAGGAAGGATGTGATTGAGGCCAGCATGGTAAACAAATTATTCAGTATTGAGTTATTGCATTTAAAACATAGCATAACAAAACAGAACAAACACAGATTAAGTAACTTTCAACTGATCCTACTCCCTGGCTGTTTGTATTTGACTTGCCAATAAATAACAAAATCCATCTGTAAAGCTTGTTCACACCTTTCTACCCCAGGTACCAATTTCAGCCTAAAGATAAACTCCTGACACTCAATTAGGTTGGACTAAGAGATGCTTCAGCTGATTGAAAAGTCACATGAAGGGAAAACTAATACAGTTATTCTTCTATGTAGATGGAAGAAGCCTTGTAAGATGTGGCTGGTCTGGGATGCTGGGTGATGTGACACAGAAGGGAGTTAAGGGCACCCTTCAGCTCTATGGGACAGGCAGCCAGCAGCTGCTGCCAGCAGTGCAGTGCACCCAGCACTGCTGGATTTCACCTGCTACAAAGGCAAAGAGAAAGGTCAAAATACTTTTCAGCGAACAGCTGTGAATGTAAATGATAAGATAATGACTCTTCAGTTGGAAACATCAGGTCCTGAGGAAGGATTTAGCTCTCCTTTTTCATGGCGCAAGATGGTGAATACCCAGTCAGGTTTTACCTAGCTGCTCCCCACTTGAAGTACAATGTACCAAATTTGGTGAGTAGGGCTGAGCCTGCAGATACATCTGCACAGACAGGCCCCAAGGGGCAGATTTTCAAAGCCATTTAAACCATTAATTCCCTTTAAATCAAAAGCACTTGGGCACTAAAATGTTTTTTCAAGTCTGAGCATTGGCCTGTAGCAAATTCAAGTAAGCCAAGCCGGCCCTGGAAGAGGACTGGGAAGATGGCATAAGAAGCACACTGTATTTATACTATTAACAGCTTTCCAGCCTGCATGGGCTTGGTGGGACCTGAAAACAAGCAGCTACAGCCCAGGCAGTTTGTTAGGAGCCTGCAGTCAGCTCACGTCCTTCCAGGCCAGCGAATGCTGGCAGCGGTACAACAATTACCACAGTACTTACCCACCCCTGCCTACCACCTTGGGATCTAGAAAAAGAGATGGAGTTCTGTGTAAATGAGAAAGTCTCATTATACCCAGGGTGTAGATGGAGAAACTAAAAGATTTTTATGGGTCCAAGGTCGCATGGCAGCAAACAGTGGCAGCAGGGATAGAAACTGGGTTTGCTGATGCCCAGCACAGCAGCTGTTTGCTCAAGTTCAGAAACCAAACACTGTTTCTGAATATCCTGGTGTTTTGGGGATTTCATTCCAACCAATGTCTGTGGACGTCTTTTTATTTCAGTGAATAAAATCTCCTTTCTCATTCAAGAGTTCCAGTGGTGATTATCATGCATTTGTATTATTTATAGGGAACTAGTGGTTATGGAGAAAACAGCAAGGTTACCAGAATCCAAATTCCATTTTCCTACAAATATGGAAACTATAATTATCCTGGGTCTGATTCAGAATACATAAGGATGATCAGATCTCAGTTAAACATTTAAAAGAGAACTTCCTTCAGCTTGAATCTACATCATTACACCCAGATACATATCTATGCCCTTTCCCCTGTGAGTGATAACTCTGGTCTTCCCAAAGAAGAAGGATGTATTTACTCAGTACTTGGATAAGAGGAACTTCCTGGATTGGAAAGAAATATGTCTGTGTTGGCAGATAGAGCTTCTCTTTGCCTGAAATCTGGAAAATCCAGGATTCACATCTTAGCCCAAAGTAATTTCCCAAGAACAGTTAGCAGAGTACCTTGACAAACCTGAACCTCCCCTGGTGCACCCTGCAGCCATTCTCTCTTGTCCTATTGCTACATCCCATGTTTAAACCTACAGCTTAGCAATCATAAATGCAATCCCAGCCAAGTTACAGCACTATACATATAGTAATCTGATCTGTTGGCACTGTTAATTAAGCTTAATATTGTATATATTATTTCATTCACAATTACAAAAACGTCTTGCAAAAAAATCTGGCCCAGCAATTCTGCCTGCAAAGGAGCTGATGATGGTCAGATCTCTGGGTAAAAGATAAAAGCTGAAAGGCTGCTTAAAATCACACACCAAAAAAAAAAAAAAAAAAAGCAGCATAAAATCTACACCCAAGAGTGTCTGCTGAAGTTCCAGGATCCAATTCTACCTAGAAATGCCAAACTGACATAAATTGGAGGATCACATCATAATCCCATATAATTAATGTTTGTCATCTTGCTGTAAACTGCCAGATTATCATTAGTTCATCTTTTGTATTTCCAGGAGAAACTCATTACTCAGTGAGTGAAGCGTTAGGAAATTATTTACAATTATGCTGCCGAGAGCAGTAGGCTAATTCCATCTACTAATTAGCACCACTTACATAAGTATAGGTAGAGTGCTATAAATAATAGTAGTAGCGTGTGCTATGCTGGCACCAGCCCTGGGGTCCTCCGAGCAGCAGTGGAAGCTACCCCCTCTGGTGGCCTTCTAATGGGATTTTACTCAAACCGCAAGAAAAGCTCCTAAAACTTACTCTCTGCCTACGGTGCAGAGATGGAGTGACTTGCAAAGCAGGTGTTTGTAACCTCCTCTCTCCAGTGAGCATCTTTACTTAGCCATCAGTTGATGCTTTCCAGCCTGCTTTGGCACTGCTGGGAGACAACTATTTCCACGTGGACCTTTAGAGAAGAAGTAGTGCTGCTAGCAGGGGAAAAAGAACTCCTATGCTTTGACCTGGAAGGCATGCAGGTTCCAGGCAGGAGTCACCAAAGCACCAAGATTTTGGGGGTTTTGTGCCCCTGGCAGCCCAAGTCTCCTTAATTCAACCACTGAACCAGGACAGCTCATTGCACATCTTTATGCTTGACTGTGGTTTGCAGCAGCAGCAGTCACATTTTGTATTCAATAGTGACTAGACCTTGAAAAAAAAACCACTGGCACCCCCCCAGCCACACAACTCAGCCCCTACAGCAGGAATCTGCCTCTCTTCCAGCTGGATCAACTCACCAAAAGGCAGGGGAGATTTGTCTGATCTGAACAGCACGTGGACCTAAGCAACCTGTGCCACCTCTGCAAAGCAATATCCCCCCTACTCTTCCTATACTCTGACCTCCACCACCCTACAGTGATGCTGCGTGGCCACCTCTTTGCTTTCATTCTTCTTCTTCCTGCATGAATCTTGTTCTTTCTGTACAGTAACCTTGATTTAGCAGGCACTCACCTCACTGTACCCCCCAAGCTGTTCCTTTGGTGATTTGGGGATTGACTAGAGACGTGCATTTATGTGTGAATTAATGAAAGCCAGACTGGTGCTGTTTTTCAAAAGGAGGTGAGGGTACCTTCCTCAGGAAAGCATTCCAGGTTGCAAAGCTTCCATGGACAAAAGCAGCTCTGAGATCTGCTCCCTCTGATCCTAGGTGGACCTTCTTTTGGTGGTGCTTACAACCAGGTGCCTTCTCAGGATCCTCAGTCCCTCTAGAAAGCCTTGATGGCTAGAAATGAAGACTGCAAAGCCCACACCTTTCTGTGGGTCTAGGCTGACGAATCAGCACCTGTTTGGGTGGGTGGGTGGGGGAGAGAAAGGTTAATGTACACTTTAAATGTAATCTTTTAGTCTAAGCCAGCATTTATTCCATGTGTGGTTTCTTTTCTCAACGACTTCACAGACATCTGGGACATCAGAGAGGGAAGACGAATGGTGTTGTAAAGCCAAGGGGTACACTGAAAACAAGAAGTCCAGGGAAGATTTTTTCTTAAGGCATTGAAATACAGAGAAATGAACAGCTGCCATCCTAAACCACTTTAAATATTAGTGACATAATAAACCACTTATTCTCATTGTATCATATGGTTTTCAGTTTGCACACTTAGCAAAAGCCAGAATTTCCTGACTGAGAGCATGGAATTGGCCAATGGATTCAGCCAAACAGTCTCAGATGTTAGAGTCCTTATTGCAATGTTCCCAGCACCAACTGCCTGGAACCGTTTAATAAGATGGAATTGCAGCTTGAATGACACATATAATCAAAATTTTCATTTGTTTTCAGAAAGAAAATCCATCTAATCTCCAGCAGAAGAGAATGGAAGTGGTTTTGAGGCAGGCGGTCCATGTTCCAGTATCAATTTAGATGCAGTTCAAAATATAGGATTTGCCTTAACGGATCATCAGGTCCTAATATAGAGGGAAAATGAGGGTATAAGAAGGGTTATTGAATGAGAAAAAAAGGCTATATTAAAAGAACAACAAAAAATAAGAGAGGGGAAAATAAAAGATACATATATATATATATTTCTGTGACTGTAACTAGAAATAATTGCTACATACAGTGCAATTTTTCAAAACCTCTTGGTCACTTGCTATATCCAGACCATTTTCCTGCTGTGGCAGGAATGTTCCTTATAGTCTGTGATCCAATTTGCCAGCCACGTTTTCAATGACCCATGTAAGACATCAAAATAATCCCTGCATGGTTATTACATCACTCCAATCTCCAAGATGAGATCATATAATTTTCATTATAGGGAAAAGCCTCCATCCAAAGTGGCTTGCTTGAAGAAGCAGCCAAGAGGAATAGTGTATTACTTTTGCTGCTATTTTAAGACATATAACTTTGATTGTTTCCAGCTCGGTACTTTCTCTTTTCCTCCTCAGTGTCGTTCTCCAAAGACAGCTGTTTTCTTCTTCCAGTGCTCAAATCCCTGCTTTTTGTTGTTGTTTCCTTCCTGCTCACTCTCTTATATCATCTCAACTTCTAATCAAATATATTTATTAGGAAAAATAGACCAACAAAGCAGATGTCTCTCCCTCCCTGTACATTTAGCTAGTTCGCTCACTTGTTAAACTGGTGGGTTGTCCATGATAAAACAACTGGAGTGATCAGGAGACCCCTGGTTCCTTACTGCCAAGCCTCAGGGCTTGATCCATCAGCCTTGGTCATCCAATGGTTGATATTGTGACATATGAGCATCTCTGCTGGCACAGGGGTGCTAGAGGAGCCTGAGCCCCAGCTGAGGTGGGAAGCAAGCTTGCAGGGTCTGACACAGTTCATACCAGGTCTGTCTGCAGAACAGCAGCAATACCCCAGGGACCAATGTGCCACAAAAGCCATTCCTAAAGCTCTCCAGTCCCTCAGCTCTTCCAGGTATGCAACATATGCCTTGTGGCACAGGAAATTTTAGGATACAGTTTATGGAGCCACATGCCTGCCTTTGCACTCACTTGTGGTGTTAATCCTGCCTCTCTTTCTTGTGGCCACACTCCTCCTTTCCAGATGCTCTACTGTTCCTTATTGGAAAGGTACCCTGAATCCCCAAATTCTTCCTGATTATTCTCCTCCCCATGGGGCATTTTCCTGACTTGTTACAGGTTAATAAAAATACATTCCCAATAGGTCCCACTTCACTCTCAGCCAGCCTGTATGTCCCACGGTCCATGAGTTTGCATGGCCATCAGGCCTCATCGTATCTGTTGTGGGAATCACATTGTTAAAGGTGGCAATAACAGAGCAGCAGCTGCATCTGCAACCTGAAAATTATGTGCACAGCAAATAAAAGCATCACCTGAGACCAGATCAGCCCCCATATCACTCTGTCTGACTCCCAGCACAGGCTGCATGTCAATCCAGAAGTTACTGATGGGACCAGTAAAGTTTTTACCAAGAGCCTCCAGGAAAAGCATCCAGCCAGTTGGAAGCAGTTCTGCATGCAGTGAGCTGCCCTTACACTCTGTCTTGGTAAGTCAAAGGTAGAAATTACTTTGACTTGATCCTGCTCACAGCATTCCCTCTGGGTCAATGGATCTCAAGATTTGCTTTGTTGAGCATCAGGGAAGGAAGCCTTGACCTTGAAAGTTACCTTTTTATAGACTAATAAAACCTGAAAAACACAGATGTAGACCCATGCACATTCAGTTGTTTTCCTTGCAAACTTTAACTCATCTCAACAGTTTTTATATGTCAAATTCAAAGGGCAAAAGTTTGCTGTTGTTTTATTTTTATCCCCTTATTTGATTTTGTATTGCTAGCATGCTACAAATCACAGGCTTACACCAGGATGTAAGCCATAAAAGCATTGCCTCATTACACACACAAATGTTTGGGATTAAAATTATAGGATAGTGGCACATATGAGAGGCAGATTATAATTAGTATCAAGACTCTTGGGTGATGAATCACAACAGAGTATTATATAGCATCAGTCTTGCACGGTGTTGCAGGTCAGAAGTTAATGATCCAAGTAATGCCATTCAACACAAGCACTGCAGGACCGGATGCCTCTACTCCCATCTCAGAGCTAATGTGTGGCACTGCTTCTTGTGCTTTCCCCAAAACTCTAAGGTAGGACTTACCAAGGCCAAGTGTAGAGTGCTGCACATGGGACAGAACAACCCCGTGCAGCGCTACAGGCTTGGGGAGACTGGCTGGAGAGCTGTCAGGCAGAGAAGGACCTGGGGGTGTTGGGTGATGCTGACTGAACATGAGCCAGCAGTGTGCCCAGGCAGCCAGGAAGGCCAATGGCATCCTGGCTTGTGTCAAAAATAGTGTGGCCAGTAGGTCTAGGGAAGTGATTGTGCCCCTGTACTGGGCACTGGTGAGGCTGCACCTTGAGTGCTGGGTCCAGTTCTGGGCTCCTCACCATAAGAAGGACCTCAGTAAAGAACTCTCTCTGGAAAGAACTTCCCCCTAATATCTCATCTAACCCTTCCCTCCTCCAGCTTCACTCCATCCCCCTTGTCCTGCCAGGCTCTGCCCTTTAACAAGCTGGTTCCCCTCCTGTTCCTCTGCTCCCTTCAGGGACTGGAAGGACATGGAGGTCCTGGAGTGAGTCCAGAGAAGAGCAACCAGTCTGGGGAAGGGGCTGGAGGGCAAATCCTCTGAGGAGCAGCTGAGGGAGCTGGGGGTGTTCAGCCTGGAGAAGAGGAGGCTGAGGGGAGACCTCCTCCCCACCTCCCCTGCCCTGCCAGGAGGGTGCAGAGAGGTGGGTGATGGTCTCTGCAGCCAGGGGACAGGAGATGGGACAAGGGGCAATGGGCTCAAGCTGTGCCAGGGCAGGGTCAGAGCAGATATTAGAAAAAAATTTTTTACTGAAAGTTGTCAGGGCCTGGCACAGGCTGCCCAGGGAGGGGCTGAGTCACCATCCCTGGATGTGTTTAAAAACAGGGTAAATGAGGTACTTAGGGATATGGTTTAGCCTAGGACAGGAATGGTTGGACCTGATGATCTTTAAAGGTCTTTTCCAACCTTGTGATTCTGTGACTTACAATGGGTGCTAGGCATACTGCTCTGGAGCATGGAGACTAAGGTTTATCCCTGGCTGTTGCATGTCAGGAGGGATGAAGTAGAGAGAAAGCTGGGGAGAAAACTGGAAAAGAATGAGTAGACAGCCCTTAGAGTTGAAAGGTTTTCAGTTAAGTTTCTGCAGGGAAATATCCATCTCTTGAAATTGAACACTTCTACAGGGGAATACAAACCTTCAGAGAAACTTTTTGGGATGGAAGGGCAAGAGATGGGAGGGGAGCAGGGAGACTTCCCAGTCTCCCTGGAGCATCTCTGTGTGCTAGAATAGACTGTCCTAGGACTGTCTCCACAAAGCTAAGCAGGTTCTCAGAGGCTCCAGTCCCTGCTGATTTAAAGACAAAAAGGAGCACCTTGTACAACTTGACAACGAGGAGAAGAGATTTAGCATCAGGAAGCCCTTCCAGCACAGGGACTACCAGGCACTCATCCCCATGTGAGCCCCCTCCACTGAGTGCCTTTAGATGCTCTCCAGTGTCTTGCAATATTACTGTCTTTTTTAAGCTGACTGAACATTTAAGAAGCTGCAGATGCTGTTTAAATGTTTAGTTCTCTGCATGCATGCTGCTCCCTACACTTAGTCTACCTTTAAAAAGCTTAGCATACATACTCATGTGTGTATGTATATATACACACACATAGTCACACATGTGCTCACGAGACACACACACACACAGGAGTGAAGATTTCAATTGCAAAACCACCCTGTATCTCATCTGTCAGTAATTCTGCCCTCCAGGGAGACATGTGCTGACAGTGAGATGATTATGAAGGTGATAGAGCTTTGAAATGCATTGTTGCTCCCTTCAATAGTGCTGATTGGCAGTGGTGATTAAATGACTCAGGCAAGGGGAAGTGGTATTCAGAGGCTGACCAGGCAGATCATGGATGCAATCAGCTTAAGCATCTGAGCATAAGTGCTGGTTTTCTTCTTGAGCAGCAGTTGTGGTTCAGAGGGAGGATGGCTGGCAGGACCCAGGTGAGGATACGCACCCTGTGTGGTTAGGATGGGAGCAGGCGTGTGGGTATTTCTCCATGTCTTTACTTACCCCATCCCAGTTCCAAGTGTCTTCTCTCCTGAACATACAATGTTAGAAAACCACAATCCAAACAGGACTTCATGGTAATTCCCTCTCCTGCAGTGCTCCAGAGGAGCTGGGCCTTTGGGTTCCTGCTTCTGTTTTCCAACTCAGTCATTGATACACCTTGGGTTTTCTTCCTAGTGACTCTCTGGTTCTTAACAGTGGCAGAAGTGCCCAAAGCTAGGGAAAAAAGAGGGGTGTTAACAAAAATTTATGCCCACCATGGGATCATACACTCAACATCACCAATACTCTTAATTTAAAATGCTCCCTTGGGGGTTATACCTGGTGCCATCTGAACCCTCTCTACCAGCCAGGGAACAGTTCTCACCCAAGGAAACTACTCTGGTCTTGAGTGACGACTCCCATCTCCAGCAGCAATTGTTTACTGAGCTATAGAAAATAGCAAAACTGCAAGGGTGAAAACAGAAAGAGTGTTTATGCAGAATATGATACCTCCAAGGAGCAGCCATCAGAAGAGACTTCTGATGTAGAGAAGAGGGACACAAGCCCAGTAGGGTTACTGCATCATGCATTGCAGGTTTTAATTCTTGACTTCCCTCATGAGGCAGAAAACAGGTGAATTATTGTAACAACTGCTGGCTACAATTATATCATCACAACCTCAGCTCTTCCCTCAGAGATGACACAGCCAACAGAGCAAGCTACCCAGTGCAAAGGTGACCCAGTCCTGGTCCTCAGAGGAGGGTGCTGCTTAGCACAGTCATGTATTAATGCTCCTCATCTCATTGTACAGTCACATACCGTCAGTTGGACTGACTGAAGGAAGATATTCCTCTCCTGAGTCATGGGTCCAGATTTGTTCTGTGGCAGAAGCCTTCCTCAGGAAGCAGCAGGATAAAAACCACTGCTCTATCTTTTCTTATGACTTTAAGCAAATTTCCCTGTCCAGGGAAGGGAGGACAACCGACCTGAATGAGGTTAAGGAAGGATTTGAAATCTCTAGCATGTAACTAGCACCGATTTAGGATGGAAAGTATGACCTGTGCAGCATGGTGCTGCTCTCATGCCTGCCTCTCTTGGCACCCTCTTGCTGCCTGTGTCTGAGGATAAATGCTGGGAGGAGACAATGAAGAAGGGACAGGCTGAGAAGTTGGAGCCTTGCAGAGGACAGCAAGCTCTCTAGCTCCTGCTGCTCGCTCACACAGCTCCCAGGACTCCTTACCTATTTCTGTTCCTGATGTTCATTTCACAAGTTGCAGATAGAACATCTTTCAGTATTAAAATGTAATTAATGATTTGACCATAATTAAATTGATAATTAACTGCAAAGAATAATAGAACTACAGAATGGTTTTGATGGCAAAAGACCTTAAAAAGCCCATCTTGTTCCACACTCCTGCCATGGGCAGGGACACCCCCCACTAGCCCAGGGTGCCCAAAGCCCCATCCAGCCTGGCCTTGAACCCTGCCAGGGATCCAGGAGCAGCCCCAGCTTCTCTGGGGACCCTGTGCCAGGGCCTCCCCATGCTCCCTGGTCAGGATTTCTTATTAATGTCTAATCTAAATTTCCCCTCCTCCATCTTAAGGCTATTGTCCTGACATTCCCTGCCCTTGTCACCAGTCTCCAGATCTCCAGCTTTATTATAAAGGCCCCTTTAGGTACCAGAAGGATACTCTAAAGTCTCCCCTCAGCCTTCTCTTCTCCAGGCTGAACAGCCCCATCTCTTGCAGCCTATCTTCATAGGAGCCCTCGGATCATCTCTGTGGTCTCCTCTGGACTTTTTCCAACAGCTCCATGCCCTTCTGGTTCTGGGGACCCCCAAGTTGGACAGAACACTGCAGGGGGGTCTCCCCAGAGCAGAGGGGCAGAATCCCCCCCTCGACCTCCTGGTCCTACTGCTGGGGATGCAGCCCAGGACACTATTGGCTTTCTTGGCTGCCAGCACACATTGCTGGGTCATGTTGAGCTTCTCATCAACCAACACCCCCAAGTCCTTCTCTGCAAGGCTGTTCTCAGACCATTCTCTACCCAGCCTGTTGCCTTGGGGTGGCCCCAAACCATGTGCAGGACCTTGCAGTCTGGACCGTTGTTGAAGAAACCTCGTTGATTTTATGATGCATTAGGGCTGTCTGGTCTGGTCTGCCTCAGAAGCAGCTACCCCACAGCTGGCAGCAAGGCAGGGACTGCAGAAAGTCTTTTTTCCTTTCAGAGGCTTTCTGCAGGCTTCCACAGTGCAGTAGCAGCTCTGTTCACAAGCACTGTAAGGTCCTGGTGTCTCGATCCTACAGAGGCAGGAGAATAAAAGAAAAAGGTAAAGACAGACAGGTAAGAGGTAATGGCTTCAGATGACCAGCTCCCCACCAACAATCTATTATTCGTGAGATGCCCAGACAAAAGGGTTTTTAAAAGAATTTAGAGAACAGTGTTTTGACATCATCTTTAGAGGAGGATGTCTCTACAGCAGCCCAACAAACTGGAAGCCACCAGCTGCAGGTCAGGAATGAGGTGTAAGGGAATGAGCACCTCACACAGCAGCACCCCATGCCCTCAACTTTGGTCCTCATAAGCCTAGACCAGTTGTCCTCCTCCTTTGCAGAGAGCTCCAATGATTGCCATGGGGGCAGCAAAGAGCCACGGTACCACAGACTCCCTGAACTGACCCACCAGCACTGAACACAGGACTAGATTTTGAGCTTGTATGTTTAATGTGCTGCAAGCACAAAAGTTACAGAGGCTTGGGCTTAGAAACCTTGCAGGGAAATGCCTTTAAGACCTTAGGCTCAAACCAACCGGTCAGTCCATATTTTGGTGCCCTTCACCACAACTTGAGGCCCAGGTCATCCGCCACACCACTGTAAGCATCCTGCAACCGAACCAGCACCGTTCTTGGGTATTGAAGCCTCTGAAACTAAGACTTTAGCTTTCCCTTGAAGCCAACTGAATTAATCAATTCCTCCTTGGCATTGAAATAAAGCTTGCTTTCTGCTAGGTGGGTCAAAACCACACAATCTCTTTCAGCAGTTCTGTTCCCATGAATTCTATTACAATAAGTTGCACAGGGGAAGATTCCAGGGGAGGCAGAGCCAGCGGCATGCCTGGCTTTATGAAGGGGAAAAAACCACACACACAATTTATTTTTCATTGCTTTATGATGAATATGAATTCAATTACATGCAGGGGAGAACTGTGGTAGTCAGGCAGAATTATACTCAGCTAGTAGTGAATATAATGGCTTTTAACAAGGAGAGCTTATCATCAAGGTTCAGACAAGCTTGAGTCTGTGTTGCACCTGATGAACCCACACAAGGAGACAATGACTATCATAGCTGAGAATTAATCTCTTATCTCCATGTCTGGAGGAGGGAGGGGGGAAGCAGGGTGATAGTGGGGCCCTCTGGACATTGCCAGTTCTCCAACCACACGTGTCAGGACAGCAGCCATGGGCACGAGGGAGCAGAAGAACCATCTGTCAAAACATGAGCTCATGCAAGAAAAGCAACACAGAAACATGCTTCTCTGCCTTCTTGTTTCTGTCATTTTCCCCATCAGACAAAATGCATCTCTCCCTGTCCCTAGGTAACTCAAGAGACTTGGTGGCCACGTGTGCAGAAAACAACTCACCTGCTGCCTTGATTCAGCCAGAGATCTGGGAAGTGCCTGTACAAAAGGCACCACAGCACCCAGGGGCCTCAGGACGTGAGTGTGTGTGTGTATCTATATGTCTGTGCCTTTGCACATAGAAGGCTACAGTCCCTCCAAAATGATGATTAGCTGTGCAGGAGCTATGAGCTCTTCAAGGAGGCCTTTTCAGCCCACAATCATTTGTACATCTCTGCTCCACAGGAGAAATAAGCAGCCTGCCTCAGCTGGGAGTCCACTCACAAGCTCCCTTTGCTCTCAGCACACCCTGAGGTGCTCAGTGGCCCCCAGCCCATGACTCCTCTGTACCACTCCCCAGAAACACCAGTGCTCTGACAGCAGCCACACCATCAACAAGAGAAATCCTCAAGCAAAGAGGAGGAGAAACTGTCACATCCTGTGCATTAATCTCATGCATGGTGCAACTCTCCTGAGGTGTCTCCAATGTTTGTGCAACCTCCATACGTCCAGTTTTTCTTTCTTCACGTTAGCTCTCAAGTTGTTTCTTGGGGTGCTTAGCAACTCAGACCAGAAATGTTAATGTGACATGCCAAGAACCACCTCCAGCCCTCCTCTGGGAGCATGCATGAAAAGATTGTACAACTTTGGCAAGCTGTTAACAAATTAGTCCTAAGCAGCAAGTCTAGCTAACCTGACATTGCTTCTCCCTAACACAGAAGCCCTGAAATGCCCAGCAGTGAGTGCAAACATACATACCTGTGTGCTGCCACACAGATACAGGCGTGATGCCACTTGTCACATCAGTGATGCACCAGTCAGGCAAAGGGGAGAAGCTGGTGGGCAAATGGGAGGGGTCAGGCAGCAGTAAGCCAAATGAGACTAGAAGGAGATGATGTGTTTGGTGTAGGAGATACAGATGTTCAAGTCCAGGCCTGGAGCAGCAGACATGCCTAGATGTTCTTCCCAAAGGAGGCTGGAGGAGACAAGCTTCCCAGGAGAAACTGGTCTACCTTCCTCCCTGCTAACAGGCAGCACACACAAGGCTTTAGCTTGTGTCCAAAACGTTGGTTTGGAGCATCTGCCTGGAAAAGGCTGGTCAAATCTTGCCCAACAGCAAACACTTTAAATTTTCTCATTATTATTCAGCAAAGCATTTCATGGAGATTTGTGGGTTAAGCTTCACATCTTCTTTAGCATGGAAGAGACTGTTGCTATTCTTTAGAGACAGGAGAAAGAAGGCATGGACATCACATTTCTTGACCAAACCTATGAATCAAGACAAAGCAGAACTCATACAAATCCCTGACATCTGAAGTCCTTCATCCCTGTGTATTATTTCCTTCTCATCAGCTGAGCTGCAGCATGGAAGCATCACAGCTCTGAACGTGGTAGTGTAGGGCCGATAGTTGGACTTGATGATCTTGAAGGTCTTTTCCAACCTTGATGATTCCATGAAACACAGTGGCTGTTCTCTTACCCATTGCCTGGGAAGTATTTTCTCAGTGCTGGAGAAACCACCAAGTTTTTGTCCCAACAGCCATCATTACATGACTTCTGCTGCCAAGCAGAGAGGATCTATGTTCAATGCACAGTGTTGACACCCCAACCGAACTGTCCCCTCCTCAGGCACAAGAAGGTCCAACAGCAGCACAGCACCAGCCGAGCCCAGCTGCCCTGCACCCCTCACACCCAACTCCGCACACCCATCACCTTCTGTCTGTGGTCATAGAGCCAGAGGCTCTTCCAGCCATTTATTGAAAGAGAAGGTGTTTAATCCCATTTCCAGGCAGGTGAGGCTGCCTGGCTGGTGAGCCCAGCCCAGCTCTGAGCCTCCCCATTCCTAACCCATGTCACAGAGGCATAAGCAGAACCGGGCTCAGCCACACGCGCAGAGACAGCATCAGCGGCCGGCTTCTGGTCTGGAATCAGACTGCATCATTAGACAAAATCTACAGGCTTGAGTTCTGCCATCTGCTCACAGGCTTGATTGAAAGTGTAGGAATTACATTAAATTACCTGATTATGTGAAGGCTGACAAATGATAGCAGATATTACAGCCAAGGCTGAACAAGAGCTGGCCGCTCCTGTCTCTACAGGAGGAGTGGGAGCTTTGCCCTGATAATAACAAGCATTGCAAGTTTCTTCTCTTTAAAGCTGGGTGGGTTGTTGTGGGGTTTTTTTTTAATCTGAGGATGGAGAAGAAAACATACAAATTGCACATAATAAGTGGAACACAGAGAAACAGAGCCAGCTGTACTCACAGATGTTACAATACAACCAAAGGTGCTCCTCTATTTTCTCTCCTCCTAGAATAAGCCGTATACATCTAATGAATAATGCAAGAGATTTCCTCTATAGAATTAATAGCACGCAGTCCTTCTTGACTTGCCTTTAATCACACTCAGCACCCAGTGGGCCTGGGAAGGAAAGTCAGCATTACTCATTTACTCCAGCAAACTCAGTGGTTGTCAGCCATCCTAATCCCTCACGGCTTTAACGCTGCAGTTTGGGGAACAAAATCAGAATTTGTGGGCAGGTCTATGAGCTTTTCTCCTCACCGGGGGCAAAGTTGGGATTAAAGGCAATTGACATTTCACTTGGACACAACCCAGTGTTTTCAAATGTTGCGTGCAGGAAAAGCCTTTGCTTAATTAGATGGACTCATTCAATTTAATCCATGCACTGCCATACTTCAGATTTATATTTGTGCAAGTTCACAGAGATCCAGAGGATTTCACTCACTTAAAGAAGGCAGATTAGACAGAGATCTGACTCTTTCAGTCTACAGGATGCACACACACTATTTACTCTGAGCCTGTTACACACCTGCTATTTACAGTGCAAATGACACGGCTTCAAGGATGACAGAATCACAGGGGCTGGAAGGGACCTCAAGAGATCATCAGGTCCAACCCCCTGCCAAAGCAGCTCCCCAGCTCATATTGCACAGGTCGGTGTCCAGATGGGACTGGAATCTCTCCAGAGAAGGAGACTCCACACCCCCTGGGCAGCCTGTCCCAGGGCTCCCTCACCCTCACTGGGAAGAAGTTCTTCCCCATGTTGGTGTGGAACTTCCTGTGCCCCAACTTGCAGCCATTGCCCCTTGTCCTGTCCCCACAGACACTGAGAAGGGGCTGGCCATTTCCCCCTGCATCCCATGCTTAAGATATTTATGAACATTAATTAGGTCCCCTCTTAGTCTTCTTCTCTCCAGGCTGAACAGCCCCAGCTCACTCAGTCTTTCCTCATAGGGGAGATGCTCCAGGTCCTTAATCCCCTTCATAGCCTCTTCTGGACTCTCTCCAGGAGATCCCTGTCTTTTTTTATCCCAGGGAGCCCAGATCTGTGCAAGCCTACTGCTCAAAGCTGAAATCCAGTCTATTCCCAGAAACTAGTGAACACAAAAGTATCTGTGAAGCTTTGCAAATTAGGGGATGAAAAGAGAAAAGCAGTTCAGATGTGTCTGAATCTGAAAAAAAAGATTCAGGATTTGGAAAAAAGGCTTTATAAGTGGTCTGTCCTGATCTGGCCAGTGCTGGTTCAGACCAGAAGACAGCAAGGTCTAACACAGCAGGAGTTTTGCCTAAAGAAAAAGTAAATTAAGTATGAGTCAGAGGCAAGTGCTGTTAGAGAATATTGCAAACTGGAGTTCCCATCCATCAGAAAATGTGATTACCTTAACGTGTTTTGTTTAGAAACATTTCTACATAAATCAAAAAGTTTTGATTTGAGTTCAACAAGCTTTGCCTTGTTGAACTGTTACAGCAGCTGAGCAGCTTACCTCCACCCTGGGCTTTCAGCCCAAGTGCCATCTCCCAGCTCTCCTGCAGAGCAGAGCCTCAAAGGGACAGCTGCCTGTCTCTCTGTCCTGCCTGGATGGACCAAGCCTGGGGAGGCACATGAGCCACCAAGCTCTCTGGGCTGCAGGCGGATGGCACACAGCTCCTGAGCTACAGCTCCTGCAGGGCACTGAACCAGCATTAGTAAACACAAAGAAATGTTGAATTAACTGAAAATGACATGTTTTGATTTGGTTTCATATACAAAGATAGTTCGACCTGGATCCACTAGATGGGAATGGTCTGCTTCATTTAAATCTTGGTGATAGAGAAAAGTCTATGCATTGATATGATATAAAATCAAATTTTTTTTTCCATGGAAACATTGATCTTTTTGTACAGCAATGCATCACCCATATGCAGAGATCAGCAATGGACAACATGCAATTTGATATGGATTTATTGGGTGAAATCACACAGATTATAGACATTTGTTACTGCAAACGTGGCAAGCTAAAAACCTGCTAATTGGTTACATACACTGTTTGCATCCCACTGACTGGTTAGTGATTATAACGAGTTCTGATAAACATATCTTATAGCTAAATATCCTTCTTATAGTTAAATAACCTTTGATGCCTAAAAGCATCCTCACACCTGCTGTTTTGACCATCTTATTATGGCTGGTTCTTAACATGTTCCATTACTCCCAAGTACCTTCCCATAACAACTCCTTGGTTTAGGGCAGCCTGTACCCCTGTCATCAAGGCCGCTGTGTTTTGAGAATGTGATTATTAAAATCCTCCTGTGTTTTGAGAATGTGATTATTAAAATCCTCTCAGCATGAGGAACTTTTTCTGTCTCATGGGAACACGAGGATATTGTCAGGGCCTGTGTCTTCGGTGAAGAGAGCTAGGCCGCCAGCAGGCCTGCTGTCTTCCCTGACACCCATACACACAAACACCTAAGTGCCTCTAATTGCTACACAGAGGTGAGTTTGAGAAGAGGTTTCTTGTGAGCTGTAGGGCTTGATTCTCAATCACAGTAGTCATTTTACATCATCTTACTCCCTGCTCCCTAGACCCATAAAACGGGTGTAAAAATAGTTATGGTGAAGGATAAAGAGCCCCCAGACAGAAAACTTTTCCAGCTGCAAGTTACAACAGGTAGGCACAGGAACAGCCTTAGGCAAAGGGTAGTGCACAACCTGAGCCCAAACCATGTTCACATGAGGGTTTGACAGCACTGCAAGGTGCTGGGAGAGGCTGGGTTGTAGATGTGAGCAGGATTGGGTCCACAACGCATTAACATGACCTGCTACATCTGATCACCCTGCAAGGGTTGCTCCAGCCCTGTTGGTCCCTCCCTTCTTATTTCCCTTCCAGGTGTCAACAAGGAGTGCAGAAAGAAAAAGTGCCACAGTTGGAGGAAAGGGGGAAAGGAGATCTTAAGTGTGTCTTGAAAAAGCATAAATAAACTTTCCCACCCCCATGATGACTCATATATTTGTCAACTGGTCTTTATGGGAAAGCGGTAAAGAAGATTTCTGATGCCTCATAATGACAAATATTCCCACTGAGGAACAAATTTTGAACCAATTTCTGAATTTTAAAATTATTTAGAGGAGGGATTATCACAACTGAGAATAACTGTGTGTGAAAGGAAAATGATTTCTAGTCTGCTAATAATTTATTTTACATCCTTCATAAGCATATTCCAAAAGGCACATATTGTAGAGCAATAAATAGTTCCAAGGACTCTCCTTGTTTACTCTCCCCACAGCATTCTTTGGACTTGCTTAATTTCATAGCCCAAGGCTGCTCGGGGGCTTAGGTGAATTTTATATTGTACCTGTTTAAGACGACAAGCCATCAAAAAGCCACTGGTGCCTCCCTGCCAGTGCAGGGTATCCTACCAGCAACAGCTCCCATCACTCTCTCTATTTAAAGCTCTCCCCTGATTTTTAATAAGCAATTTAATTCAGTCCACATCTGTAGCATTCTGGTGTTTCCATATCCAGCCTGTGTTCTCCTTTGGAGCAGGCTGCTGCCTTCTTGTCTGGCTTAGGGACCATTCAGAAAGTTTCCCTGGTGCTTCTCTTTCTGAACTAGCTGGGACAAGAGGTGAATTTTAAAAACAAGCAAGTGGAAAAATGACCAAATGAACAAACTGAGCCAGAATGGATGGCTATTCACAGAATGCTGAAAGGACGTAGCAGACATGGTTGCTGCCCCATCTGCCTCTCTGCCCAGTGGAATCATAGAATCATAGAATCACAGACTGGTCTAGGTTGGAAGGGACCCCAAGGATCACAGAGCTCCAACCCCCGCCACAGGCAGGGCCACATACCTCCAGGCCTGGAGCTACACAAGGTTGCCCAGGGCCCAGCCAACCTGGCCTTGAACACCCCCAGGTGGGACACCCACTCCATCTCTGGGCAGCCTGGATCCCTGAAGTTCCCCTGACTGCTTGGGGAGCCAAGGCAGGGGGACTGCACGTTTGGGGTGCTCAGTTAGCCACAGCTGTGATTTCTAGGAACAACAGTAAGACAAATAATAATTAAAAACCCAGAAACAAAACCCTCAACAGGATAAGTCACCCTTAACATGGCTACTTTAACTGGCGGGTTTTGTCTATATCAATCAGTGAACTACCCAACAGTGTGCAGCCACTCATTTTCTCCACACAGAAGGGGAAACTGAGGCATGGGCCAATTAAATAACATTTAATGTCATAGCAAGTGCAAACAATTTTCATTTCCACCACACATGGTGTGGCAGCAGCTGAGCTGCTCTGCCTCTGGAAGGAAACTTTTGTCTGAGGTCACTGTTTCCTATTAAAACAATTTCTTGCCCGTTAAGAAAACTTATGCTTAACCTTGGGCAGAAAATCTCAGGACCAACATTCTTGGTGAAAGTTGAGAACTGAAAATTCACGTTCAGTTTATTGTTAAATATATTCTAGATATGGAAAGTGGTCAACACTAGAGGATGCTCTTCAATTCCTGGCTTTAAAAGCAGTCCATTCTGGGTTAAACAGGAAAATTTCTGATTTCCAAGTGAATTCACTATTTTCATGTACTAATGTTCTACCTTGACCTTGTACTTTTGGGACCTGACTTCTTCAAAACTTTATTTTTACCTAACAGAGGTGAAAAAAGGACTGTATTTAAATATCTTACCAAGTACCTTCAGGTTACAACTTTAAAACATTTTTGTCAGTCATTACTTGAAAAACCAAAGTACAGTTACTCAGGATTTCTTTTTCTCCACACTGATTCCTCTGCAAAGCAGCCACCTGCATCACTGGAAGCAGGAGGGCATTCACAAACAGGATGGAAATCATCCCCAGTTCAACAGCAACCTAGGATTTGTCTCAATAGAGGGTGGCTTGCTGTAGGAATGTAGGGGTGATAAAGGTCCTCCCTGGCTCATCCTTACCAGTGCCTGCAATCGGAAGGACCACAGTGTGCCATCCTCTTCCTGAGGTTACCAAAGGCCACTTCAGTTCCAAGCTGAGGTTTCAACCATGCTTTGGGAAATCTGCTCCTTTTTCCAGTGGGTCACGCCTTAATGTCATGACTTTGGGCTTTGCTCCATCCACACCACAATTTCCAACCCCAGGGGGACTTTTGCAAGGCATGAAGAACCATTCATTTGGCAGAAAGAGCCAAGGACCTCAGCCATAGCTGTTGTCAAGGTCTTGAAGCCAGATTTGCCCACAGACCTTCTGCCTAACCTTGGACAAGCTTCACTTAAATCTGCATCTGCTCTAAAATGAAAGATCACCCCTGAGATTTGGCCAGAGACCAAACTTACAAACAGACCGTGCTCCTCACTGGGTGGAGAACTTGGATGCTCACCCTGGTGACAGATCAGCTCTGGTATTTGCAGGGCAGGCTGTGAGCACAAGGTAGGTGGGCTGTGCCCATCCCCAAAATATCTACTTTGTAAGAGTCACCTGATGGCTGAGGATGGGGAAATAAAACGGTCCAAGGATCTTAAAAGGATCTTGTTACCTTGCTCAGCAGCAGATGGGGTTTGCAGTACAGCCTCCCCATAAGGGCAATGAGGTCGTGTGGATTTGGGGTTTGGGATGCTGTAAGCTGCTGTTCCCAGGACAGCCAAGCCAAGGTAAGTGTTAACATCGCTCCCCTGCTTCAATTTATGCCTGCAAAATGAATGCTATTCTCATGGGCTGCAATAAGGTTGTAACATGCTTAAATACTTCATTAATGAGGGCTCTGCAAGTACCACAGAGACGAACAAGATTTTAGAGGGGCAGAAGCCGTTGTGCTTTCCCATTCTCCACAGGGGGAATTTCAAATCACTGTCCAATTTGCAATTGCTAACAGAAAATTTTGCACATGGAGATGGATTTGCTAACACAGTTTGTGCCTCCATCTAATTGTTTTTAAACTTTGCATCCTGGGAAGAATTAGCAATCATGCTTTGGTGGATGTCTGCTCTTACAGTCCTCAGATTTGTAGAAAAATTTCTTCCCAGATTATCCCATATGTTTCTATTGCTTTCAGGGGAGCAGAGCAGAGTCATCTTCTAACTAAAACCTGTTAATTCACAGAGCACATCAATCTACTGGACAAAGCATTTTGCAGGCTGTTGTAGAGGTTAAGACCAACTTCCCTAGTGGGGGAAATTATTCCAGGAATAAATGTAAATCTTGTTAACATGGTTATTTGTGGGGTTTTTGTAACTATGCACACAAAGAGAGATCAATTTTCTTAGGGCTTTTTCAAAGAGAGGAGGAATGAGAAGGTAAGAGTTGGAGGATGTCCAATTAAGACTACTGAGGCCAGATGTTTGCATGGAGCTGTTCCTTCAAGCCTTGCCAGTGCTGGTTCCAGAACACCAGGGAAGTGGAGATGCCTTTTGTCAGCTTCCTGATCTGTCTCCTGCTGTAACTTAGAAAACGCTCCAAGGCTTCTTTAGTAGTGACAACCACTGGTAAAGGTCACGCTGTCACCCAGGATATGCCCCCACCCCACACTTAGCCATGCACATCTCCTAGGCTTCTGATTTCAAGTCTCTTAAATGTGAGACAAAGGGACTGGGCATTACAAAGATCTGGTCTGTGGTGGCTGTAGAAAAATTCTGAGGTATTTAAATTGTTGTGCTTAAAACTAATATTGGCTCTGTTTTTAAGTGCTCTTAAATACTCCTACTCAGGAAAAGAGGTTAAAAATATCCCAACACCACCTGGTCAAGTTAGTCACCAGTAACAGCCATTGCTTTCTGAGGATGGATTTTTCAAGGTGGTGTCCCCTAAAATACATTTTCTGAGCACTTGACAGGTTGGATATTTTAGGATTTAAGCAATGTGCACCAAAATCAGAGAAAAGGCCAAGAACTCAAGGCATTTGTGTCTGGTGGAAGGGCAGCTTGTGTCAGAGCCCCCTCACTGCAGCACTGTGACATCCACCCCTCTGGCTTCTACAAAACCCTCTGAACTTGTTTCCTTCAAGGGAGACCGGTCCCCTTTCCATCGCTCTACTGTAGGCTTGTAATCTCAAGAAGGCTCCTAAAAATAGAAGCACTACCCTAACATCTGTGCCCTTCTAATGTCAGTAAATGCAGGGCATGAAGTGCTTTAAATCACACTCACATTCTCTGAATAAGGAGGATCGCCCCTCTCTGGTCAAAAGCCACAGATGGCAGATGTTTGGTTTTATTCCCCTTGGCCACTAGCAGTGGCAGATTCAGAGCCGCTGCAAAGTACCAAGGCTCTGCACCAGCTCTTAGTTTTGGGAAATCCCAGCTGTCTGCTCTCATTCATTCTCTGGAAGCAATCTTTAATCTTCCCAACATTCCCTTCAGGCTCTCTGTTCCAAGGCCAGCTAGAATAATGTCTTCACACAGCCTCAAAGTCCAGAAGTGCAATGCAACCTCAAGGCTTAGAGTGAAAAAGTGTACATGAAAGGGGTTTTTGCAGGGTTTTTTTCATTTGTTTTGTTAAAAAGAGAGACACAAACCCACAAAAATCCCTACCATTAAAGTGATTGCCAGCTTCCCCTCCCATGAAGAGACTTAATCTGCTCATTCTTTTGAGTATACACGCCAAGAAGTCCTGTGCTTCCTCCCCTCCTCATCCTTTCCCCCCACCCCCTTCCAGCAAACTTCCTTACTGCAAGAAAAACATCAACCATGGACCCACTGAACCTCTGAGTTTGCAATGGGTCATATAACCTGTCTGGTTGATGAAGCATCCCATCTACTTTGCCTACCTTGAGATGGCCCATCAGTATGACTCACTCACATACAGGCTTATCCATTGTGGACTTTATAACCGTGGTTTTCAAAGGATCTCCAAGTGCCTTTGGCTGTCTGAAGCTTGGAGCAAAGGGCACCCAGATCCCTGGTTGCTTCTGCAGTTCTCTGGCCCTCAGGATCTCATCTGCAATGAAAGAGAGAGCGGCCACAAGCTTGAATACCAGAATGCACTTGAGCAGACCTTGCACATGCTTCCCTGAGTAAGATCCTCTCTGTTTTCTGACACATCTCTGCATAAGACACCCAAGGTAGGCACGTGGTATGGAAAGACATGTTTTTTTAAGTTGAGAGAAGGTAAAGGAAACACAGTTGAGAGCTAGGTGAACGTAGAGGACAAGAGCATGGAGAAGTTTTCAAGCTGTCTTACCTGCAGGTGGAGGACAAGCCTGAAACAGAACCAAAGCTGCTAACCAGACCTTTGGAGTCATCTGAGGTGAGACAGATCAGCAGAGATTTCATTACTCACAAATCCCTCCAGATGCCTTAAATAATTCATCGCAAACACTGGGACATAAAGACCAGGAGTCCCATTAGGAGGCACATGGCATTGTTTTTGTTCATTAGGATGAGTCACACAAAACACATTATTACATAAAGCAGGATGTCTCATTAATTACATCAGTCTGGGGGCTATAATGTACTAGTGCCTAGAAGAGCTCTGGGAGACTCAGTCCTCGTCCTCGCTGTTCCAGAAAGTCCCACAGCATCTTTCTGCAGAGAGTCACCCATCACTCCCACCCTGGCTGTCGCTCAGGGTCTGCCCCCCAGCATCCTCTCTATGACTCTTCCCATGGGTGCCAGCATACATTTCTCCAGCAATGTCACCTCTTCCCCCACGAACTGCCCCCCGAGGACACAAACCTCCTCGTGCTTCCCCCACACAAGCAGGGCACAGCTCCAGCTCTGCCACCAGCAAGGGAAAACCCATCCCTGAGCTGAGCTCCTGCCACCACCCTCAACTCCCAGAACACGACAGAGGCCACAGGAGAAGCGTTCATTCCTGTTGCCTTTGGAGTAACAAAGGCAGCGCTGCAGCGTGGCTTTCGGAGCTGGGGGGAACTGAAGCATTGCAGCAGCAGCTGCCAGTGTTTGCCCACACAAGCAGGTGGTAGCTGTGCCTGCCAGCTGGAGGGGACACCCTGAGACCCCACGTTTCCATGCTCTGTGCCTGCAAACATTCGCCAGTGCCAGCCCTGCGTGCGTGGACTTTGGTGCAGAGGGGTGCTATCCGTTTCAGCCCTGCCACCTGCAAGGTACCCAGACAAAGGGAGTTGGATTTCATGAAGAATAACAGAAGGTTGGCTTTCTTGGGCTACACAGGCTCTGCAGTGCATGAGGAGAGTACCCAGGTTCTAGGGCTGGAGTTGTTTCTGTACAGAGAGTCCCTCCTTGGGAATGTACCAGAGAGTCTGGGGAGCTGTAGGCAGGCAACCTGTCCCATCTGTGCCACCTCTGCCCACTTTTGGAGCTTAGCAATGCAGCTCCCTCCTACCTCTTCAGCATAAAAGACTTGTTATGGGAGACACATACCACTTCTCCACAGGCTCAGTCTTCAAAGATCCACACCATCCTGTGAAAGCCCACTGCAACATCAGAGTTCTGGGGTGGACTAAACACACCCCCTGGGTCCCCTGCAGCCTCCTTTCTACAGCTCTACAACTTTCCAGGTAGGACGGTGCCCAGTGATGGATGCTTGTACCCTGCAGCGATGTGAGACACACAGAGACATGAATGGGAATTAGATTTAACTGCTTGGCACAGAAGAGGATCATATAAATAAGTCAGGAGACCATCAAGGTCTGCAATAACATAGCCTTTATGGAAACCACTTACCCTGTGGATGTGAGGGTATCCAGACTTTGCACTACAGGCATTACCAAAATATTGCTGCCAGTGATTCTGTTGGTTGCCCATACAGAATCTATAGAATTTACTGGTGGAGAAGAGGGAAGGTCAGGGAACATCCTCACATATTTTGCTCTCTAACACCCAGTCCTTGTGACAGTATCAATATGCAGTAGCAATGACAGGGATAGATGATCTAGAACTCCCTGCATTATTAATACATGGTGAAAGATGAGGCAGCTATTGTGAGAAGTATCTGTTTGCATGTTTAATATACAATGCTCTAAACTCAGTGCATTGCTACCAACGATGCCACATTAAAATGCAGGTAACCTTTTATGAAGCCCCACACTGAGCAGAGCAGAAAATGGTTGCTGGCTTCGAATGCTCCCAAATGTTCCAAACATGGATATAGGGCCCTTATGATCAGGAGAACAAAACAAGTCAACAAAACAGGATGATGGGGAGAGAAAATACAGTGACAAGTACCAATGGAAGTGAAATAGGAGAAACAAAAAGAAGGGAAGTGGAGGTACAGGGAGAGAGTCCAAGGTGTGCACAGACTCCATCAACTCCCCTTCTACCAGCCAAGTTGAGACTTCAGCTCCTACACTGAAGACACAGTGGACACCCAGCCCACAACACAGAGTGATCCAGCACCACACCTTACAATGTGGGAAGGCTCTTCTGACTGCCCTTTGGGCCTTCATCACTGTAAGGCACCATCCACTTGTCTCGGGCAAGATATGCACAAGCTCACCCCAGCACTTTGAATATCAAAATCTCATCCCATCATTGCTTGAAAGAAACTCTAGTCACAGCCCTGGTCTGGCTTCTGGTGGGGGCTTTCCTCCCTCATCTCAAGCTCAGCCTCATGATGACTAGGTTCCTCAAGCAGTGAGATTCCTCTCTACAGCAGCAGAGGAGCAGGAAGAAAGGACAGGGTGACACAAGGAACAAGGGGATCGTTTGTCCTCCACAAACCTCTGAATGGTCACATCATACCTGATCATGATGTCATCCAAAAAGAGCATGAATATGGCAGTCCCAGGCCCTTAAGCTCTGTAACAACCAAATCCAGCTTATCCTAAGCTTTTTAACATGGAGTGACAGAGCAACACATGTTAAAACTAGCCTTAATGCTGGCAGACAGCAAGGAGTGAGGGAGATATGGGTCTCTTCCCGTTAAGTTAAGCTTAAATAGAATGACATGGTCTTTAGTTTACCTTGCCGTGCAGGCATATTAGGCATGGATTTCTCTGAAACCAGAACATCACAAGCTGCCCAAACAAGCTTGTCATTGCAATTTCACAAGTTCCCTCTTTTGTGCATCTTTGAGCTCTGACTGCAGTAAAATTTCATCTCCTCAGCCCACTGCCATCTGGAGCAAGGTTCAGACTCAGTCACAAGCATCGTAGGAAAGGATATTTCTGGGTAACAGTGGGAAGGTTACTGATGAGTATGCTTAGAGCTGGTGTATCTCACTGTGACACTCTGGTCTCCACTGTATGATCTGGAACCACTAAGAGGAAGTTACTGGGATGAAAACAAGAACTGAGATCCAGCAGGAATTGTGGACTGCAAAACCTCAGTCAACCATGCAGGGGAGCCTCTCCAAAGGATTTTCGATCTGAAGTTAAGACTCACCCAGGAGACTGGAGCAGGGCTCAGGCTGTCTGCAGAGTGTCAGAAGGAGATTCTTAGCAGCTGCAGGGACTTTTCAGCTCCCAAATCTGGGCCAGCTCAGATCTCAAGAGAGCAAAGATGGATGGTGTTCAGACAGGTTCATTCCAAGTTTGCTGTTAGGCTTCACAAGAAACATCAAACCCTTAATTATCAGGGTTAAAAAGGGACATGAGAGGGTCCCTTGTAACCTCTGCCATCAAGAAGATAGGTGATACCCATGTCTTTGCACAGATCAAATAACACACCAAGCTCCCAGATTGCTCTCTGACTGTGGGTTGGTTCTCTCTGTGCTAGCTCCAGCAATGCATGGCATCTCCTTGAAGAGCTTCAGCTCTCTGACAACCTTTTTTAGCCATTTCAGCACTCTTGCCCTTTCTGCCTGGCCCTGCCTTACAAGGCTATGCTCCTCCAACACTCCACAGGCAGAGAGCAGGAAGGAGAAAAAGAAGAGAGATGCTAATTCTTTTGCTAGCCTATATCAGACAGGCTGCTGGTTGGGGTTTTTTTTCCTGCTGGGCTTAGCTGGAGGTATTTGGATGCTTTTATATGACTTGACATCCACCTCTCACATATTTGACCCTGCATCCCCAAAAAGGCCAGAGACAAGCATATTATTCCCTGATGCTATTTCTAGCATTGTCCAGCAGCCACCACAGGGAAGAACAACAGCTACAGCTCAGGCAGTTGTCCAAGCTGTTAGTGGCCTGGCTCTTCCAGCAATGCCTGTCAGGTCTGAGCAAGCTGGACTCCAGTAATGGGGCAAAGCTGTTGTTTGTTAGCCCCTCGCGGTCTCTTGACTTTTTGTCTTGATTAAAGACCATGCTGGAGGCTGGAATTAGCCAGGCAGGAATGGAATCCCGCCGCCGCTCCAGAAATCCAGTCGCCTGTGCACGTGCTCATCCTCGGGGCTACCAATTAGTGGCACCAGCTGCTAGCCTGGATGCCAGGGCCAGGAGCTATTAGTGCACAGACCATTAGCTTTAAAAGGCATTTGGAACTTCAGAATGTATTAGGGTTTGTGTGACTGATGTACACCACAGCCATATGTAGCTCACTGTCCTTTCTGTCAACCATGCTACCTCCAAAAACGCATTGGTTTATCAGAGTGACCTAGGTGGAGCATCTCATGAAAGCATCTTACCAAGAGGATTCAGTAACTTTATTTAGTTAAATAGTTTTTACCCACTTCAACTGACTTCCCTGGCACCTTTCCTCTGAGTTAGGAATGGCAATGGCTTGTATGAAAGGTTGAATATCTGGGCTCTATTTTTAGCCCTGTCATTTGCCCAGTTAATAGTTCCAGGGAAGTAATTTCATTTCTTTATGCTTCAGCGACCCCATCTGTAAGATGGTAATGATGAGTCTGTACCATAAGGCTTTGAGATCTATGCTTGTAAAAAATATAATAAAATTTAGAATTGCCATTACTGCCTAAAGCAAGGGTGGGGAGAAAACCTCATGGGCTTTTGCATATTTTGCACCAGTACCTGCATGGATTTTTTTTTTTTTTTCAAATCCTGCCCTGCTGTAGCATCAGCCCTGGATCCTCCAGCTCACCTTGGCAATCACTGGTCAATGCTTGGTTCAGGTGAGACTTGCTGAGGGCTGCTGTGGCTGCTGGGTCCCTAGGAATGCTGGTACCAGCAAGTTGTGCAAGTCATTTTCCAAAAAGTTGACCAGAAATGATAATGAGGGTGTTTTCTTGATTGCCCACAGTGTGCATAAATCCATCACCATGGCAAAAGGGTTCAAACCACTGACTACCAGATTCTTTCCCTCACACTGCCTTCATTTCCACAGTCACAATCACAGCTCAGTGCTGGGTAAATCATGAGCTACTCACCTCTCTTTCCATCATTACTTGGGTCAACCAGCACATCTCCCCATTGACTCTCTCACTTCTCAGCTTTGTCTCTGCCAGCATCCAGGATAGATTCTGCCATGCAGGACCTACTCTCTGTGAAAATTAAATAGAGTTGGACTGGTACTTACCTGAGCACACTGCTAGCACACCAGTTACATGTTATTTGAAGCCAGTGCCAGGAGGGAGAGCCAGAACACCAGGCTGTTTGCTGTGCATCTTGTGGCAGTGGGTCCCTGGCAAACGCAGGCAGAGGAGGTCCATCAGGAGACCACCTGGCTCCCCAACCATTAACCCTGACCTACAGGGATGAGCCAGGTGGCAAACCAGAGCCTTAGCTCTCAAAACCAGGTTAAAAGACAGGTTGTCTTACCAGCCTGTCTCAGCCCACTGCAATCTGGCTGCAGGGAGATTCCTCCCACTACTTTCCCAGCTTTTTGTTTAAAGCAGAGCTGTCACAGAAATTGGAGTTCAAATGCACAACTTCTTCAAAAGTCTCTAAAAGGGACTTTATAATGTGAAGTTCTGATGAAATTTCCAGGCCTTCCTCCCTCATACAGCTGGCAAACACCAGTAAAAGTCTTTTATTACTTAAAAAAATATTAGAATCTTATGCCCCTTAGCTGTATTCTTGACATGCAAACATTAAATCAGTGCCATTCTAAGATGGTCTTTTAATCTCATCTGGCAGATTTTTCAGGCTCAGGACAGTTCTTTTGTTATTCAAAAGGACTCTTCCCTCAGTAAGACATACATAACTTTCTACTTCCCCAGATGGTATCCTCCTCCAAGCTAGAATAATGTATTTAAATTTATCCAATGGTTTTCATGACTCAGATTTCCCATAACTGGATGGTTTCTAACTGTCCTCTGCTCCACCTGTTCAGACAGTAAAAACAACCCTCTCACTGGCTCACAACCTGCAATGCTGCAGTTCATCAGTGGAGTGTGGTTACTGTTGAGGCAGGGAGAGGTTTTTAGATGGCTTAGAATATCATAGAATTGTAGGGGTTGGAAGGGACCTCCAGAGCCCATGGGGTCCAACTCCCTGCCAAAACAGGGTCCCTAGGACAGGGCACACAGGGCAGTGTCCAGACGGGGCTGGAATCTCTCCAGAGAAGGAGACTCCACACCCCCTGGGCAGCCTGTCCCAGGGCTCCCTCACCCTCACTGGGGAAAAGTTCTTCCCCAGGTTGGGGTGGAACTCCCTGTGCTCCAACTTGCAGCCATTGCCCCTTGTCCTGTCCCCACAGACACTGAAAAGTTGCTGGCCAGTTCCCCCTGCATCCCCTGCTTAAGATATTGATAAACATTAATTAGGTCCCCCCTTAGTCTTCTCTTCTCCAGGCTGAACAGTCCCAGCTCACTCAGCCTTTCCTCACAGGGGAGATGCTCCAGGCCCTTCATCATCTCCATAGCCTCTTCTGAACTCTCTCCAGGAGATCCCTGTCCCTTTTATCCCAGGGAGCCCAGAACTGGACACAACACTCCAGGTGAGGCCTGACCAGGGCAGAGCAGAGGGGGAGGATCCCCTCCTGTGACCTGCTGCCCACACTCCTCCTGATGCCCCCAGGATCCCATTGTCTCTCTCAGCCCCCAGAGCACACTGCTGGCTCATGGCCACCCTGTCATCAACCTATCTCACAGCAGTTCTGGAGCAGCTTCACATTCACATCACCCATCATCTACAGCTTGGTTCATGGCAGTCCTGGAGGGAAACCACAGCTTTTATAAGTTGTTTTGAAGCTTTTTTTTTCCTTGTTTCTTCTGTCCTAAAAGCAGGCATTTCAATCTTCTGAGCAGGCAAATAGAATAACACACTTTTACAATTTACAAATTTTACAGTTTACAAACCCCTACCCCCTGAATATTCCTCATACAAGTACATAACTGATCCAATGGGAAAAGCATTGAGCAACCACAAACACAGCAACTTCACTGTCTACATAAACAGATCATTTTCCAGTTTGGAGTACAGGAGAAAAATTAAAATCCTTACATACTGATGTTTCATCATCTGCCTGGATTGCTTCAAGGCAACAGGCAGTGATTTGAAACAGCATGTAAGTGTTTGAGGCACCACTCATTGCTGCTGCTCATTGAGACCTGAGCTCCTATACATTTTCTTTATGAAAATGCCACTGGCACCTTTGAACTCACAGAATTCCTTCTGGAGCAAAGGTATTTTTGAAGAAAAGCATCCCAAATCATACCAACATTCAAGAAATCCTTCGAAATTGCTGGCAGGCATGAGTGGTGGCTCATCATAGCCTGGAGCAGCTGAAAGCTAGATGCAGGAATAGAAGGTGAAGGAGGATGAAGTGAGATGAAGAAGCTCAGTCAGGGGAAGGGTTGGAAGGAACAGAGGCAAGAGACAGGGCAGGTTTCAAAGCTGCTAGATTGGGTTTAAAATGTAGTTTGGAGTCTGAGAAGTCAGAAGTGAACTGCACTCTAGGATGCTGTCCTGCCACCACCTTCCATAGGTTATTCCCAGCTACCACAGAAATTACAGACCATTTGAAACCCTTATTCTGTCCCAACCTGGACCCCCATAGGGCACCAAATGCACAATATTGAGGCAAGAACGTGGCTCCAGAGAAGAAAAAGTAATGATGCCCAAAGTCTTGCTTCAGTAGGCCAGCAGCACTGAGGGTGGGCTGTGTCAGCTCACTCCCTGAACGCTGACAAGTCATTAAATGTCTTGAAACAAACCCAAATTAACAAGACAGGCTGCATGTTTGAAAAATAAGCCCATTGCCATAAAAGACAAAACAGGAAGGGAAGTTTAGATGGGCAAACCAGCAAGAATTTAATTACAGAACAACTTACCTCTCCAAACATAGATGTAATCAGACAAGAAACACTGTAAGCATAAGCCAGCAGTTTCAAGTAGCAAAATTTTGACAAAATTCCCATATAACATGCCCTGTTTCAAGCAACAATGTTCTGCTTGAATGGCTCAAAGTAGAACCATCATGGAGTACCATCATCCCCAAAGCCTTCCCATCAGGGCACTGGTGGGAAGTTGACCTCTGTCCATAGGACCCTGGTGTCATTTGCCACAAAAGCCATGAGGCAAATAAGGAAAGAACTTCCCAGGATTGAACACTCCCCTGGTAAATTGTTCCCACTGCTGGAGACATTCACAGACAGGTTTGTACATTTGAATGTTCACAAAGCTGTGAAAATCCACTAGACAAAAATAGTGCTGTAAATAAACAAATAATCAGCCCCAGCAATTTCTGAGTTGGAAGAAAAAAATCCATGGAACCCCACTTGCAGCTCTTCTGTGCCTGTTTCTTAATTGCCAAACAAGATGCTATGCAACGTGTCAGGGATCTAATTTTTAAAAATTCTAAAAATCCAATCATGGCTGAGCAGCACAGGTAGCACAGAGCAGTACAGCTAGGAAGCAAACCTCAGTCCCACACAGGGTCTATGAAGAAGGACCCAAGAAAAATAGGGAGAAACACTGCAGAGTTGCCCAAGCACTGAGCAAAGCCAATGGTATCCTGGCTTGTGTCAGAAATGGTGTGGCCAGCAGGTCTGGGGAAGTGATTGTGCCCCTGGACTGGGCACTGGTGAGGCTGCACCTCGAGTGCTGGGTCCAGTTCTGGGCTCCTCACCATAGGAAGGACATTGAGGTCCTGGAGCGAGTCCAGAGAAGGGCAACCAGGCTGGGGAAGGGGCTGGAGGGCAAATCCTCTGAGGAGCAGCTGAGGGAGCTGGGGGTGTTCAGCCTGGAGAAGAGAAGGCTGAGGGGAGACCTTCTCCCCACCTCCCCTGCCCTGCCAGGAAGGTGCAGAGAGGTGGGTGATGGTCTCTGCAGCCAGGGGACAGGAGATGGGACAAGGGGCAATGGGCTCAAGCTGTGCCAGGGCAGGGTCAGCTCAGCTGGGAGGGAAAAGTTCTTCCCTGGCAGAGTTGTGGGGCTGTGGCACAGGCTGCCCAGGGAGGGGCTGAGTCACCTTCCCTGTGTCTGTTTAAAAAAGGGGAGATGAGGTGCTCAGGGATCTGGTTTAGCTTAGGGTGGGAATGGTTGGACTTGATGATCTTAAAGGGCTTTTCCAACCTGGTGATTCTGTGAAAGCAAAACTTCTGCAGAAGAATCTGTGTGTTGCCACATTTAGGTGGGACTGCAGAAGCTAATTTAAAGTTATGCACATACTATTAAGTGAGACATTTCCAAATACCTAGAGACAGCTTGCATTCCTGGTATCGCTTGCACAGGGTTCCTTGAAGTTACTCACATACGTGTTACACTGCACTGCTGCCCTTTTTGAGGAGTAGAATGGGAAGACACCACCACTTTTTTCCTCTGAAATTTCATGCTGAGACTCTGCAGAGAGCTCTGGTATTTGAATAATCAGACCTGGCTGGTTCCTCTGGTGTCCTGCTGCAATTTCATCTGAACTGGCAGATAAACATAGAATTAAGTGGATGTAAATGAAAAGCTGGTCAGAAGGTTGCCTGAGAGTGTCTGAGTCTTGCTGGGTGCAAGGAGCTGAAGATAATTTTGAGTCACCGTCTTTTCTTGGTAGACTTTCTGTGCTCACCTGAAGCAGGTCAGGTGCCAGGTGATGACAACTGACCTAATGGTAAAGGAAAACAAGCACATGGCACCAGCATCAAAGCCATAGCAAAGGTGAAGTGAGGTAGGAGGCATCCAGAAAAGTCCCTGAGGATCTGATGAGATGATGGGAAACATGCCTACAGCCCACTGATGCACTCCAGGAGGTTGGGTTGTTCTTCCACAGCAGCAGCAAAAGAAAAACAAAACAAAACTAACTAAAATCAGGTTTTATTAGCTGAAAGCAAATGTTCTGTTCCATGTTGCTTCAACAGCCTAAGGAGGAGCAGGCAGGTTTTTGTTTTTTGTCAGCATGCCTGAGGAACATTTAAGGCTTCCAACATCAATGTGTCATTTCCCATAACAGCCCATCACCAGGGCAAGTCCTACAAACAAGGCTTCATGGTCATAATATATGTTTCAGCGCATTTTGCTGTCTCCAGCAGCTCCCCAGGCTGCTTGTTCAGGCTACAAGCTGCTGTCTGGAGACTGTGAACGAGCAGTGGCTGGGACCATCTCAGCAATGGCAATCCCAAGGTTGCTCCTAATAAGACAAGTCCACACACATCACCATCAGAGCTGCATTCTCCTTGCCAGAGCCAGGCTGCCACACTTACTTAAATCCTCCCTCCCAACTGCTTTATTGCCATGGAGATGACATGGCCAGAGGATGCTGCAAGCAGCCAGAGCTGCTGTGGGGACATCAAGAGACCAGGACCTGCACTCTTCAGGAGCTACTAAGGAAATGCAGGTCAATAGCACTCAGGAATATGAAGCTGTGGTCCTGGAGCTTGGAAACAGTTTGGACCTACCAACAATTTCTTTTTTCCAGCTCTTACAAAGGATTTTTTTTTTTACTTGGAGTTTCATGCTAGGGGGTTTTGATGCTGAGATTGTAAGATCAGGTTTGGCTCAGGCTCCCACACCTGTACTTTGTGGGTTTTAGGAAATAGCAAGGTTTGAAATAGGAGGCATGTGTGCTGGGCAGATGATGCTAACAACACTTAAGTGATCTAACAAGTTTCAGAGACGCACAACAAGGCTCAGTGTGCTCTCAGGTATCTCAGTGGTCCTGAGGCCACCCTGAGTAATCCTGGGGATGGAGCCTCCATGTAAGGGACCAGACCCTGGACCAAATCAGACCAAGAAAACCAGCTTCATCAAACCTACACCTGCTCCAGCCCTACCTGAATTTGGTCTGGAACTGTGGTGGTTAAGCCCTGGCCAAAGGCCAGATGCCCACCAAAATCAGTCCATTACTCCCCTTCTTAGTTGGACAGGGGAGAAAAAAACATAATTGGGCGGCTCAAGAGGCAAACTCGTTAATGACGTGGGCAGAACAGACTCAACACAGAGTGCTGAGGAGAAAGTTATCTAATTTATTACACTACACTAAAGAGAAACAGTGAAAAGGAACCAGAGTCAGGAGTGCAACCAACAATCTTGAAACAATAGCAAACCAGGCAAACACTTTTCCCCCCCACTCCCTCCTTAGCAGGCTTTAGTTAGAAGTTTGCTCTCTTCTTCCCTCCCGGTTGCAGCCCAGGAGGGGCAGGGACTGGGGAAATGGGGGTCTGGGTAACACCTTCCCCCCACCCCTCCATTCTAAAGCAGACTTCCCTTTCAGCCATGATTTTGCTCCCTTCTTCCCCTCTCCTGCTCGCAGCACAGGATGGGGGGGCAGGGACTGGGAGATGGGGGCTTGGGTCAGTCCCTTGCAAGATGGTTTCCTTCTCGGCCAGGATGGGGGCATCCATTCCACACCCCCTCCCCCTGCTGCACCCTAGGATCTCACCCACAAGAGACAGTCCTCCAGGAACTGTCTCCAAGGCAAATCTCTTCCCACTGGGCTTCATCTCTGCTCTGGCAGGCAGCAACAAATCACAGTGTCTCTCAGTCCCAGTCCTCCACGGGGCTATGAGGCCTCCTCCAGCAAACCTGTTTGGCTCATCTCTGTAGGTCGCTTGTGCTGGCAGGGGCTCATCCCAACGTCAGTCACGGCATCTTCTCTATGTCTCCCCCGGCTCCATCCAGCGTGGAGCCTCTCCACCGGGCAGGTCGGGTCTCTGCCTCCTCCATGGGTCCTGTCCTCCGGCTACTCCCCGTGCTTCAGCTTGGGCTGCAGGGGCAAAAACTCCTTCGCCTGGGTACCTGGGCACCTACTCCTCCCCCAGCCTTCCCGGCCTGTTGTGTCTGTTGACTGTTTATTTATATACATCCCAATGCCCTTAACGGGCCAAACTTTGCAGCCTTCCTGGCACTCCGTGTTCTGGTGGAGTCTTTGTCTCCTCTATGTGACTCTCAGCAGGCCTGCAGAGGATTCCAGCAGCCATTTTCTGCCAGACCTGGCCCTCTCTCAGTAGCCAACTATGCAAACCTGCGACAGGAACTTATCACAGTCCAGCTGATAAGGTTTGTGTCCAAGGCCAGGAGCAGCATACCAGAAATATGTGACCTCTATATAACGAGTTTGGCAAAGGAGATAATTGCACACCAGTCCTGCAGGTTTCATTAGTCTTGTCTATGTCCATGGCAGGCTGATCTGCCTCTGTGCTCTGAAGTGGCTGCGTGCCAGCACCATCCATCTATTTCTCTGTCCTCTTGTCTGAGGAATCCAGTTCTTTAATAGACATGACCTGAACAGTTTCAACAGGCACCTGGAGGAAGGAGCAAAGCTGCATCTCTGAACATCCTGAAGGATGGCTGAACATGAAGCAGTCCCATAAATGATTCTAAGGTCAAAGGATGGAGAGGCATGGTATCACCAAGACAGACTGAGGGAGATATCATTAATATGGTATGCATTTAATCCCAAAATATTCTTCACATGTTGAAATGAGATGCCTGGAAGGAATCCCCTGAAAGGAGAGCAGCAGGGTTTAGGTTGTGCATCTTCAGGAAGACAATGAGTTTGTTCAAACCAGGGTGGCACAGTGATGGAGGTGGCTAGAACACAATTGTTCATTAAATTGTGAGGAGGAGTTAATGAGTTACTGGGGCCTTTCCCACAGAAGTGGAAAGACTGGAAGTGCTATTTGAACAGGCAAGGATATGCTTTCAAAGTTCCTGCATTTAAATAAATTTTTTTTTGCATCTGCAACTTGTGATCAGAGTTTTACCCTCATAAATAATTTCTACAGTTTTAAAAAGTTTTCATGTCTATTCTCCTTAATTTCTACTCCTACCATGAAGGCTCAGCATATGTATTTACCAAAGCTTTGGTGAACATCAAGAATTCAGGAACTTCCTGCATTTAAAGAAAAAAAAAAAAAAAAAAAAAGGGGGGAAAAAAAGAAATCAACTGTAAAATAAAAGGAAACCAGAAGATGAAAGAAAAAACCCCAGGTGGTATGGATAAATCTGATTTAGCCTGAACTTTCCCCAAATAGAGAATATTCTTCAACAGTCAAACACGGGCTCCTATTTCATGTGCTCTTCAGTAACCTTTAGAGTTCAGAATGTTCCTCTGCTCATCCCTCCCTGTCCCCTACCAGTGGCACTTGCAAATGACACAAACATCTGACTAGGATCCGTGCTCCCCCCAATGCAGCTGGGCCTGCACTCCCCTCCTAACCCTTTCCTCTGGAGCAAGTTCAAGCCCAGTTTGCTCCTGCTGGTATCTACCTGTCATGGGATGTGTCAGCCAAGTCTCTCTCAGCTTGGGTGGGGAGGAAGGAGACAAAAGGTCACCTTCTGCATGAGGTATGTTCTCCAGGAGGCAGGACAGAGAAGGAAGAAAACTAAGTTTTCATGTACCTGAAGGGACCCAAATGCTTTTTTCTCTTTGCTGTCACATTTCCCCCCTCTGCTCTGCCCTGGTCAGGCCCCACCTGGAGTGTTGTGTCCAGTGCTGGGCTCCCTGGGATAAAAGGGACAGGGATCTCCTGGAGAGAGTCCAGAGGAGGCTACAGAGCTGATGAGATGAGTAGAGCATCTCCCCTGTGAGGAAAGGCTGAGTGAACTGGGGCTGTTCAGTCTTGAGAAGAGAAGACTAAGGGGGGACCTAATTAATGTTTATAAATATGTAAAGCGTGTGGGACACAGTGGGACATGGGCAGCCTCTTCTCAGTGTCTGTGGGGACAGGACAAGGGGCAATGGCCTCAAGTTGGAGCACAGGGAGTTCCACACCAACCTGGGGAAGAACTTCTTCCCAGTGAGGGTGAGGGAGCCCTGGGACAGGCTGCCCAGGGGGGTGTGGAGTCTCCTTCTCTGGAGAGATTCCAGCCCTGTCTGGACACCAACCTGTGTGCCCTGTCCTAGGGACCCTGCTTTGGCAGGGAGTTGGACCCCATGGACTCTGGAGGGCCCTTCCAACCCCTGTGATTCTGTGATTTCATTCCTCACATTAGCAGCATGACTCAGTGCCTCTGGTCGCAGTTGGATGCACTCAGGACAGATGAAAATGAACCAGGTCCATCAGAAAGCCAGGAGAGCTGGTGCTGCTCTGAAAGCAATGTTGCAGGTTCCAATGTCTTTCCTTTAGGAAGGACTGCTCACCAGCCTTTGAATGCTGACAATGCCTTAACTCCCCAAGGCTGGACTGATACAACCAAGGTGCTATCAGGAGCCAGCATGAGGTACTCGGGCACTGGACACCACCCCAGCTGAAGTCACACAGTGTTGCTTGGGAGACACAAGCAAGGAAGATGACTTTAGGTGCAGTTCTACACTGAATAATGGGGTTAATGAGGAAACAGCAGAGCACCTTCATACTCTTTGTGTGTTCTCATAACTGCATATGATGACCAACCACATGCAAGAACACAGGGCACTGTGACCCTGGCCTGCCCCACCACAAGCTGGCATGGCTTTCCATAGAGTGTACCCACAGGAGAAGTTCTCATTGAGAAGAGAAAGGACTTCACAGCCTAAGCATCTCCCTTCATTAGACACTTAGCTCAGTGTGCAGATTTTGGCTCAGATAAAGTTATTTTCCTTCACAGTAGCTGGCATGGGGCTGTGTTTTGGATTTGTGCTGAAAAGCATTGATAACACAGGGATGTTTTTGTTCCTGCTGAGCAGTGCTCACACCGAGCCAAGGCCTTTTCTGCTCCTCACCAGTGAGCAGGCTGAGGGCACACGGGAGTTGGAGGGGAGACAGAGTGGACAGCTGACCCCACTGACAAAAGGGATATCCCATATTGTATGACATCATGCTCAGCATATAGAGCTGGGGGAAGCAGAGGATATTTGGAGTGATGACATAGGTGTGTTGGAACCCTGCTGTCTTAGAGATAGCTGAATACCAGCCTGGCCCTGGGGAGCAGGGAATTAATGCCTTGTCTTGCTTTGCTTGTGTGAGTGGATTTTATTTATTAAACTATCTTTATCCCAAACCATTAGTTTTCTCCCTTTTATCCCATTCTCACCCCCATCCCACTGCAGGGAGGTTGAGTGGCTGTGGGGGACTCAGGTGCCAACTGAGGTTAAACCACAACAGTCCTTGTTGGTGCCCAACATGGGGTTCAGATGGTTTGAGATAATGACAGGTTTGACTATGCACTAGATTGAGTTTATAGCTGTTATTGCTGATTAGTTTTTAATTGACAGACTCCTGTGCTTGCCATGTGTTTCCTTACCTTACCCTACTATAGATGTCAGTGTTCATCAGTGGCTGCTCTTTGCTTTCACTGCTAGCTGTAGTGCTGTCCTGCTTGTCTTGCTCTGCTGTGCCTGGGAACACTTTGATAACAGCAATGGCATTGTGCTGGACCTGTCTGATGGAGTGGAAAGGTTGGAAGTCCTGTGTGCACTTCAGTCAAAGTGGCCATGACCTGGGAATGAGTCCATGTGGGAGCAGGACACCCCAAAACTTGTGTGGCACTGGATAAGTCCACAGAAGAGCAGGTATATCTCAAAGTGTCAGTGGCCATGGTTAGATCTGTGCTACAGCAGGCATACTGCTGTAGGGATTGGGGCCAATGGATAAGTCCATACTGAAGGAGGTACACCTTGAAGCATCACTGTTTGTGCATGAGCTCATGCTGGAGCACCTCTAAGTGTGGGTCATGGATAAGCCTGCAACAAAGCAGGCACAGCCCTGGAGGGACTGCAGCCATGGGTAAGGCCACGCTGGAGCAGGTATTTCTCTGAAGGCATTGTAGCCTGTGAATAGAGACACGCTGGAAAAAGTCCACCTCAAAGTAACTGTGGCTGTGGATAATTACACTGAAGCAGGTAGACCCCTGGAGACACTGTGGCATATAGATAAGGCTCCTCTTAGAGCAGGTACACCCCTAAGGGACTGCAGTCTGTGGATAAGGCTGAGCTGGAGCAAGGGCAAGGGGCTTAGTTGCCAGCTGTGGTTAAACCATGACACTCAGGTACAGGCAGTTTCCTTCAGCAACACTACAGTTAGAAGCCTAAGCTCTCTGAAGTTACAATCCTGAGCACATCACTTGGGTGACTAGAGTAGATCATGCTGCTCCAGTTAGGCAATGGGAAGTCTGGATGCTGCTGCATGCAGGGTGGTGACAGCCTGCCTGACTGCTGGTGACCCCCAGCCCTACTCGCAGATCAGAACAGGGCAGGCGTGATTTGGAAACCACTGCAGAACTCCAACCCCACCAAAGACTCAAGTATCTCCTGATACCAGGCAAGGCTTTGCCATGCTCCAAGAAAGCAATGATCCAAGGCATGCCCTGAAGTGTGAAACTTTGGTAACCCATACTCACTTGCTTAGGGAGACTAGAAAGCCCAGGCTAAGACTGTTCTGGCTTGGGAGGGAGACAGAAAAGTGGCTGGAGAGGGGAAGAGAAGCCAGAGCATCCATCCCCATTGAAAAAGGACCTTATCTTTACTGCAGATAGAACTACAAGGATTATTTTTCTCCTCAAGGTTTATTCTTTTAGTGTTTCTGTACCTGACACCAGTCAAAAGGGATTCTGGGATAAAACATAAATGGTACTTTTAGTGTTTTATAAAAGAAAACGTATGATCTCTGTAGTTCCCTGAGAGCAGACGACTTAGGGGACGGTAAGAAACAGAGAAGAGCTTGGAGATTTATTTCCCATTAGAGTGGGAGGCAGATGTGGGGGAAGTGGCACAGACAGAACCATATGATTTGATGGGGAGTGAGAGCCAACATGTAGAAAAGCACAAATGAAACTGAAACAGGTTGAAAGTTTTCCAGTGAAATGCCTCCCTCCCCCTAAGAAAGAAGTATTTTCCAGAGAAGGATGTGTTCTGCAGCAGCCCACAGTTTTCATGAGATTGTTATTGTTTTTCACTTTGCATTGAGTAACCAACCCAAAAAGGATTAGCATCACCAGAAAAAGAAGTTATGTTGCAGCAGACTTATTTCCATTGAAAATGCAGGTGAAAGCAAAGGCTTATGTGCAATTCTTCTATCAATAAAATCTCATTTCCCAACCATTTTTAAGGCTGAAGTGGGGAAAAAAAAATAGTTAGGGAAAAACAGTCTCAAGGAAAGCAAGCTAGGTGTTATTGACAGTAAATCTACAAAAACTTTTACTAGTCTGGCTGCTGTTATTACTTGTCAATCACACAGAGTTGCCATGTGAAGGGTAACCATGTCCTGGAGGAGAGCCTGCTGCTTACAACAGGGATGGGCTCACACACACACAAAAATGTTGGGGATTTTTTTCCCCCCCACAGCAATATCCCTCAGTCTCATAAAAGGTTTTCTCTCTCCCTAAAAACTTACCATAATGCTTAACCCTCACCAGCCACACAGGTTCAAAATAACCAAGCACTTTTCAGGGAACAAGAGAGGACTGCAACATACAGAGTTGGTGCAGTTGGTGTGGTAGAAGAGTGCATCCTAGCTGGATCAAAGCAGAAAAACTACTGTCCTTCCAGTTCCCTGCAGCAGGACCCACTCTGCTTCAAGGACACTGTTTCTCCCAGCATTCTGTTTGAGAAACTGGCTACCACTGCTCTGGACAGGCTCACCCTCCGCTGGGTGAAACAACTGGCTGGATGGTCGGGCCCAAAGAGTTGCATAAATGGAGCTAAACCCAGCTGGAGGCCAGTCACAGGTGCTGTTCCCCAGGGCTCAGGCCTGGGTCCAGTCCTCTTCAATATCATTATTGATGACCTGGATGAATTGATCAAGTGATCCCTCAGTAAATTTGTGGGCAACACCAAGCTGGGAGGAAGTGTTGATCTGCCTGAGGGTAGGGAGGCTCTTCAGTGGGATCTGAACAGGCTGGATGAGCATCCAGCTTCAAAACTGCTAAAGATCCAGCAATAGCTCCCAAACCAAAGGTACAAGGACTGATAGCTATTATTCCTGGCCTGAAAATCCCAAAATAGCCCTAAATAAGCCCTTCTGAACCTGGGGTTCAGGGTTTTCCTAGATGAGTGAAGGCTCCTAAGAGTGCACTATGACATCATCTGGCTGTACCTGGGTCCAACTCCAAAAGTGATAACTGTCCAGCAATGGTTCCCAAGCAAATGGTACCAGGATTGAAAGATGTTCCTGGCTTGAAACCTCCCCAAAGAACCCACAATCAGCCCATCTGACCCTGGGTCTAAAGGATGTCCTTGCTGAAAGAAGGATCCTAACAGTGCCCTTTATCATTTTCCTGTTCTAAGAAGGTCCATATTCAAAAGTTCTCAATGTTCAGCCTTAGCTCACAAAAAAAAAGGTGTCAGGACTGAAAGAAAATCCTGGACTGAAACATCCCCAAGTATCCCAAAAGGACCCGCTCTGTCCAAGGGAAGGGTCCTAACAGTGCACTGCCTCATTTTTCAGCTCTAATAGGGTTCAACTCCAGAAGAGATAAATGTCCAGCAATAGCTCCCAAAACAAAGCCGCTTAAGAGGACAGAAAGATCATCCTTGCCTGAAGCTCCCCATGTAGCCCACAAAGAGTCCCTCTGAGCCTGGTGCTCCACGCTTTCCTAGAGAAGGGAAAGGGACTATCTCTGCCCTAAGTCATTTGCTGGCTTTACCAGCGTCAACCTTCAGTAGTGCTGAACATCCAGCAACTGCTCCAAAAACCAAGATGCAGGGACTGAAACAAGTTCCTGGCATGAAGCCTCCTGATGTCATTGACAAGCTGCCCTGCTGACTCTGGGCCTCACTGCTTTACTAGCCAAGGGAAGGTTTCTAATAGTGCCCTAAGTCATTTCCCAGCACTACCATTGGCCAGCTTCAAAATACATAAACACCCAGCAATAGCTCCAAAAACAAAGGTACGAGGACAAAGATGTTCCTGGCATGAAAGCTTCCTGTATAGCCCACAAAGAGTCCCCTCTGAGCCTGGTTCTCCATGCTTTCCTAGAGAAGGGAAAGGGACTATCTCTGCCCTAAGTCATTTTCCAGATTTACCAGCGTCAACCTTCAGTATTGCTGAACATCCAGCAACTGCTCCAAAAACAAAGATGCAAGGACTGAAAGATGTTCCTGGCCTGAAACCTCCTGATATCATCCACAAGCTGCGCTGCTGACTCTGGGGCTCATCCCTTTAGTGGCCAAGGGAAGGTTTCTAATAGTGCCCTAAGTCATTTTCTGGCACTACCAGCAGCCAGCTTCAAAATTGCTCAATGTCCAGCAATAGCTCCCAAACCAAAGGTGCAAGGACTAAAACATGTTCCTGGCATGAAACATCCTGGTGTAGCCCAGAAACAGTCCATCAGAGCCTGGTGCTCTGTGCTTTCCTAAAGAAGGGAAAGGGACTATATTCACCCTATGTCATTTTCTGGCTTTAGCAGCATCCAACGTCAGTATTGTGTCAGTTTTTGTCCAGTTCTGGGCTCCCTGGGATAAAAGGGACAGGGATCTCCTGGAGAGAGTCCAAAGAAGGGCTACGGAGATGATGAAGGGCCTGGAGCATCTCCCCTGTGAGGAAAGGCTGAGTGAGCTGGGACTGTTCAGTCTTGAGAAGAGAAGACTAAGGGGGGACCTAATTAATGTTTATAATTATCTTAAGCATGGGATGCAGGAGGAATTGGCCAGCCCCTTTTCAGTGTTTGTGGGGACAGGACAAGGGGCAATGGCTGCAAGTTGGAGCACAGGGAGTTCCACACCAATCTAGGGAAGAACTTCCCAGTGAGGGTGAGGGAGCCCTGGGACAGGCTGCCCAGGGGGGTGTGGAGTCTCCTTCTCTGGAGAGATTCCAGCCCCATCTGGACGCCAACCTGTGTGCCCTGTCCTAGGGACCCTGCTTTGGCAGGGGGTTGGACCCAATGAGCTCTGGAGGTCCCTTCCAATCCCTACAATTCTATGATTTTATGATTCAGTATTGCTAAACATGCAGCAAGTCTTCCAATAACAAAAGGCACAAGGACTAAAAGATATCCCTGGCCCAAAAGCTCCCCATGTAGCCCACAAACAGTTGCTCTGAGCCTGGTGCTCCATATTTTCCTAGAAAAGGGAAAGGAACTATCTTTGCCTTAAGTCATTACCTGGCACTACCAACAGCTAGCTTCACAATTGCTCAACATCCAGCAATAGCTCCCAAACCAAAGACACAAGGACTAAAACACGATCCTGGCATGAAACCTCCTGCTATCATCCACCAGCTGCCCTGCTGATTCTGGGCCTCACTGCTTTAGTAGCTGAGGGAATGTTTCTAATAGTGCCCTAAGTCATATCCCAGCACTACCAACAACCAGCTTCAAAATACATAAACATCCAGCAGTAGATCAAAAAAACAAAGGCTCAAGGACTGAGGGTTCCTGGCCTGAAACCTCCCCAGGTAGCCCACAAAAAGTCCCCCTGAGCCTGGTGCTCTGTGCTTTCTAAAAAAAGGGAAAGGGGCTATGTTTGCTCTAAAGCATTTTGCAGCTTCAGCAGCATCCACATTCAAACATGCTAAACATCCAGCAGTGGCTCCCAAACCAAAGGAGCCAGGACTGGAAGACATACCTGGCCTGAAACCTCCCCATGGAGCCCACAAGCAGCCCCTCTGACCCTGGGGCTCAAGGCTTTCCTTGTCCAGGGAATTGTCCTAAGGTTCCTAATCGTTCCCTCTGGACTTTAACAGGCTCTACCTGCCTTTACATTCAGACTTCCCAAACACCCAGCACTCGCTCTCAAACTAAATGGTTTGGGACTGAAATATGTTTCTGGTTTGTAAGCTCCCCAGGTATCCTACTAGCCAATCATAGGAAGGAGGCAGCCATGGAATTGGGAAATCATGGTAGGGATGCCCAGATGCACATCTCACATCCTGGTACCACTGGAGACCCTCATTTCCAGAGGTTTTTGTCACTTCTGCCATAGCTTCCTTCAAATCCTCTCCAATCTGCCTAACACCCAGACAGATGATGTTGGCCAGTACCTCGAATCTTGTCTCCTTTGGATTACTCCTTATACTTCTTGTCTCAAAGTTTCTCATCTCATCTTTTGGCCATTTCAACAGGTAAACAACATTTTATCCTGTGAAACCATAATTTTATTCTATTAAATCTCCATTTTTACACTAGGAAACTACCCTTTTATTTTAAATTCCAAAATTTCTAGCTACATGCCCTATTTTGTTCTATAAACCACCAGTTTTTTCTAAAAAAAAAATCTCCATTTTTATGCTATGAAATCCCCGTTCTATTTTAGAAATCAACATTCTCTTTTGGAAACCACCAGTTTATTCTACAAAAAAAACCCATTTTTTCTTATAAGCTCACCATTTTATTCTACAAATCCCAGTTTATATATCTATAAACCACTGGCTTATTCAATAAAAAAGATTCTATGCAACAAAACACCATGTCTCTGCTCCAAAACACCTTTTTTTTTCATCTATAAAACACCATTTAACTCCTCAAGCGCCACTGGTACCCTATAAACCACCATTTTACCTTATATACCCACCAATTCTTCCTCCATCCCTGAGGGTCAGTGAGGTGTGGTGGGTGGGTATAAGGATTGATTGGCCCAGCACAAGGGGCAGTTTCCACACCCACCCCAACCCAGACACTGCTCCCAAACAACAAGTGTCAGCACTTAAAAGGGTTCCTGGCATGATACCTCCCCATGCAGCCCACAAGCAGCCCCTCTGAACCTGGGGCTCAGGGCTTTCCTTCTCCAGGGAACTGTCCTAAGGTTCCTAATAGGCTCTACCTGCCCTCACATTTAACCATCCTAAACATCCAGCAGTAGCTCCCAAACCAAAGGAGCAAGGAATGAAACATGTTCCTGGCCTAATACCTCCCCGTGTCGCTCACAAGTAGTCCCTCAGACCCTGGCACTCAGGGCTTTCCTAATCAATGATGGGTTGAAACCAATGGGATGCAGTTCAACAAGGCCAAGTGCAGAGTCCTGCCGTCTGTACATAGCAACACCATGGAGATCTATGCCCTTGGGTAAGGGTTAACTCAAATGTGCCTGGCATAGAGGGACCTGGGGTTTTGGTTTACTGCTGACTGAACATGAGCAAGTACTGTGCCCAGGTGTTGAAGGCAGTCTACAGCATCCCTGCTTGTCTCAAACAGCGTTGCCAGCAGGTCCAGGGCAGTGATTGTGCCCCTGTCTATACTCAGTATTGATGAGGCCACATCTCAAATTCTGTGTTCAGTTCTAGGCCCCTCACTACAAGAGAGACATCACAGTCATCAAACGTGTCCAGAGAAGGGCAACAAAGCTGGTGAAATAGCTGGAGAGCAAATCTTATGGAGACTGGCTGAGGGAACTGGGCATGTTCAGCCTGGAGAAGAGAAGGCTGAGGGGGGACCTTATCACCACCTACAGTTACCTCAAAGGAGAGTGTAGTGAGGTGAGCGGTGGTCTCTTCACCCAAGTGACAGGAGATGGGATGAGGGGGAATGGGCTCAAGCTGTGCCAGGGCAGGGTCAGGTTAGACATTAGGAAAAAATTCTTCACCAAAAAGTTTATCGGCCACTGGACCAGGCTGCCCAGGGAGGGGGCTGAGTCACTAACCCTGGATGTACTTAAAAGATGGGTAGACAAGGTGTTTAGAGAGAGTTTAGTAGAGGACAGGTACGGTTGGACTCCATCTCAAAGATCTTTCCCAACCTAGTGATTCTGTGAGGTTAGGTTCACTGTGCCTCGATATCTGCTCCCCAGGCATCCTGTCTCTCCTTGCATCCCCCAATGCTTCCTGTCACCCTGTCAGATGTTTGCAGTCACTGAAACAGGAAAACACAGACAGAACACCCACATGATGCACATTTAGTAACGGGAATCAGAGAAGGGAGAATTTTTTTGCGCACTGGCTGTCAGCAGCACACAGCAACAGTCGCAGCACGCTGCCTGTTTTGCAGCACATGGCAGTGTGCAGAGACCCAGGCACAGATTTTTAGCAGCAGCAGCAGCCATGAAGCTGGTTTGTAACAACCAGCACTGGAAACTCTCCCTGTGTGACCAAACTAAATGCCTTTTAGTCCTTCACGTATGAGTCTTTAAGAGTAAACTTCTCACACTGAAAGAAAGAAAATCATCTTTAGGCTTTAGCAAGAAGAATGATTCAGATAGCCTCAAGCAACAAAGATCTGAGCCCATGAAGAACAACAGTGTTTGACTGCCTTTGGAAAGAGTATTTGCTGATTTTTTTATTAGGTTCTTTTTTTTTGTGTGCAACTTTACGTTCAGCTACAAATGACACAGAGGTTAATGGCAGGGCACTGGGAAGATGTTAGTGTGTTATCTCTTTTATCCCTCCTTTTCCAGGGGTGTAGGGCCAAATGGAAGATGGACTGATCCCCACTCTTTGAGCAGATGTCAGCCCAGCCCTGGGTTTGAACTTTGGGAATGGAACCTCCTCTGTTACCCTGAGAACTAAATGCAGCATTGCTTTAGTAGAGGCTGTTCCAAAGCTGTTTTCAGAAGCAGATGTGCACAGATATAAAAGCCAAACATCCATCAACTCCACGTGACTAACTCAGAAACCCAGCACATACCCAGGAAACCTGGTAAAGAGAGAGCGGAGGAACAGCTACCTTGAGAGTTCCCATTATTCAACTACCTCAGCACTTTCCATCTCTGAAATAAACTTCTCTGATGGACTGAATACCTTGAAGGAGTCCCTAGCTGCTCCAATAGCAGCAAATATTTTCTATCCAAAGTGAAAGCAGTGCATGGAGAAGACGGTCAATGAAAGCAGGGGGAAAAGTCAGTGAAGACCAGAAAAGGAACTGAAGAACCACAGGATGAAATCCTGGTACTTTCCAAGTCAGTGGCAACAGTTTTCATAGGTTCATTCAGGTAAGTTCTCATTTCATTAGCAAAACATCCCAGCAAACTCAGAAAATTTTATCAGAAAGGATTACATTCACACTGTCCATCATTCCTTCTGCAATTCCATTGCCATGGTAAGAGACCAAGTAAGGTCACCTCTCCTGCCAGTAGCACTGCTCTGATGTGGAGGAGGCTATGGCCTTTTGCCCTTCTTTACTAGCTATAAGATATGGGGCCTTTTCATCTCCTGCTTAGGTGGGATCCTACAGTTCTTTCAGAACAAGGAGTGGAGCATAAAACAACTCTCTCTCACAGTCATGATTTATTTACAGAATGCTTCCCAACACACTGATGAGATGGTACAGAGAAAACCACCTCTCTCTGCCCTGAGCACAGGAGCGTGCCTGTGCTCCCCTGAGACAGCCTCCCCAGGCTGCCAGGGAGTGAGCTGCATCCACAGCCATCACCCAACAGTCCTGGGGTGAAGTGAGATAATGAACTGACCTCCTGCTTCGCAAAGTAGGTGGCTTCCCCAGAGCTTCCTTCCAGCTCTGTAAATCAGAGAGCCCAAGCAGCGTGCCTCATCCCTTCCAAGACTCACTGCCCTGTCCTCTTCACCCATAGCCATTTATTTGCAAAGGGCAAGGACAGGTCCCAGCAAAGCTATGACTAATACCTAGCTAATTCCCAGAAGAGAAGGCAAACCAGCTCCCTAGGAAACAGGGTCTTATGTTTTCCTGACCCAGGCTGTGACAGTTTAAGAGAGAGCTTGCTCCTACCAGTAAAAATAAACACTTCCCTCATCAGAGATTACAGAGGGCAGCTCTCCCATCTGTGTTACATCTGAAAGGCCAGTGGTGCAAGAGCATGTGTCAAGACGTTGACTACACCAAAGGCCTGCAGCAGCACACCACAGGGATTAACCCAGGAGAAGAGGGAAAAAGTCTAGGGCGACTCTTGTCCAAACCTTTTCTAGGTGTTAAATCCTCAAGTCGTTGGTTGGTTTTCATTGTCCCAACCAAGCAAAACTTCCCTTCCCTCTCCCTGAGCAGTTACTTCCTACTTTGTGTTTGAACACCAGAACGTGCACAGCCCTTACTGCAACGTTCAGCACATTCATGGCTGTGGAGCAGCAGAAGCTGCTCTTCATTTAAGCCTGGAAAACAGGTTCCAAAGGTAGCAAACAAGCTGCCAGTACAGCACTGCTTACTAAATGGAAAACAGTGCACACAAGCTGCCTGCACCACAGAGAAACAGAGCTCCATGAAGCTGAGGAAATATCTACAAATATCTACAACACCCCCATTCCTGGGGGTGTTCAAGGCCAGGTTGGATGGGGCCCTGGGCAACCTTGTGTAGCTCCAGGCCTGGAGGTTGGTGTCCCTGCCTGTGGCAGGGGGTTGGAGCTCTGTGATCCTTGGGGTCCCTTCCAACCCAGACCAGTCTGGGATTCTATGATTAAAATGAAGAATACTTCAAAGTGTGATTTATTCATCTTCAAACATGTATGCTTCAATTAAGTCGGTTTAGCACTTTATGCTTCCTGCATCACTAGCTAATTTCTAAATTCCAACATCTTTACATACTTTTTAAGCTACATTTGTTCTGACAATTAATATTTTATTCATCCAGTATGTTTACATTCACCAAAGAGGTATAAAATCTTTTATCTTTGCAGAAAAAGGGGAATTCTTTTCCTGATCTCCAGCATTGTGCTGCAGGCAGTATTTTGCAGGTATACATGGGAGTTGGGAAACAATTACACTGAGCTGGAAGTGCCAATGCTTATCCTCCCTTTGGAGGAAGGAGAGTTCCAGCATGGAGTAACTTGTCTTTAGGAGGAAGGACGTTGCACACAAATCACTGTGGTTACTTCAGTTACTATTGTGCTTTTTGCTCATATGAGCTTAGATAAGTTGCCTCTTTCTAAAGGGACATAAAAATCTCTTGTTCCACCAGTTCCCTCTGCCCAGGGTGCAAGAATACAGAAGGACCAAAGCTCTAGGCACACAATCCTAGAAGGTAACTTCTCCCCTGGAGAAGCTGACCTGTACCAATAGTTTTCTTTAGTAATCAGTACCCACTGAAAGGCCCCTGCAGAAAAGGAATATGGAAACTGATGTGAACCTCACTTTCCATTGAGGTTTGGCCCTTCTGCCAAGGCTGCTTTCAGAGAGTTGTGGGTGCTTGTGGGTGTGAGCAGGGTGTCTTTGTAGGAAAACACTGCAAAGCAGAACTGAAAACCTCCCAAAGTCTGAAATGCAGAAGAAATTTAGGTACGAGCTTGTCAGTAAGGAACAGGAGTACCTGAGAGCATGAACTACACAATAAATGACCCATGTCTTTCTGTACAAAAAAGGGGAAGTTCATGGAATAAAACATCACAAGGAAGGAAACTTTTAACCATAAAAATCACAGAATCACAGACTGGTTTGGGTTGGAAGGGGCCTTAAAGATCATCTTGTTCCAACCCCCTGCCATGGGCAGGGATACCTCTCACTAGACCAGGCTGCTCAAAGCCCCATCATACCTGACCTTGAGAACAAGCAGCACATTTCATATTTTAAAGAAAATAGTTTTTAGTTTAGCAGAAGTGATTTCTGACCTAGGGATACTTTGCTGGTACAGAGGGAACCCAGTATCCAACTTTGCTTTCATGATGCTGTGCCAACACAGCCCATTATGCAAGAGAGGGTTTTCACATTCTTATTTAAGAGGTCAGACTGAGCTCAGACAGTTTCTTGTGGGGATTTGCCTAACTATCATCACTCAATGCCAGCCAGAGATGTTTCTGAGAAAGGTTCCTTCAATCTTCCTTTGCTTGGAGATGGAGGGGTTCTCATAAAGGAAAACAATGACTGCATCTTGCCATGGAATAGCTCTAATGAGCAAGTCAAGGCATCCATGTCAGACAATGTGTGTGCTGGTTTTTCTGCTGGATGACATCTTACCTTAAAGGCAGCCAAGAGCAAAATGAATGGAACGAAGCCATGTGCACTGCAGAGATGAGTATGTCATTTCAAGCACAGGTTGGGATTGACTGGGGGGGTAAGACTGGCAAAATCTTCTATTCATGCTAATTTCATGGCTAGATCTCTAAAGATGAGGCCAACAGTTTTAAACACATTTGTGGTAATGCTTTTTATTTTGTTGCATTTTTTTTTCTCTTAAGGCTTAAAACTTGATATATTCAATCAGGGCTACTGTTCCTGCTACACTGTGGATTAGCTAATTGCAGAAGGAAAAAAAAAGATGCCAGATTTATTATGTATGAGCTTTGGAAAAGTGGAAACAGCAGAAACCTAGACAAGTCATCCGACTCCTCACTAATGGCCTTCAGCAACAAGGAAATGAGACTAACTGTAGTAAAAATGCAAATAAAAAGCAACATATTAATTCAGGCCTCTGTCTTCATTACAGAATCAATAGGAAATACATGAATTCATGCAGCCAGAAGTTTAAAGCCAAAAAAAAAAAAAAGATGAAAAAGAAGAGGACAAACCCCAGCCTTTCACATCTGTAGCCCTGGCAGCAGGAAAATCTTGCCAAATTCCTAACTGCTTAAATGGCAATTAATAAATACCTCCCATCACCCTACATGGGCTCTAGTAGCCTACATCAACAGTTCAGAGTACTATTCTCCAGAATAGAAAGGCCAGTCTCCCTCCAGGCACAGGAAATTGGGCAGACCCACTGAACTGTACTCCAACCAAACTTAATCTGGAATTTCTCACCAGTCCAAAAATCCTCACCACTTCCCAGATGTTTTTCTTGCAGGCACGATGCCTGTCCTGCTGCAAGAAGGCCTCAAGCACAGTGACACCACTAAAGGGTGGTGATGACTAAAGGGTTTTCTGTCATAGTAAGAGCAGGACTGATCAGCATCTGCATGATAAATCCCCTTCAAGGGTAAGTTTCAGACACTCAATCTATTCTGGATAGAATAAAAGAACCTGTAAAATTCAACTGTGATACCAGCTGCCTCTGAGGAATCCATGAGCCATCAGCTCACGTAAAAGCCATGCTTGGTTTTTAACGACCCAAGCAGTGACACTGAGGAGAGAGATCTACACGCAGCTACCTAACCCCAAAGCCCCTTCACAGAGAAGCATCTGATAAAGCAGTAAGCCTGTGCACACTGATTTTAGAGCTGAGAAAATGGAGCTGAAACAGGTACAGAGCTGTCACTCACTGCATGAGCACATGCATGGGTCTGAATCAAATTCCTACACCATTCTCTGCCAGTTAATGCCACCAGATAGAACACACCAGGGAGACCCTCACATTTTCAAAGATCTGTGTGCTCACCTGCCCTGACAGACATCGTAGCACTTTGCTACTCTTTTACATGTCCAAATATTTGCCTGGATAAATAGATTTAGAATAGTTTGCATAAGCCTCACTTTCTCTCAGGAAGCTGAGTGAGTCACACCAAAAAAAGTGTTCTGAAAATGATGGCAAAACCACAGGCAGGAAAATGAAAGGAGCAGTTGGCACTAAACACTGCATCAAGGGCAGAGATGTCCCAACTATGGGTATTGTGAGAAGCCTGGAGATTTACAGAAAAACTGCCAAAGGAGGTATTTCCCAAAGACTATGGGGAAAAAACAAACATTTGTATCTATATATATAATTTTTTTAAAAACCACCCACAAAATACATACTTTTTTAACATGACAGGCACACAGTTAAGCTCACCGGGATCAGAACTTCTCAAGGTGGTTTTATACATATCTGGCCTAACTAGACACTGCCCTAACACAACCTGTGAGTTCAAAAGCCATTACCCAGTGTGTAAGACTTGTCAAGCCACGGTTAGAGTTAGAGCTTTTCTTCCCAGCAAGGTTCTCAGAAACCTCAGGGTGTCATTCCTTAAAGCCATCTGCTTGACCAGACTGTTGTGACACTACAGGCCCTGGGTCCCTGCAGCAAGTAGGCCTTAAGTCCCAGGCCCAGAACTTGCCAGGCAAAGGAAACTAAATCGAGAGGGGTTTGAGTGGAAACCTGCCCAGCATGCTAGAAACACCCCTAGAAACGTGACACAAATACCCAAGATGCAACAAAAAATATTCTTCCACTCTTTCTCTTCTGCTCATACCACAAGGAGAAAGCAAAGGAGAAAAATAACGCACACACCATAAAAGAGGGTTCAAGTTAGAATTTGGTGTCTGCTGGGACACAGAGAGAGTCCTCATGCTTCAGAAATCCAGGTGAAGATCTAGCAGGTTAGGTAGATCAATTGCAAACATAGAACTAGGGAAGCAAAATGTGATATTCCCTCCTTTAAATATAGGTTGGAGCCTAAATAAGTCACAAAGTGAGGGAAATTAGAAGCTTTTCAATTGAGGTTATTATATGCTGCAACAACCACCAGAAATTATATGCTAATGACATTCTCTTGCTTTTATTCCTCTCCAGTTCAGCAACAACCCACTCCATCTCCTTCTGCAACTGCTCCTGTCTCACAGGTCTGATATTCTCTTTGGACTGTGGTCCTTCCCCCATCAAAATATAACATCCTCCCCCCAAAATGCCCCAAACCAAACAACTTCACCATGGGTCCAGCCAACCTCTCTCCCTGAAAGAGCCCCCTGGCCCCAGTATTAAAACCCCTAGGACTTCTCTATGTCTGTGCTACAGAGAGAGAGCCTACTCTTATAATTTCTTTTTACCAGTAGTAAATCTGCTAGTAGAAGGATCCACTTAGTCATTCTTGCTTTCTCAGCCTTGTCTTTCACTTCTGTATATAAGTAAAAAAAAAAAATCCTAAGACAATCACATTTTCCCTCCTTGATTTGCTTCATTTAAAATTAAGAAACAGTCCAAGGTTGTCCAGCTGGAAGTTTGCAACATAGCAACTTCCACCACTTTCCTGCTTCCTCCTCTTCTTCAGCTCCTGGCTCTGCATTACACATGCATTGTGCTATCAACCCACTTTCTGTCACATGCTCTCATTAAACAGAAGATAATTTCAGCCTTTAGCTGATTCCTTCTACAGTGGGACTCCAAACCTACATTAACCCTTCTGCTCCATCCAATCTGCAGTTTGACACAGCACCAAGGGCAGGAGGATGGTGTGTGGGGTCAACCCATGAGCCTCTAGCAGCATCAGTCCTGTTGGTAACCTCTGTGTCATCTCCAGATGACCGAGTAGTGTCTTGGCAATGCAGCTTGCTGTACAACAGTGAGTGGTCAGACATTACAGAATAAAAGCCATAACTACAACTCAAGTGAAGGGTTGCCTGGAAAAAGCTGATGGAAGCCAATGTGGTGGGCTTGTTAGCACCTAGAAGCTATTTAGAACTACAAATAAATACTGGTAAGGTTATCCTGCAGCCCTCACACTGTGACATCCTCAGCCACAGGCAGCGGTCCTGAATCCCTTCTGCAACCACAGGAACCTTTGTTGTTCTTCCCTATGCCTGATGTCCTTTAGTCACCATGGGTACTGGCACCCAAAATCAGCCCGCGACAGAAGATCAATCACACCAGTAGCAATAAGCATAAAAGCAAAGAAAAGAATCTGTAGATAAAAAAAGAAAACACCCCAAAAGAACTAGAAAGGAACACACTCTCACACTCCCCACCAAAGATAACCCAAACCCTAACGCAGCATCTACAGGGGAACACAAGACCAAGGTGAAAAGCAGAAAGCCACAAGAGCACAGGCAATTATGGGTGACTGTCTTGGCCATCACAACTTGCAAATCACATCCACCTCCTGCCCTTGGTGGCTGATTGCCAGGAACAAGTTAATTAACCATCACTAACAAATGCACATCTAGTCTAGACTTTAACAACTCTACTAAGGCTGCCTCCACCTCCTCTTGGCAGCTTTCCCTGACTGACCTATCATTGCCCACGGGCCAAATTCATCCTCGGGGAAAGCTTTTTTCTTTAACTTGCATCAGGAATTAGTTTATCCCCAGAAGCATGCCCTAGCATTTTTCCCATAACCTAAAGGAAATAATCATATCTTTCCCTTTTTTTTTAAAAAAAAAAAAAAACCAAAACAACCCAACCTTCACTCAATACTATTGATTTTTTCTGTCTTCCTCCAATCACCTTAACGTCAAAGGCTTCCAGCCAGCTCTTTCTCTTTTTCAGCTGGTATTTGCAAGCATTTATTTTATTTTACATGTTGCTCATTGAACTTTTTTCCAGTTCACGTGTCTTATTTTAAAACTACAATTCACAAAATAGCCTAATTCTCCAAACGGTGCTGAAACGAGTGGAATAATTACCTTACTTGTTTTAGTCCTCTGCTGGAGTCCAGAATTATACACTTGGAAAATTATGATTGTTTTATCTTCTTTTTTTTTTTAGTTTCATGAGATGTGTGAAAGGCAGGTTTTTAGAAAGGACATAAAACCAGCCAAAACTATAATTACCACAGACAGAAAAGAATTCAGAGAAAAAGATGATTTTATGATTAAGGCATTGAAGTAGAAACTCAGAAATTTAGATTCTTTTTGTGGCTCTGCCAAAAACACACTCTATAACCTCTGTTGAGTGAGTTAATCCCTCTCTGTGCCTCAAAATACTCTGGCACTTCCCTGTTTTAGGATAGATGCTGTGCAAACACGTTCATTCACGTTTGCAAGATGTTTGAATGCACCGATAACCAGAGAACCGCGACGACTGGGACAGTTACAGGCATCTGGCTACATTTAATCATCTCTTGTCAAAAGGAAACGCATCTTTAATCACGAGCACATGGGACAGAGCAGCATCATTCCTGAGGAATGAGTGCTATGCTATAAGGAAAAAAAAAACCAGCCAAAAATTCCATGTTTGGAATAGAAAACATTCTGCAAAGCAGGGCAGTGGATGTCTCTGTGTGCGTCTGAAGCTCAGCATCTCCCACTTCCAGTTCACCCAGAACAGGGACAGTCTCTTACTAAAACCCAAAGAGCCTCACCAAATCCTCCATCCATATTCCAGAGAGATGTGCAAAGTGAAGAGCAATTACAGCAGCTCCCAGACTTCCACCGTGAGACCACGGAGAAGCACACAGAAGAAACACTACCAAAGGCATCCTCATAGTTGTTAAAATAACCTTAGGGACAGGATGCCAGGGGAGTCAAGGGGATTAGACACACGTGTTTCCAGGATGCAATGAGGACACTGAACCTTCGGAGTGAATCCAGTCTAAAAACTTTGTGAATGAGCAGCAAGTGAATGAGAAAGCAGCGCGACACGGTAAGTGAGGGTCACTGCAGGCATGCGTGAAGGCAGGTGCCTTCACCAGCATTTCAGCACCTCGCTGGCAGCTTTGGGCACAAACCAAGGCAAATCCAGAAGGCCTTTTATCCAACACGGCCATGCTCACATCCCACACTTGTACAGAGACTGCTGCCACCACAATCTGCCCACCTCAGGCACCCTGTGCCCAAGGGAGAAACCAAGCTCAGAGGTGTCCTTCTCTACCTCCCTGAAAGCCAAAGACTTGGAAGCCAGTGATGTCAACCAATTCCCCCTTACTCTTTCATTGCTTTAATAAATTAAGCCAAGCAACAATAGAGATGAGAGAAAGCAGGACAATGTGGTAAATGTAGCAGAAAGAAATTTGAATTGTAATGAGGAGAGCTAATCAGGAAAAGAATGGACTATAGAAAGAGCACTAATGAGTTTCTAAATAAATTCAAAAGGTTAATATTGTTCTATCTAACAAATACGAGAAGAATCCTAATGTGAAATTAAAGGTCTCACTCCAGTGCCATTGCAGCCATACATTAAAGCCATACTGCCCACCCACCCTATTCACCTGCCTGGCCACCACAGGCTCTTATACACAGCTGCTGGGAACAGGATCTCCTCAGACAGCCACTGGCCCCAACCCCTTCTGCTTCTGCCCATCGAATGCTGAGCAGGAGTCAGTTACTCAGTGGACAGACTCTCTTTGACAGAGTTTGCATCAAGATTTTTGTGGCTCATTCACATTAGCATCAGAAATTGATACATAAACCTGTAATCAAAACACTGTTTGGAAACCACGAGGGATGTGTGCTTGCGACATGCCTGGCGATGCAGTTCCCAAGCACATCTGTATTCACTTCTATTACCACGTGGGTTTCCAGGGTGAGTAAAAAGCCACCACAGGTTCACCAAGGAAAGGGCGAGTAAAAAGAAAAGTTTATAAAAATAAAAAGCTGGAGGGCTTTTGTTGGTTTGTTTTAATTTATCCAATGCCAGTAGTTCAAAGTATAAAGCTAAGACTTTCTCTATATATAATAAAACCTGAAAATATTCAGAGCCCTTTACACACTGCATTACAAAACATGGTAAATATTGTATTTCAGCCTATTTATTTTTTTTAGGCAGGGAAAGCAGCCCCTTTCAAGAAAAAAAAATATCCAATTCCCAGCAAAGTAATAGACTCACAAGCTTTCCATAAGAATAGAAGATCTGCTGAACTATTTTCTTGCTTGAAGGAAGGAAACTGTGCTATTATAATATTTTACCCTGAATATATATTAAAAAAACCTCTAGAATGACATCATTCTTTTGGGAGAAGTCTGAGTATATTTGTGCACGTGGCTGTCCATCTGTCTTCTGAACTGCAAACAAAATCTGGAGGGAAGAGATGAGGGTAGCCACACATCTATCTCCCCCATGGTCCCACTCTGCCCAGAGATGAGTTCGGTGCAGTCCCAGAGCCACGTAACCTCGTTAGGATCCAACCCTACTCGCACTAATCAATCCATCTGCACACATTACCATGGGGCAGAGCTGGAGGATGACAAGGACTCAGATCTCATCGGGTCTGCGCAGGGCAGAGCTGAGCAGGGCTGTGCTCCTCTGCCCCACCCCAGGCACCAGCCGTGGTCAGACCCAACGCGTGGGCAGCGCTGGAACCGTTCAAGCTCAGCTGTCAATGGATCCCTTCTCTCCCACCACTTACAGAAAATGAACAGAATTAAGATATGCACCTTTTTTCTTTCAAGCCTGTGAGTTATTCTGCAGCTGGAGGAGCAGCCCCGTGCCCAGGCTGACTGCCCAATGTTTTATTCACAGGAACCTTGCAAGACGCTGCCCAGCCACTCACCTGCCATGAATAATTCTGTTTGACAGGCAGGTTAAATACTTTAACTTTCTAATCCTCTTCCTCCTGGCAGGGGAGGTGGGCAGCCATCCGCTGCACTGAGCGGTATCACAGTGAGGATGTTTAATAGGGGCTTTGGTGGAGTTCCAGCCTGGGAGGCAAAGATGGAAAGCAAAACCCCTTGGACCCAAGAGATGGGAGGAGTAGGAAATTCATGGAGACAGAGACTTAACAGTCAAGGCATGTAAGCTCTTTTCAAGGAACCCTTTAGATGCCAGTGGGAGACACACACTTACCCTCATGTCAGTTATGGAGATCTCAGCAGAGCTCCTCACTGTTTCCAGCTCAACCCATGAGGGAAACAAGCTGGGAAGCAGTGGAGCAGCTTGTGCTCCTGAGCCTGAAGTGGAAGTGTCACAGGCTGAATGTTTCCGACATTAGTCTGTAAATCTTAAACACAAAACCCTTTCTGAGACAAAGGGCGCTGCGATGAAACCGCTAACTGTGAATAAACAAGACAGTTGCACAGCTCATCATAACCCTAATGATCCTCTGCAAATCATGCAGACCCATCACCTAGATCCATCACCCACATTAGCAGATTGCTGAGTGTGGGAAACATGGAAAGGATCATTTTTAAAGGGTTTTGTGTGCTGCACTCGTTGGGAACCCTTTGAGAAGGGGTCTAAAGCAGATGGTGCAATGGGAAAATTATTCACATTAACTCCTTAACAGCCTAAAGTAAACAAAAAAATAAATGAAATCATGAAAGCCCCATTCAGTCACACTTCTGCAGCAGTCATAAAAGCCCCACACAAAGGAGACTCCAATGCTTCTGCATTCTGCACCACAAACCTGCCAATAGCAAATGGGTTCGAGGGCACAGGAACAGCCATATATATCATCTTAAAAACCCTAAACCATAAGATCTTCTGCCTTCATTGGCTACTGCTTGTTCTTTTGTCAGACCACTGAACAACCTGAAACAGCAATTTATCCTCACTGTACAGTGCTGAACGCTGAAACACTTAATTTTCCTTTGCAGACATAAAACCAGAGAATTGTAAAATATCCTGAGTTGGAAGGGACCCATAAGAATCATCAGGTCCAACTCCTGGACATTCTCTACAGAATAACATCTTTTGCTTTGAGCTTCGCACCTGCTCCACAAGCTCTTACAATGAGACATCTTTACTAGTCCCCCATTGTACAGACAGGGAAACTAAGGCACTGATTTCATCCAGAGGGGCAATGGCAAAGCCAGGGCTCGATACTCAGCTAATCCAACCCAAAGAAGACTTTTTTGCTCCTTTTGTAGCAGGACAAGCTGCCTGCATGACCTGGTCCTACTAAAGCATCAACATCTGAGCTGAACAAGCTAAGGCCCCATCCACTGCTCCACCAGAATTTGTAGCCAGGAATGTTTTCCCTCACTCAGATGAGCCAGAGGACCTGTGGACTGTGCCCCAGGGGAGCTCCACTCTCACAGCAGTGGGTCATATCACATTTTACTGTCTTAAACACAAGAGTAAACAAAGACCTGTATAGTGTTCAAAAGGTGTTTGTGTGAGGGAGCCCTGCCACACTACTGAAAGCCAATGGGGGAGATGCAGTTGGTTCATACTAGAACTGAGGTTCACTTTCAAAACCACTGACACTGAACTTACCTTAATATTAAAATATAATATTTGCTAAATGGAAGTCTCTGACTTCATTTTTGCTCCTGACACTTCACAGCCCTGTTGCTTTCTGGCTGTTTTAATTCCTATTAATTTTTGGCACGATGAGTCAAACCTACCAAGGCTTACAACCCGCTCGTAGCTCTAATCTGCATTTCTCTAAGCTTCGGCCCGTGGTCCTGACACTATTTTAATTTCATCCTCTCCTCTCTAACGCACAAGGTGTGCAAAATGAGCTCAGTTCACACAGCGAGAGCTGCCATCAGCAGAGAGCTGCTTCATTAGTGTTTCTCCCATCAGGTTAGTGCCGGGATAAGCAGCCAGCTGTTTCAGTGAATAAACATATGTGGACCTATATCACCTGGACAGACTGCTCTGCCTTGTTTCCTAGAGTCTGGTGACTGTGAGACAAAAGTTAAGACAACTCCAGCACTGCCCGAGCGGATTCTGCAGCCAGGCTTTGGGACAAGAGGCCAGACTGCAGTCTGGTAAGGCGCCACCCATCAGCTGAGCTCTGCGGACAGGACAGCACTTCGGCTCTCAGTCCATGGTGAGAGAAAGCAAGGGCGACTCAAGAGAGCCCGTGCCAGCTAAGCTAAGGCTCGACAGACACACTTACTGCTGGCCACACACAGCTCCTGCAGCTCAGCTCACTAGGATAAGCTCACCATGTTCCCAACCACTTGTCAGACTGCATCCCCAGCTCCCACCACACGCTGTGAAAATCCTACTGCCCAGTTTGAGAAGTCCCCAGGGCTGAGACTCTCCTGCCCTGCTCCCAAAGCAACGACTGCTACTGGAGCTGGGGGGATGGGAGGAAAACCTCTCCACACTCCTCTTGTCTCAGCACCAGCTGAAAGCTCCAAGCTCTGGAAGAAAAACATGTCTTGGTAAAGGTCACGATCTGAATGCAGATTATTCATGGACATGAATTTATCTGATGAATTATTCTAAACATATAATTCAGCTGGCTCTACTGAGCACGTATAGGATGCGCCTCTGCAGCTACTCTAAATACAAAGCAGGGCATTAAATAAGGACAGTGACTTGCTTGAAAGCATAATATTTTATTTACTACAAATATGCTAATTCTTTAATTTTCACAGGCTGCACTAACTAGAAATACAGCCCAAGCAAGATATGTTTTCTTGTAGCTGATTACAAGGTAGCATATCACAACTGATACCCTAGATTTTAGGCCCTGATTCCGTGCTTCCTTAGACTTGTACCTCGTTTTCATCACACAGTAATGGATTTTGAGTTGCTTACAAACATGTAGGACTATCATCTGTCAGCCACATCCCCATGCTACTCATTATTGATGCCTTCTGAGAAAATATATTGGCAGGTTTGTCAGCAAACACGGTGGGTTTTTTTTCTAATGCCTTCTAAATAAATGCTAAGAGGCAATGAAGAGCCGGTCTTTTCAGTATCGTTGCTACTTCAACATGAGCATCCTGGTTTCTGGGAGCCAGTTTACTTGGTTCAGACAAGAAAAGCAAAATAACAAGACCCCTTATCATTTAACAAACCTTCTTTACTTAAGCTTCACCGGTCCTGCTATACAAGTCATCACTTTAAAAAGGACGTTTTCTGTCACTGGGATCTCTGCAGAGCTCCAGCTCCCACGTGGAGGGGCCACAGGCATCATTTCCAATAGGATCCAGGGAGGTTAGAAACCATTTACTCTGCTGTAGGTAGGTCTAGTTAGAGCTAATCTAATTACACACAATTTACAGGAATCATCTCCAAGGAGGAAGGCACTAGGCCTCAGTCCAAGAGGAATCAACTGCAATTTACCAAAGCAAGCAGGCTCAGAGATACCAACGTGGGACTGCAGCATGTCATTCCTGTTCAGGGGTGTGTTTGCACATGGTTAATTGTACTGATTTTACTGTATTTGCCCAATATGGTAAACAGAAGCACACGCTTAAAGCTGAGCTTCAGGAGCTGGGACAACATGAACACTTCAGCTTGGGTCCATCTCCAGAATCTGCAGCTCTGTGGAGTCATCTTCTCAGCAAGTTACAAAGATATCTCCAAAGGCTTTGAGTTACACAGGAGTCACCAACACCAGGTGTTATTTTTCCATGATGAGAACAGGGTGGGAAAGTTTGCTCTTGTTTAGTGTCGCCCTGTGGAGTTTGGGACTCTTGATTGTCTTGGTGCTCAAGCCCAACATGAGCACAGAGACTTTTAGGTGATGAAGAAATCAGAAGAGCTGTTTTAAAAACAAGCACAGCTCTTTGATTCTCCTGAACAGTTCAAGTGCATGGTTGGTTCAGGAAAAATATTCAATTTAATTCTTATCTTATCCAAACTCCCAATCTCATTTGTCATCAGTTATTTTCCAGGGCACCAAACAAGAGAGCTCTGAACTTACATTCCAAAGACACAGAAACAAAACAGCCCTTCCACCTCTCCCCACAAAGATTAGCCCAGACTCTTGACAACCTCAAGACCTTGGGGAAGTTCAAAGAATCCAAAATTACATCCCAAAAGCCTGGAAGTAATGGCAGTATCTAAACATTGCAGGTTATTTTCTAGACCTGTCAGGGCAGATTAAAATCCAGAGTGGTCACACTAATGGATGCAGCTGTGCTGTATAAGGCTGAGAGCTTGATTTAGATTTCTGCCAAAACAACATTCAGGTACAAGGGACTTTTGTCTTACATGCCCTCTTCACCATCTCATCCTGTCACCTGTAAAATTGCTTCTCCACATATTCCACAGATGGGAGAAACCAAAACAAGACCTAAACCAGACACTTCTCTTGGCCATGTCCAATCCATGGACCCCATTCAAAAAGTTTGATGCAATCATCCCTCTGAAAACTACGCATCTATTACATGGTAGCCATCGATGAGAAGAAAAAGTAGCTTTCATATGTTCTCTTGATTTTTAAAAAAAGTGAGCGACATTTTTGAAGTTCAAATAAAAAATGTTTGAGGTTACATTTTTTCTTAAAAATTCCAGGAAAACATTCATTCTCTTGAAGTAAAAAAAAAAGCCTGATTAGAAGAAACATTCAGATTCTGACTCTTCCTTCTGATCTGAAATCTCACATACTTCCCTGGGAAAAGGAAATAATTATGGCATCAAATCAGATGTTGTCATCACCATTCTGCATCTTTTCTTCAGATCAGTTATTTGAGAGCAATTTTTCCATTCTTAATTCAGGGTGGGGGCATGGGGTGGTGCCCCAAAAAGTGCCTGGGACAGATACAGGTTATGAAAATCAGGTCACTGGTGTCTGAGTATCATTTCCACATCGGCACACAACGCATCCCACAAGCTTCTCTCAGCTGTGAGCAAGATGTACTTTTATACTGAGAAAAGTAATCTGGACTGACACAAAGTACCTACATAAGGTCAAAGATCAGGTGGGCCTGGTTGCCACAAGGCAAGGTTTAGGCCTGCCATCATCTCTTACAAAGCATCCTTCCCCTGTGGCCAAAGCTCCACCAGCTGAAGCAGCACTGCAGCAGAAAGATATGAAGAGCATCCCCAAGCTCTGTGGGGATACCAGGGAAAGCTTTACTCAGCACAATGAAGTTGCTTCCCCAGTTAGAAATACAAAGGGCCTGGGGCTTTCCATTCTAGATCTTAATTTTCCACTTGTCTCCACAATCCAAAGATAAAATGGCTCCAATGGACTTCAGGAAGGAAAACAAGAGGAAAAAAAGGCATAACCCCTACACCTTTATTGCCCCCAAACCTACTGAATTTCATTATTTCCATGGTGAATTCTTCAGAATACAGGAGATGTTGTGCTTACACACATGCCAAGAGCAAACCGAGGCCACTCCAGAGGACACTCAGGTATGTATGAGCACAGGCATGTACCTGCAGCCTTCTGCATGGACCTCGGAGGGGCTGTGCAGGGGAAGGACAGGCCCAGCAGATTTCTCACAACACAGGACAGTGGAGGTGAAGCCCAAAAGCCCTGGCAAGTTTAACTCTCAGCAGGGCACGTTATACTGTGGAGCGTACATGTGGGAAATAAGAGATCAACTGGAAAGATGAAACCACTTCAGGCAGCATCTTTATCCAGCCAGCAGATAATCAGCTGCTCAGCCCTGGGCTTTGTTGGCTGGTTTATTTGTGGGAGCTGGGCAGCCCAAACCTGGGGGATCCTAACTAAAAAACACAGAGTGTGAGTACAGGTGCCTTCAGAACGAACACTTTCAGCTTTGCTTTCTTATAGGGAAAGGGCAAGAAGGAGGAAACCTGTCCCTAGGGGTGTTCCAGGACAGGTTGGATGGGGCCATGGGCAGCCGTGTGTAGCTCCAGGCCTGGAGGTTGGTGTCCCTGCCTGTGGCAGGGGGTTGGAGCTCTGTGATCCTCGGGGTCCCTTCCAACCCAGACCAGTCTGGGATTCTATGACTCTATGACATGCAATAGGAAGTAGCAGAACAGCAGAACTAGACGGTGGGTGATGGGAAACTGCTTCTGACTTACTCAAGAGCCTTTTCCAAGCCATCAGTTCCGCAGCTCAAACAGCAGAGGAGGTTTGTTCGACTATTACACACAGACACATAAGCACACAGACGCTCAAAGCTGTTTGTAACCACGTCCTTCATCCTGAGCTGTGGGATTGCTCCGACAAGCCACATCTGTGGCGACGCGCTTTCAAGCTCAGCACTGAACAAAGTAAGTGGTGACAAGATTCAGAGTGTTCTGACAAACCCAAAAGGAAAAGCTGCTCTAATGCCACGGAAACATCTCTTAAAATTAATTACAAGTTAACAGCTTTTCTGTGCAACACGCTAAAGTCAGAAATCAAAATGCCAAAGAGCATCATCAGGGGGTTGGACCCAATGATTTCTCAAGGTCCCTTCCAACCCCTGTGGTTCTGTGATCCCTCAGATACATTTGCACCATTGTTCTGTGCTGAGTTAAGAGTCAGAGACCAGTGCTTCAGCTCAATAAACTGCCCAGCAGAGGAGAGAACCTCAGTGCTCCCCTCCCTCGGGATCCTGCTGCAGGTCTGTGGGACACCACTGCTCAGGATGGGGACCAGGGAGCTCCAGGCTCCCTGTCCCACCCCTGACACCAGGACCACATCAGTGGGTGTCACCACTCAGTCAGCAAATGTCCCATCAGTTGTCTACACTTCAAGGCCCCATTTCGGGGCTACCTCAGAATATTTAATGTGTTCTTCAGGCCCACTAGAACAGGTCCTGTCTGTATAGGAGAAAATTCTGATTCCCTAAATCAACAGACAGCTGCTGAGTGGGTTCAGCTGGGTCCAAGCCCAGCAGCTGCACCCACGGAGGTGGGGCTGTCCCCTGCCATGCTCAGGGGCAGACAAGGAGCTTCAAAGCCCATGGGTGACCATGCCATGGCTGCTAACATGCTTCGCTTCAAACACCAATGCAAACTCCTAGCTGGAGGCATTAAAATTTAATTACCAGGGACAGCTGGATCCAGGCAAGGGGCTGACTCCAAGGACCCGGAGGAGAAAGCCACTCTGTTCAGCAGCAAGCTGTCCAGCGTGGGGAAAGGGACTCCAGCCAAGTATTATTTATGTGTCTTAAGGTCTCTCAGATTCCACTCCAGCAGGCACAGCCAGCCAAACAACTGAACCCAGACCTACAGCCTGTGGTACATACCCTGGGGGACAGCAATTCAGGGGACCCACTTTGCCCTCTCCACACTTTCAGGGAGCAGAGTCCTGCCTTACAGGTGCTTCATATTTCAGGGGTCACATGTGGCAGGGGAACAGGAGGACACAGGCATCTGTGTGCAACTCCAGGCTGGCTGCTACTGCCAGCACCCACCAGCATGACAACTGGAGCACCCTCAGCCCCGTGACCGGTTCCAGCGAGTGCCCAGTGACAGAAGTCATATTTTCTGTTGGAGATGAAACTCAATCTCACAGGAATAATTGTGTTTGTTTCCCCACAGGTTCCAATCAGGCACCGCTCGCTACTGAAAAAGCCAAACCACCCCTCATATTTGCTTCTCCTCTCACTTTCAATGCCACATCTCCTGGATGGGGGGTATCAACTTAAACACTCCAACATCAGCCCTGCTCCAATCTCCAGTGAATCAGGACAAAACTGGGGGGGGGGCGGAGCAGATCCTGCTATACGTTTTTCGTGGTTTCCCCCGGCTGTGGGTCGAGATCCACGCAGCTGCCTGCTCCTTAAAGTAAAAGAGCAGGGGAAGAGGGAAAAAGGGGGGAACAAGGGAAGGGAAAAGGAAGGGGAAATAACTCCAAACCCAAGAAACTAAGAGGCCCGTGGGTTGGGATAAGGAGAGTTTACTGAGAGAACAGAAAGATCAAATATCCCAATGCTAACAGGACTTTAGAGCAAAAGAATCTGAAACTCTTGATCCCCAATGCAGTTTCTCCCCGACCCACACAACTCAGGTACCACCCAGAGCTGTCCCGCAACCCGACCGTCCCCCCAAGCAGCACGCGTCCCCCCACCGCCCCTCTTCTTCCTCCCCTCAGCCCCCCGTTCTCCTGGGCAGGACGTCATTGCCATGGAATACTCTCTTTGGCCCATCTGGGTCACCTGTCCTGGCTTCGCCCCTCCTTTCTCCTGAAGAGAGAAATAGGAAGAAGCTGAGAAAGTCCTTGACTGTCTGACTGCAACTAAGAACATCAGGGTGTTCTCAGCACTGCTTTCATTGTAACTCCCAAACACAGCATCCCATCAGCTGCTACAAATGAAGTGAACTCTATCCTGACTGAAACCAGGACAACGTTATCTCTGTGCACACAAACTGTAACTTTTAAACTGTTTTAGTTGCCACAAAAGACAGGAAAAACTGAGGATCAGTTCTGAAACCCTGTTTGCAACACGAGCTCAGTCTTCTTCACCCCCAGGAAACCTACAGCTGTTTTGAGAGCTGGGGTGTGTGTGTGTGTTTTTAAAAGCCCTTGCACCCCTTTTCAAGGCAACAAGGACAGCGGTGCCATGAGGTGCCAGAACGAGCCCAGGCTGGCCCTGCTGCACAGCAGCCAAATTGCCACAAGCATCACCCCCCGAGCCAGGGGTTTGGGGCACCCAGGAGTGCAGCTGGGGTCCTGCGACCCCAACAAACATCTGCCAGCCTGGCGTGTTCTCAGAAGGAGGATTTTTGGTGGGGGAAGGAGCATTACCGCCTATACTCGCTATGCATGGGGCTCTGTCCCCCTCTGGTGCCCGACTCACAGAAGGGCAGAGTGGGACCAGCCGCTCAGCAAGCCCGGCTTACCTGGGCTGGGCTCAGCCTGCTGAGGCACAACAGGTGGAGAGACATCATCTCAGCATAGGTATGGGGTGGGATTTCTCCTCAGGCATTTAAAAGTGTTTAAACTAGTTTTCTCTGTTGTTGTTTTTGGGTTTTTTTTCTCCCAAGAGGAAGAAATTGGAGCACCTGGCTTGGGTACCAGCTTTGTGCAGAGAAAGTGTTTGCACTTGTGTCCTCTCCCAGTCCCAGCTGCTTTGTAGACATCGTGATCCTTTCTTTGAATCTGTAAATCTGGAAGTTTTCTAAATTCTCCTCTTCCCCTGAAACCACTGCTTTAAAGGGGAACCTGCAGCAGAGGGATCTGCTTTATACTTCCATCACTTTGGCCATTCACATCAGAGGGTCAGGAGGTTTTCCCTCCATCCTGCTTGGTAAGGTCGCTGTGCAACATGTCCCTCCTGTGCCACACCTCTGCGTTGGTCACAGTGGAAAGACAGTCCTGGAGAAATCACTGAAGCTCAGTACTGCAGGGATGCCAAGGGCTCACATGGTGACAAGTGTCACCTCATTCACACCCCCACCCTACGGTGAGCTTCTCCGGGTCAGTGAGAGCAGCTCCGTAGAGCTTCTGGAAGAAGCTCCTCTGGGCAGATCTCATCTAGTCTCACAAGAACTCAGGATGAAGAGGCCTTGCAAGGATTTGTGCGTTCCCAGCCCTTGTTTCCTGATGAGTGGCACCAGCGTTTCCCCATCCTTACTCTTTTTTTCCCCCTGTTTCTGTTTATGCATGTGCCTGTTTGCTCCATGAGTGTCTGCTGGTGTCCTCTAGTGGCTCCTTCCCGCACAAGAAACACCAGCTCCCTTGGATAATTCCTGTCAGCTGCATTGTATGAGCATTTGGGGGAAGGAAAACCACAAACTTCTGACAGGGCTCAAAGGAATAGAAAAAAATAATATATGTATAACATGCTCCTCCTTCATTTATGCACTTAGAAGTTACAGCAAAGTTCAGCCTGTCCTAAAATTACAGAAATTTTATGAAAGGTAACAAACAGCAGAGTAATTCAGTATTTTTTGAAGTGATGCCTTTCTATAAATACAGCAAAAATCAGAAATAACCAGGAGAAGCATTAATTAAACTGTGAAAGCAGATAAATAATGAATAGCAGCGTCATGTATTCATTAAGATTCTACAAATGAAAAATATCTCTCCTGGTTATTCCTTTGATGAATCTAGCCCAAATATACTTGAACTGCAACATAAAAAATTCAGGATGCTCGTATTTCACTCAGTATCAGCCAGTCTCAGATCCCCAGATCTCAAAGCACAAAAACTGCAAGTGCCCAATCACAGCACTGATACCACCTCCTTCCCCAGCCTCAGACCAGGTATTTAACCTGCCACCATCTTTAATAAACCCTTATGAACTTGGGCATAAGGGGTTTTTTTGAAGCTGATACACTCTTGTAAGGAGAGGACTCAGCTGGTGTGAGGGCCAGGGCTGTGGGTGAAAAAAGTCCGCAGGAATCTGAGGATCACTTGGAGATGATCCCCCTCTTCAGAGGTGATCGTCCCTCTCTGCTCTGCCCTGGTCAGGCCCCACCTGGAGTGTTGTGTCCAGTGCTGGGCTCCCTGGGATAAAAAAAGCCAGGGATCTCCTGGAGAGAGTCCAGAGGAGGGTTACAAAAGTGATTAAGGGTCTGGACCGTTTTCCCTGTGAGGAAAGGCTGAGTGAGCTGGGGCTGTTCAGCCTGGAGAAAAGAAGCCTGAGAGGGGATCTGATCAATGGGGATCAACAGCTGAAGGGTGGGATACAGGGGGACATGGGCAGCCCCTTCTCAGTGTCTGTGGGGACAGGACAAGGGACGATGGCCTCAAGTTGGAGCACAGGGAGTTCCACACCAACATGGGGAAGAACTTTTCCCCAGTGAGGGTGAGGGAGCCCTGGGACAGGCTGCCCAGGGGGTGTGGAGTCTCCTTCTCTGGAGAGATTCCAGCCCTGTCTGGACACCGCCCTGTGTGCCCTGTCCTAGGGACCCTGCTTTGGCAGGGGGTTGGACCCCATGGGCTCTGGAGGTCGGTCCCAAACCCTATGATTCCATGACTCCTGAGACCTGAGGCTGTGTCTTGTTTATTCATGGGATCATCTTTCAGTGAAAAGAAGGTCCCACATCTCCTGCTTGCTCTGGTTATTTGCTTTGTGGAAGGCTCGTACCTGGCAGCTGGCAGGTAGAAATCCTTACTGTTCACCCTGTCCTGGCTCTCCACACACACAGTTGTTCCTTACCCTGTTTTCAGTTCAGATCCAGAGTTAGCAGCTCAGCCAAACCAGATTCACTGCTGCCTCTGCCTCACTAGCAAGATCAGTCACACTGCTGTGGTCCAGCAGCGCCTTTAATCCAGGGGTCCGGCTCTCCCTTACCATCAGTAACCACAGGCTGGCAGGGAACACTTTCAGTTTACAGGCACATTCCTTACATTTTGGGACTTCAGAGATAGACAGGAATTACAGCACATCATTCAAGTTTCAGAAGGACTGGACAGATCTCAGGACAGCAACAGAGGGGCTGAGCCACGCAGCAAGGAAGGGAGCAACAAGGAAGGGGCGACTCAGCCAGCCTTGGAGGAAAAGGCTTTTCTCACAGTGGTACAGCTCCCCCAGAGCCATCACAGCAGCACACTTGCTTTCTTCTCTTAGGGAAACCAGATTGACAGTGTTTACTCAAGCAATGGCTTTTCCATCACAATTACTGACTCTATTTCAACCCTCATCATCACTGGAGAGACTATTATAGTACCAACATCTACGAGGCCTTCTGGAGAGCAGCCCATGGCTTCACAGTGAGAGTGGCCATGACACAGCCCTTGTCATATCCCTGCCACCCTCAGCAGGAGTTAATTTGAAGACTCAGGACATCAAGGTCTGTGACACTGCTCTAGCAGGCTACAACTTCTGACCATACTTGCAGGATAAAACATCTCCAGGACACGGGGGCTTTCCTCCAACTGCTGGTGCTCAGAGTGCCACCAGCATCATGGATGTGTTTTGGGGCCCTGTGAAGCAAAGAAAGCAAGTGGGAACAAGGATGCTTAGCACTGCTGGAGGGAGAGGGAGGAGAGTACTACAGGCCAGTTCTCCCAGGTAAATCTCTATTTGTGCAGGGTGGATTAAGGACAGGAAAGAATGGATCCACTTGCTGCGTTATGTAGATGTATTTAAAATAAATCTACAGAGACATATACGTATAACATACTAACGATGCTTCCTTGTTAAGATGTTTTCCAAAAGCATCTAAGCCCCTTTCCAAGAGCCAGAACCCAGGGTGCCACTGAAACCCAAGGTCAGCCTTGGGCACAGAGTCACCTCAGTACTAAAACAACCACAAAGAAACCCCCCGAACAGCCAAAAACACATCCCAAAAAACCCCCCACACCCCAAACTAAGTCAAAACAACTGCCACGTCACTACATTACAACATGAGTAGCTAGAACACACTTACTTGCAGACCCTCAGCAGTGACAGTCACCGTGGGCTGGTCCCTCTCCCACCCCCCGTGTGCAGAGGGGGAGCAGGAGGGTCCACAGGCACTGCAGCCCCCCAGCCACAGCCAGCAGATGTCTCAGCCCAGTGATTCTTTTTGCTCACACAGAAAAGGCTTTTGCTAAACGTCCAAATAAGGTTCCTGAAGTGCCCTGGCGGCTGTTAATGACAGACAGGCTTCCCCTGGGGTCTGTCAGCTCCACGCTTCAAAGCTCATTTCACACACAGACCGACACCATCATTTAATAAGCAAATGTTAACATGAGCTCTTTAGGTGAATAAAAGTACCAGGAGCCCCCTTCCCCTTCCCCACCAAAAATCCCCACCAAAATATCCCAACAAGCCAGCAGCCTCCAATGGATTTCACACTACAATGGGTTTTCTGACACAGCTTCACTCCTCTGATTTGCTCCTCAAACTTGTGCTGCCCCACCATCACCACACCCCTCTTCTCTCCCTGCTGCAAATTCCACCCCCCACCCCATGGCAGGGGCAGCCTTCAGCTCCCACCTCAGTCTGTGTCTGAGGTCTCACCTCTCACTTCACAAAAAGCCCAGAGCACTTGAGCATGGCCATCACACACCCTACACTTTGGATGGAGACATCCCCCAGACACTGCAAAGCTCCCATGGTGTGTTTCATTCAAGCAGAGGACAGCTGATAAGTACTGGTAGCAAAATGTAGGAAATACTTTCCAAGAACAGAGAGAGAGGGTAGTTGGGTGGCCTTACCAGCATCCAAGTACTCTTCCTTCCCATTAGCAGGGAAGCAGAAAGGCTAAGCAAAGAGCGTCGTAGCATCCCAGTTCCTAACAGAGACAGAGAGACATTGGAAGGGGGAGGCAGGAGGTTATATAAAAATCCCAGGCTCCATGAATGTGATTTGTTTCCAGAATTGCCAAATTGAAAACAAGACCAACTGCAACAGGCCAAGGAACCAGAGTTAATACCCAGTGTGCCCAAAGGGTGCTTGGCCACCTCACATTTTTCCTATTAACAAGGCTGATGTTGATACAGGCTCAGGTAGACATGCTGGAGCTGGAGCCTGCTGTCCAGAGAAGTGAAGGGTTGGAGATGCCCATTTCCCGGTGTGCTTTTACCTCACACCTCTTGCTTAGGTTGCTCTGAAGAGCCTCATGCTCTTCTTCATGACCAAGCTCTCCAACTCCTGTTCGCAGGGGATACAAAAGACCCACCGTCCTTGCATGGGTAGGATGGTCCAGAACCATCTTAAACCCTTTGCTCTGGGGCTTCCTGCCCCCAGGAGCTCTTGGGCAACTTGCATCTAGCAACATCTCCCAGCCCTGGCCAGAAGGAAACCGCTTTCTCCTCTCAAAGGAGATGAGCTTTGTTAAGGAGGGAGGGTGAAAGTATTCATCTTTGGACAAAGCCCAAGCCAACATAAAAGACAGACTTCCAGTGGAAGCACAACGTTAGCACCATGTTGTGCTGTGCTGCCCAGCACAGCTAACTTCACCTACAAGTTTCCTTGCCTGGACTCTTTGGAGGTGGTCTCATTCACATTCCCACCAAGATCAACAGCATCTCCATGGAGATCCTGGAAGAAGATGCCAGCCCCAGCAAGCTGCATCAAGACAACCCAGCTCTCAGCTTCCATGTCACAAGCAGAGTTGCTTCAGGCTCTGTAAGCCACATCCAGGGTGAAGACACCTGATTTAGGTGCTGCAGGACTGCAGGCAGCAGCAGGGTTTAAGCCAAATGGGCTGACTGGGCACATGAAGAGCCAGGCTCCTTTTCTGACCAATGGAGAAACCCCTCCTGGTATTAATCAGAGCACATAAATTAGGTGCTGTCTACTGATAGGGATAAGCTGGGGGAGAGGGGAATCTCAAGCAAAGAACAACTGGAGCTATAAAATCAAAAGATAATTAAAAAAACACACTACCTGTTATTTGGACAATCAGTTACAGTGAGATCTATAGATTGAGCTTATATTTACTGTAATCACTGAATAATTCCTATCGCTGTAGAGTTTATGAATTGTATAAAGAAATGAGAATGACTTTAAAGTATTTTAAAGCCTTTGAATGCATGAGAACTTTTAAAATATATTGAAAGATTCTAAATCTAATCTTGACACCACATTACAGAAAGGTCTGATCAGGACAGTGTGGGGGTTTTGTTTTTCTGGCCACTAGAAAGCAGCTGATGATGCAATTACTCTCTCATAAGGGTTTTGCAACCAGGATACTTTTAAATTGAAAAAATAATCAGAGACCATAACAGAAGTGAGCAGCAGTCATTGTCATTCTTATTCTATCATTTTCTCCAGGTACATTCTGTAGCTCCAGCACAGGTCTCTGCACAACAAAAGGCTGGCATCAAGTGTGTGTGTGGGGTTGGGGGGGAAGGAAGAGGCAAGACAAGCAATTAATGCACGGGAAGTCTCCTCAGAAACGATTATCCCAGCCTCCATCAGAGGAGCATGAAGTTAAGGTTAATTTCTGATGGAAGAATAATCTCACACATGAGAGTAAGAAGATTAAAAGCCAAAAGAGAGAATAAAAATGCGTAGAGACAGTTTGTTTTCCAAACCTCCCAATTTAAATAGTACGACTCAGCGGGCAGGGGGACTTCATCGTTTTCCCCTGCTTCATTTCCTGAGCAAGCAGCACTCTGCAGCTTTGGAGCCACAACCAAAACCTCTTTCCACACCCAAGAATGTGCCCTGACTCAACCTTGCACCCTGGGGAAGTTAGGTAGATGTCAGCCAAGCCAGCTAACACCAGGAGCCCAGCACCAGAGAGGCAAAGGAGGCATCTGTGTCAAGATCCAAAGGAAGTGACTCCCTGAGTCACCTTGAAGCCCCTATGCTCCTTCCAAGAGTTGGCAGGTTGTATTGGGGCTGCCTGCCCCTCTTTTCTATAGCTTTTCTGCTTGGGCCATATTTCACAGAATCAGAGCTGTGGGGGTGGGAAGGGACCTCCAGAGCTCATGGGGTCCAGCCCCCTGCCAAAGCAGGGTCCCTAGGACAGGGCACACAGGTCAGTGTCCAGATGGGGCTGGAATCTCTCCAGAGAAGGAGACTCCACACCCCCTGGGCAGCCTGTCCCAGGGCTCTCTCACCCTCACTGGGAAGTTCTTCCCCAGATTGGTGTGGAACTCCCTGTGCTCCAACTTGAGGCCATCGTCCCTTGTCCTGTCCCCACAGACACTGAGAAGAGGCTGCCCATATCCCCCTGTGTCCCACCCTTCAGCTATTGATCCCCATTGATCAGATCCCATCTCAGGCTTCTTTTCTCCAGGCTGAACAGCCCCAGTTCTTCCAGCAGATCTGGTGAGCCCAGCTGCTCAGCCTGTCCAAATGCCAGTCAACTTTGAAAAGGTTCATTTAGATAATTAAGGAAAGCTAGAATCGGAAGAGCTGAGATTTATCAGTGGATTAGGAAATAGCAGATGAAAAATCAAAGCCCACACTATCAGTCACCAATAATAAATGTTTCTCTCTAGAAAATGAAAATCTTATGCAAAGAAGCATTCGTTACCATCCATCATGGGCACTTCTGCAGAGTCAGTCTTTCCTGTACCCTGGGATGGCACAATCCCAGACATGCAGCAGTCTATCACTTCTTCTGAAATGAGCACATTCTCCTTAAATCTTTATCCCACACTGACTTTTCTTGCTCATTTAGAGCGTCTGCATCTCCCCTGAATTCCATAAGATTATTGCTGCTGACTTCCATCAACAGGAGAGAGCTTCAGGGCTGCATAGCCAAAGGCTAGGGTCTTCAAGGAAGTCCAAGAGCCTCAGGTCTATTTTACCTTAAGATGCAGAGAAGATACTGAAGCAGCCATTTAAACACTGAAGCTCAGGTGGTGAAGACTGGAAAACATCAGGCTCCTCTCCAGAAGTGCCTGTAGGCTTCCACCCACATGGATCTCCTTGGCATCACCATGCTGCAGGTGCAGGCAGCACTTCCTTATGCCATCATCAGGCAAGAGCCACAGATCCTCTCTGGCAGGTCTAGTCCCACAGAGGCCACATGGTGCCTACACACTCCATCAGAGCATCCCTTGGCAGTTCCAGATTGCTAAGTAGGATCATTGCTTGTTCAGGGACTTGGCAGGTGTGATGTTAGGCATTTCTTGCATCTGCTAATGCAAGTACCCTGGCTCTGTGATCCATGTGGAAGCAGTAGCAGTGGCTACCAATTCTCTTGAACCTTTTTTTACTGGAATTTACAGGTTTAAATATATTTTTTGTGGTGGATTATTGTGGTTCTAGAGTGGTAGTGCTCAAGGGAAAAAAATACTGATTCAACAGAATAAAAAACCCTATCATTTAAAAAAAATATCCAGTTAGTACTATATCCATATTTCCATGTCTTCCCATCATATGGTCAGCTTTAGAAACACACAGAAGTTGTTACCATGGTCAATGGCCAATACTCAGGCTGTCAAGGCTGGGTCGAAGAGAACCCACTAAACACACTGAACCCTGTGCTGTCCCCTTCATGCTCAGAGCCAGCTAAGAAGAGATATGTGGGGAGCAGATCAGCTGGTAACTAGATGGGAGCATCACCAGAACTTTCAAAGCTTGTGCTGGCAGAAGGGCTGGGAGGCAGGAGGCAGGTACAGAGCAGAGGATGCAGATTCCCAGGGAAACACTGGATCAAGAGGAAAATAAGGCAGAAGACAGCCAGCATGAGGCCAAGTGGAAGAGTAAGGCAGGACTTCAGGGGGACAGCCTGGAAGCACAGTGAGGAAGTGGAGAGAATCAGAAGGGAGGGAACTGTGGAAAGGAAAACATTCAGTGCAATGACATGAAGTGACCCAGCTGCCTTTCCCAGTGGGACTGGGGAGAACTGAGAGCAGCCACACCAGCACACTGCAGGGGTAAAGCATGGGACTGGTGCTGGCAAGATCAGACTGGGGGGTTGTTTTAAGGCAGTGCCAGCACCCTGGGATATATACCTTCCACATCAGCATACCACAACTTCAGCAGTACCGTCAATCAAATCCCAACAGCCTCATGTGCTGGCCCAGGGAAAACCAGCCTGCACAGAAGCATCCTGCACACGCTGAGGCCAGGCTGGACCAGGTGCCCTCACCTGTGGCATCCACAATGGACACACAGGCTCTGGAGTCTGCTCACCACAGATGGAAGTCTGACATCCTGGGACTGAGCAGGTGTGGCCTCCAAAAGTCACTGTGTTACTTACAGGTGGGAAATCAAAATCACAAGCAAGATTTCTGCTACTCATCTGCACAGAAATACCTGGTGTTATAGCTAGTGTCTCTCCACCTTCAGATGCTTGATGAGATGGCCTCTGCTTTCTGCTGCAAGGTTTTCTTATGCACGTGGGGAATCTAATCAAAGACACTGACATTTTTCAAACAGAGGCTGTACAGGGAATGAGATGCTCCTATGAGCTCCTGGAGTTAAGCAGGAGAGTGGCCTGAACAGCCACTGGAAGCGCTGGCAACCAGAACACATTTGCAGGCAAAGGAGAGAGGGGTCAGACCTTATCTGAATGGAGGTCTGAAGAAGAGGTAGGAGAACTTATTTTAACAAATTGTAACAGATTGCCAAGGGATGCAGTAGCTTTTCCATCGCTTCATATCTTTCAAAGAAGATTGAATTTTATATATATACACAGACATTTTCATTTCAGGTCAGCCAGAAGTTACTGGGTTGGATACATCACTGAGTGAAGTCCTGAGACTTGTGTTATACAAGAAGTTAGCCAGGGTTCTAACAAATTTCTCTGTTTCTCCTAAAAATCTATGGCTGAACTAGTAACTTGATTTGGAAAAGAAAACCAAAACAGCCTTCATTATAATTATAACAATAATTCAGCTTATGAACTTACTGACAACCAAACTAGAAATAATAGCTGCTATACAGAGTAAGATTTTACAACTACTGAGGTTCACATAGTCTTTGATTGCAACAGTAAATAAATTATGGCATGCTATATCACCATTTAAAAAGCCACACAGTGTCTGGTCAAGAACACAAGCCAAAGAAGCAGCTGAAAGCTCCCAGATTCCCAAGACAGCACACAGATTTTTACAGCTAATTCCTGGGAAGGAAAATGCCTGGTTTAGGTAGAGGGGAAAAAAACAAGGAGTTTTCTGTAATGGCTTAGAGCATTTCCCTAACATGAAACTAGGTACCAGTTCTATGGAATGGAGAATGCCTAGAGACCTTTCCAAATTTTCTCACCTCTAGGTTTTTACAGTAGGATTTTTAAGTTTCCTGGTGGTTTTCTGCAGGAGCCTGGCGACCTTGGAGGGCTGCAGCTTTGTAACTCAGCTCTGCAGTTGTGCAGAGCAGCACAAGGGTCACCACGAATCAGAAACAGCTCTGCAGAGCATAAAATTTAACAGACCCAAGGAATACGAGAGCAGGGGCCAGAAACGTCAAAAATCAACCGTGGGAGCACCCCATCATTACACAGGGATGGAGGAGCCAGCCAAAAGGCTGCTGTTGGATCAGGGAGCTGGCACAGTAATTGAGGTAATTAGTGAACTGTGGTGCTGACCAGTTTGCCGCCTCACATGAGCATCCTGTGTTGGAGTTCATGTGCCCCGTGCTGGCTCTGGGCTGCAGGGTTGCTCTCTGATTCGTGTTTCTACAAGCTCACAGCACTCAGAAGCCACAATTTATGGCTGTGGAAAAGCTCAGGCTGCCATGAAGATACCAGAACAAACCATCACGTCTTCTGTACAAAATATCTATGGCATGTAGGGTTCCCCTGGTCAGAAAACCTGGCTCCAAAGCCTGGCACTTGGGAGTTAACAGCCCAGGAGTGTGCAGGAATCTGGGTTTCTTTTACTGCCTGACCAGCTCAAAAATCCCAAGTATTTAAAGAAACCTACCCCCAACACTTAGCTGGGCAACAAACACCCATCTCTCCAGAACAAGGACTCACCCCACACACTGAGCAGGCTGCAAAAAGACAAAAGCTCCATTGTCTGTGCTGCTGGAAATGGCACCTCCTGACCCACAAGGAGCTGCAGGGAGCAGCAGGACTGAGAATGAGAGCATTAGGCTGCGAGACAAAGGTCACAGAGGGGCTGATATAATACTAAAAACGTGATTTGCCTGAAAACAGAGGCATACCCAGGCTGAGATTCACAGAGGTAAGAAAAAATATGAAGCCACAGGGAAACAATGGGCAAACAGTGCAGGAGGCAGGGGCAGGCAGGCAGATTCCACCCTCTGCCTTGGCTAGAAGGATGCTTAGATGAGAAGCCAGACCTCAGGTCACACAATGAAGGGGAAGGGTGGCTGTATTACCCAGGAAAGCACAGCAGTTGTTTCCCACACCTCCAGCCACATCACTCAGCAGCCAGGAGTGACTTTCCCTGATCACAGCACTCTTGGAATTCTCCTCTGCAGCCACTTAACTCTCTTCCACAGTGAAGAAATGATTTAGTATTTATTTTAATGCCATATCAAGCAAAACACTAAGCTTGGGAGTCCAAATACTAAAGCTATCAGGATCTTTTCCTAGGAAATTAGGAGATGAAAAGCCTCAGAAGGCCACAGCTGTCCCAAGAGACTGCCACAGAGGGAGTCTGTGTCCCAGGCTCCTGGGAAGGAGACATTGCCAAGACTTCCAAATTCCTAAGCCATCATGTAAGAGCCTACAACATCTCCTCACCATTTACTGTGCTAAAAGTGGACCTCTGAAGATGACAGCATGTTCTCTTGATGAATTAGCTTTCATTGCTGGTGCAACAGCTTCTCGTGCAGTGTTTTGCATGTGTCTTTCCAGTGGAAACTGGGAGCCATCCAATGAAAAGCAAAATCTGATCAGCAGAAGGCAGGTGCAAATGCAAGCTGCTGTCATCTTCTGAGGCCAGATGAGGAGTTTTATCAGGATGAAGAAACAGCATCCTTCACAGTCCAACTCAGGGTAACCCCTGACTACTTCGCAGCACCAAGACCAACAGTGCTGCTGCTGTCCTCAGTTTTACAAGGGCTGAAAGGACTTGATCAGGTTCCCACAGAAGTCCCAGGGAGGAACAGGAAAACTGCCCCAGCTCTTCCTGTAGCCATGGCCCTCCTCTCCCCTTGGTCCCACATGCTGCTCTCCCACACTGTAAAAATACTTTGTCTCAAGCTGCCTTCCCAATTTTATTTATGTATAAAACATTGCACATGCTATTTACCCTTGAAACTAATGTATTTGCTTTCTATATGCTATAGGTGTGTGTACATATATAATCATGTTTCCCTGAAACTAGGAAAATTCTCTCTTGCCAAGAAGAGCCAGAGAAACATTTCTACCCTGGCAGACCAGGTGATGCAGGGTTTACTTTGCCCAGAGAGCAGTGTCCTTAACCCATGGAGCACTCCAACTGCATCCACGGGCAGAGCCCATGCAGCAGCAAGTCCCTTTCACCTCTGTTGGATGCCACTCATGCAGCTCCTCCCTTTCCAGAAGGTGGGATATGACATTAGTAAGGTGGGGAAAGCCACTGATTGAGGTTAGCTGCTCTAATCCCACCAGCCAGGAAGGGTCCTTTCAGCCTTCAGAAGGCTGCTGAAAATGGCTCCTACATTTATTACTGACACAATGACACATGGGTGCTGAGGATTCCTCAAGCACAGGGCCCTGCTGAGCCATCAGTCCAGTATTTTCTCTATTTCCCCCTAACTCACAGCTTTCCTGTGTGTCTGTGCTGAGCTCAGTGCTCTACCTGGGATGATGCTCAGAGCGAGGCACTGGTACCAAGTACCCATGTAAAAGGCACCCTCTGGTCTCACAGCAGATGCCAGCTGCTTCACACCAGGCACTGAGCAGTTACAGAACAAGCCTACACGGACACAGCACTCACCAATGCTATAAAACTGTGACAATTTACTCTAAAGCAAAAAAAAAACCCCAAAAAAACCCAAACAAACCAAAGCAACCCAAGGATCTGTTGGGGCTGCTGCTTTGTGGTGTGTTTTACAGCACTCAGGGAGAAAGCAGAGGGGGAATAAATCTGGTAGCTAGTAGCCACAGCAACAGATTGTGTTTGTCCTCTGGATGGGTTTCCAACACATACACCCCCTCCCAAAACAACAGCAATTACTGGGCATCGTAGGGCAACACAGCAAAGTTTATGTTGCTTCTGTGGCAAAGTGGTTTCCACAAGGGCAATTTGTTCCAGGTCTGCAAGGTGCTGACTCATTACAGCACATTACCAGGGGTCTGATCACAACAGCCACTGCAAACACAAAGGGAAAAAGCCCTGGCAGGCCTCATCCTGCTCTGTTGGGCTTTTTTCTGGTACCAATTAAGAGCCCAGCACACCCAGCTTGGAAGAGAGATGCCTTCTCGACTCCTAGGAACAGGGGAAAGGCAGCGAAGATGAAAGCATTTGGGGGAAGCAACTGGAGGAAACGCCAGCTCGTACCTGACAGCGTCAGTCTGGATAAAGGGCCGTGGCTGAGAAACCATGTACATGCTGCTTGAAAAGATAATAAAGGCATAGCTGTGCTTCCTTCTCCTCTTCAAAGGCTGCCTCCAAACCCCTTCAAATTCTCTCTGTCTGGCTGCGGTGCCATCATGTCTAACAAGGAGCTGGGAATCTGGTTTCCACAGGTTTTTATCCAAAGGAACTTTTTGAAGAACCAAGGTTGATTTGCTTTCAAAACATCAGCACAAACACATCACAGATCAGCTACCCCAGCACATGAAAGGGCTAGTTCAGCAGCGGGCAAGGCCTGACATGTACAGCTCTGTCCCAGGGCACGCTGCTCCCACTGAAGCATCGTGTCACGCTCTTTGCAAGGGGCTTTAAGGCAGAGGCTGAGGCAGAAGGACAGAGGGAGGAAGAAGCCACACATGGCAGGGCAGACCTCTCAGCTCTGATGCGACCCAGCAGCTGTCATTTGTTGGATTTTAGCTGCTTTTGCTGCCTTTAGGCCCTCAAGGCTTTCTGTTTCCAAGGGAATGACCTCCAGGTGCCCAGCTCCCAGCTAGAACCAGCAGCAGGACAGCAGGCCCATGCAGGTGTGTTCATCTGGCTGGTGGGAAAGGCAGTGGGAAATCCTGCTGCCCAAGGAGGAGATTTATTGCCCCCTAAACAACGTCCCTCCGAGGCAGCACAGCCTCCAGCAGCCTCCCAGCAGGCAGGGTCAGCACTGCAGGCTGCAAGGCAGGCGCTGCCTGTCCTAACGAGGAGGCAGAGGTGGTGGAAAGAGCCATCTCCACACCACGTTTAATGTCTCACGTTGACAGGAGGGATTTGTCTAGTTTCCTAAACATTTTGCAGGAAAACTGAGAGGTCATCTGCATATGGAAATGATCTCCATGCAGGATGAAGTGCTTGGCACTCACACTCAGCAGCAGTCATGCCCTGGGTGTAGCTACAGCAAGGATGAAACATGCTGGATGCTACACCAGAAGGTACCTAGCCCGACCTGTGACAGCTGGACATGCTGCTTTACGTGCCTCAAACACACTCATATGACTGCCCATGAATCCTGTAAGCTGTAAGATGCTATAAAGTATTGAAATCTCAGCCTCCCACAGTCTCAAAACACACCTGGGACTAAGAGGACACAACATTTCAGATATCTCTTGTCCAGATAAGCCACTTGCCTCTCCAGCCACATATGATCACGTAGGACAGACCACCCAGAGACACCTTCTCTCCTTACTGGCAGCACGTGCACTGGATCCATCAAACCCAACCTTCACCTGGTTGCCAGAAGCCTCCTCCTTTAGCCCAGGCTGCCAGAAGAAATCCCTCAGTTCTGCTGCCATTTATTATATCAGCTTATTTCCACACTACCTTTGTCAAACACTGGGATTTCTCCAGACAAATATTAACTAGCCTAGATGAGGCTCCTGGGAACACCCCCAGCTTACCAATACGAAGAGTGATGGCAAACACAGGCACCCCCCTTCCCCATCTGAGCAGCCTCTACACACACCCAGGCAGTATTTTTCTGTCCAAGTACTTCACTACCCCTCTCTCCAAAATTTTTTTTAGCCTCCTTTAATCTGGAGCCAAAGCTCCCTGCCCTGCTGCCACTGAAATTAATAGATGCTTTGCTGTTGCTTTCAGTGGGGTGGAAAAGGAGCCTGAAGAAGGCCAGACAATCCCACCACAGCCCATGTCCACGCAGTGAATGCTGCAAGCAGGGTTAAAAGGGCCTCACGTTTATCTTTGTGCTGCCTGTGCTCCATCTGCATATGCTCACTGATGCCTACCGACGCTGTGAGGCTCATCAAAGGCCGGATTCTCACCCACACTGGGCCTGTCATCCCATGGGCAGGGAGCTCGTGCTGCTTTACAAGCTGCACACAGACATTTAGCATTTCATGATTCAAATTGCAATCCAATATTTGATGGGAAATAGTCATCATGGATTTATAACACAAGGCAGGCAGCTGAAGTACACAAATTTCTACGTTTCAGGAAATTGATACTATTTCCAAACAGAGCTAATCCTGTAACAAAAAAAAGCCCATAATATTATCCATAATCTTTTCTTGCTGCATGCATCTGTGGGGTTTGGTTGATTCCCCCTCTCCCCCCTTTAATGCTTAGACTATGGAGTTATAGCAGACCATTTTTCTACACTATGAAGCTTATTTACATACTGTAAATAACCATGAATGCAATAAAATCATGGTACAAATAACATGAAATAATGCCTCAATTTGCAGTTGTTTTACATCAGCATAGTTTATAGTGGTGTTTACTGCAGGCTTAGAAACAAATAAATAAATAAATGGAGACACAAAGACAAAAACTTCGTTATCCCCCACTGCTGGCCTCTAGCCCATTAACCAGCACTCACCAACTAATAACATTTAAAATCAAATGACACCAGATCCCAGCCTGGTGAGCACAGCCCAGGGAGAAGGTGATGGCTGCTTCCACCCCACATCATGCACAGCCTGGTACCCCAAGAGCTATATGCTGTAGTAAATCTATGAGAGTGAGGCACTGCTTGGACCTGGGTAGCTAATTTATCTTTCTCCCCATTACAGACCCCACATGGGATTTGAGACCAGCTTCTCCCTTCTCTGTGACCCCATGTTCCCCAGCCAGGTTAATATTTCCACCTCTAACTTGGATGGTCTCATTGGGGTCCCAGCTGCACAGCACAGGGTGCTTCAGATCCCAGCCCAGCACTGGTTTCTATCAGCTTTTATAACACACTCAGGGCAAACAATCCTGTGGCTAATTCTTACTGTCTTCAATTGAGAGATCCCAGAGGAAACTGTCTGAACTATCCTATCATGCCAGGTAGCCCCCTGAAGCCACCCACCCCCTGGGAGCAAGGATGTCTTTTAAGCCTGGCTGATGCCCTATCTGGTACATACACAAACAGGATCCAACATTCCCTGCTCACAGCCTGCTGCAAATTTGAGGTACTGATGGCATGACAGAAATCATCAGCTTCCTCTCTGGAAGCTTGTTGTGGTTCAGCCCCAGCCAGAGGCTGAGCACCACGCAGCCACCCACGCATCCCTCCACCCCACATCAGGATGGGGAAGAGGTGGGCAGAGGAAGGCAGAAAAACCACAGGGTAGGGTGAGGACAGTTTTCTGAGACAGCACAGGGAGAGGGGAGCAACATCAGGACCAGTGGCAGAACACACATGGTGGTATCACAAAGCACTCCACCAACCCAATGGCCGAGCAGATGCTCAGCCTGTGCTCAGACCATCCTGGAGCCACCCCCTCTCCAGCCAGCCCCTTTTGTGGGGCCATGATGTCACAGGGTTTGGAAACACTCTTGGCCAGCTCACAGAATTGTAGGGGTTGGAAGGGACCTCCAGAGCCCATGGGGTCCAACCCCCTGCCAAAGCAGGGTCCCTAGGACAGGGCACACAGGGCGGTGTCCAGATGGGGCTGGAATCTCTCCAGAGAAGGAGACTCCACACCCCCTGGGCAGCCTGTCCCAGGGCTCCCTCACCCTCACTGGGGAAAAGTTCTTCCCCATGTTGGTGTGGAACTTCCTGTGCTCCAACTTGCAGCCATTGCCTCTTGTCCTGTCCCCACAGACACTGAAAAGGGGCTGGCCATTTCCCCCTGCATCCCATGCTTAAGATATTGATAAACATTAATTAGGTCCCCCCTTAGTCTTCTCTTCTCCAGGCTGAACAGCCCCAGCTCACTCAGCCTTTCCTCACAGGGGAGATGCTCCAGGCCCTTCATCATCTCCGTAGCCTCCTCTGGACTCTCTCCAGGAGATCCCTGTCCTTTTTATCCCAGGGAGCCCAGAACTGGACACAACACTCCAGGTGGGGCCTGACCAGGGCAGAGCAGAGGGGGAGGATCCCCTCCTGTGACCTGCTGCCCACACTCCTCCTGATGCCCCCAGGATCCCATTGTCTCTCTCAGCCCCCAGGGCACACTGCTGGCTCATGGCCACCCTGTCACCCACCAGGACCCCCAGGTCCTTCTCCACAGAGCTCCTCTCCAGCAGCTCCCCCCAGCCTGTCCTGATACGAAGGGTTGTTCCTTCCCAGGTGCCAGACTCTCCACTTGCTTTTGTTGAACCTCATCTGGTTTCTCCCTGCCCAGCTCTCCAGCCTGCCCAGGTCTCTCTGGATGGCAGCGCAGTGTCCTGCGTGTCAGCCACTCCTCCCAGCTTTGGATCATTGGGTACTTGCTGAGGGTGGATGCTATTCCCTCATCAAGGTCATCAATGAAGATGTTAAACAGGACTGGACCCAGCCCTGAGCCCTGGGGAACACCGCTAGTCACAGGCCTCCAGTCAGACTCTGCTCCACTGATCACGACCCTCTGGGCTCGGTCTGACAGCCAGTTCTCACCCCACCTCACTGTCCACTCATCTATCCCATGCTCTCTCAGCTCAGCTCACCTTTGCTGGCTCCATGGGAAAACTAACTCTATCCTAGCCAAAACCAGGACAAACCTTAACGTTGGCTCCTAACTTAAGTTTCTCTCTGCCTCTATTGGGTCTCTGATGAGCAAGTTTCCACAGTACCTACACAATGATTTCATCTGCCTTGCATAAAAAAAAGAAAAAAAATTAAAAGAGCCAAAACTAACCCCCTTTTAACACCTTAGAAGGGCTCATGGGGTCACTTTGGGCTGTCAGCAGGGCTCAGCCAGGGTAGGCCAGGTATAGCAGCAAATCTCAGTCTGCCAACAGCCAGCCCCAGAAGTCAAATGTGTCAGACTCAAGACACAGCAACAGACAGGTCAGGAGAAAGATTTCTCTACATTCTTTTTGCTTCCTGGTGTATGAGAGCACCAGAGTAGAGCCTTGACGTGATGGAGAGCAATTTCCTCCTTCTTTTAAGCGTGCACTGAGATGTAAATAGTCATTTCCACGAACTTAAAAACCCCAGGGAAGCAGATAATAAGCAATTACTCTAACTAGATAGCACTGATGTCTAAAAATTAATTTCTATGCTAACATCCCACCCCTAAATTTTACATTTCAAAGCAGAGCATCCTCTGGAAAAGGCACACAGGTGTACAATCCCACTTCCTAGGCATCTGGGTCCACCTTCTCTGTGGCACACCTACCCCTGCCTACCCAGAGCACAGGTAGCACACAGCAGCCTTTCCTCCACACATGCCTTCAGAGAAGAGCTGCTGCTGGACTATGAGGCACCACACTGATCAAAGCCAATTGATCGTGTCACCATGGCATTCCTGACATGCTCATCCCAGTGTGGATTTACTTGTTATCTCTGCCAGGATTTAGAAATCCATTTTTAATTTTTTTTTCCAGAGGAGGTTGCTGTTTTCCTGAGGATCTGCTCAAGCACTGAGCCACCCAGCATCTTCAGAAATCATTGAAACAGGACAATGAAGCCATCCGAGTCAGAAGAGCCAGGAACACAACCACAGGAACCTGGTTCCTTCAAGCATCTCCTCTCTGCTTGCAGCACTCAGCCTGCAGGCACCAGCACTGCAGCTCTCACTGATGCTCTAGGGCTGCTGGCCGACAGGAAGATGATGCTCTACCTTCATGGCTTCACACCACAAGAACATCCCCCTTCCTCTGAGTTCAGGTGTCATCCATAAGAATGGCCTCAAGCCTTATTAACAGTAGATGCTACCTTCTCCCACTAATACTCTTCAGAAAAACAGGAGCAGTTACAGTTCCTACACAATCACAGCACTATTTCATCCTGCACAACCATTAAGAATAACCAAAAGAAGTGAGGCAAAGACTGAGGAAACCATCACCAACAGCAGCACTTTGGATGCTATTTATAATAAATAAGCCCATCATGGTCAGCCTGTCTTGCATCTAAGGGCTGCAGAGACATCTACACACGTGCCTAAATAACCATCCCAGACACACCTTTGATTGTTTATTCTCTGTCGTTCTTTGAAGGTTAAATACCAAAAATAAACAGCAGGAACCTACATATGGATTCAGTGCTCACCTTTAATACAGGCTTATGTCTGGAATCGCAGAACCGTAGGGGTTAGAAGGGACCTCCAGAGCTCATGGGGTCCAACCCCCTGCCAAAGCAGGGTCCCTAGGACAGGGCACACAGGGCAGTGTCCAGACAGGGCTGGAATCTCTCCAGAGAAGGAGACTCCACACCCCCTGGGCAGCCTGTCCCAGGGCTCCCTCACCCTCACTGGGGAAAAGTTCTTCCCCAGATTGGGGTGGAACTCCCTGTGCTCCAACTTGAGGCCATTGCCCCTTGTCCTGTCCCCACAGACACTGAGAAGAGGCTGCCCATGTCCCCCCTGTGTCCCACCCTTCAGCTATTGATCCCCATTGATCAGATCCCCTCTCAGGCTTCTTTTCTCCAGGCTGAACAGCCCCAGCTCCCTCAGCCTTCCCTCACAGGGGAGATGCTCCAGGCCCTTAATCTTCTTTGTAGCCCTTCTTTGGACTCTCTCAAGGAGATCCCTGTCCTTCTTATACCAGGGAGCCCAGAACTGGACACAATAAGCTGACCGCACAGCTACTGTGCAATCCTCAAAACAGGGAAAGGGAAAACAAGCTACTTTGTAGGAGTTCAGTGAATATTAACTTACAATTATCCATTAATTTGTGATATTCTGGAAAAAACCCAACAACTCCATACCAGATCCTCTATCAAAGCCACCCGTGTTGTTCTACTCCCTGCTCCTTAAGACTCATTCCTGAAAGACACCTGTAAACTGGATTATTAGGAAGCTTGAGCCCCAAGATATCATTTTTTTATGTCCTTTGCCAAACATTCCTTCACATTTTTTTCCTGCAGCTCTGAATGTTCTCTGCCCTTCATTTCAATTAATGATGTCATAGATCAGTATATTCTCCCAACAAACTATTAAATTAACTGCCACACTCTTCCTTCATTTTTTATTCAGAGAAAGGAAGGAAAAATAAGCACAAACTGAAGCACTTAACTCTTTATGATTTCAAATAAAAGCCAGACAAATGATGGCAATGCTTCGCCAGCCCCACGATTTACCCAAAAAGCCCACTGTACATCTTAGTTATGTCATGTTTTATTCCTCAGCCTATGAAGATGCTGGGGAGTAATGCATCTAGGCTCAAAAAATAAAACCCCACCAAAATGAGAAGAAACTAGCAGCAACTTGAAGTCAGAGATTTTTCTGTTGCTTAGCTTAACGCCTCCACAAATAACCTTGTTCTTCTCTCCCTCTAAAAACAAAGGCACAATGCAGGAAATAAAAATGCCATGTGAAGCTGTGATTCCCCAGCCTGGTGGAAGGAGGAGTTTCACATCTTTAGCTCTCATGGTTATCATCCCTGTCACGTCCTGTCCCTGCTGGCCGTGGGTAGCTGATTGACAAGGTGCTGCCTGCACTCGTGCCACGTTGGAAAGCGGGTCAAACGCTGCCCCAGACAAACAGGCTGGAGGAAACTTCCCCTCACAACTACCAGTATTAAATATTTACAGATACCTGTTCTCATTACCAGACCACCAAGGACAGAGAGATGCCCACAGGGTGATTCAAACTGCCCACCACCACCCCTTCTCCAGCTACTCTTCGGAGCAACAGTCCCCACCTCCCTCTCTCTGCACCTTTTTCTTCTCCTCGCTTCCCCAAGGCTTCCTACAGCCTTCTCCCCACAACCTCCTCCATCAAACTGTCCATTCAGCAGCATCCTTTCCACCTCCCACTCTACCATCTCCTGCTCATTTCTTTTGAGGGAAACTTTGGGTTTAATTAGGCTTAAAAGCAGTAACAAGCTGTATGTCCACAACTCAGCACGATCTTCAGGATAAGCAAGAATTTGTTGCCACTAACAAACCCACAGCAGATCCACACCAGCACTTCCCAGGGCATTCCCTGGTGATAAGGAGCAGCATCCCTTCACCTCACAGCTGAACTCAGTCTCTTGCTCGTCATGACAAACACAAAAACCTGCTAGGCTCTTCTCCAAAGTCAGCAACCTCTACGGGCTCCAGCATTTTTCATCACCCTGCTTTGTGTTTGAGCACGGTCCAGCAGAGCAGGACCCCTGGCAAGGAGCAGGGCTTTGCAGGGCCACCAAAAACCACACATACACTAAGCTACTGCACTGAAAATCATCTCCACCACAGCACCAAGGCCAGGCATTCCCACACAGGACCATACACATGCCCATCTCCACATGTGATGGCTGAGGGAGCTCAGCTGGTTCAGCCTGGAGAAGAGAAGGCTGTGGGGGGACCTCATTGCAGCCTGCCAGTCCCTGAAGGGAGCAGAGGAACAGGAGGGGAATCAGCTGGTTAAAGGGCAGAGCCTGGCAGGACAAGGGGGATGGAGTGAAGCTGAAGGAGGGAAGGGTGAGATGGAATCTTAGGGGGAAGTTCTTTCCAGAGAGAGTGGTGAGGGGCTGGAACAGGCTGCCCAGAGAGGGGGTGGGTGCCCCATCCCTGGGGGTGTTCAAGGCCAGGTTGGATGGGGCCCTGGGCAGCCTTGTGTAGCTCCAGGCCTGGAGGTTGGTGTCCCTGCCTGTGGCAGGGGATTGGAGCTCTGTGATCCTTGGGGTCCCTTCCAATCCAGACCAGTCTGGGATTCTATGATTCTTTCCAGACCAAATGTTTTATTGGTTTCTGTGCAGAGAGGATTTCAGGGCTGCTGAGGAGCCCTCTGCCCTGCCCCACCACACTGCTCAAACTCAGGCTGTGGGATTGGCAGGCTCTGGGGCTATCCTGGTCCATCAGCTGCTGATGACATGCAGGGACACTCCTCTGAGCTCTGCAAACAGACCTTAACGAGAAAGTTGTTAACCAGGACTCCAGTGGGGACGTAAGCGAGGAATAAAATAAAGACACATTGTGAATGAGGAGAGTGAAAATGACAGAAATTACATGAACAGCAAAACATTTCAGAGTAACATTGCTTTTGGGTGTCTGACATTAACCCAGGACAGGGAAGGGAAAAGGGGCCTGACCAGCTGCTGTGCACTTTCCCTGGCTTCTCTGCTTCCAGGACAGGGTGCATTCTATCTCAGGCTTTCTCTGCACCACGTTTCTTTCCTCACTCCATAGTGAGCTCCAAGAACTATGACACAATTTGGCAGAGGGGAGGAGAAACATGATGACAGGTTTCTTACCATGATTTGCCCTCAACTGTGTCTACAGACAACAAAAGAGGGTACAAGGACCTGATTCTTCAGGGAAGAGTCACTCATTAAGTTTCACTCTAGGGCCCAGCTTATCTCCCCAGGGAAGATAAGGGTTTCTCCTCAAAAAGCCATGAGGAAAATGCAAGATGCAAGTCTCAAGTCCTCAGTAGCCATGTACACCCCCATAATTAAGCATGCAGCACTGGCAAGCTACAAAGAAAGGCAAGATTTGGCCACTTCTCCAGTGCTTGTAAAACAGGATGCAGAGGACTAATTCCCATCAAAAACCTCCACCAGCTCCAGGTAATGGTCTTGACAACTGCATCCTGGATGGGGAACCTGACCAACCAGTGTCACAGCAGTTCACACAGATCACTGGCATAAGTCCAGATCACTGAATTCCTGATATCAAATATCCAGGGACCTGTAGACCTTTACTTCTCTTCAGGGCCCCCAGATCCAGGAGAGAAAAGCCAAAAGCTACATGGCACTTAACCTGAAGAGCTGAATCCAGGGATTAAAGGAATTGTAGTTTCTATCACCAGAGGCTGCAGAGGATACTTTTAACTCTCATCCCTGAAGACTCCAACTAAATTAAAAATATGATTCCATATGTTTAGGAAGACCTTGCTTGACCTCCATAATGTCATGGGCAGGCAATACTACAGGGCCTGGCCTCCACCACAGTGCAAACACTCTCAGCACTGACTCATGCTCTGTGTTCTCCAGGGAACTTGCCCACTCCAGTTACAAATGCCTTTCGACTCTTTAAGGAAAAGCAGGTCTGAAATCTATCACAGATGCTTCATGGCTATAGACTCATCCTTAGTCCTCCTGCTCTTTGAGGGCCATGACTCACAAGCTGGGTTGTCCTCTGCACACTGAGGATCAGGCAGGGAGGGCCATGAATCACTCCGGGCACCGTTACCTCATGCTGTGATTGACTGATGGGACAGAAGCACAAGGAGCCAACTCTTCCCACAGACCACACAGAGGAATTTGTTGCTGCTTGGGAGCCCCCATCACTTTGGTCACCATACCGGAAAGGGAAAGGCACAGCAGCAGGGAGCACGTTCCTCCACAGCTCCTGGGGGCAACAGTCGTGATGCAGAAGACAAACCCAATGCCCTGTTTCTCTTTCGTTCCAGAGGGCATCCAGCCACGTTGCCCACAAGCACCCACCTCCACGAAGCCATACTGCTAGAGGAGGCTGTCACACCAGCTTCCAGGGAGCAGGAGACAGTGTTTTGTCCCAGAGCTGACAGATTTGTTACATGTTAAGACACTGTTTAATTACACCCCCTTCCTAGCCCCACCAGTGGCATACGAGGCTCCGGTGCCCTCTTGAGGCTGGTTTCCCTGTCACAAAGCCCTCTGAGGTCAGCCGGTCCCATCATCTTTTATCGCTGACAAACACATTATATCAGCCTTTTAATAAACGTTATCAATCCTGCCTGTACAAACTCATTAGGTTAATGCAGTGCTATTTTTATTAAAGCTCAGAGAACTTGCATTTAACAGCAATCACACTGTTTAAACACCAAACAGCTCCAAAGTGGTAGGAGCCAGAGCTCGGTCTCACCTGAAGTGCCCGGCCCCCAACCCCAGTGCTCAGAGTCAGGCTGACTTTCCTGTTCTGCAGTTACACCCCGCAACTCATCTCGAACAGTGACTGATCCCACACTCCCAGAGGATCCAGATCCGCTCCCCAGTGAAGGATTTGGCTTCCAGCTCTCAGCTTGCTCTGCACAGGCTCCCCTGAAGCCCTTTACGAAGTTCAGATGGGAGGCATTCCCACCACTCCAGCGCTCCCCATGGCACAGCACTGTCCCCATGTCCCCAGGAGGGTCACATCCTGAGGCACTTGACTCAGTGCAGCGTGTTCCTCCCTGGCTAACAGCATGAGAATAAGAGTGTCCTAAAAGCTGCCCCTTCAATAAGATCTAGATAAGCTGTAACTGAGACAGTGAAGGCCCCTCTGTGGTAAGGTGTCTGCGGGGGCAGTCCTTGCATGCACTGTAGGAACTTCACCTCAGTCTAAATGCTCTAAGAGCAGTCAGCTGGATGGAGACAAGACAAGAGCTGGATGGCGATGAGATGGGAGCCAAATGAAGCAAAGGGAGGTTGGTTGGGGTACTTTTTCCTTCCTGTGCAGACTTCATGTCAAACTGGCACATACAATTAGTCAAACCAAAACATGAGAATCCAAAGACTCCCTTCTGGTTCCCAGCAGCAGAAACCAAGGCTCCAGCCCTTTCCTGTTCCCCATTACACAGCAGAAAGCAACCAACACTGCCTGCTTAAAGGATCAAGTGCCCTCACTCTTCTCTCCTGACTACATATTCCTGTTCCTGCCAGGAGAGGACAGGATTTGCACAAGTTCAGGTTTACTCTTGCATTACTCCTCTTCCTATTCTCAAGAGTCATCCTAGAAAGCAGAACACATCACCAGCCATCTCTCAGAACACCTGATAGGAAGCAAGCAGAACTATCACCAATCTGAACTCCTAAGGCGTTACTTTCACTAAGAATTTATATTTTCATTGGCATGAACATCTTGTGAGGCTCTTCCCATGATCTATTAGTCTCTCTAAAGCCTTCATGCTCAGCAACCTGGCAATTGTCACACACGTTGCACCATCAAGAAAACAAAAGGCCACAGTTAAAGTAAAGTTGGTGCAGAGTCCTCATTAGTCAGCTGTTGGCAGGACTTTATTAATGGCAGTAATTAGTAGGAAAAAAAGTTCAGCGGTGGCAGTGGAAAATTTCACCACTTAAATATTCATTATTATCGACTCCTCCAGCTTCACAGTGCAGCTATCTTATTAGCTTCCTTTGGGCCAGCCTCTCAGGTCAGCTCTGCTACTGTCCTTGAAGGTGAAAGGCTGGAAATGTTAAACTTCCTTCAGAAGTCAGCAGAATTATATGCTAAGAGAAATGACCACCCCTCAATTACCTGAGCACACCCCTTCAGCTCTCCAGGGCATCAGGGCAAGGTGAGGATGGATAACAAGTACTGCTCTTGGCTTTGGCCTTTTAACTCACCAGCAGTGCAGATAACTGAGAGGAAAGTAAAGCACTGATTGTAGGAACAAGGCACTAAGCATAGGGAGATCACAGATCCATAAAGAGCCCCGCAAATTGTCTAATAGGACTGATTCATTCATCTAAGCAAAGAAATCTAGAAAATTTTGTAGCAATTGTCCTTTAAGCATAGAGTCAGGTAATTAAAAAACACCCAAACAACCTAGGACAAAATTCTCAGTAAGCTCTGGCTCCATTTGCCATGCTCAGCTTTGATACAGCCAGGCCTGGAGGATCAGGGCAACCCAAATGCTTAAACATGCTGAAGCCTGGGGGAAATAGAGGCACAAGCCCTGGCAAACCATGAACCTGATGTTTGTTTTGCCAAGCTATGCTCCTATGGAGCCTGCTTTCACCTCGACCTAGCTGCAGGACATGAAGGCAGTTCAGAGGCACAGTGGTTTGGTGAAATCCTTTGGGGTTTAATGGACCAAGGGGGTCAAGTGTTCTGCTTCTACATTGAACCCTTTAGAGTCAGTACCTCAACTGACCCATGCTCCAGTAGCTGCCATACACATTAGGTCCACAACCTCCACCATATCCAATATCAAGGCACTCCAGGCACACACACACTGACATATCCATTCTCATTTCACATACCTCTGGACTCCCAGCCATCCACAGCTTCCCCTCGGAAGCACACTTCTGCTCACCAGCACAGGGACACAAAGCCCAAGACAAACCCCACCAGCTCCAGCACAGTGATATTTATCCCCTCTGGCAATCTGCTTGGCCTGGGGGGTGTTGCCCCCAAGTGCATCAGCTGACAGCTATTATTCTATCAGCATGAACTTAGCAAACTGCATTCAGCTGGAGGGGCTTGGAGCTGAATTCTACTGGCCCAAAGCATTTTTGGGATAAGAGCTGTGATTCTCAAAACCCAACCAGGCTGCCCATGGCTTCTTCTCCTACCTATGAACTTGGGATAGAACTTTGCTGTCCTAGTAGTGCTGTATATCACAACACAATAGCTGCTAAGGGCTAGAAGAGCTTTAGGATGGAGGGGGAAGGCATAAACCTACAGCAAGTTTTATTGTTTAGAGCAAAGGGTTGTCTAAGTGGCACTTGTAAAAACAGGCTGAGCACATATGACCTTCCTGCTGCCCAGTAGCTTTTCCTAAGGCATCTCTCCCAGACCCAGCAAAGGAAAGCAGGCTCACAGCATGCTACTGCAGCGGAGTGGTCAGCACAAGAAAGATGGTGCTTATTGGAAAAGACCAGTCTAGGGTTATTTATAAACAGCTGGGGGAATGCAGCTCTTAGGGATGCTGGTGTTGGGGGAATGCAGCTCTTAGGGATGCTGGTGCTGGGGGAATGCAGCTCTTAGGGACGCTGGTGCTGGGGGAATGCAGCTCTTAGGGACACTGGTGCTACATTAAGAACCCTTCATAAAAACCACAAAGGCATTTGGTGAGATCACTCTGTGCCTGGAAGTGAAATATTTCCACAAATGTAGCTGATTCCATGTTTTTTACCCTTGTAAATCTCTATGGGTGAAAGGATTTAGGACAAAGCAACTCCATTTCCCATCCTATTAGATGTCCTGTGATACCTTTCTATCTACTGTTCAGTTGGCAATGGCTTTTCCCCTCCACCACCTGTAATCCATTCTCATTTGTACCTCTGCCTTCAGCTCTAATGTCATCTGCTGTAACACTCTGACTTTTTGCTGGAAGGTTGGTTTAAACGAAGAGTAAAAATGGGAGAGCTTGGAAATCCACATGGTTCTAGCAAATGTGAAAAGCAGCTTTCCCACTGTCACCTGGGCTGGAAAAGCAACGCTCCCTGCCTGGCATTAGGCATGCAGAGCACTGGCAGCAAAGCTCCCGAGACACCATCTGTGCACATAATAAAGAGCAGTGGGATTTTTGTAACATAAATGATTGAATTTGCTCTCTGCTTCCCTTGCAGTGGGAGTATGCCAGCTATTAAGTGCCATAAGAACTTGCCAGACTACCTTAGAATGTAAAATTTATCTTCTGTGATTCACGCCCTCTCCCACCTCTGCGAGTAACACTGGTGCTGGGGTAGGAAATACTGGAGTCGTTTCACTTAGGCAGAAGGAAGTCTACCTGCCATGTGTGACAGGCTTCCCAGGGGGTGTGGAGTCTCCTTCTCTGGAGAGATTCCAGCCCTGTCTAGACACTGCCCTGTGTGCCCTGTCCTAGGGACCCTGCTTTGGCAGGGGGTTTAGACTCAAGTTCTGGAGGTCCCTTCCAACCCCTATGATTCTGGGATTCTGTGATCCACCAAAATTAGGAGTGTTGCTGTGAACTACAGAAAGCCTGCACTGCTTTTGGGGATGTGCATTATTCTTCATTGACAGTGGGACAAACCTGGAGTGACTGCTGGGTCTTAACACCTCTCACAAGCCTTTTAAATTTTAGGACCAAACCTGAGCCCAGTGAGAAGGCTGATACACAGCACCATCCATCTCTGTCACACTCACAGCTCCTGATCCTTGGTTTGCTCCAGTACTTGTCTCTCACTTCACAGAATCACAGACTCACAGAATCACAGGGGTTGGGAGGGACCTCCAGAGCCCATGGGGTCCAACCCCCTGCCAAAGCAGGGTCCCTAGGACAGGGCACACAGGGCAGTGTCCAGACAGGGCTGGAATCTCTCCAGAGAAGGAGACTCCACACCCCCTGGGCAGCCTGTCCCAGGGCTCCCTCACCCTCACTGGGGAAAAGTTCTTCCCCAGATTGGGGTGGAACTCCCTGTGCTCCAACTTGAGGCCATTGTCCCTTGTCCTGTCCCCACAGACACTGAGAAGAGGCTGGCCATGTCCCCCTGTGTCCCACCCTTCAGCTATTGATCCCCATTGATCAGATCCCCTCTCAGGCTTCTTTTCTCCAGGCTGAACAGCCCCAGCTCACTCAGCCTTTCCTCACAGGGGAGATGCTCCAGGCCCTTCATCACCTTCGTAGCCTCCTCTGGACTCTCTCACTTTTCAAGTAAGAGGGAAACTCCAAGTCTCCAACATCTGCCAGTATTTTTCTTCAATAAGGATATAAATCCTATTTGTTGGCCACATGCATCAGGGTCAGGACCAGCAGCATTCCTGGGCTGCTGTGGTTTAACCCACACAGCAGCTCAAACAGCCACAGAGCCAGTCAGGCCCTGCCCCATCCACAGCGGGAGGTGACAGGGCTGAAAGGGGAACAAAAAACCCATGGGTTGAGATCAATACAGCTTTATAGGGCAGAAAAGGATAATGTTAATAATGACAAAAGAAGTGACATAAAGCACACCTTCTGACCACCCAAAGGAGATGCTCAGCTAGTTCTTGAGCCAAACCACCTCCCAGCTGACCCTCAGTCACACACTGAGCACGACACGATATGGTATGGATCTCCCTTGGGCCAGTTTGTCCTGGCTGTGTCCCCTCCCGGCTCCTCGGGTGTCCCCCGCCTTCCTGTTGGCAGGGTGGTATGAGAAACTTAACTGCTTGGCAAGGACTAAACTATCAGTGTGTTATCAACACCATTCTCATCCTAAATCCAAAACCCAGCACTACACCAACTGCTGGGAAGAGAATTAACTCTATCCCTGCCAGAACCAGGACACCAGGAAAAGTACCCCTCGTTAGACCTCTTTTCATTAGACCATAACACCATATTTTCTACCTGGTTAGAACTCCCTACATCAGGCCTAAGAGGTTTGCAATAGCTCAGCCAAAACAAGTCAGGTATTTCAAAACAGGAAAGAAAAGAAGAACCAAACAAAATCATTTTGATGTTAAAAATAAAACCAGCCCAGCTAGTGATGCTTTTACTGGGAGCATCAAAGCATCTCATCTTCCTGGCAGCACAAGTGCTAGCAGGGAGCTTTAAACATGACCAGCAATTAAAATGGCCAAAAAGCACATGGGCACAAGGCAACTCCACAAACCAGTTTGATTCTGGCCTTTGTCCAGCTCAGTTCACTTGACTTTTTGCTCTCTGGTACGTTGACCATGTGGTTCCTGTGGTTATAGAAATGAAACGCAGCCCAGTTAAGGCCCAGCAAGGCTTTACAGGTTATGGGACTGGGGGATGTAAGTGGTGGGAAAACTTAGCTGGAACAAGCTGAACAGCAGATTGAGGCAGAGGGAAGAACAACAGCAACTGATGACATCCTGATAGCAAAGCTGAGAGAGCATGGGATAGATGAGTGGACAGTGAGGTGGGGTGAGAACTGGCTGTGGGACTGAGCCCAGAGGGTCATGATCAGTGGAGCAGAGTCTGACTGGAGGCCTGTGACTAGCGGTGTTCCCCAGGGTTCGGTGTTGGGCCCAGTCCTGTTTAATATCTTCAGTGACCACCTTGATGAGGGAACAGCATCCACCCTCAGCAAGTGCCCAATGATCCAAAGCTGGGAGGAGTGGCTGACACACAGGACACTGCGCTGCCATCCAGAGAGACCTGGGCAGGCTGGAGAGCTGGGCAGGGAGAAACCAGATGAGGTTCAACAAAAGCAAGTGGAGAGTCTGGCACCTGGGAAGGAACAACCCTTCGTATCAGGACAGGCTGGGGGTGACCTGCTGGAGAGGAGCTCTGTGGAGAAGGACCTGGGGGTCCTGGTGGGTGACAGGGTGGCCATGAGCCAGCAGTGTGCCCTGGGGGCTGAGAGAGACAATGGGATCCTGGGGGCATCAGGAGGAGTGTGGGCAGCAGGTCACAGGAGGGGATCCTCCCCCTCTACTCTGCCCTGGTCAGGCCCCACCTGGAGTGTTGTGTCCAGTTCTGGGCTCCCTGGGATAAAAGGGACAGGGATCTCCTGGAGAGAGTCCAGAGGAGGCTACGGAGATGATGAAGGGCCTGGAGCATCTCCCCTGTGAGGAAAGGCTGAGTGAGCTGGGGCTGTTCAGCCTTGAGAAGAGAAGACTAAAGGGGGACCTAATTAATGTTTATAAATATCTTAAGCATGGGATGCAGGGGGACATGGGCAGCCCCTTTTCAGTGTCTGTGGGGACAGGACAAGGGGCGATGGCCTCAAGTTGGAGCACAGGGAGTTCCACACCAACATGGGGAAGAACTTTTCCCCAGTGAGGGTGAGGGAGCCCTGGGACAGGCTGCCCAGGGGGGTGTGGAGTTTCCTTCTCTGGAGAGATTCCAGCCCCGTCTGGACACTGCCCTGTGTGCCCTGTCCTAGGGACCCTGCTTTGGCAGGGGGTTGGACTGTGATCTCTTGAGGTCCCTTCCAACCTCTGTGATTCTGTGATTCTATGATTCTAACTGTGCAGTGGGGGCAGCCCCTCGCCAGCACTGCGTGAGGGAGTGCTGGGGTCTCGCCCAGCCCCAGGCTGCCCCCTCGCCGGGCACAGGATTTAAGGAGGAAATAACACGCCAGGTACAGCTGTTATTATGCTGCATATAAAGGACAGGAACGTGTCCCACAGCCTCTGAGTGGAAATGCTGTTCAAATTGTGCTTAAGCATGGGAGGGAAAGGGAGGTTTTCCATAACCTGCAGCATCACCTTTCTGGCAGCAATGTGCGTGGCATCCTCCACCTCCAGGCCAGCACTAGCTCTCCAGCTAAAGATGAGCTGACAGTAACATGTCAGTCAAGGTAGAACCACGTGGATGAGTAGGCACACACCCTTGAAGGAGCTTTGGGAGCAAAACCTGCTTTCCAGAAAGAACTTCAAGTCCAATATGTTAAGAGCCAATGAGCAAACTTGGTATGAACGAGCAAACCCAGCACCATCAGCAGCTTCCTGCCATCCTGCAGCCCCCAAGGCTGGAGCAGGAGACGTGAGGACATGCTGACAGCCGGGATCTCTTTCTGGCTCCATGTGCGTGGCACGGCCCCAGCAGCATGGCACAGATGTGCCATGGCTGCCCCAGGCTTTGGGCTAAGAGCCAAAACAGCCACGGTGACGTGGGCAGGGATTGTATGGCAACAGCAACTTGTGCAGCTGATGCAGTCCCCTATTTGTGATAAACCAGCTGAATTGTGAGCTCATTTCTGGCTTTGGGAGAGAGAGGCAAGGAGCAGCAAAGACAGAGAACAGAAGGAAAATCAACCCAAATTTGTGGTGGCCCCAAAACTCCTAACCGGTTTGTACTAGGTACACCTCTGAGACAGCATGAAGGACAGGACCACCGGCCTACCCCCGTGTCTCAGGGGTTTCTTCACCACAGATCTGCACAGCTGGAAGTTTCCAGCCTGGTCACTGAGCTGGAGTCTTTAGGGACAGTCACTGGGAGACCACAACCAAGGTACCTGGGGGTACAGTCTACCTGCTCTAAACTGCTGACCAGATCTCCAGCTCACAGAAAGAGTGAAATCTTGGGGTGACAGAGAGGACAAGGTGCACTTGAAACCTGCACCTGTATGACCTGATAATGATGGGTGGGTTCTCCTGGAGAATGCAACAAGGGACACAGAACAAAGCTTCACCTGGGGATCAGAGGTAGCAGGGCTCACCAAGCCCTGCACCACTAAATGCTGCTCTTGATTCAAAGCTCATCTCTCCAGCCAAGAAGTACCTTTTTCCCATGCCTGACCCCAAAACCGCTGCACCGTTGTCATAACAGATGCACACCCCCTAATCAGCCAGTCTCCTTGCAAAGCCCTGGGAGAAGACCCCCTGTTACCTTCTGCTAAAACCAGCAGCCCACCAGCCCTGCCCTCCCTCACCCACAGCAATCCCCCCACTCAGTACATCCCACTCCACACGGGTCCCAGGGGGCAGCCTTGGTTATGCTGTAAAAAAGGATTTAAACCCACAGTAAAAGATTTCTCAAGTGCAAACACAAAGGGCCACCTCAGCTCCTGGTCAGCTCCATGAAGAGCATCAATACACCCACCAAGAAACACTCTCTCCTCCCTTGCCATGCCTCAGCTTCCCTCCTTTCTCCTGCCCGGTGCTAGCCCTTGACTGACATATATTTTTTGGTGGTTGCTTCATTACTGCATCTCCAGCGAGCTGGGGAGAGGTGAGAGGAAAGGAAGGAGGAGAAAAGGGGAGAAAATAATTACAACGAGATTTCATCGACAAGCAGCGAAAAAGGAAGTGTCCCTGGGGGGTTGATCAATAATGCAGCACTTGTTATCTTGATCTTCTTAATAAACCACAAGCAGCCCAGATGTATTTCTATCTGAGAATCGATCCTTCGCAGTGTTTCCAGCACAATATCGCCAGGACATGCAACCACACACAGATAAAATGAAATGGGCTGGTTTATTGATTATCCAAACAAGAAACCTTGTCGCTTGCATAGATTATCAGCAGAGAGCTGCTGCCTGCTTTGCTGCTGCTTAATTACTTTTGCTTTGTTTCAGACTTTCTCCCTCTCCCACTGGGGCCATACACAACCCCCTGTGACATACCAAAGGCCAAATCCTTCCCGTTTAACCCCAAAGCCACTTGCCAAACCTGCCACAGGAACCACTCCTGTATCCATGTCCCCCTTAGGAGAGGAACTCGTGGGCACTGCTTTTATTTCTCCTCAGTCAGAGATGCTGGAAGTCTTGCCACACCCCACAGAGAGCAGGATGGGCTCAGAGTTCCTTGCCCCGGAGAAAGTTTAATTACACAGCTAATTATATGGCTGAGTTCGCCTCCTTTCACCTCTTCTTTTGTTCCTGTCTTGGAGCCTGCCTGCAAAGTTCAGCCTCTCTGACCCATCGCTGTGCAGGCTGCGACCACCCACCCAGCCCCACACGGAGCAGCAGTAATTGCTGGGCTGGGGTCAGACCCAAGGTCTGACCAGGCTGACCTAGAAAGCAGCTCTGTGAAGCTCTGCTGACCCTCGTGACAAGCCAGGAATAAAATGCTCAAAGGCATTTTCAGTTTGGGTATTCCCAGCTCCCCCATGTACCCTCTGGACCACAGCGTGCCTGGACCCCATATAACAGCAGAGCTGCAGAGCACATCCCTTGGTGGGCCTGGCCTTGGAGAAGGGCTCCCCAGCAACATGCCACATGGTTACCACACAGCAGAGATAAGGACACCCACCTCACACACCCCATCTGGCCAGTGCCAGGTTATACTCATCTATAGGTAACATCATCTATAGGTACCCAGAGAATGCTTTCCTCACCCTTGATTGAATTCCAATGTCTTTTCTTTGGCTCCTTCAGTTTGCAGTAATGCCTTCAGCCTTCTGTGAAGGAAGATTTCCTTTTGCAGAGGAAATGTAATAATAACCCAAGTGAAGCCTTCAAGATCTGACCAAGGAAGAAATTCCTTATTTTCAGATTTTGTGCCCATCTGATGCAAGCAGCAAGCACAAAAGGAGAAGGTAACATCTTCTTGTCTATTAATTCAGGTACCAAGCTTGGTAGTGTTTCCCGTGGGTCTGATGGATCCATGCTGCAGCTTGCACTGATCAAAAGAAGGTCCTAAAGTAATTCCCCACCGGTTTTAGGCATTTACCATAGATATTACTAAGTTTTGAGCAGGCAGGCCCTGAATGTATGCAGATGAGCCCCCTTCCCGCTGAGCCAGCATAAAATCCTTCAAGAAAAAATGTAATTAAGTTAGAGTTGTGAACGATAATGAGTTTCTATTACACCCCGCTGAGAGCAGCAGCAACAGCTGAAAATGGTTTTTCACTGCCTACAACCCAGCACTAGCTCTGTTCTGAGGAACTGGGATGGAGCTGCTAGCTTGGACCGTTCCAGTTCAAACTTAACTTTAAGACCAAACACTGGTGAAAGATGATGCTGTGGATTTACAGTCTGTAGTAACACACAGAGATAACAGAGCTGTGCTCTAGCGACAGCGCTGAAGCCTCAGAATAAGATGATACAAACCCTTCCCGTCCCAGTGTGGTACAGCTTGGTAGCTGCACTGTGTCCATGCCCACAGCACACAACAGCCTTGGCCTGGCTCTTCCACCCCCTGCAGCCACCACTGGCCACTGCCATGGGGATGTGTGTAAGAAGAGAACAAGCAGCGAGACGTCCCTGGGGCTGGTGCTGCAGCCTCTGGCCCAAGGCTCTGCAGAGCCATGGGCCATGTCCCTCTAGAATGAGCAGCTCTTTGCAATTTTAACTCCAGTTTTGCTAAGTCACATTTCTAAAAGCGATGGCAGGGGCTCGTTGGCACTGCCCTGTGCCCAGGACCTCCACACCTCCAATCCAGTGCCTGAAAGCAAACCCTTCTTTGGGGTTTTCAGAACCTGCTTTTTAGTCAGCGTGGCTTCAGGGCAGGCAGAGAACCTCTCCTCCCAGGTCACACCACTCCTGGTTTTCTCAAGCTCTGTTATGATCTCCCCTCTGCCTTTTCTTTTCCAGACTGGACTCCCTGGTCCCCTTGCCATCACTCCCTGGGGAGAAGTGGCTCTATGCCCCTTGCCTAGCCTTGCTGGACATCCCACAGCAGGTAGCCAGCCCAGCTGCTGGGCCTGCAGGAGATCAGCAGCAGGGTGCACAGTGCCATGACAAGAGCTTTGGTTTTGTTTGCTGCTTATTCCCCAGCAATCTCTCACACTTGATTTACCTATTTGAGCACCAAGCTTACATTTCCTCAGGGATTCTCTAAGTCCAATGTCTCATTCCACAGGGTCAGAACAAGGGTGACCAGAGTATATACACAGACACAGATATATGAATGCATCTGAGGAGCGGCCGAGGGTTCCAGGCTTGTTCCTCACCCTGTGCTAGAGGAGAGCTGCCTCACGCTGCGCTTCCCATCATGGGCTGGGAGCAGAGACCCAACAGCTGCTGTCATGGGGGGGGGGGTGTGCACAGAGCTGTACAGAGGAGGCAGGTCTATGTACTTACCTGTCCCTGCAAAGGAGTTCCATGGTGCTTGTGCACATCATCCTGTGGGAGAGTGGGGAAACAGGCCCAGGAGGTAAAGCTCTGGGGAGCAATCCTGCACACAGACACCTTGGTTAGGTGTATGGGTGGGTAGGGGGCTGCTGCACTGGTAGTGGGAAAATGTAGCAGTGACTGAGCTGTGAGTTGGCTAACCTGATATCCTTTTAGGGAGCAGCAATCAAAGCCTTTGTTTGACACTCAGATACAAAGGAGATCTTGTGATCCTGCCCAGGAATGGGGACTACTGGTCCTGTAAGCTTCAGAGGGGTCCAGAGAAGGGCAACCAGTCTGGGGAAGGGGCTGGAGGGCAAATCCTCTGAGGAGCAGCTGAGGGAGCTGGGGGTGTTCAGCCTGGAGAAGAGGAGGCTGAGGGGAGACCTTCTCCCCACCGCCCCTGCCCTGACAGGAGGGTGCAGAGAGGTGGGCGATGGTCTCTGCAGCCAGGGGACAGGAGATGGGACAAGGGGCAATGGGCTCAAGCTGTGCCAGGGCAGGGTCAGCTCAGCTGGGAGGGCAAAGTTCTTCCCTGGCAGAGTTGTGGGGCTGTGGCCCAGGCTGCCCAGGGAGGGGCCCCTGGGTGTGTTTAACAGAGGGGAGATGAGGTGCTCAGGGATCTGGGTCAGCACAGGACAGGGACAGTTGGACTCAATGGTGTCAAAGGTCTTTTCCAACCTAGTGATTCTGTGATATCTATAATATGTATACATAAAAACCAAGGGGGAGGGGCAGGGAGCAGGGTGTCCCCATGTGCATACCTTATATGCATGCACCTTGAGTGTCACCAGGTATTGTCTTACCACTCACTGCTACGAGCCCTTTACACTCAGCCCTCACCCACTTCGGGAGTTCGGGGGTTTTTAAAGAACAAAATGGAAAAAACTCCAACAATCTCCTGAGATGCAGGAGAGGGGAAGTTTATCCTACAGAGAAGTAACAGTTTATCTAGGAGCCCAACCACACCAGGATGAAAAACCTCTTGTGAATTTTATCCAAGAGAGTTCATTGCTTTAATCCTGGATAATCCGTACCTAATCCTTTTTATAATCTTACTCATCTACTTGCCTCAATAGTTTTCCACAGCAGGGAGTTTACGTGTCATAGAAGGAATATTTTCCTCTTCCTTTATTGAAATGGGGTTTACTCTTATGGAGGTTTCTCTTTTACAAGTGTTCTTCACCTGAACTGAAAACACATTTCCTCTTTGTGATGCCATGCCCTGGGAAGAGTTGCTTTGTTTCCCAACAGGACTTATAAACCAGGTGGCAAATGGCTGCTACCAGGTATATTTTTGGACCCAGGAATAGTCACTGACCCCCTGAAACCCACAAATGTCAAACACATGCTGACTGGAGTAGGTATATATTCAATATTGAACAGGATATATTTTAGCAGAAGAAAAGCAGTGTCTGCAGTATCCTATAATGATGCCAAACCAGTGTGTTTCAGGGCTGGTCGTGACAGAGAGGAACAAGAAATCCTGCCTTCTGTATGGCTTTCCCAAAACCTGGTACATAACAAACATCCTGGAGACTTTCTCCAAGACACCAAGACCCAGAGTCAGCCTCTGCCCGGCAATCTGTGCCACCCAGACAGCCTGCCAGGGAGCCCTTCTGCTGCTCAGGACCATCATCCTGAGGATGCCCGCAGGCTGCGACACCGCAGGAGGGGCAGGCAGGAGGCAGGAAAGGACTGTGCTGCCCTTCTGCTCACATCCTTTGTGGTCCAGAGGCAGAAAGCCAAGTGAAGTCACAAATGCAGCCCATGAGAAATTCAGTTTTCAGGTCCCAGCTCCTGCTGGTGCAACAGACATGGATTTCTGGCTTAGGACTCTGCTTGAATCATCTCTGCTGTGCTTAAGGAACCAAGACAGATGTGCCTTTTCCTTGTGTGGGGGGGAATGATTAGAGAAAAGGCAACACAGAAAGTGTTGCTGCTGCTGCATATCACAGCTCCCTCATCCTGACAGAAACAAATCAGCCAGCCCTCAAACTTGTGTGAAGCACTCAGGGTGAAGGGGATGCAGCGTCTCCCCCTAAGTAAATAATGTGAATCCAGCAAACATCCGAGGCAGGTACAGTGCACACAACACAACCCACACTATTAAACTGAATAATCTATTAGCAATCAAGGACCTGGAGCCAAATCCACACTCTACAAATAACATGCCAGACACGATCTGTACACCAGGACGGGTAACAGCGAAGAGGAACAGGCAGATCTGTCACCAGGATGCAGGTGGTGCAGCTGTAGGTCTTGCTGAGGGAATCTAACAACCGTAACCTCCAGTAATCACCAAAGGAATCCTACTTTCCGTTAAGCAGAGCATCCTCAATTGAAATTCAAATCTCTGTGCCCAGCTACCCAATTCCTTATTTTTTTAAATGAATTTCAGAATGATTTTTCATTCCTTTGTGCCCCAAACTCTGCATGCCATTTCCAAACCACGGGCCAACGACACCCGGCTAACGAACACGGTGGGCACCACACTGATGCTGGCTCATGCTAACGAAGAATGAGGTCCTCACAGTGGGTACTGGGGAGCAAGAGGATGAGTGTCCCCCCCGTCTCACCTGGAGTATATAGTACCTCCCCAAAATCTCTGAAGTTTTTTCGAGTTGCTGCCAGTACCAGCAGTTTCCTAGCAGTGCCAGATATTAAATACAAGCAGATCACTTCCAGCTGCTGCTTATCTAATTTCCGTTGTCACCTGACACTGTTCATTTACAGTGTATCAATCTAGCCTGGGAATGTTTAAAATATTAATTACACAACGGCCTCGGCTCGTTACCACGGGTGCATTCAGCAGGATGCACAGCTGCTTCCAGGTAGCCAAACTGCTGCATAGAACAGCCAGCGCTTCTCCCTTAGGGTATGTCTGTGCAGAACTGCTCAGACTAGCTTTAATTGAGCTGGCTTGGGTGCTGCACTGGGTCTTCAGCCACAATAATGAGCTTTGGGGAGATGTGAGATATATTAGGATCCACTGAGGGTACTGGATGGGCTGCACCATGCTGCCACTTCATTTGTGTCTCTCCAAACCCACCTATGCTTGGTGCCCACGTGAGCAAACATGGAGATGCTCTTAATAACCCCTCTACCCTGCTACAAGGTGATGGGCACCTCCTGCTCCCCCTGCCCCGCTGGCTGGGATGCAGGAGGGTACGGCTGGCATCAGTGTCAGGTCAGGGTGGGCTGCCCAATCAGTCCGTGCCCAGATCTCCAGCAGGTTTTACAGCCAGTGCTGGGCTGCTCTGTGATTGGCATCGCATCCAAACCGATCTCACCCACACAGCCTGCAGTCCCTGCATGCCTGCCCTGCCCTCTTTTCACCTCATTCCTTTGCACCAAGGCTGGAGCACGTAAAATGTCAGAGGAACAGAGCACAGAAGGCTGTGCTCCATCTAAAAAAGACAGGGTGTCAAGAACCAGCCTTTCCTGGAGGCACACAACAAGAAGACACCTGACAGCAACTTTGCCCCCCATCCTGCTTCGTGCTGAGGCCTGGGGAAATCATCACACGCATGAGAAAATAGGGGCTTTGCACAAGGCAATCCCCACAGTGCAGCTTGTGTGGCACCCTTGTGCCTCCAGTCATGCCCCAGCCAGCTGTTCCTTGGTTCTGCCTTTTGGGGAGGAGTGAGTTGAGTTTTTAGGGGAGAAAAAGAGTCAGAACACTCAGTTCTGGGCTCCCTGGTATTAAAAAGACAGGGATCTCCTGAAGAGAGTCCAGAGGAGGCTACAAAGGGGATTAAAGGCCTGGAGTGTCTTCCCTGTGAGGAAAGGCTGAGTGAGCTGGGGCTGTTCAGCCTGGAGAAAAGAAGCCTGAGAGGGGATCTGATCACTGGGGATCAAGAGCTGAAGGGTGGGACACAGGGGGACATGGGCAGCCTCTTCTCAGTGTCTGAGGGGACAGGACAAGGGGTGATGGCCTCAAGTTGGAGCACAGGGAGTTCCACACCAACCTGGGGAAGAACTTTTCCCCAGTGAGGGTGAGGGAGCCCTGGGACAGGCTGCCCAGGGGGGTGTGGAGTCTCCTTCTCTGGAGAGATTCCAGCCCCATCTGGACACCACCCTGTGTGCCCTGTCCTAGGGACCCTGCTTTGGCAGGGGGTTGGACCCGATGATCACCTGAGGTCCCTTCCAACAGATTCTGTGAAACACAAGCCCTGCTCTGCTGTTTCAGCCCCAGCACAGCTCTGCCCAAATACACAACGAAACATCAGCGCGACGAGATGCTCAGCCCCCCTGCACCCGCATCTCTCCCCAGGGATGCAGAACTGAGGATCCAGTCAATGACTACACGCCGAGATGAGCACACAGTCACTAAAAGCTGTCATTTCAAAGCCTGGAAAATAGCCTAATTTCTGCATACCCTGGCTGCTTGTTGCCGAGATGCTGGAGGAAGTTGGGCCAGTGATTGACAAAGTGAGACATAAACTCCATCAAGCAGATGGAGAATGGCATAATTATGAAAATAATAACAGTGACTGGCCGAGATATGAGAGAAAATTTTAAAAAAGCCAGTAGGAATTATTTACATTTAGGGTTGTTGGGGCTTAATTTATTCTAGTGTTTGAACAGCAAAAGGAAACACAGAAATCAGCTCCCAAAACACTCCATGTCAGTGCTTGTAATAGGTACAGCCCAGAACAACAACTACCAGCTAAAGTGGTTTAATCGCATCTCCTGATGAATGAAATTAACCTTTCTTTGGGGCTGATGTGCACGTGTCATCCAGCAGCATTTCTCCAAAGGCTCAAGCTTGCTTCCAGCACAGCCAATGCCTTCAATGAGTTCACTTGTGGGCCGGAGCAAGCGGAGCTCGCACACACCAGATCACAGGAGTGTACCCAGAGGACCAGCTCTGGAGTAATTAAAGCCCCTCACTAGCAAACAATTTGCAGGGAGGTGGAGAAAGATCGATGAATAAGAAGAAAACACAGGCTGCAATTTCCTTTATGCCTCTGTGCCTCAAGAGGGGCAGATCTGGGCACACATTTGTGGTGGTGGCCAGCCAGGAGACCCGTGCCCTCCCTAAATCAAACACTCTCATCCAGCACTTGAAATATGACTGTGAAGATTGTGGTGCTGCCGGGAACACTTACATTTTTCATACTTAACCCTAAATCTTTTCACCCCTCTGAAGTCTCTCATCAATTCCCCTGCCACACTTGCTGTCTGTCAAAGCAAGCCAGCTGGCCCCATCCCACCCCGCTCCTGGAATGGATGTTACCTGAGGTGGGTGGGACCAGCTCTGCACACACAGACCTCACCTTTATTTACATATATAAAGCATCTATCACCGTACTGATAAACATTCCTTGGAACCACTCTGACTGCTGGCCCATCCTCCCTTTCCCTTCACCTAGGTGAAGGTTATTTTGGGATATAATCCCACTTTTTTATCCATGGGGCCCCTGGTGCATTTGCAGCGCAGGACAGACGCTGCTTGAGGAACAACACAGTTACTCAGCACCTCAATTCATTCTCATTCCATGGGGAACCTCTGCCTTATTTACTGCACCCCACCAGCCCCTGTGCTTGATGATTCCTGGTCTTTCCAGGGATGTTCATCATTCTGCCTCACAAATGCTAATTAGCCACTCTCTGCCTCTTCCCAGGAGAAAGCAGAAACTGGTTTTGCCCTTGGTGGGATCGGGAAAGCCAAGGCAGAGGGACACCCACCAAGCCCAGAGTAAAACAGCTGTAGAGATAGAAATGAAGCCTGTGAGGATGCTTCCCACCTCCCTGGCTGTGCTCCACCACCAGCAGCCTCATTCCCTGGGATGGGGGACACACAGGAGGACGTGACCTCCATTTTGGGTACCAGATATCCCCTCAACGTGAGGAAGAGGCACACAGCTTCAGCAGCAATGGATCCAGCATCACCTGCCCTATTTTCCTCTACTGTGTCTCCCTCCCAGTACAAATTGCTCCAAAGCAATTCCTTTGCCTTTCCATCTCGATTTCCTTCTGTGGTACCACCACTCTTACCCTGGGCTGGGTGATGGGAAGGAACAGCATGGTCAGTGACCCAGGATGAAATGGATAAGCTAAAATGGAGCATTCCTGGATTTCCAGTGTTGCCTCCTCCCAACCTCAACTGCCACTGCTCCTCAGCCAGGACAGGCTTCGTTTCCACCCACTGCTAGGCTAAAAAAGAACATGACATTTAAGAAGCGAAGCAACCCCTGTGCTTCCCAGCCACCCCACACCTTTCTGCTCAGGGCAGCTCCCAAAGAAGCACCTCCAGCCCTGTCCTGCACCCCAGGCATTGAGCCAGCCCGGGCTACAGCTCCCACCTCTCCCAGCCACAGGAAAGAGCAACTGGCCTCCTCCCAGGCTGGCTGAAAGCAGACACCAGAGGAGCTCTTAAATTCAGGTCTTACTGATGCTAACAGCCTCGAGTTTGGCCACAGCTGCACATCTTTCTGAAGCCAAGCAGATCCCATCATCAACTAGCAGAGCCAGGGAGGCAGCATCCCAGTGCGCAGCTCTGAGCTGATCATGTGGAAGGGGAAGAAGGGCAGGAAAAGTTAAAAGAAAATACGGAAACCACAGCTATAATTGGTATTCTAGAATCCTGCTGTCATGTAGAGTCATACCCAGCCTTGATCCACTCACAAGAGCCTCACTGTAGAGGAAACCTGCACCAACCTGACACTGACATAGGCTGTGGCACCTGAAATGAGCCGTGACCATGGTATTTACTCACTACTTTAACTAATACACAGGCACTTAATGCAGGAGCATCCAGGGTTTGTCAAACTCTGGGTTCTGCTACCCAACTTGTTTTAAGCCAGTTCCAACAGGGGTAAAAACTCCAGTTACCCCTCAGCGACACGGCACGGTGCCAGCAGACAGCGCAGTGCCTTTGCCAGCCCCAGTGCCTTTTGCCAGCCCTTGGAAGGATGAGGGAGCTGCAGTTGTCCATGGCTGTCAGTCTGCTGCCTTTCAGAACCACAGCATTCACTCAATACACAATTAAAGAAGAAACGTTGGGTTTTGTCTGAGTTTCCCCCCAGTTAGGTCGTTTTGTTTTGCTCCATTTTATTTAAGGCAGGGGAATATAATACAAAAAAAAAAAGTATTAATTGCATGCTGCCAAGATCTTTGGAGAAAAATTCAATATTATCTTTCACTGCAAAGAACAAATGAATCAAGGCTCCATTCCAGATCCAGCAGCAGTCCTGACTTTGACGTGCTGAGGAAAATAATAACTTTCGGCACATACTAATTGTCTTGTTAACATGGATTATGCAGCCAGCCAAATAAATGTCATTCACACTTTTATGAGGAAGAGCATAAATCTAAAACTCGGAAATGCATAAGAGTTTTTAATCTTTTCTTTTCTCCCCATTCTGCATTCACAGCCTAAACATATTTACATTTTTAATCCGGGCAAACAAAGCAAGACTCTGCTGGAGACTGCTGAAACCTCCCAGGGGTCCCAAGCTCTAGGTGATCAGGTTTTTAAAATAACAAGCTTTGTTCCCATGTAGCTTTCAAACCAGTTTATACTTTCTTGGCACTGCAAAGCAGTTTTGAAATAAGGATAATGTACACTCAATTTAATTTACACCAAGTCTCCTTCACACCGCTGGCGGAGCGCAAACAAGCACCCAGGCCAGCCCGTGCGGGGAAGGGAGCGTGCTGAATGCTCATGTTGGTCCTCTGCAGGGGAGGGATGTGTCCAGGAACCCAGGAGCAAAGCCAACACCCCCACCTTCCAGGGTGGTTTCCCAGTTTGGATGACTGCCTGACCCCACCCAGGGAAGCTGGGACCTTCCCTGGTTTAATCTGTCTCCCTCCCAGCAAGGTAACAGCTACCGCCTCTTACACTCTTGATGGTGAATTTTCCCTCTGAGAGTCCTTCTCATACCACCACCTTCACTTGGTGCCAGGAAAAGGGGAGATGCAGAGGTGATGTGACTTGCAAAGCCACCCAGCAGTGGCTGACAGAACAGCCGGGGGGTCCGGGCTCCTGCTCAGCACCCAGCACCCAGACCCTCTTGAAAGGGACAAGGACTCTTAAACCGAAGGAAGGAATGGCTAAACAAGGAGACACAGACCAACAGGACACAAGTAAGACCTGACTCATCAGCGTTGCCTCTGTAGTTACTCAAATTCAGCATTCACCTCCCCGCATGGACGGGGTGCTGGAGAAGCAGCGCCCACCGAAGGCCCCCGCAGTGCAGCCCCGTTTCTGACCTCCCTGACACAAGCTGCATTTCTCAGTGGGAAATGCTCCCTGGGCTTTCTTCCCTCCAGCACAGCTCTGGCACAACGCTGGCCTACAGCCCGCATCAACGAGCCCTGGCTCCACCTCTCCAGCCTGCTCCCAGGCGGGATTATCCCTCACCCCAGCCCTGCTGCAGCTGTGCCAGAGCTCACTACACACTAATCCACCTTCAGAGCCTCTTCTAGAAACGCTCCTTATCGTTGGGATCACTTTAATCACCAGTAGCCCGTTTTTCCTGATCCCTTCTGCTCTGGCTATCCAGCAGCAGCCATTGGCAGGCCAGACTGTGTTGAAGGTGCCCATGGCACAGCTGCCCTTCTTCCCCTCAGCAGCTGTCCCACTCTGGCTTATCGAGCACCAAAACCAGTGCCAATGTGCTGTTCTCCTTCAGGGCAAGAAGCAAGCTCAGTGTGAACACACCTCACTGGAGGCAAACTTCCCTCCAGGACACAAGTGCCTGATGCAGAAAGGCCGAAGACAGGCCCTCAGGAAAGAGGGGGAGAGATTGATTTTTGGGCAGCTCTGGAGTCCTGCTGCACTTCACAAGAATAAAACCAAACCTGCTGTAACAAAAACCTCCTCCCTGACAGTGTAGCATCACCCAGCTCAGGGGCAGAGCTAGCAGGGTGAGGGAGCAACCTCGACTGAGTGATTCCAGCCAAGGCTTATGGACAGACACAATTAAAATAAGCACTATAGTTTCAATTAACCGTTCTCCCCAGCAGCACAGGCTTGGAAAGGACTCCTAATAGATCTCTTCCACCGCAGTGCACAAACTCTATTGCCATTGCTTCACCGATTATTGAGAGTTAGCAGAGTGAGGCCGCTTTCCCCCGACACCTTCAATAGCGATTTGGGGATCTGTCTGTTATTAGCTGGCCATTCTGTGTATGGAGAGGCTGAGCAGGGCATGACCCTTTCTCAGGTAGTCTGTCTGCTCCAGCCCTTCTTTGCTGCCTTTGGGGGTTGCGTCTGCCCTACAGCCACTGCCGTACCCCAGCACAGAGCAGCATCCCAGCCTCCAAGGGTGTCTTGATTAAATCACAGGAGCACACAGTTCCTCTGCTGCCTGGGGTTGATTGGGAACAAGGCTGGGAATAATCCCTGATAGATTTTCTTTCACAGACAGAGAGACATCCTGATGCCTTTAAGCTTTCCTTTTTGGCTTGCAAAAGACTCCCCTGGGAAGGCAGGCTCCTGCCAGCCCCTCCACAGTGTTCTCACATATGACATCCTAATAGGGCAGGGAGTGGAGAGCAGATTGATTAAGCCAGGCCTGAAGGTCAGCCACCTGCATGTCTGGACATTTGGGAGCAATATTAAATTTAGCTGCATCCACACTGTCGATACACAGAGGCTCTGGAAGGAATTTTGGCTTTAGCAGCCAGCAAAGCAAAGAGCATCAAGGAAAGCAGACCTGAGCAGACCTGAACTTTCATTCCCCATCTCAAAACACTTGGTAGGAAGCAAAGGGGTGTTTTTAATAGAAATTATTAACCTTTGGAACAACTGACCCAGAGAAGTCAGAGATTCTCTAATTCTACAGTTTTGAAATCAACCCTGGCAGACTTTCCAAAAAACCTATTACAAAAATAGACAATACCACTCGAATTTTTCATGAGAAATGACAGCTACCAACAGCTTCTTCATCTCCTTTTCCTCCAGCTTATCCTTGACCAGGAGAAAATGAAGTGCCCTGTGACCAAGGCTCAGAGAGAAAAACCAAGAAGCTCAGAGACGAGGTCTGGTCCTGGCACAGACTCTCCATGCCCTTGTGCCTCCACTTCTGTTCTTGTGAAAAAGTGATGGAGGTACACAATAACTTTCTGCAAAGGTGCCACAGTGTCCTTGAAAGGAAACTATGGTGGAACTGCCATTTATTCATTTCCTTGTAGAGCTGGCTACTCCCATCATTTCCTTTAAGTCCCACTGAACATGGTATTGCCTCTTCTTGATTCTTCTTCTTATCAATATCCACTTTAATTTAGGTTAATTTCAATAGTCCCCAAGGCTAAAAGACATAGGACACCATGAGCATCCAACCTCCCAGTTTCCCTCCTTTCTTTTAGCAGAAAAAACAAAGTCTCCCTCACTTTAAGTTCCTGTGAAGCCAGGAGAATTTCCAAGTCCTACTTCCTTATGGAAAGCACCCAAGCAGATCTTTTTACATCCCCCAAAACGTGAGTTCATGCCGCAGATTTTGTCTCAGCTGAGCCCACTGAAGAGCCTCTTCTTCACCTGTACAGCTATTTTTACAGAGCTTTTAAAAAAAAAAACTATTATCTTTCTAAGCTCTTGTCTGTCAAATTGTATTGAAATTGTCCAATTCTTCACAAGTTAACAAGAACAGGCTAACAGGCATTTGGTATTCCCACAACCCTTGTTCTGCCCAGTAAAGAAGCACACACATACATCCTTCTTCCCAGTCAGTTTGATGAGGCTGGTACTGCTGAGACTAAGAGCCCCTGAGCCAGCGTGGACTGCCCCAGGCTAGGGGACAGGTCCCAGTGGAGGCTCTGAGCTGAAATCATCCCTCATGGGGGTGTACCCCAAAACCAGAAGGAAGCACAGGTGACAGGCTGGGGTTAGATTTCAGCAACGCTAAATCAGAAAAGAAGCCTTTCGAGTTTGGATCCTGATCTGGGTCTAAGTTGGGTCTTGCACTCTCTGAACCTGAAGCCAGATCCTGACTCCATCTGCCTGCTCCAACAAGGACATCACACATACACCACAGAGGAGCTGCACATCACCAGCAACTTCTGAGCCGATTCACACACTTCACTGCACACCTCAACTATGTTGACTGCAGAAGAACCTTTTCATTGCAGAAGAACTTCTTCCCAGTGAGGGTGAGGGAGCCCTAGGACAGGCTGCCCAGGGGGTGTGGAGTCTCCTTCTCTGGAGAGATTCCAGCCCCGTCTGGACACCGCCCTGTGTGACCTGTCCTAGGGACCCTGCTTTGGCAGGGGGTTGGACCCTATGAGCTCTGGAGGTCCCTTCTAACCCCTACAGTTCTGTGATTCTGTGATTTCATTTTTCAGACAGACTGTGCCCAGCTGCTACCCTTGTCCTGGAGAAGGACTCATGAGATGATTTAAAGGACTGTGACAGGAACCAGGACCCACAGGAGACCTGCAGCTCTGGTCTGTGTATAGCAGAGGGCAGCAAACACTGAGCAGCAGGTTGTTTTGGGGTAGCTACTCCCAAAGCAGATTCCAGGGGTCTGAACATGAGGTAGCTGTGGTTGGACACTTCCTACAGACATCTCCAATTGCTTCCAGGTAGTGTGGGGAAAGAGCAAGAGAAAGTGTGAGTGTGGAGGAAGAGAGAAATGTTTCTCTTTGGATGAAAGAGAAGGTGGCATTAAGAGCAATCAAATGTGGTCAATTCACAGCTCCCCTCTCATACAAATATCCCCCCACAGATTCAGAGAATTGCTGAGGCATTGTTGACTAAATTCTGTTTTCTTACCTCTGAAAGATGCACCTGTGGTGAGGGGAAATTTCTACACAAATCCCACTTTGACCTGTAGAACTCAAAGTTTCCAGCTCTGAGCCCTTTCCAGAGAGGGTCAGCATCCTTCTGGGCTGCCCACTCCCCTCTGTTCTCCCCTCCTCCAGCCCCAGCACCCTGGCTTCTGTCTTACTTTAAAAATCAAACCTGGTAATGGGTGCTCTCCCCCTCTTGGTCTGGATCTATATCTCATTTTTCTCCAAGGGTTTTGAATTATTGGACAACACAAGACAAAAATCCTGTCTGCTTTTTCCCTTGCTTGAAAGGAATAATTTCACCTGGATGGCTGCAGCGAGCACGCTGCAATAACGAGAAGCTGTTCCAGAAGGGTAAATTACTTAGTGGTGGTACCAACTGGGAGTGATGCTGGTTTATAACATCAGATGTAATCTTTCAGCAACAGGGGGGAAAACAGCTTTCAGAAAAATGCTTTTTGTCATTGGCCACGATGGTGGCGCATCCAATTACTCTGCTTTCATTTTGGATCCAGGGGGCACAGCTCAGAGGAGAAATCAACAGCCACCATAAACGTGTGTGGCAGCAGCAAGAGGAGCTCATGTGTGCCCTGCTCCATGAGACAAAGTCTGTCCTATCTCTTCTTGATTCCTTTTGGGTTCCTTGGAGGAATCTGATGGCTTTTGATGGCCGGGGGAGGTGCACACCAGAAATGGGGCAGGTTAAAGGGAGGGAGAAGCATCATGTCCTTCTTTTGAAAACCAGAGTCAGCACATCAAATCCCACCTGAAGCCAATGGCAATCTGACCTAAAGTCTCTAAGGCTGTTCTGAATCCTACTGGTGGGCTGGCCTTTGAAATCTTTTTCTGTAAAGCTTCATAGGGAGTCGCTCTGACAAGGAGCTGAGGCAGTGCGCAGAAGCTGGGCAGGCACCAGGCATCCCCATGAGCCATCTCCATTATGAACTACCTCATCGATTATTCCTCCTCTTCCTACTCCATAGCTCTCCCATCTGCCAATAGTATCTATTATCGTTACTAGCTGTCATTCTCATTGATTTGCTCCAGACTTCTTCCCCTGCCCCAGACCTGCTGCCAGCATGTGGGAATCAGGTTTGTTGGGAGCACATCCCCCTTCCTTGGTCAGGGAGCTACAGCCCTCACACACAGTGCCTACCCCTACGGCACGTGTCATGCTGTGCACACAGGGGACATCACCCTGGTGACATCATCTGCAATAGTTTTATGTCAGTTGGTGAATGAAGATCTTGATACCTGTGTTATAGCTATACATATATCTAGATATTTATATATCTTGCAGCTCGGAAGGCCAATGGTATCCTGGGCTCCATCAGGAAAGGGGTGGCAGCAGGGACAGGGAGGGGATTGTCCCTCTCTGCTCTGCCCTCGGGAGGCCCCAGCTGGAGTCCTGTGTCCAGAGCTGGGGCCCCAATACAAGAAAGATGTGGGACTGTTGGAGAGGGGTCAGAGGAGCCACAGAGATGATCAGAGGGCTGGAGCAGCTCTCCTATGAAGAGAGGCTGGGGGAGCTGGGCTGGTTCAGCCTGGAGAAGAGAAGGCTGCGGGGGGACCTCATTGCAGCCTGCCAGTCCCTGAAGGGAGCGGAGGAACAGGAGGGAATCAGCTTGTTAAAGGGCAGAGACTGGCAGGACAAGGGGGATGGAGTGAAGCTGAAGGAGGGAAGGGTGAGATGAGATCTTAGGGGGAAGTTCTTTCCAGAGAGAGTGGTGAGGGGCTGGAACAGGCTGCCCAGAGAGGGGGTGGGTGTCCCATCCCTGGGGTTGTTCAAGGCCAGGTTGGATGGGGCCCTGGGCAACCTTGTGTAGCTCCAGGCCTGGAGGTTGGTGTCCCTGCCTGTGGCAGGGGGTTGGAGCTCTGTGATCCTTGGGGTCCCTTCCAACCCAGACCAGTCTGGGATTATATATATATATATAAACAGATCTAACCCTGTATTGGGACACAGCATCCCATCTGTGGCAGCAGAGACCTTCGCGCTCCCATCGCACCAGCAAGCCAGACCCAACCCAGCGCTGAGCAGCCCCACAGCTGGTGCGCTCAGGGAGCTGCACTCATGTGTCACACAACAGAGGGAGCAACAGGGGGGTGGCGGTCTTTTCCAGCCCACCTGCCCCATCAGCACAGCTCCAAGCCTTGCAGAGCTCCTGGGGAGCCCAAGATGGAGATTTTGATTTCAAATCCACTCCTGGTTTAGGAAGCCCTTGCTTCTGTAGATACATAATGGAGCGATTTGGGGGGAATAGCTGCATAGTATTCATTTCTTCCTTTCTGCCAATTATTATGATACATTTGCAAAAACATTTTTCCAATATTCAGCCAGCTTAACAGGTGACTGAATAATATACAGCAACTACATCATTTGCAATATTTTCCTGTCAGTCATAAACTAATGTATTCAGAGACGAATTCCCTTTCTCCTAGGCCAGCTTTAAGTCAAATTTAGTGACTGAAAACAACATTAGCCTTATTGACTCTTTTATCAGAATCCCATTTGTTGGTGGGGAGAGACATCCCAGGTTTTCATGAATAATAAGACTGATCAGACTTTAAAATCACAAGAATCAAGGGGAGAGTTGGGTGGGGGCAGAGGCAGTGATTTCCATGGCCAGACTGGGCACCAGTAATGCCTGAGCCCTTTCCCCCTGCAACTGCCTTTGGGTCAGAATGTTGCCACTAACACCCAGAAGTCGGGTTCTGATAAGGACTCTCTCCTACCATGGCCTCAACTACCCAGCTGCACCTTCAGACCTCGAAGCAAATCCCTGCTAAAATCCTGTTCTCAGCTGCTGCACACTGATCTCTGGAGTCTGCATTCACAGGCCTTCCCCTGGGTGTAAAGTCATGGCAATCAATACCTAAACAGATACCTACTGAACCCTGGCAGTTCGCACTCCCAGACCAGCACTGGGAGCTCTCCGAGCCCTTCCCCAGCTGCCCCAGCACTGCTGGAGGGTGCAACCACTCCACAAACACACATGGAGGGGCAAGACAAGAACTCGGGACTCCTCACTCACCACTACCAGCCCTACCCACCAGCCCATGCACATCCTATTTTTGTCCTCGATAAGCAGGACAATCCGGCTCTGCTCTCTGAAGAGTAATACCTGCTGCCCAGTAGTCAAAGCTGAGCTCCTGCTCAATAACTCACAGCCACAGCACATTTATCTGCCTTCAGCACCTGTAATCTCCTGTTTCCCGTGCCCTGCTCCCTTCCTTGGCAATGCAGATGTGACTCAACATCCATACGGCTCCGAGGAACAGAAACAAATCATTTACATTTGGTTCCTAACCAGTAGCATTCTCATTTAATTCCCTACCTCCTTATTGTAATCACCCTCTACACAACTTCAATCAAATCACATCCATCAATCTGCCCAGCCCAAAGCTTAATGATGGTAACACTCTCACCTACCCAAACACAGTATGTAATTGCAAATTGCAGCAGGCAGCAGTTATCTGACCTGTGCTCACTCCTCATTGATAACCTTCTGCTCCAGAGATGACTCATGGTATCAATTTATCTCCAGGAGAAGCTCTCTGGTGTAGGTAAAGCTGCCACATAAATTCTCATGTGAAGGTAAACTGCAAAAGGAGAGAACCCCTTTGAAATATGGGAGGCCAGCAAGGGGAGAGGTCACATCTACAATTGCACCTCTGTGTGTCCTTATACACCTAGGGGAACTCTATGATCCTTGGGGTCCCTTCCAACCCAGACCATTCTACGACTCTTGGTGCTACCACACATGCATTTTACCATTTCATGGTCAACTTGGTAGAGCCACGGCCCTGTGCAGACCAAGGCAGGTCGCTGTTACCCCACCCTTAGCTGGGTGGTTCCAGATGCCAAGTCAAGACCAGCTCTGCTTTGTCTCCTCTAGGATCCTGCATTGCCTCAGCTGTCTCAGGTCTGCTGCTTTGCTTTCACACTAGATTTCTGTGGCAGCCACAGCCTGTGCCAGTGGCTCTATGAGCTCTCCAAGGACACACTTTGTCCTCCCCATGTTTGTGCGATGTTCAAGAGGGTGAAGACAAACTCTTCCAGTACCATTCAGATAAGTCAAACCAGAAGTCTCCTATGGGATGAATCCCTGGGAGAAATGGGACCCAGAAGGTGTGATTCATACCTAAGTCTCAGCTAGCTGAGCAACTTCACAGAAACCACCTTCACCCAGCACATGCCTGAGGATATATGTGCCCAGCATGCTCCAAGATAGATCTGCCCCTTAGCAGGAACAGAGATTAAGCTGCACTTGGGAGATGCTCTGATAAAATTTTCCACATTGGGTACATCCAGGTAGGAGTGCTAGGGAAAGGAAGGAACAAATTAAGAGCAGATACCAGACTTCCAGACATCGTTGCCCTCTACACCAGGACAATCACACCCACAGTGGGTGTGCTATACCACCTGAATTACACTGAAAGATTCAAGCAGTGCCACCTTTCAATATAGAGGTGGTCCTGGGGCAGTAGGATCCAGCCCAGATGATTGTGGTTGCGCAGCTGACTTCCCAAAGGCCCTGCAGGCTTTGACAAGCACAACATGCAGAGGTGCAAATCAAACAGATCTCTACATGAGCGTACCTCTCCTCTTCTTCCAAGGCTGCAAATTGCTCCCAAAGCTGTCCCATGAGGAACAGCTACAAGAAAGGTGTGCCTGGGCACATCCCAGCACATGATGGACCCACCACCTGTGGACAAGGGCATCCTAACGCAAGAACAGAGGTGATCAACCCATGAGCCCTGGGCTCCACAAGGGAGGCTCTCTCTGGAGCTGAATGTCCTGCCATGCCCTTGCATCTCTGAGAAAGACATGCCACGGCTGGTAGGTGTAGGAAAGCTGGCCACCACCCTGCTGCAAAGAGTGCTTCTCAAAATCAGCCCCACTTCAGGAGAGAAATCATCTCACTTTGCCATCTGAACAGGTCCTGGCTGTGCCTGGACCCAGCACAGTCCCTCCTCCTCCCACCACCAGTGACATGGAGCAGATCTGGCTCTGCAATAGCACAGCAACCTGCTGCTAGCAACGGGGCATTGTGCTGCACACGAGTAATGAGGAAACTGGGAATAGAGTAGAAGAGTGGAGATTATTAGATAATAAATTATCGATGTACCAAAAACTGCTCTGTACATATTTTTCCCCCCTTACAGCTTCCCTAATGTCCTGGGAAAGTGACAATTACACAATTTAAGGAGGTTAAGTTTATTAAAATCCTTTTTTTATTACTTTTCTTTTAATATATAGTCGAGATAAAGCATCTGATTAGGGGAAGGTCACAAAATAAAATATTCAATACTTGTGGAAAGAGCAATTCATCCTCCCCCTGCATGCAGCAGAAGCAGAGGCAGGGGGTCTTGGTGACAGCTCACTGCAGAGGCTGCTCCACAGAGGCTGTGAGCAAGAAACTGATGCCAGCAGCCAGACCCTGCTCTTCCAGGTTGGCTTTGCCAAGTTCTGGCAGCCCTTAGAAATAGTAAAACAGGTCATGTGCACACTGAAAGAGGTGGGCCACCCCTAAGGAGGCCTTACACGGGGCTTACTGACACCTCCCGGCCCTCGGTCTCAACTGAAATGAAAATTACACTAAACAGTCTGGAGTCATAGAATCCCAGCCTGGTCTGGGTTGGAAGGGACCCCAAGGATCACAGAGCTCCAACCCCCTGCCACAGGCAGGGACACCAACCTCCAGGCCTGGAGCTACACAAGGCTGCTCAGGGCCCCAGCCAACCTGGCCTTGAACAACCCCAGGGATGGGGCACCCACCCCCTCTCTGGGCAGCCTGTTCCAGCCCCTCACCACTCTCTCTGGAAAGAACTTCCCCCTAAGATCTCATCTCACCCTTCCCTCCTTCAGCTTCACTCCATCCCCCTTGTCCTACCAGTCTCTGCCCTTGACCAAGCTGATTCCCCTCCTGTTCCTCTGCTCCCTTCAGGGACTGGCAGGCTGCAATGAGGTCCCCCCGCAGCCTTCTCTTCTCCAGGCTGAACCAGCCCAGCTCCCTCAGCCTCTCTTCATAGGGGAGCTGCTCCAGCCCTCTGATCATCTCCATGGCTCCTCTGACCCCTCTCCAACAGTCCCACATCTTTCTTGCATTGGGGCCCCAGCTCTGGACACAGGACTCCAGCTGGGGCCTCCCGAGGGCAGAGTAGGACACAGTGCCCACTCCAGCTTCACGCTGACGGGCACGGTACCCAGAGCCACACCGAGGTTTTAGAACTCGTTCTGTGCCCCACTGCACCCCAGTCTACTCACACCCAGGTGAGCCACCCCACTTCACTGTACCCATACTGTACATTGCAGACCCCAAATTATGGGCTTTCTCTCACCACAACCTTGCAGTCCATGCCAATGCCTTCAGGAACTATTTGCACAGTGGAACTAATTTCTTTTTTCTCCATTTCTAGCATTTAGGGCACTGCAGGGTGTACAGCCCCTTCACAGCAGCTCCTGGGAGCACGTGGCGTGGTAAAACTCACTCTACCAATATAGAATAGCACAGAGAGAGGTGTGTTTTCAAGTGGTTATGCTCATTCCTATTACAGATTGGAAAAACATCCTCCTGCTCATCAGGAAAGTCACATCCCTTTCACAGCCTCTGCTGCAAGCATGCTATACAGCCCCTCTACAGCTCCAGCCACAAGCACCAGCCAAATTCTGCAGGAAACATCAGGGTATCAGAACTGGAAAAGCCCCTCAGCCTTTACAGTGCCCCACAGCCTCTGGTAGATACCTGCTCCATGTTTAAAGCCCTATATAACAGCTGATCTTCCACGGAGAAGCTATTCCAAGCTTTGCTCACTGCTCACCTCCTTTTAAGCCATGATGGTGAATGCACCATGGATGAGCTGTATTTAGCCACTGGACACTGCCCACAGCCTGGACTCCAAGTCAGGACCCTGGAAGTCAGTGCCTTGCAGACACTTCAGTTTGGGCTTTGCTAAAAGTTCCTGGGAGGAACTGGCTCTGCACACCTCCTGCCACACGCTGGCTCCCTTGGCTCTTGCAAGCTGGGCTTTCCTTGGACAGTGCAAGCCCCAAGAGCTCAGCAGTGAAGATGGATGGTGAGCAATGGGTACTTTTATGAGTCCAAGTGTTCCTGTGTGTCCAAAGGCAAGAGGCCAGTGCCCTACACAATGGCACTGTCAAGTCATCCAGATTAATGTAATACTAATGGCTTCCAGACACTCCTGTGTGGCAGAGAGCGACTCCTTCTTGTATCCTTCCTGCATACTGCTTTTGGGTATGGATTGTTAACTACACTGCAGGGGAGAAATAACAGCCCCAAGCTCTCAAAGCCATGTACAAACACTGCCTAATTACTGCTTGTTAACACTCCTCTGAGCCAGGTACAGGCTTTTTTTTGCCCAAAGCCATTAAAAAGAATAAAATCAGTACCTCAGGCATCATTAAGAGTTAGGTCCAGACAGTCTAAAATCCCAGCAGGCACTTAGCTGTCTCATGTACAGCAGCCAACCCTTTCAAACCCAGCAGATACCTGGACAGCAAGAAGCATGACCAATATTTCCCAGCTAGGCAAGTGAACGTGGAGGGATGGAATGACTGTTGAGGGCTTGAACACCCCATTCCCAAACTAGCAGCAACCCCCACCCCCCAGCACTGATGGTTCCTGTGCCTGGGGAAAAGGCTGCGGCTGCCCGTGCTCTACTGGGAGCACTGGGCCAGCAACCAGCTGGAGACAAGAGTGTTGCTCATTAACACCACAAATGGGTGGGATAAAATAAAGTTTCATTGCTAGCAATGGGCCCTGCATGGTCTGATAAAATCAGCAGACTGGAGATGGATGATGCTGCAAATCACTCCTGAGTTACAGAGGTTACACAACGGCAGAACTGGGTAGCAGTCCTCACACTCAAACACTGGGGCACACATTTTAATTTAGAAGAGCTGAAAGTAAAAAAAAAAAAAAGAAAAGCATCTCTCTGTCACATTTCCAGGTCAGCATTTGACTTACTAACTTCTGCTTTGGCCACAAGTAAATGAGCCAACACCACGCGCCGTTCTGTGGCTGCCAACCTTACATAGGATGTAATTTTTTTTTTAACAGGGTCGTTAGGAATTGTTTGTGTGTCTGGAAAGGGCATCAAATAAAAAGTATTTTCACTTAATAATCAGGCTTAATCTCTTTAAGTTTTGTTGAAGTTGCTTTCCCAGGGCCTTAGGCAAAAATCAATCTTAAAAGCGTTGTGGAGCTGTACTGTGGTAGTTAGATAATTTATTATTCCAGAACTGCGGGTTTTAATCTAATTAGAGATCATATCTAGGATACGCTTCAAAATCTATTTACTTCTCTATTTTTACTTGCCAACATTCACAAGGAAATGACTTTGTAAGCGAAGGAGTTGGGAGGTATGCTGGGCTCCTTCTGCCACGCTCCCAGATTTAACTCCCCATTTAGTTATAGGAGCCCAAGACGCAATAGAAACAAGTTCAAGGATTGTTTGCAGAACTTCAGAAGCTATAGGGAAAACTCCCCTCAAGCAACCTAGAGGGAGAAACCAAAGAAAACATGTCCAAACACAAGCTTCTCCTTCCCAGAGGACATGCCATCCCAAGCCTTCTCTTTGCACATCTCCGTGGTTTGCATCACCATTAGGTAGACACATGGAGTTTGACAGGTCATTTGGCCCAGCCTGCAGCCTGGGGATGGTGCTCACCCCCAGGACCCCAGAAATCAATCACCGGCTGCCACGCTCCACTGGGACTCACACCGCTTGAAAATGGTACCTCGCTTGCTCCATACCCCAGGGAGGGGTGACTGTCCTACAGACAAGACATGATTTATTTGTTTAAAATAACTAGAGATACCTCTTGGAGCCTGTCAGACACCTGAAATAAATTCCTGAGATGCAATAAAGTGCAAATCGAAAGAAAAAAAATAAGAAAACCAACCTCAGGGCGTATATTAACATAAAATCATTGGGGCAGCATGGAAATAAACTTAGGCCCCTACTTGCTCCACAGTGAGCCCACAAGCATTTATTTTCTTCTTCTGTGAGCAGAAATAATGGCTTGGTTTGGAAAGATTTTGCACAAATCCTCAGAACACGAGCCTTTCCTACAAATAATTCTACAAGATTGAGTTTGACAGTTTTGAAAAATAATAATTCAAATTTGTTCTGCCCTGTGGTTTCCCAGAGAAAAGTTCCTAAGTGCTGCAAGAAGTACTCAACGACCGTCCTTGCACTCACACATTGGGACAGTAAGTGACCAAAACCCAGTCATACACATTCAACATCAGCACATACTTCACCTAAAGTAAAGCAAGATTTTTGTCTGTATGTGTGTGTGGATATGGGGGTCTGGAAAGCTTTCTACTCACAGTACCAACAGATTTTAAAAGAAAACAAAACAAAAAGGCAGTTCTGGTAGGACAACCTGCTTCACTGACCCCCAAATCACCCAGTATCATCCTGCATCGCTCCCCTCTCTCACAAAAGAACAGTATGGTTAGTAAGACTCCAGGGCATTCTTCTTGCAGCTCTTGGAAGGAGCTTTTAGGGTCCTTGGAAGAGGGAGACACTAAACCGGTTCTTTCACTCCTCTACCTAGTGTGTCAGGGAACTCATTCATGGCTCTGCAAACCTTCAGAATTCAACAACTTCTGCAACTGAACAACAGGAACATGCTAACGCTGCAGCACGTTCCCTGTGGGCCCTTGGAAGTGAGATGTGGATAGACCTATCTCCCTGGGCTTCCTCTCACACACCCCAAGCAAGGAGAAAAAATCAGGCTCAGGAAGAAGCTGGTGTGGAAGCAGTTCTCTGAAAGGGATAGCTAGCTGGCACCTCTTTGGATGCTCATTACAAATTCTCGCACGCGCCTTCATCCCTAGAGTATAGCAACAGGAAGGCCTGCTGCGTCCCTGCATTACCAGACTCTCCATCAGCTCATCCTTCCTCACTCCTGAGCTCAATCTCCACAGAGAAGGACACATCCCATTTTCTATATTGACTGCCAGCGTGATGCTACCTCAGTAATCATGAAAAATGAAGCAATAATTCATCTGCTTGTGTCGGAGGGCTTTTGGCCTCCTTGGCTCTCACTGCTGAATTTAAATGTGCCAGGGCTGTGGGGCCCAGTACTGCACCGGGAAGCGAAAGAATCATCATAGAATTGTAGAGGTTGGAAGGGACCTCGAGAGATCATCGGGTCCAACCCCCAAGGCCCTGCCGAAGGAGCCCCTCACAGCTCCACAGGGCCTAAGAGCCCCAAGCGCTGGGTTACGGCAGCCTGTGGCCCTTCTGGCTTCCAAGAGGAGGCCAAAACTGTACCCAAACTAACACCATCCTCATGCTGACATAAATGTCAGTCAAAAGAAGAACTTGGCTCCTAGGACTGGTTTACAACCATCTTTGCCCACCTGCCCTATTTATCACTACACGGGCACTGCTATCAAGGTGCAGCAGCACCTTACACAGCTCAATCTACGTGCTCACAGCCCTGAAGTGTCCTTCACAAATGCTTTTCAGTGTCTGTTCATAACTATTGTTACCCAACTGTGCACTTTAAATTAACCATATGCTTAACTACTTTTCCCAGCACAGACCTTGGAGGACATTTGAATTAATAATGTCGAGACACAAGTAAAGGAAGACGATCCAAGTCCCCTAAGAGCAAGGGAAGTTCTTTCCTTTAAGTGTGAAAAATGAAGCTATCTTTTGAACATAGGAGGTTTCTGAACCTGTTCTCCAGTAAATCAGAAATAAAAGCTTTTCCTTTCATGCTACAGGCCCCATGCTGCCAGTGTAACAGTTCACAGCAGCCTGGCAGGGCTCGCACCTCAGGTCTGCTCCATCCTCCACCTCAGGGTGTCCCTGGAGCCCTCAGCCCTCCACCAGCTGGTTCAGGTCTCTCCTGCCAAAAACTAGGTTTCTTTCCCCATTGGTTTAATAAGCTGAACTGGCTCCTGGAGGCATTCGAGGAGTCCCGGAGCTGGTGTAAGGTGAGATGTGGGAAGAAGTGGCATGGAGCAAAGAGCATGCTCTCCCCTATCATCAGCAACAAGGCTATCTCTGACCTGTCCCCCAGAAGCACCACCACACAAACCTCTGGTAATCTGAGATCCTGCTGCCCTGCCAGGGGTACATTAAGACCCATATAACACACAGCAAACCGTTCAGGTGCCTATACTTCTCCAGCTCCCAGGTCTGCTCATCAGCTAATGCTGGTCCCTACCTGCCCCCTAGAGAAAAAAAAAATCACCAACTGCCCGTCAAAAGTTTCCAGCTGGATTTCTTCAGCAGAGATGGGCCCTGCAGACAGGATGGGCCCACACAGGAGTAACCTGGCATAAGGAAGGAAAAGGAAAAAAAAAAAAAAGAAGTTGTGCAGGCTGAAACAATGAGAAGTTGTGTGAAAATCTGCTGTGAGAGTTCAGCTGAGTTATAACTAATCTCTGCATTTCCCTTTGCCATGGGAGTCACATTAATTATCACAGAATCGGAAAGGGCTCCATCCAGCTCTCCTCTGCGTCAACTAGGGAAAAAATTAAAACTTATTAGCTTCTATTTTCTTCACTGGCTCTCTTCAAAAACCTCATAACAGCCAGAAATCCAGATCAAAAAATATGACACACTCCAATTTCCCTTGATTTAATTTCCTCAAGCTGACTAATTTAATTGCAATATTTGCCTGGTACCTCGAGTTCTGCTTTCTCACTCGGTTCCCATTGCTGAAACCTGCTCCCCAGTCCTGTTCCCTAAGCTTAAATCCACACAGATGTTTCCAAATTTGTATTTGTTAGAGACTAATTACCCTCATTCCCCAATGGATGATTCCATAGGGATGCAAGATTCCATTTGCGATCTCAGACGTAACACACTCACACGTATCATGTGGTTATCTGAAAGAGGCTGGATAATTAAGGATCTCAGAAAGGATAAATTGTTTCAAGTGAGACAGATTAAAAATGAAATCTGGATTAATTTTTTTTTAATCTTCCATGTGATAGGAGCCTGGAAGGTATAGCTGGCTAGCAAAGCTAATGAAGTGAAATTAGAATTCAGCTTAGCCACCAGCAACTCAAACACCACCAAGGTGAGGCAATATTTTAAAAGTCCACAGGATGAAAAGCTTATAATAGATTTCAGACTTTATCTTTCCCCTTTGTTATGCTTCTGAGTTTGGAAATAATTAAAAAATAGCAACAGTAGTGAAACTATAATTCCAAATGAGGCCATATTCTTAGATAGGTGAGAAGGCAAGATGTTTTGTTCTTTGTGAGTATCTGCTCCCTTTCCCACTGCTGTAAGTCAGTTGAGTTTCTTTCTCCAAGCTAAAGGCATTGGGGTGGGAACCTGCCCCAGGAAACACAGCTTGTGCCTTGCGCCCTGCACACCCTGTGCCCATGCACCGCTTGTGCCCATACACGCCTGCACCCCCTGTACTCATATACCCCCACATGCCCTACACCCCACCCTGTGCCCACAGACCTCCTGTTCCCTGCACCACCCCCCCCCCCCGCCCATGCACACCCTTTGCCCATGGACCCCCTAGCTTGCCTGCAGCTCCCTGCAGAAGCAGCCTAAGTGAAGTCTTCCGTCTCCCTGAGTTTTACATCTCAATGCAGCAAGTCTGGTAAGGATGAATGTTACTAACCTCATGTAAGGCTCCTGAGTTGGAGGGGAGCCCTCCCATGCGCAGGGCTCTGGAAGTGCACATCACCTCTTGGTTCAGGCTTTAGCTATAGACTTTCAGAGGTAAGAGTTAGGGATCTTAAATATCTCCAGACATGTATCACAAACAAAAGTCGTTGGAGACCAGAGACTCTCCTGATGACTTGCAATCACCAGCCATGGAGGAGCACAGCATGGCAGTTCTAGACCGTACGTGCCCCAGCACTGTGTGCTCTGCAGATTGCTGTCCTGCCCGGCAGCCTCAACCATGGGCCCTGCCTGGAGGCTCCCTGACCTGCTGCTCTGGTCGGGGCTCCTTGAATCCCCTCTCAGAAGGAGACACTCTTCTTGTTGTCTAAAAAAAGGATTTACAGTCATGTACTCCAACAGGCACACAGGATCCAGGTCAGCCCCTGTCCTCTCCCTTCCCAGGACCTGTCCTGGATTTGCCCTGTCTAGGAAGACACTGCCACCCTTTGCTCCCAAACCCCCCACCCTCATCTCAAAGCAGAGGTGCAATTGGGGTTTTTGTATTTTCTTGCAGGAAAATTGCCGGTAGAGCGTGGCCTGAAGGACCACAGTACTGGGACATCCATCTCCTAACTGAAGGTGGCAGCTCTCCATCATGGATTGTCTGCTGAGATGCTGCCTCCTCCCTGGTGCCCCCCCAGCACAAGCAGCCCTGCTCAGAGGAAGCCCAGTGGCACCAAGGGCATCAGTACCAAGAGGTGCTGTCTATCCATGGACAGTAAGAGCAGAGAGGAGAGGAATCAGCTTAAGACTGACTGGAATACAGATGGAGAACTCCCTGTGCCGTTAGCCCAGTCCTGAACATGACATTGCTGCACCAAGGAAATCAGGATCCTTTAGTTATTCAGCTTGGCTTCTGACTATGAACAAGCTGGAAATTACTACTTATTATATTCATGATTATTTTGCTTACAGAGCCAGCCAGCCAAGCTTAGACCAGGCCTGCAGAGACCTTCCAGCAGTAGTGCTTAGACCCAAGCCTTTCAAATCCTGCATAACTTAAACCCAGCACATGTCTAGCAGCTTGATGCCAGCTTTAGCATCACACACATGCTCATTACTGTATCTCTATTCCCATGCAAACCCCAGAATTCCTCACTACATGCTGAGCCTCAAAAGTCAAAGACTTGCACCTGTTTTAAACCCAGCCTCAGCACAAAGGGGGCTGGCAGCCCTCAGGCCCGAAGTGGCTGGTTGAGATCTCAAGAGCAGCCACCAGGTCACCACAGCTCTGACTCTGTCACGATGACTTCCAAAGCAAACATTCTCCATGATTGGATTCAGGCTGAATGAGAAGGGAAAGGAGGCTTTACACTGCAGAAACAGCCCTTCTCTTCCTAGCTACAGCTCTTTTACTCTTGGTAGGCACTTTGTGCAGGGGAGGCTGCAAAGACACTCAGTGGTATGCTGGGCATTGGGGAAGCTGCACCTCGAGTGCTGGGTCCAGTTCTGGGCTCCTCACCATATGAAGGACATGGAAGTCCTGGAAAGAGTCCAGAGAAGGGCAACCAGGCTGGGGAAGGGGCTGGAGGGCAAATCCTCTGAGGAGCAGCTGAGGGAGCTGGGGGTGTTCAGCCTGGAGGAGGCTGAGGGGAGACATTCTCCCCACCTCCCCTGCCAGGAGGGTGCAGAGAGGTGGGTGATGGTCTCTGCAGCCAGGGGACAGGAGATGGGACAAGGGGCAATGGGCTCAAGCTATGCCAGGGCAGGGTCAGCTCAGCTGGGAGGGCAAAGTTCTTCCCTGGCAGAGTTGTGGGGCTGTGGCCCAGGCTGCCCAGGGAGGGGCTGAGTCACCCCCCTGGGTGTGTTTAACAGAGGGGAGATGAGGTGCTCAGGGATGGGGGTCAGCACAGGACAGGGACGGTTGGACTTGATCATCCTAAAGGTCTTTTCCAACCCTGTGATTCTGTCAATGCTGCTGTTAATGAGTGTTTCCTCTAGAGAGTGACCTCTGTTGCTGGGGGACTCTGAACTCTACGTCCCCAGGGTGAATCCTTCACAGCCTGGAAGAGCCAGTGAAAAGGCTTTGGTGGCACTTGCACAAGATGGGCTCAATGTCTGCATGAGCCTTGTAGCTGGGCCTTGTGCTGTGAGGTTGCTGGGTGTTTGTGTGGGGTGGCTCAGGGTGGGAGCTCAAGTGCAGGTCATCCTCTACCAAAGAGTCACAGCTTGGTCCCCTCTGAACAGCCAGCAGCCTTGCGTGGGCAGCGTGAGCCAGGGGTGGCCATGGGCAATGCAGCCTCCTGGCTTCCAGCTGTGACAAGGGATGGTGGCACTTTCAGCTGATGCTCTCTGGAACTGAGTGGGTGACAGGAGTGTTGCACAGTGTGGCTGGAGCACAGGAGGTGCCAGCAGCTGTGAAACGTGACTGAGCAGAGGTGACAGTGTGTGAAGAGCAGAGTGTGCTCTGCCTGTGCCTAACGGGCTGGCAGGGATGTTATCAGTGTGCTGCCCTGCTTCCTGAGGTGTGATCCTCATCAAGAGATGAACTCTGCTGCTCTCCCAATACAGCTGGAGGTTTCCTTGCATCCATTTCTTTATCTGAGGCGTTGTACATCCCACCTCTCACCTGCACAGGTGGGGGAGGTAAACACTTGAGGATGAAAACCCAACCAGCTGGTAACCCCCATTTATTGATGCTTTCTGCATTGTCCACCCAAGGTAGGGGATCTCTGGTGCTGGGGGCAGAAGGTGAGTTCCCTGTTGGATGGATTCAAATGAGAGAGCATCTTTTAAGAGAAATTCCTCCTCTTGTTGCTCACTTGTTCATTTCCAAGCAGCACCTGGCTGCTTCACAGGATGTATTCTTTCTGTGTTTTCCATCTCAGGGAGGACTCAGCTTCCTTTCCTTTCAGGTCAAGCTTGGCTGCTAAGGCAGCTGAGGGACTCTCTTCTCCTCCACCCAGCCTGAGCTGCTCCTGTGGTCAGCAGGGCCAAGCTGCAGCTGGTGGGAGGAGGGAAGGATGCTCCTCTGCTTGTGTGTCTGAAAGTTAGGAATATCAAGGATGGGGAAGGCCATGGCCCTCATGCAGACTGGCCTACGTTTCCCACCGAATGGCCCTCTGCCTTCTGCTCAGGGCTCTGAAGATGGACCCTGTGTTTTGAGTGCTTCTTCCCCGTTGCTTTTAGTCCATGTGAATTGATTTGGGTGATCTCTCCTCCCTGTGCTGTGTAGCAAACCCTTTGAAGTGGTGCTGGGGACGGATTCCCTGCCTTCAAAGCCCTGGCATGGTGATGTGTCTGGAGCGTGGCCACTGGGATGCAGAGTCCCAGTGTCCCCTCATGCTGCTTGGGAAGGAGTTTGGTGCTGCTGAGCTATGGAGAGAAGAACACGATGTGAATGTGTCGGTGGTGCTGGAGCAATCACCCCAGTGGGCACCAAGCCCTGCACTGGGGCAGGGACTGGGGCTGAAGATATTGTAGGGGAGTGTTTATCTCTAGGAACAACTTGTCCCCGGGCTAGGTGGCACTGACAGTGGGGCATCACCCCAGGGGCTGCCCAAACTGCTGAATGGTGTGGCTTTGTGTGTGTCTGGGCATACAAACCCTTCCAAAGAGACTGCTCCCCCACTCTTGCATCTACTGCCTGCATCTACCTGCTCTCACTGGGCATCTCACATACCGCCCCCTCTGTGATGCATCCCACTTTGGTGCTTTTCCCAACACCCCCCAGGCTGCCCTTGGAAAGAACTTGTCCCTCTGCACCTCTGAGGCAGGGCTGTGCACAGGCAGGATCAGCCACACAGAGAAGTTAGGAGGGACCTTGGGGGGTCTGAGTCGTCCCAGGCTGCTCAGGACCTGGGGCACGAGTGTCCCAGCTGTCCTGCTTGCAGGCTTCTCCTGCCATCTCTGCTTTAGTTGGTGTTATGCAGAACAGCACCAAGAAGTTCAGTAATTACTTGTGTCCAAACCAACTTGCTGTCCTACCTGCTTGGCTTTCTCTTTGGAGACAATCCAGCGTTGATCTCTGAGGTCACCCTTCCCAGCCCCAGCCCTGCCCCCAGCCCTACACCTGCAGTGCCTCTGGGGACGAGGCCTGGAGCCAGGCTGCTGCTTCCAGTGGAACCTGCTGGCTACGTGTGGCAGGGGTTCAGACAGCTCAGTGTGGGGACACATCATCTTCCTGGTGGGTCTCAGTGAGGTGGCAAAAGGGCGACTGGAGTTTCACAGGGTGGCGTGAAGGCAGCGCTGGGCCCAGGCAATAAGAGAAGTGGGGTGCAGAACGGGGCTGGTGGTCTCAGTGGGGTCCCTGCCAGCTCCTACTGCTCTGGGAAATGGGATTCTAGGGAGTGGTCCCGCTGGCTGGAGGTGGCTGCAGAAAACCCTGGGATCTTTGCAGACATCAGCAGTGACTTGTCATTGTTCCTGGCCCAAGGCTGCAGTGATGCAGCTGCAAGGGGTGTGGTGGGGGGTTAATTTGGAAGAAAGCAAAGCTCTTACTCCTTGTCTTGCCCAAGAGGTGCCAGGACTTCTGCTGTTTAGCTTTCTGAGCACAGAACTGTGACCCTGGTGGCACCTGCAGGGACACAGGTTGTTGTCTTCCCCTGCTTGTGACATCTCAGCTGTGTGCTCCAGAAACAATGGGCAAGCACGGGGTGGTCCTGCTGCCATGGAAATGACACCTCTCCAACCTCCCCCTGGACAGGCACAAGGCTTCTTGTCACCCTCAAGTGCAAAGCGTGGGGTCACTGCCCGGGCTGGGGTGTGGGGAGCAGGAGAACCAAGGTGTGGGAGAGTGGGATGGTGCTCTCCAGAGTGGGGTACCCGCTGCTGTGAGGAGCTGGATCTTCTGCTTTCAGGCATTGCAGTGCCAGGAGCTTTTGCCCCTGCATGCTCTCTCTTGGCCTGGGTGAGGCTGATGTGACAGACACACCTTACATCCAGCCCTGACCGTTCATGTTCTTTTCCTGGGAGCCCTGATTTGTGCTCTACCTGCAGAGGAACCTTTGCAAAAGAACCTTCGTGGGAGATATGGCAGGTAAGAATAATTACTTCAATCAGGGTTGTTTACACTGGAAAATGAAGGGTGAAATGCTGCCTGTCTCTATTAAGACCTTGAATGTGTTTCAGTGACTTACAGGAAAACACCAAAGCATCACACCTGGACTGCTGGAGGCTTCTGATGCATCAAACCCCTGAGAGAGGATGGAGTAACCTGGCTCAACACCCGTGCTGAGCCTGGCTGTGGGGCTGTGTCACCTCTAAAAGCAGGAAGAGTCATTTTCACAGCAGTTTGATCCAGCAGTCAAGCTCCATACTTCATTCAAATTTGGTAACAAGGCACAAGCCAGGAAGGTGGGTTTCCTTCTGCAACCTCTGCAGGAGAATCACGTGCAGGGAGAGAAGGTCTCCTGGCTGTACCATCTTGCAGCTTTGGGCTCCAGTTCCTGGTGACATCTGGTTTGTGTTTATTGACTGCAGAGAATTCTTCTCTTGTGTGGTGGAAGGGATTTAAAGGCAAAGCATGCCTTAATGAAAGTACTGACATCATGGAGTGCACATGAAGTGCACATGTAACTGGCAGAGAGCTCTTTGGGATGCTGATCCATGCGTTTTCAAGCAGTTCCAGGTCTTTTGGCCCAACACAGCTTGACACAAGTGAAAAACCAACCATCCTTTAGAAACAGAAAGGCATCACTTGGCATTGCTTAACCTGGCAAAACACTGGGAAACTCCAGACTGGGGCTGAACACAGGTAGCTGTGTTTGCCTGAATGCACAGGATGAAGGGCTGAGCTGAATGTCAAAGCTGGGCTTAATGACAGTTCAGGTTTGAATGATTTCCCACCAATGAGAATGAACCTCTCTGCTCCAGAGTCGCTCAGAAGTACAAACAGCAATAGGATTGAGACCAGTGGTGCTTGCTGATTTTAAAACACTTATGTAAAGCAAGCCATGGCTGGTCTTACAGGTCTTTTCCAACCCTGTGATTCTGTGTTGTGTGTTTGGTTGGATTTTTTTTTGTCTTAAGTGGAAATGCAAATTATTTTTTTTGTTTTGTTAAATTCTGAAATACTTTTCTAAAGGGAAGAAAAAGAATACCATCAGCTATTCACTTTTGGCTCTTGATTTCTCCTCACTCTACCTTTTCCATACTTTGAAATAGAAGGTTATTTCAAACCAAAAAAATATCAAAATTTGCCATTCAAACCCTGTTAAATTCCAAAGTACTGCCTTCCTTTTCCCTGCAAATTTAAGCTGTCAAATCAGCTCCATCTCTGAGCGTTGCACATGCAGGAACACACAGTCCCATCAAACCACCCTCTTCTAATGTAAATAGTTTGAACCATTTCTTTTGTAAATCACCATCCACCAGCCAAGATCCAAACCTGGGGCCTGGCACAAGCCATCAGGCTGGGGCAGAGGTGTCAGGGATCTGCTGGATTCCTGCAAAGCGGAACAACTGTAAAAAGTAGAGCAAAAGAATCAGTCTGCTCTTTTAGTCTTGTAATATGCTAATGTAGTACTAATTAATTACTGGATCATCATCATCATCCTTCATAGAGTCCCCAGCTAGAGTGGGATACAGTTTTTCTTTGACTTCAGGATGCCATGCTCACCCATTTTCCCTTCCAGAGAAGCCAGACCATCACCAATTAAAGTGGAGTCAGGAGGGACCCAGCTTAGTCCATGGCAGGACATCCCAACCTGGTCACCCTTCTCTGCTGCTCCTTGCCACAGCCCCAGTGCCACCAAATCTCAGCTGAACAGAGGGTCCAAGCCAAGAGTTTTGCTTCTCTCTACATCAAAGCTTACTCCAAAAGGGAAAAAACCACCAAGACATCCCAGGAGACAACAACCAGGAGCATTTCAGAGGTTGGGATTCCCCAGAGAGGAGGTTGCAGTCAGTATTTATGCTCAGGAAAAAGCAGCAGACCTACTTTGCCAGCCGTAGGGGTAGAAATGACAGTGTCATGGCATGTAGGACAGCAAGGTGCTGATCTTCCTAGACAACACCAAGAGAAAGTGCTGAGCTTTCAGGCCAAACTGTTCCTACAGCTGAGGAGCTACCTGGATCTGCCACGGCCTTGAGTTCAGCAGCAAGGTTCTGACAGAGAGAAAAGGGGTCTCCCAGCAAGCAAAGCAAGCAGAAGACTGGACAAGTCATTAGGAAGAGGCATCTCCCAACACAGTTCAGTCTTTAGCAGGCTTGTGTAGCCTCTGAGAGGTCACACTTGTCCATCTTGCAGTGGGGCCAAGAACCTTTTGATTGGTTGGTTGGTGTTCTGGTTCTCATCCAAAGGTTCTCCTTGTAAAAAAGATTCAGTTCTATTGAAGCTGAAGTTATTTGTCAACTGCCATTAAGAAATGAGGGAACAACATGACATCACCTTCCCTTAAATTTTCCATTACAAGTTTCATTTCAGAGTGAGGACATTTCAGTTGTGATGCTGTCATGCAGCTTTGGGGGGCTTTTTTCATTTGATGACAAGTTCACTGCAACTTATAATACCTGTTACTGTGACTGGCAAGCCCTACCATGACAGGAGATATGACACACTAGGTTTCTTTGGTTTTTTTAAATATCAAGGACAGCAGATACAAAAACCTTCTGCAGAACAAAAGATCTCCTGTTTGTTCCAATGAAGGGAGCTGATGCACACACAGATCAAAGCGCTGCCTACCTGAAAACTGTCAAACCATTTCACTGCAAACAAGATGGGAAGCACTTTGAAACACAGGGGAAAAAAACCACCTGATGTTTCATTCAGCAAAAAGCAAATCTCAGCTATCCTGTAACACAGGTAAGGAAAACATTGGTGAGATCTGCTTAACGAGTTGTCATCGTTGTACCATTCCCAGTGAAATCTGTTCTTCAGTATTAACAGGTGTCACAGGGTGATGGTAAAACAAGACAGAGATGAAAGTAAACCTGAATTGTCAGGGTTCCAGAGTGAGAATGCTTCTGGTCTGTGTTAAAGACATATTCTCCCCTGGAAAGTAAAGGTATATGAGAAAGACAGCATATTTGCTACACTGGCCCCATCCTCAAGGCATGGTGGCTGGTGAGATAATGCAGGGTGCCCAGGTGGCCAAGAAGGCCAATGACATCCTGGCCTGTATCAGCAAAGGTGTGGTCAGCAGAACCAGGGCAGTGACCATGCCCCTGCATTGGGCACTGGTGAGGCCACTCCTCAAGTGCTGGGTTCAGGTTTGGGCCCCTCACTCCAAGACAGAGGATGTAGAAGTGCTGGAGCATGTCCAGAGAAGGGCAACAGAGTGGGAAAGGGTCTGGAGCACAAATCTGATGAGGAGTGGCTGAGGGAACTGGGGTTTGTCAGCCTGGAGAGACCTGACTGCTCCCTACAGCTACCTGGGAGGAGCGTGTAGCCAGGTGGGGATCAGTCTCTTCTCCCAAGTAACAAGTGATGGGATGAGAGGCAGTGGCCTCAGTTTGTCCCACGGGAAGTTTAGATTGGGTATGAGGAATAATTTCTTCCCTAAAGGGTTGTCAGTCACTGGAACAGGCTGCCCAGGGCAGTGGTGGGGTCACCATCCCTGGAGGGGTTTGAAAGGCGTGTAGATGTGGTGCCTGGGGACATGGTCTAGCAGTGGGCTTGGCAGTGGTCAAGTTACACACTGCGGAGTTTGTAAGGAGCCTGAACAACAACAGGAGCTTAAGTCAAATTACTAATAAGTCACTGACCAGGAGAAGAGTTCCTGACACTCAGCCCAGCTCAGTTACTGACCACGACTGCAGAGGGTAACGTGCACTACTACAAACAAGTCATTTCTACCAATAATTCAACTGTTACTTGTGACCAAGAGGTACAGATGCAGACTGTGAGGGGAAAGCCACAGTCTGGAAGGTATTTTATACAAACTACACGTTTTCAAATCAGCTGGGTCTGCTGAGACCTACTGCCAGACATTTACAAGTGGTGGGGGAAGTCTGAGGGCTGTTAGCGCTTATCTTCTGAAACCCAGGGACTGTGGCAGGTCCCAGCAGAGCAGAGGACAACCAACATTGCAGGGAATTACCAGCCCATCGGCTTAACTTCAACTCCCAGAAAAAAATATTGCAGCAAATCATCAGACACAGACTTCCCAAGCACCTAAAGATAACGAGGCAGCAAGGAACAGCCAGCACAGGTTTGTCAAGAACAAATCACAGCAAGGCAGTCTCATGTTTTCCTGTGACAGGGCAGCAGGGCTCACAGAGAGGTGGCCACAGATGTACACAATGACCTCACAAAGGCTTCTGACACCACCTTACATGTCCTTGTTTTAAGCAAGCCACAGAAGATTAGGTGAATTTAAGGCATGAGGTGGAAAACGCACCGAAAGCAGCTTTCCATGGCTTTCTGTCAAACTGGAAGCTCATCCCAGTATGCCTTGGGTGAAGATTTGTCCTGGGCTGCTATTATACACTACTTGCACAGTCTGGTCTGGGTGAAACAGTAATTTTGGAGAGGACATCAGGTGTGGGGCAGCACTGCAAGCAAACAGGAGGCAATGGGCACTGGGACCAGTCTTGACAAAGACAAATGCTCTGTGGGAAAAGAGGCTGGAGGTCAGTAAGGACCTGCCCAGAGACTTACAGTTAGGTAGGAGACACCCATCACATGGCCACCAGCTTGAGGACCATCCTGAACCAAATAGGGCCAACAACAAGGAAAGCAGGGAAGTCATGGGGCAGCATTGGGGTTTTGGGGCATCTGTATCCTGCCTGCCAGGGCATGGTCATCCAGGAAGGACCAGAATGGGCAGGTAAAGCAGGAGGGGGGACTGTGAGGAAAGATGAAGGAGCTGATACTCAGTTTAAAGAGGAGATTATGTAGACAGGAAAAAGCATTGCAGCATGGACAGAGAGACCATCACTCCATATCTGCTATGGATAAAAGCAATAATGAACATGTTTTGAGTTGTAGCAATGCCTGTTTACAGTTGGCATCAGGAGAGACTGTAGAGTTTGAGGGTTAGCAAAGCACCAGAGCCAACTGCCCAGAAAGCACAGCAAACCTCCATCCTTGAAGCTTTGGGGGAAGTCAGGCAAACAGAGGAGGGAGACAGCATCACTTAGAAAGCTTCACTTGGAGGGGTGGGTGGGCAGGTGGAGCCACCCTGAGCTCCTCTTCCCTGCACCCAGCTGCCTGTCTGTGCACTACACACCACGTGTCCTCACAGAATCATAGGGGTTTGAAGGGACCTCAAGAGATCATTGGGTCCAATCCCCAAATGAGGATGCTGTTTTTCTTATTATTCTTTATCAGGGTTTCTTTTTCTTCAGAGAGGGGAAAAAACCCTCACATAAGGATGCACTGTGCTCATCACTGTTAGTGACTCAGAGTGCTCCCTCTGGGAACAGGCTGGTTAATTCTCCATGATGCAGTCTGCCATAAGGAGAGATTCATTCTGCTGCCTAATGAAGATGGCCCTAAATGGAAAATAAAACACCCTTCCAGAACAGTCACCATCACCTGAGTCCATTTATAACAGAAAAAGAGAACACTGACATTTTCCATCACACTCCCTTAAAAACCCACCCCATAAAAATCTCTGGGCCAATAACAAGGCACTTGTCATTTCTGTGTGGAGCCAGAGCTGCCAATTTTCACTTCAACTTTGATTCCTTTAAAATATCACCCCCCAAATTGCACCCTCAGAGGAATAAAGGGGATGCTGATACCACACAGGAGCCAGGAGCACTTACACAGCTGGGTTTAGCAGGGGAGAGAGTGCATGAATCACCCCACAGTGGAAAATAAAAGGAGCAGGGAAAGGGGAGGGGAGGAAATCAGGATCCTCCCACTCCTCCGGACAACAGCAGGATCCAGCAGCCCTGAACACACACACAGACACAGGTTCCCTAATGGCACAGTGCTGTAACTCCTTGGGATCACAGGCATAAAGCAAACCCTGCTCACATCAGGACAGGAATAAAGTCCCCCCATGAGAAAATATTAATCAGCCAGGCAGGGGCACTGAGCGCCCTGCTCAGGAACGGCCTCAGAAACCAGCACTGCAGGAACAGCAGGGGAAATTGAACTAAATAAATCCCCCTTTTATTTTTTTAACCTCTCCTTGCTTTTGACATTCCAGTAGGCTCTTAGGAATACAGCACAATTCCCAGGACAGAGAATTTTGGCTGTATTCGGGGACTCCACCATACAGCCCTTTCTCATCCCAGACCCCACACCTACTCTATTTCCTTAGAATAAGATTCTCCCTAAGCCAGGACTCACAGAGAAATGCTGGTAAAGCAGAGATGACACCTCCTGAGCCTAAAGGAAATGCTTTTTAAAAAAAGAAAGAATCAAGAAATGTTAACTACTTGTGCATTTAATCTCTTTTGTTCCCAAAACAGAGACAGGGATGCAACAGTTGGGCACAGTCTGGAGGGAGCACAAAACAAGTAATCGATTTCTTTTGGCCCTGTGCATGAGTGTGGAAACCATTGGGGCTTTATCAGCCCTTTGCCCTCTCCTGACACCACCAGGGACCTGGGAGGTGTGGGTAATATCTTTATACCCCATCACCCAAGGTCCCCAGATTTCTTACCTGCACCAGCAGAACCCCCTTCATTCATGATCCTGGGACAAGAATTGCCCTGACAACAGGACGTTAGCAAGTGATACAGGGCAAGCAGAACCAGAGAATCACAGAATCTCCTGAGCTGGAAGGGACCCACAAGGATCACAGAGTCCAGCTGCTGGCTCCACACAGGCCCAGCCAAGTCAGAGATGGCACTGATGGCATCATCCAAGATGCTTCTTGCCCTCAGCCCAGCTTGGGCCTGTGACTCCTTCCCTGGGGAGCCTGTGCCAGTGCTCAACCCCCTCTCAATGCAGAACCTGTTCCTAATATCCAGCCTAAACCTCCCCCAGTGCAGCTTCACACTGTTCCCTTGGGTTCTGTCCCTGGTCCCCAAAGAGAGGAGATCAGTGCCTGCCCCTTCGCTCCCCCTCATCAGGAAGCCACAGGCCACCATGAGGTCCCCCCTCAGCCTCCTCTTCTCCAGGCTGAACACACACAGGCACTTCATCCTCTCCTCCTAAGATTCCCCCTCCAGACCCTGCCCCATCCTCACTCCTTCCTCTGGACACTCTCCAAGTACTTTGGGGTTTCTCCAGATTTCCACCCTCAGCATGCTGCATCTGACCCCATGTCCAACAGCAAGCCTACAATATGGCCCAGAGTCCTACCTCCTATTTGATTTACTCTCCCCTAACTTCCCACCCCAGGAGGGGCAGAACGACTCCCAGCTTTGCATTCCATGAGTCACTAATTCCAGGCCTGTGCCGATGATTCTCTTGCCATGCTAAAAGGCCCCAGCTCCTACTCTCAGCTGCCCTGCCACCACCCTTCAAACAAGGGGCCTGACTTCCCTGCTGTAATTCCCAGGCTGACAGCAGCAGTGGTAAGGCTGCAATCTGCCCCTGCAGAGCCTGAGCCAGATGTAAAACGTGACCCCAAGGGCAAGGCAGCCAAGGATTCAGATCAGCAGCCTTTTATCCTCACTTAGCCCAGGTGTAAATGGCCCCACACCAAGCAAGGCAGAGGAAACCCAGCTCAGAGGAGATTACTCAGCTGCTAGGGTTTATCTCCATCCCTCCCTAAGCTTACTGAGCTCCTCCTGCAATGATAGCCCTGAGCTGGTGCTGGGTAGAACTAAGACTCATTGGCTGCATTGCATATTAATAATTAAATACATAGGACAATACATGGGATACATTTCAGACAGTGCAATCTTGCCACACTTTTTACAGCATGTTGAAACTGATGGCCCCTGGTTTAAGTACCAGGCAAAGCTGAAATAGAGCTAACACCCACCACATCCTGCCATTACATCCATTTTTAATTATCCAGAACACTGGGCCAAGTTTGTGCCATTTTTAAGAGGTTTCTGCATGTTATCACAAGTACCTAAATTATTGATGTGCACCACACTTTATTAAGCAGGGTATTTCATGAGAACCATGTTTTGGGGATACAATTTTACTAGAATAAGGCTGTTAAGGCAAGAGGAGGAGACCCTAGAAGAAAATCCTGAAGAGGGAGGTGAGGACTCAAAGACCCCAGCACTTTTTAACTACAGGAAGGGAAGGGACAGATATTATGCTGGATTTGATGCTCAGAGGTGTCTAAAAGGGCTGTAGGTGATTCCTCCAATTGAGAAAGTAGCTGAAGAAAGGATTTTCCTCCTATAAGGGCAACCATTCCCTATAGCTATACCCAGAGCAGGTAAAGCCCTACATCCCTAGAGCATTACCAAGCCTAACACATCCCTCTCACCCTAAGCACCTGTGGTCTCCCAGCCCTCCAGCATGGTTCATCAGTGCTTCACCAGATCTAGACATGGGAAGCCAAGGCACATGGACACCAGGTGGGAAGCCTGAGATGGTGCATGAAGCCAAAAGCAGAACAACAATCAATGAAGGCATCCCCAAATCACTCAGACACAAGAACCACACAACAAATGCTAGCTCAGCTCTTAGCTTCTTTCCTCCTCCCAGTTACATCCCTACATAGAAACATCTGGTCAAACATAACCTGACAATCACAACAGAGAGAAGGAGGACATAAGACAGGAGCCACACTGAAGCCAGGCAGAGTAGCTGAGGCTCAGACCCAGCTGGATGGTCCCAGCTCAGTCCCTCAGGGTCACTTCAGCACAAAAGCCGGGGGAGGCAGAGAGGCTGCTCTCCCACGCCAGCTTTTGACTGCTGGGGCCCTTGTATTGCTGAACAGGCTGGCTCAGCTGGGCACAGTTATTTCTCCTCCACAACTGAAGTTTGAACAAGCTGCCCTGGGGAATAATTTTGGAGGCAGCTGCAGGGTTTACTATCAGTGCAGGCGGGTTTTTTATCCCTTTAACAGCAAATCTATCCTGGCCCATTGGATTAGTGCTATTTCTCACTGTTTGCCCTCAGAAGGGCTGGAAACTTTTCTTTTCTGTCCTGGTGCTGAAGAAAGCATGGCACTTTCAGCTCTCCACATCAGGGAGCAGAGCAGGCTTCCCCAGGACCATCCCCTGCTGACCAGCAAAGAGGCACCATGTCCAGCCAGACCCTGTGGTTTCCACCCACAATGGAGAGCTCTGCTCTTTCTGCCCCCTCCCTAGCAGGGATGGCTTGATTTACATAACCACCTTTTATTTCAAAGTATGGAAAAGGTAGAGTGAGGAAAAATCAAGAGCCAAAAGTGAATAGCTGATGGTATTCTTTTTCTTCCCTTTAGAAAAGTATTTCAGAATTTAACAAAAGGAAAAAAAACAATTTGCATTTCCACTTAAGACAAAAAAAAACCCCAAACCAAACACACAACACAGAATCACAGGGTTGGAAAAGACCTGTAAGACCAGCCATGGCTTGATTTACATAAGTGTTTTAAAATCAGCAAGCACCACTGGTCTCAATCCTATTGCTGTTTGTACTTCTGAGCGACTCTGGAGCAGAGAGGTTCATTCTCATTGGTGGGAAATCATTCAAACCTGAACTGTCATTAAGCCCAGCTTTGACATTCAGCTCAGCCCTTCATCCTGTGCATTCAGGCAAACACAGCTACCCGTGTTCAGCCCCAGTCTGGAGTTTCCCAGTGTTTTGCCAGGTTAAGCAATGCCAAGTGATGCCTTTCTGTTTCTAAAGGATGGTTGGTTTTTCACTTGTGTCAAGCTGTGTTGGGCCAAAAGACCTGGAACTGCTTGAAAACACATGGATCAGCATCCCAAAGAGCTCTCTGCCAGTTACATGTGCACTTCATGATGTCAGTACTTTCATTAAAGCATGCTTTGCCTTTAAATCCCTTCCACCACACAAGAGAAGAATTCTCTGCAGTCAATAAACACAAACCAGATGTCACCAGGAACTGGAGCCCAAAGCTGCAAGATGGTACAGCCAGGAGACCTTCTCTCCCTGCACGTGATTCTCCTGCAGAGGTTGCAGAAGGAAACCCACCTTCCTGGCTTGTGCCTTGTTACCAAATTTGAATGAAGTATGGAGCTTGACTGCTGGATCAAACTGCTGTGAAAATGACTCTTCCTGCTTTTAGAGGTGACACAGCCCCACAGCCAGGCTCAGCACGGGTGTTGAGCCAGGTTACTCCATCCTCTCTCAGGGGTTTGATGCATCAGAAGCCTCCAGCAGTCCAGGTGTGATGCTTTGGTGTTTTCCTGTAAGTCACTGAAACACATTCAAGGTCTTAATAGAGACAGGCAGCATTTCACCCTTCATTTTCCAGTGTAAACAACCCTGATTGAAGTAATTATTCTTACCTGCCATATCTCCCACGAAGGTTCTTTTGCAAAGGTTCCTCTGCAGGTAGAGCACAAATCAGGGCTCCCAGGAAAAGAACATGAACGGTCAGGGCTGGATGTAAGGTGTGTCTGTCACATCAGCCTCACCCAGGCCAAGAGAGAGCATGCAGGGGCAAAAGCTCCTGGCACTGCAATGCCTGAAAGCAGAAGATCCAGCTCCTCACAGCAGCGGGTACCCCACTCTGGAGAGCACCATCCCACTCTCCCACACCTTGGTTCTCCTGCTCCCCACACCCCAGCCCGGGCAGTGACCCCACGCTTTGCACTTGAGGGTGACAAGAAGCCTTGTGCCTGTCCAGGGGGAGGTTGGAGAGGTGTCATTTCCATGGCAGCAGGACCACCCCGTGCTTGCCCATTGTTTCTGGAGCACACAGCTCAGATGTCACAAGCAGGGGAAGACAACAACCTGTGTCCCTGCAGGTGCCACCAGGGTCACAGTTCTGTGCTCAGAAAGCTAAACAGCAGAAGTCCTGGCACCTCTTGGGCAAGACAAGGAGTAAGAGCTTTGCTTTCTTCCAAATTAACCCCCCACCACACCCCTTGCAGCTGCATCACTGCAGCCTTGGGCCAGGAACAATGACAAGTCACTGCTGATGTCTGCAAAGATCCCAGGGTTTTCTGCAGCCACCTCCAGCCAGCAGGACCACTCCCTAGAATCCCATTTCCCAGAGCAGTAGGAGCTGGCAGGGACCCCACTGAGACCACCAGCCCCGTTCTGCACCCCACTTCTCTTATTGCCTGGGCCCAGCGCTGCCTTCACGCCACCCTGTGAAACTCCAGTCGCCCTTTTGCCACCTCACTGAGACCCACCAGGAAGATGATGTGTCCCCACACTGAGCTGTCTGAACCCCTGCCACACGTAGCCAGCAGGTTCCACTGGAAGCAGCAGCCTGGCTCCAGGCCTCGTCCCCAGAGGCACTGCAGGTGTAGGGCTGGGGGCAGGGCTGGGGCTGGGAAGGGTGACCTCAGAGATCAACGCTGGATTGTCTCCAAAGAGAAAGCCAAGCAGGCAGGACAGCAAGTTGGTTTGGACACAAGTAATTACTGAACTTCTTGGTGCTGTTCTGCATAACACCAACTAAAGCAGAGATGGCAGGAGGAGCCTGCAAGCAGGACAGCTGGGACACTCGTGCCCCAGGTCCTGAGCAGCCTGGGACGACTCAGACCCCCCAAGGTCCCTCCTAACTTCTCTGTGTGGCTGATCCTGCCTGTGCACAGCCCTGCCTCAGAGGTGCAGAGGGACAAGTTCTTTCCAAGGGCAGCCTGGGGGTGTTGGGAAAAGCACCAAAGTGGGATGCATCACAGAGGGGGCGGTATGTGAGATGCCCAGTGAGAGCAGGTAGATGCAGGCAGTAGATGCAAGAGTGGGGGAGCAGTCTCTTTGGAAGGGTTTGTATGCCCAGACACACACAAAGCCACACCATTCAGCAGTTTGGGCAGCCCCTGGGGTGATGCCCCACTGTCAGTGCCACCTAGCCCGGGGACAAGTTGTTCCTAGAGATAAACACTCCCCTACAATATCTTCAGCCCCAGTCCCTGCCCCAGTGCAGGGCTTGGTGCCCACTGGGGTGATTGCTCCAGCATTCACATCGTGTTCTTCTCTCCATAGCTCAGCAGCACCAAACTCCTTCCCAAGCAGCATGAGGGGACACTGGGACTCTGCATCCCAGTGGCCACGCTCCAGACACATCACCATGCCAGGGCTTTGAAGGCAGGGAATCCGTCCCCAGCACCACTTCAAAGGGTTTGCTACACAGCACAGGGAGGAGAGATCACCCAAATCAATTCACATGGACTAAAAGCAACGGGGAAGAAGCACTCAAAACACAGGGTCCATCTTCAGAGCCCTGAGCAGAAGGCAGAGGGCCATTCGGTGGGAAACGTAGGCCAGTCTGCATGAGGGCCATGGCCTTCCCCATCCTTGATATTCCTAACTTTCAGACACACAAGCAGAGGAGCATCCTTCCCTCCTCCCACCAGCTGCAGCTTGGCCCTGCTGACCACAGGAGCAGCTCAGGCTGGGTGGAGGAGAAGAGAGTCCCTCAGCTGCCTTAGCAGCCAAGCTTGACCTGAAAGGAAAGGAAGCTGAGTCCTCCCTGAGATGGAAAACACAGAAAGAATACATCCTGTGAAGCAGCCAGGTGCTGCTTGGAAATGAACAAGTGAGCAACAAGAGGAGGAATTTCTCTTAAAAGATGCTCTCTCATTTGAATCCATCCAACAGGGAACTCACCTTCTGCCCCCAGCACCAGAGATCCCCTACCTTGGGTGGACAATGCAGAAAGCATCAATAAATGGGGGTTACCAGCTGGTTGGGTTTTCATCCTCAAGTGTTTACCTCCCCCACCTGTGCAGGTGAGAGGTGGGATGTACAACGCCTCAGATAAAGAAATGGATGCAAGGAAACCTCCAGCTGTATTGGGAGAGCAGCAGAGTTCATCTCTTGATGAGGATCACACCTCAGGAAGCAGGGCAGCACACTGATAACATCCCTGCCAGCCCGTTAGGCACAGGCAGAGCACACTCTGCTCTTCACACACTGTCACCTCTGCTCAGTCACGTTTCACAGCTGCTGGCACCTCCTGTGCTCCAGCCACACTGTGCAACACTCCTGTCACCCACTCAGTTCCAGAGAGCATCAGCTGAAAGTGCCACCATCCCTTGTCACAGCTGGAAGCCAGGAGGCTGCATTGCCCATGGCCACCCCTGGCTCACGCTGCCCACGCAAGGCTGCTGGCTGTTCAGAGGGGACCAAGCTGTGACTCTTTGGTAGAGGATGACCTGCACTTGAGCTCCCACCCTGAGCCACCCCACACAAACACCCAGCAACCTCACAGCACAAGGCCCAGCTACAAGGCTCATGCAGACATTGAGCCCATCTTGTGCAAGTGCCACCAAAGACTTTTCACTGGCTCTTCCAGGCTGTGAAGGATTCACCCTGGGGACGTAGAGTTCAGAGTCCCCCAGCAACAGAGGTCACTCTCTAGAGGAAACACTCATTAACAGCAGCATTGACAGAATCACTAGGTTGGAAAAGACCTTTGACACCATTGAGTCCAACTGTCCCTGTCCTGTGCTGACCCAGATCCCTGAGCACCTCATCTCCCCTCTGTTAAACACACCCAGGGGGGTGACTCAGCCCCTCCCTGGGCAGCCTGGGCCACAGCCCCACAACTCTGCCAGGGAAGAACTTTGCCCTCCCAGCTGAGCTGACCCTGCCCTGGCACAGCTTGAGCCCATTGCCCCTTGTCCCATCTCCTGTCCCCTGGCTGCAGAGACCAGCGCCCACCTCTCTGCACCCTCCTGTCAGGTCAGTGGAGGTGGGGAGAAGGTCTCCCCTCAGCCTCCTCTTCTCCAGGCTGAACACCCCCAGCTCCCTCAGCTGCTCCTCAGAGGATTTGCCCTCCAGCCCCTTCCCCAGACTGGTTGCCCTTCTCTGGACCCCTCTGAAGCTCTTAGGATGAGTTGTCCCCTTTTCTGGGCAGGATCACAAGATCTCCTTTGTACCTGAGTGTCAAACAAAGGTTTTGATTGCTGCTCCCTAAAAGGATATCAGGTTAGCCAACTCACAGCTCAGTCACTGCTACATTTTCCCACTACCAGTGCAGCAGCCCCCTACCCCCCCATACACCTAACCAAGGTGTCTGTGTGCAGGATTGCTCCCCAGAGCTTTACCTCCTGGGCCTGTTTCCCCGCTCTCCCACAGGATGATGTGAACAAGCACCATGTAACTCCTTTGCAGGGACAGGTAAGTACATAGACCTGCCTCCTCTGTACAGCTCTGTGCACACACACACACACACACACCCACAGCAGCTGTTGGGTCTCTGCTCCCAGCCCACGATGGGAAGCGCAGCGTGAGGCAGCTCTCCTCTAGCACAGGGTGAGGAACAAGCCTGGAACCCGTGTGGAAGCTGAAGAAAGAAATCAGTCACCACAGCTTGAGACCAAAAAGGTAACATTTCCAAGTCCTGCTGCCAGCCAGGGCCTAGAGCCCCAACTTTGATGCCAAAGCTCTCTCAGCATGAGAGTTCTGGGCTGGAACCGAGCTCTGGCTTTGTAACCACCCAGAGTTGGGCCCAATCTGGGCTCAGTTCATCCCCATCCCCTCACGCTTCCCTCTCTGGCTGCAGCTCACCCCTTCCTCAGGGGTGGGCAACAGCAAAAGGTCTCAGAGAAGTGGGATTTTTTCTTCTTTTGTTGGTTTGGGGGGGTTTTAAACCACAAAAGAAATAATCTGCGTGGCAGGAAGTAGGTGATACAGAAGGGCTTAAATCAGTAAAGTCCCAACAAATGCTTCTATCAGCCCAGGTGCTGAGCAACAGCAGCCCTTCCACACGTTCGATGGCTTAACTGCCCACTGCTCTGCACCACCAGCACACAGACCTCTGGCAGCACATCCAGGAGCTGGTATTTAGGCACCAAAGGAAATTTCCTGTGAGAAATCTGCAAGAAACTCAGGACTTGAGCCCACACCAGATGCAAAAATAGCATCCAGATGATAGAGAGCCAGAACACAGAGTCTGAGCACCCCGCTCAGTGAAGCTTTCACCAGGCTACAGGGCATTATACAAGAAAAATATTACCCTTATTTGCTGTATCAACAGATTGCAGTTGTGTTCATTACAGTGCTGCATCTTCACTCAGCTGCAGCACATTAAGTGCCAATAAGAGAGGGCTGTGTTGCCATTAGCTGCACAACACAGCACTGGGATGCTCCTACTATTTAGGGGCTTGCAGGTGCATTTCCCAGGAAAGGAGCCAGAGCTCCCCAAAAGCCCCTGGTACAAAGTGTGAACTGCTGCTGAAAGCTCACAGGGCTTTTCCTTCTCTGCCCTCTGCCATCAGAGCCATGAGAGCCAGTGCTACCCACTGCTGGGGTTTTGTTCTGTTTATGGCTGACAAATCACAGGAGAAACACAGAATATCAGCTATTAGCTGATTACAACATGCTGAGCAAAGCTGGTTTCCAACATCTGCAGCAGCCCAGAAACTTGAGGTTTTGAGATACAGCATCCTGGGAAGCTAGCAGAGTAACGCTCAGAGGCATGAAGGTCCATGGTGCAGCAGGTCTAGGAGGAGAGGGTTTGGGATAGGGATGGATCTCTGCCACCACAACATAAAAGCTTTTAAACTGGTGCTGGGGCACCCATAGCAAGTGACTGCAAACCCACTGGTCCTCTGCTGCTTGTAACAGGAAGGCAAAAAGTTGGGTGGTCTGAGGCACCTCTGACATCTGCTGCTCTCCAGACCAGCTCTCATTACAGCTGAGAAATATTTTAGGGTTGATCACGATGGAGGTGGAAACTGGACACTGAAGATGTTCCTCACATGACTGCTATAGAGAGTCTCACTGCCCATGCAGGAGGGCATCCTCCCATCCATGAGGCCCATCTGGTGGTGCCAGCTTGTTTCCCTACCCTCACCAGCAGATAACACCCCCAGCTGCCCAAACATTGCCAGTTCAGTAGTACTTGAAAACAGAAGGGGAGATGAAAACACTAGGGGACAGGGACAGACGGTACAGCACCAACCAACTAGCAAAGGCATCTGCATATCGTCCCTGCATTGCATGCTCCCTCACTGTCCTGTGGTTACATTTAATTACAATTCAGTCCAAAAATAACTTCAGAGACATTTTGTGCTTGGGGACATGGTGCAGAGGCGGATCAGGCAGAGTCAGGCTGTGGTTGGACTCGATCTTGAAGGTCTCTTCCAACCCAACTGCCTCCATGATTTATCTGCCATGCTTACCCAGCCTGTGCCCATTGCAGAGCAGCAGCCACCACCCCCTCCTAAATACTGCTATTCAGAGGGAACCCCGGCTCTGCCACCAACCTCCCTGTGGCACAGAGGCAGAAAGAGGAACAGAAGCAAAGGGTGCAGGATATTAGGGTGCAGGATATTCCTGGCTATCTCATCCCAGCCCAGGGACAGACCTGCGCAGCAGCAGGTGGAGGTGACCTCAGTGCCACAGATGCTCGTGCAGGGAGGGGGTGCCTGAGGTCCCCACTCACCCCACAACTGGGCCAGCCTCAGTCTGAGAGCTAAGAGAGAACTTGGATAAAACTTTTAAAGCACCAGGATTTTTAGATCCAGGAGCACTCTTTGCTCTGGGACTTCAGCTTCTCAGCTCTGACAGAATAAGAACACTGCGGTGCTCCATAATTATTTTATCTTAATTTTCCAGATTAATATAGAATCAGGAGATTTGCTTTCAAATGTTAATTTTCTTTCTCTTTTTTTTTTTCCAAGTACACCCCCGAGCTGGCTGGCTCAGGCTGCTGAAGGCTTTGTTTTAAAATTAAACTCCCCTTCATAGGGATTTCAATAGCAACACTATTTCCAGGGCTCAGGTGAGCCAAGAGCAGAGATGACCCCAAAGACCTGTAGCAAGCTGACCACGCTGGGTTTTGCTTTGTGCACCCCAAGAGGCAGAAATAGCTGGGGATTAAGCTCAGGGACCAGCAGGCAGGACCAGGATGGGGTGCCTGGCAGTGCTAAAAATGCAGATGCACTAGAGAGGGCATCTCCTGCATAACTCATCTGCCTTCCAGCAGCAGCTCAGTAAGAGCTGCATGCAGCTGGGGCCAGCCATGAAGTCAGCACCCCCCAGCAGCCAGAGAAAGGGGGGGGATTTTTATATATAGAAAGAAAGAGGGGGGACAACTTTTATATATATATAAAGAGAAAGGGGGGGGACACGACTTTTATATATATATATAAAGAGAAAGGGGGGAATAAAGAGTTAAAAAATATATAAAGAGAAAGAGTCAAAAAAATGAAAGGATTTGAGGAGTCTCAGGCATCCCAGCTTCCCCCCATCCTGTTCTACCTAAAGAAAAGGAATCATTTCAAAGGGTGACCAAGGTCCTTTCTGCCTGGCAGAACCCTCAGCACACAGGCCCCTACAGTGTAAGTTTCCCCTCAGGCTACTCCAGCCCTTGCAGAGGCACCTTTGGGTTCTGTGGCACCCCTGCCCTATCCAGGGACAGAGGGTGACAAAGTCAGTCACACCAAGAGCTGTAGATGGAGGGTGGCGCCTGTGTGTGACCAGAGGCCTGGCTGAGGGGGAGCTGGCTCTGGATACTTGGTTTGCTACACATCCCCTGTCAGCCCTCACTGAGGCGTTTGTTTTCCTTGCCCTGATACACCACGTCTAATGTGTAGTTACCTACTAGGGGTTTGTGAGTGTGAAGACACAAAACCAGTGAGGAAATCATGGAATCAGCATTCAGAGGGGATCTCAGAGCCAGGGATGCTACTAAATAGCTTCAAAAGAGCCAAGCTGTGCCAAGCCCTCTGTTCATCAGGGATTGGACTCGATCTCTTGAGGTCCCTTCCAACCCCTACAAGTCTGTGATTCAGCCGAAGAACAGATTCAGTAACAACCAACCCCAGCTCCCAGGAAAGCACACAGAGCCTTGCAATTAAAAGGACTGCTAAAATACCCTTCCCACACCACAGAGTGTTTAGAGTCATGTTAGTGTTGCTTATGCAGAGTCACACAAATGATGGGAAGAAGCAGCTGCAGAAAGCAAGTAAGCCCCTTCTCTTGGTAAGGGATATTCTTTTTAACATCAGTTGCACTCAGCAAGCCTCATATCTCTGTTTGCCCTTTGAATGGTCACTCCAGAGAGCTACCACCCTTCACCATGCAGCAAGCTGTCTTTTTTTGCTAGGTTTGGAGTCAGTGGACAGCAAGAAAAACCCAAATATCCCTCATTTCTAGTACTGCACAGTGACTAAAAGGAACTGAGCTGAGTTTGCAGGGAAAGCCCACATTTTACTCCAGGGACAGAATAGAGCTGGGACTGACAGCAGACAGCTTCTTCCTTCCAGGGTACCTTGCAAGTCTGACACTGAGCAGGCTGCAGCATCATAGGATCACAGGTTGGTTTGGGTTGGAAGGGACCCCAAGGATCACAGAGCTCCAACCCCCTGCCACAGGCAGGGACACCAACCTCCAGGCCTGGAGCTACACAAGGTTGCCCAGGGCCCCATCCAATCTGGTCTTGAACACCCCCAGACACGGGGCACCCACCCCCTCTCTGGGCAGCCTGTTCCAGCCCCTCACCACTCTCTCTGCAAAGAACTTCCCCCTAAGATCTCATCTCACCCTTCCCTCCTCCAGCTTCACTCCATCCCCCTTGTCCTGCCAGTCTCTGCCCTTTAACCAGCTGATTCCCCTCCTGTTCCTCTGCTCCCTTCAGGGACTGGCAGGCTGCAATGAGGTCCCCCCACAGCCTTCTCTTCTCCAGGCTGAACCAGCCCAGCTCCCCCAGTCTCTCTCCATAGGGAAGGTAAGAGATCTGTCCCATCAGTAGGTTCAATGAACCGATGCCCCCTGTGTCTCCTTGCAGAGTATCAGAGGGGTGTTTTGGGGTCACCATATCATCGTGCACCCCCTCCTGCTACCAAGGAGAGGAAGGAGACAACTCATTACCCCCAGGTAAAAACAACCACAGATCCCAGCATGGGACTGCCTGGAATGACCAAGAATTCATTTATCTCTTAAAAAAAGAAACAAGCTCCTGTTGGTTCAGTAGAAATCCATTGTCCAAAACCCTTAATTAAGAGCACAGGGCCATCATAAACCAGCTTATTCCCTATTTTTCTACCTCCCAGTGAGGCTCTCTAAAGAGCTGAGTGCATTTCAGCGACACTCACCCCACATGACATAACACACATGTGTGTGCACCCCCCTTCCCTTTGCTTTACACAGCCCAGTGCCAGCGCTGCAGTCAATCCAGAGATCAAGGATCACTCCTAATGGAGACAACATAACAGAATCCATTTAATATTCTCCTCAGATTCAAAATAATAATATTGTCAACTAAATAAAAGGCAAGCATTCATTTGTATGTAAAACAGCTGGTTATATCAGGCCTATTTATGCCTGCTCTGCCTTCCAGCTACAAAGATTTATGACTGAACACCCAAGGGACCTTTCTATATCTATCCAAATTCATGTCTTTTTTTCATTAACCTGTGTACTGGCATCTTGTACAACATGGCACCAAACAGTAATATAGATTTTATTTTTTTCCCCCTTACTCTTCAGGCAAAGGAAGGAAAAGTCCCTGCCAATAACAGCTCTCTGTGCTGGCTTGTCATACATAAATATAGGTTTATATTTTATGTGTGCATATATATGTATGCAAATATATGCATACAGACACATGTTATGGGCACACATGGCTGTGTGCAGAGGGGGCTCCTCATCCTTCTCTGCCTGTTCTTCTCCACCTCCCCTTGCAATCCTCCCCCAGTCTTCCCACCTCCTTCCAATGCCAGACTTCTTTCAGTATCTCCCTGGTGACAGGGCAGAAACAGCTGCAATAAATTGCTCAGGGTGCTTTTTCCTTTAAATATAGTTTTAAAAGTGAAAGTTTGAAAGCCAGAAGTGTGTTTGTTTAGAGTTAGAACAACTGGCTTCCTAATTCCAGGGAAATGACTGCTGGCTGAGAGGTGGGAGTCTGGAGGATATGGAACAAGCCCAGCTCTGTTAAGTCCAAGAGTCACTGAAAGTCCCTTGGCTGGGCCAGGGGTTTGGTTTTGCTAAATCTCCTCTCTCAGTGACTAGAGTGTTGGCCTGGCTTATGTTTGGAGCCTATTGAAGCTGTTCCACCAAAAAGGTTGCCAGGGGCTTCAGAGGTAAAATTGGCCATGCCCTGGGGAAGGGATCCCCATTTCTTATCTGGGGACCCCAGGCATCACTATTGAAGTGAGAGAACAGGAATTGTCCAGCTCTGGGTGCTGGGGACAGCAGCGGGGCACAATCTCAGGACACATAGGGAAACACCCCTACGTGCTTCCCCCAAAAGAAAGCACCCATCAGCATCACAGGTGAGGGATCCTCACTGTGCACCAGTGCACCCACAACTAAGCATAGCTTCACCTCTAGAAAACACCATTCTTCTGGCAGAAGGCTGTCCTGAGGTGCCAGCAGAGCATCCAGGATCACTGCAGCAGTGAAGCCCCCTGATATCCCTGCTTCATCCTAAACCCACCTGCCACAAGCAGTCAGCCCTAGCCAAGCAGTGCCCCTTCCTGCTGGCACCCCAGTGAGACCCAGGCACTGTGGGGAAGCTTGTCCTGAGTGAGATCATTTTGTGATGGGAAAGAGCACACTGCCTTCCTGTGCAGGCTGCTGGGAGAGCTGGGAGCAGTTCCAAGGCAGCAGGCAACACCAAATCCAGGAGACACCAATGACTCACACCCTATTACCTGCTGAACTGCGTTGGATTCCAACTTCTCTATTTTTAGAAAAATAAATTCTCTGAGACAGACTTGTTCTTCTCTCTTTTCCACAAGGAGGTGCTAGGTCTGAGGTTTGGTGGGAGGCAGGAGATGGAGGTCTTTTGGAACAGCAGAGCAGCCAAGCAGCACAAGCTTTCCTATCCCACTCATCCAGTTGGCAGCCGGCTGGGCAGGAGCCAGCAGTGTGCCTGGGTGGCCAAGGCGGCCAACAGCATCCTGGCCTGTATCAGGAGCAGTGTGGCCAGCAGCAGCAGGGCAGGGATAGTTCCATTGTGCTCAGCTCTGGTCAGGCTGCACCTCCAGTGCTGTGTCCAGTTCTGGGCCCCTCACTACAGGGAGGACGTTGAGATGCTGGAGCTCATCCAGAGAAGGGTGATGGGGCTGGTGAAGGGGCTGGAGCACAAGTCCTGTGAGGAGTGGCTGAGGCAGCTGGGGGTGTTCAGACTTTAGAAGAGGAGGCTAAGGGGAGACCTTCTCCCTCTCTACAGCTCCCTGCATGGCTGGTGCAGAGATGTTGGAGTCAGTCTCTTCTCTCAGGTAACAAGCAATAGGACAAGAGGGAAGGCTTAGAATTGCCCCGGGGAGATTCAGGTCAGATACAGGAAGAATTTCTGTACTGAAAGGGCTGTCAGGCATCAGAACAGGCTGCCCAGGGAGGTGGTGGCGTCACCATCCCTGGAGGGATCTAAAAGCCTGTGGATGAAGTGCTTGGGGACATGGTCTGGAGGTGGGCTGGGCAGGGTTAGGTTGTGGTTGGACTCAATCTTACAGGTCTCTTGCAACCCAGGTGATTCTGTGATCCTCAGACCTAGATTTCCATCTGCCATACACACATCAAGAGGGCTATTGCTGAAATAGCATTGCCCAGTTACTGCCAGCCAAACCAGTGCCTCCCCTTTCCCACCAGGAAAGCACTAGGTTGGGAGGCCTTACCCCTCTCTGAAGCACTGCACCTTGTCAGACAGCTGGCAGGTTCCTTCCCCACCCACTGCTAGGACACAGCTGAACCCCTTAAGAAAGCACCAGAACACCTACAGAAGTTGGGAGGGAAGCCTCAAGCATACACCTTTGGGGTTTTCCACTGAAGTTTATTCCCTGTATTCTTTATGTTTACTAACACGCTGAGGCAGAGTAACTGATCTTAAAGAGAGAGCAGCCCCTCTGCACAGGGCTTGCTCCTGGGCCTGGGAATCTCAGAGTATCATGGGCCTTTTCTAGAAGGGGCTCCTCAGGGTACAATTTTCAGCTCAGCTTCATCCCACACTCCCGCTCCACAGGTGCAAGCTCACTCTGCAACATCTACCCACAACCTGGTGCCCACAGAGAGAACCATCACCTGAATTTGAGAGCGTGACCGAGTCAGGCAATTAGGACAGACAACTGGGTTGGTCAGAAAAAGCTTCTCCCACTCCCACGTGGGGTCCTAGAACTCTGCCTCCTATGCAGCAATCTGAACTAGGCCCTGACCCGACATCCCTGCCTTTGAGAAGCCTTCCTAGCCTTTGAGAAGCCTTCCTAGCATCCACAGCTTCCCTCAGTTGCTTACAAGCACTCAATATGCTGGATCTTTTCAAGGTCCGGGCAGCTCTCAGTCAGTCCCAGGTTAGAGAGCAGCACAGAGGCATCTCCCCTTCATGCTGCCACCAGCCATCCCTCCTCTTCCTATGGAGGAGATTTGGGCAGAGACCTCATCCAACAGCCCTTGTCAGCAGTGACCAGCAGGACACAGCACTGCCCTCAGAGATGCTTGTGTATCTTGAGTTAGTGTCACTGTTGCCCAGAAGGTCTGGTAACCCACCTCAACAGTAACCAAAAAAGCACTACATCTTTCCTTGATAGACCTCCTTGTTCTGCAGGCTGACACAACTCCATTTCCCACCCTCTGTGAACGATGATAGCCTGTGCACTAACTCCTGGAGACCAAATTGGTCCTCTGGGGAAATTTCATCCTCAAATTTCAATATTCATTACATAGCAAGCCTGTACCCGTGCTTCCCTGGGCCAGGCTGGCAGTGTGGCTGACTCAGAGCCTTCCTGCTCTGTGACAAGGATATGGGTAAAAAAAGTCACAGTCAGAGTCCAACAGCCACCTACCCCTGCAGAGTGTCAGGGCATACAGCAGTTAAGGATGATAACACATCATCCCTGGAGACAGCTCTTTTGGCCATCTTGGGATGTCTCCTGACTTGATGGGTCCCTCCCCACCCAGCAGATCAGGCTGCAGCAGGGGACCCTTTGCTTCTGTCCCTGCCTCTCTAGTCCCAAGACCACAGATAAAAAGCATCACAGAGCCACAGACTAGCTTGGGTCAGAGGGGACCTCAAAGTCCATCTAGTCCCAACCCCCTGCCACAGGCAGGGACATCCCCCAACAGCCCACGGTGCCCCAAGCCCCATCCAACTTGGCCTTGAACCCTGCCAGGGATCCTGGGGCAGCCCCAGCTTCTCTGGGCACCCTGGTCCATCATCCACATTTCCTGCACCTTGTCCAGTCCCTTAGACAGCAAGCTGCCCCCTCAGAGGGGTTTCCTCTCTCAAGGGCACATTCTGTTCACCACTCAGAGCATGAATTCACCAAGAAGGGCAGCCACTCCCAGGCACACCCCCCAGTATCCAGCACAGGCAGCATTCACTCCCATGAGATTTAAGGAGTTGGGAATGCAGTCAGCAGCTAGAGACCCATTTCTCACCTGGCTCCCACTGTAACAAAGGACACCAAGGGTAGCATGACTCCCTCCCCATTAAGCAAAGCAAGTTCTGCCACCTAGAAGATGCTGGTGATGATGGGAAGGAGCCGGTGTCCAAGGCTCAGTGTCCACAGCCAACAGAACACAAGGTCAGTGTGACAAGTCATTGGCAGCCTCCTCAGCTGCTCCTCATGTCCAATGTGCCCCTGAGATGCAGTAACAAACATGCTGCTCTGTTCCCTGGGGCAGCTTCCCAGGCACACCAAAACCAGTGATTTTCATGATTGAAAGGATGGAAGAGTTGCAGAACACAGTGTCAGCTTGCCAAGTGCTTCATCTCAGAGTTACACACACAATTATTCTCTCCACAAAAATCAAAGGCAATCCATCAATTACTGTCTCCTTACCCTACCTGCTTTTCTATTATTTGTACTTTTAAGAATACTGTATGTATTAGTGACACCGAATTCACAGCACACACAGGGATTTCCTGTTAATCTTGCTTTAGCTGAGCTTAAAAGAAAAGAGCCAAGACACTTTCTCCTGCCACAAGTCAAGAACAGGCAGCTGTTCACAGCAGGGCCAAGAAGGCCAATGGATTCCTAGGGGACTTCAAAAGGAGCATGGCCAGCAGGTCACAGGAGGGGATCCTCCTCCTCTACTTCTGCCCTGCTCAGTCCCCACCTGGAGTGTTGTGTCCAGTGCTGGGCTCCCTGGGATAAACCAGCCAGGGATCTCCTGGAGAGAGTCCAGAGGAGGCTATGAAGGGGATGAAGGGCCTGGAGCATCTCCCCTGTGAGGAAAGGCTGAGGGAGCTGGGGCTGTTCAGCCTGGAGAAAAGAAGCCTGAGAGGGGATCTGATCAATGGGGATCAGTAGCTGAAGGGTAAGACACAGGGGGACATGGCTAGCCTCTTCTCAGTGTCTGTGGAGACAGGACAAGGGGCAATGGCCTCAAGTTGGAGCACAGGGAGTTCCACACCAACATGGGGAAGAACTTCTTCCTGGTGAGGGAGCCCTGGGACAGGCTGCCCAGGGGGTGTGGAGTCTCCTTCTCTGGAGAGATTCCAGCCCTGTCTGGATGCCAACCTGTGCAATATGAGCTGGGGAGCTGCTTTGGCAGGGGGTTGGACCTGATGAGCTCTCCAGGTCCCTTCCAAGCCCTACGTTTCTATGATTCTCCAGCTGGAGCATGGTAGGCTAGGGCATTGAGTGCTTTGATGCCCCAAGAAAGCCCAGCAGGAAGAGGGCCAAGGGAGGACTTGATCTTCCCAGATGATGCAGCAGTGACATTTGCTGAAGCCTGGGCAAGCCAGAGAGGCTGCTCATGGGTGCCAACCTCCCTGCTCATGCAGCAGGTACCAGGATTGCCCAGCCATGCAGAGCTCTGCACCTTCATGGGGCACAGGTGGATGGCAAATGCTCTTCCATGCCATCCTACTATTCCACACCATCACTATGACAAACAGGGACTGGGAGAAGAGCAGGAAGGCTGTGTCTTTATGCTCCCCTGGGTGCTGAAGATTATTTTTGAACACATTAATTATATTTGCTTGTGCCTGAAAGGTAGCAGAGGAGTGAGCAAGTGTCCTGAAGGTAAACAAGTACTACAACAAGGAAGCAATTCTGGCAGTTTCCCTTGCAGAGCATGGTACAGCAGGACAAGGGCTGAGCAGGGACACAGCTCAGAGCATCCCTCCTGGATGTTGCAGCTCCATAAGCACTCCAGGCTTGTCCCTGCAGCCTCTGCAGCAAAGGGACCCATCCAGCCACAGCAATAACCTCTTCTCTGTGGGGCTGACAGGAACACCTCCATCAGTACTGGTACACTCACCCTCAGGTGTCCTCTATCAGCACACACATCCTTTATGCAGTTGTTCTTATATCACCACTGCTTGCCCTTCTCCTCAAAAAAACCTGGTGAGAAACCTCCCCTAAACACTGCTGAGGCTATAGCTGGGACCAGAACAATTCTATGCCCCATTTCAAAGCAACCCACCTTCCCATCCTCCTCTACCTCTTATCCCCTCACCCTCCAAGATAAACCCAGTGCTCAAATACTTCCCATGGATCAGAAACTTGACTGAAGATCCAACTACGTATTGCACCTGTATCCCCCCAGCCCCTTGCACCTCAAGGAGCCCTCTGGCTGCTCTGCAGAGGGGGAGACCACCCCCAGCCTCGGAGCTCTGGGATGAATTCCATCCTCTCCACTGAGCTGGATCCAAGGGGAGCTCCAGTGCCCCCCTGCCCTGGGTACACACACCCCCAGGGCTGCTCCAAAACTCCCCTGGGTGCTTCAAACTGCAACAATCTACTGACACCTGTACTCCAAGTAATAATATATTGAAAAGAGGTATCAAGTCTAGTTCTACCCTAGAAAGCTTTTTCTTAAGTGCAGGTTAAATTGTAGCTTGTAGAGCAGCTATAATAAGGAACAGAATGCTACTGCAGACTGGGAAGTCTACTGTTCTTTAACTGTTGAAGAGCTGCTCAGGTTGAATAACCCCCAATGCTCCCAGCCCAGCTCTCCATCCCATAACCTGACCCTGTGGCTCAGGGGTCAATCTGTCCAAGAGCCATTTCAGCCTTTGTTCCCTGCAGAAGACCAAGGAAGACACAAGTCAACCTCCTCCTCTTGAAAAGACACCTCTGTTGTGGCAGATACAGAAGCCACAATGTCTCATCACAGGCACCAAACAGTTAATTGCATTAATAGTTTAGCAGAATTAGGTTGGACTAGCTGAGATCCATCCAGCAGCACCTCCCAGCTTGGTGTCAGAGGACTAAGGATCTTGCCTACTCCTGCAGTAACTTGGTGAGCAAGCCTGGCACATAATTTTGCCAGAGCAATTAGCACCTTCAGCTGAACTGCTTTAATAAAGGCACCCCCAGGCTGGAGAGGGGCAAGCTGGCTCCTGGCTGGAGGGCACTGTTCAACTCACATTTTTTCCCCCCAGTAAAATTAAGCCATTGCTGGTACTACCCAACATGGTGACCATCTGGAAGAGGTGGCTCAAGGAGAGATTCCCTGGGGCAGAAGGGTTTGCTGCAGAAACACTGGCAGTGCTCCTTCCCAGGCCAGGCTGTGGAGCACAGCCAGCACCTACGTTCAGAGCTTCAGTGGAAGAGGAAGGAAACCAGGGTGTGAGAACTGGAGAGAGCACCATTTGCCAGGGGCAAACTGGTCAGGAAGTGGAAAAAAAAACCAGGGTTGGAAAAATTGGAGTCTCTGCTCTCAGCCCCTCCAAAGGGCCAACAACCCTGGAGCTTTAACCTGCTGCTTTTCACTGAAACAACCCAAAATGCAGCTCTCCCATGAGGGAACCTCACCGTGTGTCTGGAGCCCTTAAAGCCCAACCCCCACACTTGGCAATACCAAATCAGCTCTGGGACAGGTGCTGCACTCTGGAACAGCTATCAGCTCCCATACTGCACCCCAGGCTCTGCTCCCTCCTCAGGAGCCCCACTCTGGTCCCTGCATCAGCTCAGGCTGCTCTTGGGGTGTTCACTGCAGCTGAGCAGGGCTACCAGCCACAGGCACAGAGCAGGCCCGAGCCAGCACCCCTCAAAGATAACTGCAGGCACCTGGGAAAGTGCCCTTTGCACCCCTGCACCACGTCCCTGAGGGAGAACCCTGCGCTTTAGGGAAGATTTTATGTAATTACTCCAATAAAATAGGGGCCATTTGGGAAGGAACCCCAAATTCACTTCTCCCTGCCCACCAGCAAGGAGCCTGCAACAAGGCCGAGCACCAAGCCTGCAGCTCGGTAGCTGCTTAGTCCTTTCCTGAGCTACAGTTCTCCAAAAGTCACTTGAATCTTGCACAAAATAAAAAATGCAAACACCCTCCCCACTTCCTGACCTACATTCAGTTATCAAATTGCAACTGAAAATAGCACAAACTACACAGAAATGGTTTAAAAAACCTTTTTTTTTGGCACTTCTCTCTTACCAGTTATTTTAAGGCTGCTCTAGTCCTTTCCAAAGCTATGAGTCAAACAGATCAAGGCTATGTGGAGGATGGAAGAGACCATTGCTACCACAACAGTGAGGCCATTATCAGCCCAGAACACAGCTGCTCCTCCAGCAGATCCCGAGCCCCAGCAGCAACTGGATCAACCTGACTTCACCTCGAGCCTGTCTCGGATAGGAGTAGAGCACCTGAGTTTGGAAGCACTCAGGTTTGGTTTAGATGGTGGGATGGAACCTGCTTCTCCCCAGGTTCAGTTTGGGCAGAAACAGTTCCTTCCTCAAGCCAGGGGTCTGTTGTGCCCTTGGTGCTCATGCATAGCAACCCAGAGGTGGCACAGGCCTTCCCCAGCTAGCATCTTGAGCCAGAGGGCAAAGCAGCCCTCAGCCCCAGACACTCCATAACATCTCCACCCACACCTCAGACATCTTTCACAATGGAACCCCTTCTCCAGTGTAGAAATGAGTGTACCAGAAGCTTTTCCCCACGCTTGGTGAACTTGTGGATGATGCCCTCAGGAGCACTTGTCAGGTTTCTAGATGAAGGAGGAACTTTTCATGGTGCCTGCACCTGCAGCCTGTGAGCAGCTCAGCTCACCAACCATTTCCTGAGAGCAGAAGCCCACATTATTTCCACACAGGAAAAGTGGAAAGAGAAGAATGGCCACCTGCCCTTGCTCAGGGATGCAGACTCACCCAGTGTTTGGCCACAAAGGCTAGAGAAAAGCTATCATTGAAGTAGGATAAAAGCAAGTCCTTTGCATGGAAAGAACTGCAGGCTTTGGTGCTTGGGAGCAAAGCAGCTGCTGAGCTGATGCTCCAGCTCATCCATGATGGTCGCCCAGCTCCTCTCAGCCAGCTTTCCCAGTTGGTTGTGCAGCTGGGGGCAGAGCACAGGAGGACATCAGCTGCAACGGGGCCAGGAGGAGCAGTAAAGCCAGGAACAATCTTCCCCTCATGCCACAGACAAGTGCTCCGTGCTGCTGTTATTCCAGCTGTGCAGCCAGGAATGCTAACCTTTTCCTTCACTGTCTATCACCTGGCCACTATCCCCAGCTTTCCCTCTGCCTTGAGAAGTGTAGGCTGTTGGAGAGGAGCAGAGGGACTCTGCAGACCTGAGGGAGGGTCTTTGCCTGGCCATTAAGCTGCTTCAGCAGGTCAGGAGGCACCCGTCAGTACAGCGATGCCTCTAACAACCACAGCAGGTCCCACCCCACCTGGAGTACTGGAGCCCCCAACATAAGGAGGACATGGAACTGTTGGAACAGGTCCAGAGCACCTCTCCTATGGAGGCAGGCTGAGAGAGTTGGGGTTGTTCAGCCTGGAGAAGGGAAGGCTGCAGGGGGACCTTATAGCACCTCCCAGTCCCTGAAGGGGCTACAGGAAAGCTGAGGAGGGACTTTTAGAAGGACATGTAGTGATAGGACAAGGGGGACTGGTTTTAAATTGGAAGGGGGTAGATTTAGATTGGATATTAGGAAAAAATTCTTCACTGTGAGGGTGATGAGACACTGGCACAGGTTGCCCAGGGAGGTGGTGTCTGCCCCTTCCTGGGAAGTGTTCAAGGCTGGGTTGGATGGGGCCTTGAGCAGCCTGGGCTGGTGAGAGGTGTCCCTGCCCATGGCAGGGGGTTGGAACTTGATGATCTTTAAGGTCCCTTCCAACCCAGACCATTCTATAAAGACTCAGCACCCGCATTAAGAACACCAGCATCTCACTTTGAGGTCTCAACAAGCATTACAGAGGGGTGTTATCTTCATTGCACACTCCCCCCACCAGGTTCAGCCACAAACACGCCCAGCCCAGCTCATCAAGACTCCATTTCCCTCCTTGTCTCCAGACCAGCGAGCACAGCACCCCAATGCCCAGCCAGCACAGAGAGCAGCCACACCACCCACAGAAGCCAGATTTGGCAATTAATCATCAGGCCAGCACAGGAGGGAAGGTGCTAAAAGGTGGGGTCAGTTCTAGCCTGATAAAGGCAGCTGTGGGTATTGCTCAAGTCAACTGGCACCAGACACTGGAGGGAGGGAAAGCCCCACATCTGACCAGGACTGGAGCTCAGGGATGTTCAGCAGCCCAAACACCTGCCCAGGGTCCATTCCCAGCCCCTGCTTTGCACTCACTCAGCCTGGACAGGATGTGTGCAAGCATCCTGCACAAACCCCCTCCTTCAGACTCCAGCTCATCTCCAGCAGAGCAGACAGGGCTGGTGGTTCCAGCAGCAGCAGGGATGCAGACACATCATGCTCCCCCTAGCCCAAGCCCCCTGTGCCCACCTGGGACTGCAGCTGGCTGCAGAAAGTGGCCCCAGCACATGGGAAGAGAGCAGGCTCCATAATGCACTAAGTGAAAGGGGGGAGCTGTCAGAGTGCTCTCCCACATACTGTTAGGATGTTTATTTAAAGAAGCAACAGCATCTCATTAAACCTGTTGGGTTACAGGGTGTACCAAGCAGCTGCTGAGCTGTTAGCTTGCCCTCACCTCATTACAACCCTGCACCAGCTGCCTCCAGTTCTCCTCCCTTCCCTCAACTCATCTTTATTTGCACACTCTGGGCTTTCTCAGCTCTCCTCCTGGGCTGCACCCTTCCCCCCCGTGCCTCCCCACCAGTGCCAGGGCTGCAAATGGATCACAGGCAGCCTCCACCTCTGCCAGCAGCTGGAAACAGGGTGGGAATCTCACTCCAAGCCCTTAAAACCTGCTCCTTAAGCCCACAGCAGCCTGGCAGAGCCAAGCCCTCACCCTCCAGAGGCTGGGAACAGCAGGAAGAAAACATGGGGGGAAAGCTGAAGGAAAACCATTCCTTGACTCCAGGTAACGTGCAGAGCAGGGCCTGCACTGAGCTGGCATCACTCCCCTGGAAGTGCTGCTGGGGCAGCAGCAGCTGCAGGAGCTGTGGCAGTGACACATGGACCCCACAGCCCCCCTTCCCAGGCTCTGCACCAAGGGTTTCACTGCTGGGGGTGGCTGCTCACCTGCCCAGGGAGCAGGTGAGACAGCTCCAGAGAGAAGCCACCCTGCATCTTGGTACCAGGTCTTCCATTAATGAAAGACATTAAACAAGAATAAAGTAGAACAGAAGCTGACCTACCTGGGGATGAAGTGCCACAACTCAGCAAGAAGGAGCTGCTCCACAAGGGAGGATGAGACAAGAGCTGAGGGAGACAAGGGCTCAGGACCAGAGCAAAGGGAAAGGCAATTTTGGGCCAGTAGTTGTCACCTTACAGACCCACAGCCATGAAGAGAAGCCAAGGGCAATGCCAAAGATAAGGTCAAGGAGCAAAGCAAGGTGCAACATCCACACAGCCCAGCCACAGGGAAGAAGGATCAAGAGCCTGAGCTTAAATGCAGCCCCTGGCTAAGGGCTGGGGGTTGGTTGGTTGGTTGGTTGGTGGGAGGAAACAAACAGGCCCTGGTGGGGCTGGTTGAGGTGATTAGAGCTCAGAGGTGCATGCAGACCTGCAGGAGAGCTTCCCTTCCTTCTCCTGGGGGCTTGGCCCTACCCATTGACACTGGTGCTGGGGCTCCACGACTGCCCTCCCAGAGCAGCACAGGGCACCCAGGGTGCAGTGTGTAACCTCACCTGTCCTGTATCCAACCCACCCCATCAAATGAATGTAGAGGTGGCACTGCAGAGGTCCCTGCCTTCCCCAGGAGCCAGGGTGCTGCAGCCTCCACCATGGGAGGCTCCAGGAGACCGTTAAGCTCCACAGTTTGTGTGCCAAATCCCTGTGGTGAATTACCATGGTACTTGCCCTAATTACACCCCCAAATTCCAGGTTTGGGATCTGAGTAATTACCAGTACCTCTGCTGCATAGGCTGCACCCTCAGCTTTGCCCAGACAGCAGCAGGTCGCTCTGCTGGTCCCCAGGCAGGGCTGCCACCCCAGGGCCACCAGTGACACCAGCCAGGGGCCACCCCACGGCACAGCACAGCACGAGCAGGAGCCAGCTCAGACCCTCTGCTGCCCCTGTGTCATTGGGGTGACACCTCTCTCAGCCTGTGCCTACGGATGCAGCACCACACGTCCTCCAAATCCAGATGTCCTCTCCCAGCCTGGACAGGAGCAGCACGGACTGTGGGTGGTACAAAGGGGGTGAGGGCATCAGCACAGCAGCCCCAGGGCTGGCAGCAGCCACAGCCCCCAGCAGAGGTTTCAGTGAGCCACCAGCACAACTGCCCAGCACAGGGGAGGGGAGAGCAGGGTGAGGACCCCCGTCACTATGGCCATACATCCCACTCTGGACACCTCTCCCCCAGCACATCTGGATTCATGCTGATTCTTTTCTTTGCTCCTTTAGGTTTCTTCTCCCCTTCCCTCACTGGGCCAGTGAAATCCACCTGTAACAAGCAGCAGCTGCTTTGCAGGCAGCGGATTGGAAATCAAAACTCTTGTCCTCTAACAGAAATAAATAAATAAAAAAGAAACAAGATCCACCCCTCCCAAGTGCAGAACAAAATAGGGGGAAATGGGAAAGGCAGCTTTCAGGCAGACCCAGAGAAACCACCCCAGTTTCTGTAGGATGGGAAAGGGCCTGGGAGAGGGGTCATCCTGGGGTCCCCACACCATCCACCCCCAAAACGCCCCTCCAAGCAGTCCTTAATGCCAGTGGGAGAGCACGAGGCACCGTAGTTAGAGAATTATTTCTTCCAAACCCCTCTGGGTCCTTTTAAGGGCTCGAATTCATGAACCTTCCCTTGGCTGACACCAGCAAGTGGGTAGCCAGAAACGCAAAAAGCAATTAGACAAATTCATGGGGACAAAAACCAACCCCAAACCCATCACCAGTATCAAACACAGCCCCTTGGGAAGAGCCTGAGCTGCAGCCAGGGAGAGCAGCTGGGGCTGAGGGAGCTGTTTCCCTTTAATTCAACCCCTTCCCCTGGCTGTTTTTGGAGATGAGGGAGCTGGGGTAGCTCGACCTTTGCTCTCACAGGTAACCACCATCCCCAAATTAATCTCTTATTGATAGAAGAGCCCAGAGATGGCTGACCTTTCAGAGCCCTCACTCCACAAAGAAAACATTAACATTTTTCACATGGCCACAAGACATCTCCAAGGAGAGGGAGACCTGAGGGAGGAGGTCACCTTTGGAGTGGCTGGTCCAACTCCCAGAGCAGCTCTGCAAAGCACAGGCTGCACAGGGGCATGGCTTGTGGGCAGGGCTTCCTCCTGTGCTCATTCAGACATGACAGACATCTTCAGGCTGGGCCTCTGTCTTCCTTGATGCCAGAGGAATTCCCAGACTCACAGGCTTGGAAAAGCCCTTTGAGATCATTGAGTCCAACCGTCCCTGTCCTGTGCTGACCCCCATCCCTGAGCACCTCATCTCCCCTCTGTTAAACACACCCAGGGGGGTGACTCGGCCACCCAATGCTTCATGTCCCTAGTGAAGCAGCACCACATGAGGAGTACAAGCTCTAAACTCTAGGATGGGGCAGGTGATGGTGACAGCACTGATTCCATCTGAATGAGCTCCAAGGAGACCCTCTAAAAAGCAAATCATTCATGGAAACAAACAAGCAATGATGACGACGAATGTCTGCCCTCAGCCCTGGGCTGACACAGCACCAGATGTATGAATTCTCTGTCCTCCTAGGGAACAAAAAACCAACCACCTGCAAGCACACAGCCCTCTCTGCCTATGTAACTCAGCTGTGATGGACCTGGGGTCTGCAAAGAGGACAGACAGTGAAAATTAGGGGGATTTCTGAGGCCCTTCATGAGCCTTTTCTGTAGCATGTCTACAGGATATGGTCTCCAGGGAGACTGAGTTGTTATTAAACCAGAAGGTGACCTCCTTCTTCCAGGATGCCCACACTGGTTTCAGCTGGGTTTGTGACACTGCACAGACGCTGCACGGACCTGGGAGAGCATCACACCTAGCAGGGATAAAGTTCACCAAGCCCGAGAACCTCCCTGGCTCCCAGGCAGGGACAAACTGGAGAAGAAGTGAAAGGAAACACGAGGCAGAGAGAGGAATGGCTAACACAAGCCCTTAGCAAATAAAGAGCATACAGCAGCAGGGAGCTGCATCTGCCACACTGAATGTCCCTGTCACTGTGCTGTGACCCATCTCCTCTAGCAGACGGTGCCAGAGGAGGGTGTAAGCGTGGCAGTCACAACAATGGGAGCCACTAGAGCTCTGTCTTTAACCAGTGAGAGATGGAGATCCCAGGTACAGATTCTGGCCTGGCACCTACCAAATCTGTCAACTCTCTTGCATGATGGGCACAGACTCCTGCCAGCCAAGGCTGCCTGATCCAGCCTTCCTGAGGAAGGGCCAGATCCTTCCCGAGGCCTCCTTCACTCCACATTTCTGTATTCCCTGTTTTGGCTGTAGTTTTTGGGTGACAATACCAGGCATTGAGCTGTTCCATCCAGGTCTTTACCCAGAGGATGAACATGTTAACTGTCCGGATGTGAGTGGAGAAACTACACCACCAGCTACCCCTGGAGGCTACTCTGGGGGCTGCTAAAAGCTGGTGGAGAGCCGTGGATCCCTGCCAGAGGGTTTCTGGGGCAAACACAGTGATTAATAGCCAGCGAGGAAAGAACTGACCAGGTCCTTCAGATGAGTTATAGCCCTGCAATGCCTTAGGGAGAGCGATGTAATCACACCGGAGAGGCTGATGGCCACCAAGGCTGGGGCTGCAGGAGATGTCTTCTGAGCGTACGTGAAAGGGACAGAAACTAGAGCAACACAGAAGATGTGGGGGTCCGTGGAGGAAAGGCTGCAGGGAGGAGCTGTACGCCCATGCAGAGCCGTGGGGGCAAGGAGAGACACGAGGAGCCGCAGTCAGACCGTGGGCTACGTGGCAGAGGTGTCCCCAGGAGACAGCCTGGCAGAGGCTTACACCCAGCAGCTCTGTGCCCCAGATGGGTGATGCGCCCCAGGCGGGTGCTGTGCCCCAGGTGCCCAGCCCTCCAGAGCACAAGGAGGAGGGAGAGAGATGTCCACCTTCTCCTGGCTGCTGCCACTGCCTGGGCAGGGGCTGCAGGGACCAAGGGGGCTGGTTGTGACCCGAACCATGAGCAATTAGAGCACTAGCAGGGCAGGGTCTGCAAAGCCTCCCATGATTACTTACCAGACACGGAAGGAATGGGATCAATCAAACCAGAAGCTCACACTGAAACGTGTTTTGATGCTGAAATGCATCAAACAGGCACCCTGGGGAGGGGAGAGGGCAGTGAGACCCCACTCCCCAATTCCAGCTCCATCCCCCTGGCAGCAGCCCTGCTCTCACCCCTGCCAGGCTCAGGGGACGTGGTCCCGTTGCTGCGGGGGGCTGCCCAGTGCTCCAGCTCTGCCCAGACCTCACCATGAGTGTGTCACATTGTGCTTCAACTCAGGGGTTGGACTCGATGATCTCTTGAGATCTCTTCCAACCCCTAGGATGCTGTGAGCCTGTGCTTCAGCTCTGCTGCCTCTTGCTGGTTTTCTCTCGTCCTTCCCCACTCCGCAGGTTCCATCCTCCCACTTCACATCACCCTTCCCCCTACTTCTTATAAATAATGCTCGAGTTTCATTTCCCTCAGATGCCCCTTCATATCACTTCAAATGTTCTTATTAGGCATTTGGCATGGCTGTGTGTCCGTGCTGCTCCAGAGCTGAGCTCCCTCCATGCAGAGCTCCCCCTTCTCAGTGGCTGCTCCATCCAGAGACCTTCTCCCAAGTCAAGGCACACGCACGTACCAGGTGGGCTGGTGTTGGGTCCTTGGTGGGGTTTCATCATGCTTTATGACACATCTGCTCTTTATAAATTATTTCATTTGACAGTCGTGATCTTTTCAGTTGCAGGAGCCAACAAGCATCTCCCAGCACCACTCCCACTTGGAACTGCTATTGGGAATGCTGCACACACACACACACACACACACTTTTCCCTTGCCCTGGGAACCTCTCAGAGTCCCCTCCACTCCACAGGAACCCCCAGAGACAGCCACCACATGGACACAAACTCCAGCCTGTGTGGATCCCAACACCCAAACCCAGCACAGGGATACCCAGCGAGCCAACACGTGCACACACGTGTTTTGGGAACTCATCAAAACACAGCAAAGACCTTATCAGGTGGACTTGTCCCAGAGGAATGTCCCTTAAAGCTCATCCCCAAAAGCTTGGGACATGAGCACCAAGCCAAAAAATAAATCCAAATCCACGTGTGCCCAGCCCAGCTCACACTCCCATGTGCAGGGCTGGGAATATTCAGGAGCTCTGGGAGGAGCCATGCCTGGTACTGCCACCTCTGGAAAGTTAGGAAACTCAGAACCAAACCAAGCAACTGATGCACTTGCACATCCAGGCTCTCCCAGGCAGCTCTACCCCCTTACTCAGGGGTTACTCCTGGGTTTAATTTTTTCCACTTTGTTTGTTGCTTGGCTGTTGTTGTTATTTTCCTGAGGAACAAGGAACCCCTTGGGGGGGGATCAGAGGATTTTCTTGTTGTGCTTAGTGAAAAGTCTCAAGTGATTGTAAAGACAAGGCAAAATCAGTAGAGGATTATTATCTGCAGTGATGCAGCCACTCTCTGCCTGAGTGACAGCAGCTGCTTTGCCAGCCTGTCCCCCCTGTCATATCCCGTGGCATATCCCCCCCATGGCATATCCCCCCCACCCCAGGCTCTAGCTCTGAAGTGGAAAGTGCTAGAGTCACCAAGACCAGCATGTTTGAACTCAACTCCAAGGGCATCTCAGCCCCAAATCAAGATGTAGACCAGGTCCCTAGGGGAAGGCTGCACCAGTTGGATGTGGAGCCTCTGGTAAGAGCTGGCTGGAGCTGACACCAGCTACAGGGACTTATAAGCTCTTCTAAAGCTGCAGCCAGACTACTGAGTCCTCTGCAGACACCTCAGGAGTGAGTAGTCTGGCTGCAGTTTTAGAAGAGCCTCTAAGTCCCTTTGCAAAGGCAGCTGGCATGAGGGAATGAGAACCCATCCCTGTGCTTCCAAACACACCCACTTTCAGTCCCAAAAGGCTGCTCAGTGGGTGATCTGTATTTTTTGTTTGCTTTTTTTGTTGTTGGCTATTTTTGGGGGTTGTTTTTTTTCTTGGGGAGGGGGAGGGGTGGGAATGGGGGGAAGGGATTGTTCGTGCCCTCTGAACAAAGACCAAGGTGTCCACACACAACCACTTCAAGGAGGCAGGAGCAGGTCCTGGAAATGCAGGTGGACTATTTAGAGGAACAAACTCAATTAGTTAAACACCCACTGAAGAAGAAAATCACATTTATGCCCTGACCCTAAAACTCCTCTCAGAGAGTCCTCATAGAGCAGCTTCTCTTGAGACACATGCCTTCTGCAGTGTCACATTGCCTCAGGAGCAAGTCAAGCAAGGTGAGCATGGGAACAAAAATCATAGACTCACAGAATGTGTTGGGTTGGAAGGGACCTTTAAAGCCCATCTATTCCAGCCCCTGCAGTGAGCAGGGACATCTTCACTAGATCAGGTCACTCAGCGCCCCATCCACCCCCTCCAGGGCTGGGGCCTCCACCACCTCTCTGGGCAACCTGTGCCACCCTCAGAGTGAAGATTCTTTTCCTAATGCCCAACCTAAATCTCCCCTTTTCCAGTTTAAAACCCTCACCCCTCATCCTATCACTCCATGCCCTTGGGAACAGTTCTTCCCCAGCTTTCCTACAGGCACCTTTCAGGGGCTGGAAGGATGATATAATGTCCCCCAGAGCCTTCTCTTCTCCAGGCTGAACCAGCCCAACTCTCCCAGCCTGGCTTCACAGCAGAGGTGCTCCAGCCCCTGGATCATTTTTGTGGCCTCCTCTGGCCCCGCTCCAACAGGTCCATGTCCTTGTGCTCCAGAGCTGGACACAGCACTGCAGGTGGGGTCTCCCCAGAGCAGAGCAGAAGGGACAATCCCCCTTTCTCCATCTGCTGCCCACACTCCTGGGGATGCAGCTCAGGATGCACCTGGCCTTCTGGGCTGCAGATGCACATTGGTGGCTCATGTCCAGCTTCTCATCCACCAGTATCTCCCAGGTCCTTGCCCTCAGGGCTGCTTTCCAGCACATCAATGGATATGCTTGGATGTCCTCACCTTTCACGTAAGTGAAAGGCAGGGGGTAAACACCACAGGGACCAGCCCTCCTGGTCCTTGCTCCCTGGGAGGATGAGGAGAGGTTGGGGCAGCAAGGGCTCTTCAGGAAAGAAACCCATGCCAAAAATAAAATAATCCAGAATAAACCTCTTGAATATCTCCAAATAAAAGAGACTAAAGGTATTCTACAAATAAAGCAATCAAACAATGAATGAGGAGCAGGAAGAGAGGCAATATAATGAGTAATTAGGCAATTAGGCTAATCCTCAGGAAATTAGCCAATTCCCAGGTAGATGGCAGCTGGGGACTGACTAATTGCCATGCCCCAGGAGGTACCATGCAGGAGACAAGGCCTGCTTCAGACCTTCTGCCATGGGTTGGAAACAAGCTGGGAAAAGTTTATCCTGGGGGTCCTCCTCACCTGGGACCTGGGTGGCCCCCGGCGTCCTGCCAGGGTTCATCCCTCCTGCGCCAGGGGACCAGGGAGGGGACGATGCTGCAGCAAGTCACCACACACCTCTGGAGCCAGGCTGTGAGCAGGCACTCAGCTGAAATGAGTGCTCCGGGTGGCTGGGGGAGCTCAGCTCTAGTTGAGCTCAGCTCAGTAGAAGGTATAAGACCAGAGAGCGTGTGGCAGGTAGGGTTGAGGCAATGCTTCCATGGACTAGCAGCCAGGATAAACAGGGAGAGCACCATTTTGCCAACAGGCATTGTTTTTATCTCAAGAGTAAGATGAGATGCTATTACTGTATTTATCTCGTGTCAGTGGAGATATATTCTGGACATAATGAAAGCAGAGCCTGGCACTCAGCTATGGATTCACCATGTCGGATCTGGACTGTGTTATTCTTCATCAGCTTCTCATATGACATGATTAAGTGACATCAATTTAGTCTGTCACCCTGCACACCCTCTCTGGGCTGGATTCTTTGAGCTCTTGTGATACCCTGAGCCCTGGAGCCACGGTGATACCCTGAGCCCTGGAGCCACGGCTCGATGCTGGATGCCACTGTGTGGGCAGACACAGCCAAAACCCTCACACCACAGCTGGCTGGGCAGCTGCAGCCAACACAACCCAGGGTGGTGAGATGTGCTCATAGCAAACCCCTCCTCTGCAGGAGCTGCCAGCAGTTCTGCTCCTCATGGATGCAGAGAAGAAAGAGCTAATACTTCTCTGCCCCACTGCGAGGCTGAGGATGGATTCTAACTCACTCATGGATTCTAACTCTGATAGGAGCTGCCAAAACCAAAACAGTAAATGGGCTGGAGAAGGGGAAGGGGTAAGGCAAGGCTCACTGCACCTGGTTGGGTGTGCAGTGCCTGGCCGTGGGCACAAGCATCCCAGAGTGAGCTCTTGTGTTTGAATCAACAGTAATGGTGTGGGAGAGGACGAACACGTCTCTTCTGAGACGTGGCTTCCTACATATTTGATAGTGATGTTGTAACACTGACTATTTCCCTTTTCCCCTGTCTAGCCTTCCCTCACACAGCTGCCCAGAGTCTGCCTGAGGAACCTCCAGACACTGTGCCAAGAAGTGTGACAGGAACGTGCTGAGCTACGGCCAGTCACAGCCTTACACCAGCGGGGTGGCTCTTTGTCCTGGTTTCAGTCAGGATAGAGCTCACTTCATTTGTAGCAGCTGATGGGATGCTGTGTTTGGGAGTTACAATGAAAGCAGTGCTGAGAACACCCTGATGTTCTTAGTTGCAGTCAGACAGTCAAGGACTTTCTCAGCTTCTTCCTATTTCTCTATTCATGAGAAAGGAGGGGCGAAGCCAGGACAGGTGACCCAGATGGGCCAAAGAGAGTATTCCATGGCAATGACGTCCTGCCCAGGAGAACGGGGGGCTGAGGGGAGGAAGAAGAGGGGCGGTGGCGGGACGCGTGCTGCTTGGGGGGACGGTCGGGTTCCGGGACAGCTCTGGGTGGTACCTGAGTTGTGTGGGTCGGGGAGAAACTGCATTGGGGATCAAGAGTTTCAGATTCTTTTGCTCTAAAGTCCTGTTAGCATTGGGATATTTGATCTTTCTGTTCTCTCAGTAAACTCTCCTTATCCCAACCCACGGGCCTCTTAGTTTCTTGGGTTTGGAGTTATTTCCCCTTCCTTTTCCCTTCCCTTGTTTCCCCCCTTTTCCCTCTTCCCCTGCTCTTTTACTTTAAGCAGCAGGCAGCTGTGTGGATCTCGGCCCACAGCCGGGGGGAAACCACGACACTCTTGTACTTACATGCATTTCCACGAGGTTCCCCACAGGGTGGAGTTGCTGTTACCCCCCAGACACAGAGGCAGCCATCTGCTGGTGACGCTAAGGATTGGCGCACGCAGCCTGCTGCAGATCGGGGTGCAGCAGGCCAAAGAGCTCCCCCGCACCTCCACTGCCGGACCCAACAGCCATGAAACCAGCTATGGTTGGCGCCGATGGGTGCAGGGAGGGTTGTCACTCACTCGGGCAGCTTTGCAAAGAAGCCGGGATGGAAGAATGCTGGGTGGGAGAAGCAACTGGGAGCTGGGCGCATCACTGGTGCAGAGAGACCTGCTCAGGGCTGCAGCTGTGGCCCTAGGGAGCTCGCCTGGTTCGCATTCGTGTCCAGAAATAGTCTTTGCTGAGTTTTTCTGCCCCAAATCAAACCACATCCAGGCTTGTGACACAAGCAAGGCTCTCCCCAGGCTTTACCTGGAACTGGGGACTCCCAGGCTCCCTGGTGTGTGATCTCACAGAATCACAGGGTTGGAAAAGACCTTTAAAGATCATGCTTTGACGGTGCTTTGTCTTCCCAGGCTGAACAAACACAAACAAAACCCAGCCACAGGCAAGAAAATGCAATAACTCTATTTATTTTTCCCTAACGAACGCCAGTGGGCTTGCTTTTATTTGGTACTTGAGGCATTTACATATAAATTGCTGGATAATGGCTCTGCCCTCCTGCTCCTCCTCTTCTTCGGCGCTGGCTGCTAACGAGCTGTAGGAAGGGTCAGGGCTGAGCTGGGGCTGAGCTGGGGCTGAGCTGGGGCTGAGCTGGGGCTGAGCTGGGGCGATGCTGCAGGGCTGGGGGCCGATCCTGTGCTTGGGGCTGAGCTGCAGGTCCCTCTCCTTCCTCCCTCCCTCCCACGCTCCCCGCTGCCTCCCGGACACCCCCCAAAAAAAACACCAACCCAAGTCACCTCCGAGGTGCCCCCTTTCCCAGAGCGTTTGTTTTAGAAATGCAAAAGGGTCCTAAAAAAAAGGGCTCGAGGTGGACACGTTAGTGAAGCAGTCATTTACTGTACGTTCTTGCAAGAGCAGGTGCCCTCACAAAGCAGGCACACTTTTGGTCGGGGTTTGGGGCATGTTTATGCAATGTTCTGTCCAAAATCATGAGGTTCTCTCCTGTACCTATACATATTCATGACCTGTCCCCCTTTGTATTCAAATGAGTCCCAAGAAGTCGTTTCCATGAACTCCTCCCAGTTGCTCCTGCGCACTGTCTGGTGGTGGTGGTCATCAGGGGGTCTCAGTGATGAAGGCTCCAAGTCTTCCTCAGGTTGAACTTTTCACCTCCTTTCCCTGGCACATGTGGAGTTGTGATTGTTCCAGATATGCACAGTCATCCTTGGGGTGCTTCCTCCTTATCTATCCCAGGCACGACCTTCCTTGGGATGCTTCCTCCTTATCAGCCCTGGGTTTACTTTAACTTATTCAGAATACAAAGTTCTCTTATACAACACCAAACTGCTGCATATCCCTCTGGTCTGTGCCCTTTGAAATAGGAACATGCAGATGTCCTGGCAATTGAGTAGTGGTGCAGAGGCCTGGGGTTGGGGGAAGTTAAAGCTCCATACAGGGTCGTTTGCACCTGTTAATTTCGTATTCTTTTCCTAGGGCATTTTTAATTTGCAGCTCATCTGAAAAAGGTGAGCAATCTTGACAGCAAAAGGCAAGGGGGGAGTGTGTGTGTGAGGGGGGGAAATCTGGCAGCCTCAGTGCTGCCAAAGTTACAGGCATTGTCCCAGAGAGAGATGGTATGAAGACCCCACAGCTTTGCCTGTTTGCCTTGATCTGGTAATTTTGTGCCCAGTATCAGTTGCCCTGTTTGAGCTGCATTTGCTTAGGTTCCAACCCATGACCTCAGTCACTTTTTAACTCCTTCCAGGATCATCTTTATCTCTTAGCAGAGCTGTGTATTTGAATTGAACCCTTATTAGAGAGAGAGATTTTGCAATAATTCCTTTAACACAACCAACAGCAAAAACTATATTAACAATATCCCATCTTATTTGATGTACTATCCTAAATTCCCTACAAAGTATTTCTGCTAAGGCAGTCCTAATTCATAAGTCAGTAAAAGAATATACAATACAAAGTTTCAGTTTGCAAAAGCAACAATTCAGCTTTTTCCACAGCAGGGAGAACCCGTTTTGCCTGTTGATACGGTAATTTTCTACCCCAGTATCAATCAGCCTGTCTGTTGAGCCGCATTTCCTTGGGTTCCAACCCATGGCCTCAGTCACGTTTTAACTCACTGTCGTGGTTTCCCCCCGGCTGTGGGCCGAGATCCACGCAGCTGCCTGCTCCTTAAAGTAAAAGAGCAGGGGAAGAGGGAAAAAGGGGGGAACAAGGGAAGGGAAAAGGAAGGGGCAAATAACTCCAAACCCAAGAAACTAAGAGGCCCGTGGGTTGGGATAAGGAGAGTTTACTGAGAGAACAGAAAGATCAAATATCCCAATGCTAACAGGACTTTAGAGCAAAAGAAGATGAAACTCTTGATCCCCAATGCAGTTTCTCCCCGACCCACACAACTCAGGTACCACCCAGAGCTGTCCCGGAACCCGACCGTCCCCCCAAGCAGCACGCGTCCCGCCACCGCCCCTCTTCTTCCTCCCCTCAGCCCCCCGTTCTCCTGGGCAGGACGTCATTGCCATGGAATACTCTCTTTGGCCCATCTGGGTCACCTGTCCTGGCTTCGCCCCTCCTTTCTCATGGATAGAGAAATAGGAAGAAGCTGAGAAAGTCCTTGACTGTCTGAGTGCAACTAAGAACATCAGGGTGTTCTCAGCACTGCTTTCATTGTAACTCCCAAACACAGCATGCCATCAGCTGCTACAAATGAAGTGAACTCTATCCTGACTGAAACCAGGACACTAAAATAGCAAAACTCTCAATTTGCAAAAAGCAACAATTCCACATTTCCCACCCCATAGAGGAGGGTGTTAGAGCAGGATAGCCTGGGCTCTCCTCCCAGGGCTGACCGGGGGGTCCATTTGGGTTTTAGCAAGTCTCCTCCAGCCCAGCGTGATCTTTGCTGCCAGTCCAGGGGCACAGTCACCTCCCCAGACCTACTGGCCACGCTGGCTCTGACACAAGCCAGGATGCCATTGGCCTTCCTGGCACACTGCTGGCTCATGGTCAATCGGCATCACCTAACACATACATACAAACAGGAGGGAATCAGCTGGTTAAAGGGCAGAGACTGGCAGGACAAGGGGGATGGAGTGAAGCTGGAGGAGGGAAGGGTGAGATGAGATATTAGGGGGAAGTTCTTTCCAGAGAGAGTGGTGAGGGGCTGGAACAGACTGAGGAGCCCCGTTCTGACCCATCGCCCTGCGTGGGACCTTTGCCCCGAGACACGCGGGGGGCACCCTGAGAGAAAAGGGACACAGCTACCAGCCAGGCTGCGGCCCTGGGGGAGGCAGGGTGCAAGGAGGGGGACAGGGGGACAGGGAGGTGGGGGGATGGATGGGGGGACATGGGGACAAGGATGGAGATGGGGAGACGTGGGGATGAATGGGGGCATGGGGTCATGGGGATGGGGGTGTGGGGACATGGATGGGGATGGAGACCGGGACCTGGATAGGGATGTGGGGATGGGGACATGGGGACAGGGACGGAGACAGGGGGATGGAGACAAGCAGATGGGGGCAGGGATGGGGACAGATGGACATGGATGGGGACAGGGAATGAAGACAGGGAGATGGGGGTGGGGACAGATGGAGCAGGATGGGGATGAGGACCCGGGGGTTGGGGACCAGGGACAAGAACAGGGGCCGGGGGGATGGTGCTGAGGGGCCAGGGGGTGTCCGGGAGGGTCTGGGTGCTGAGAAGGGGAGGGCAGGAGGGCTGAGTACCCTGGGTGCCCCCTGGCAGAGCCTGGCCCCGGGAGCTGCCTAAAGGCAGGAGGGAGGCTGGCAGAGGAGGCTGGAGCAGCCTCATGCGCCCCTCACTGAGCACCGCAGAGCTGACCCAGTTTCTGCCATCTTCCCGGGATGCGCTTGTCTCAGGGGCTGGATCAGGCTCCCTTTGATCACAGGAGTCTTGGGCTACAGTCAGCTTTTGTCCATGAAGAATTAAGGGGGGAGGGTGGGGCACCCCGTGATGGGAGAGGCAGGCAGGAAGGGTCTGGAGAGAGACACCATGAGGGGTGACAGGCTTTGAAGTGACAGAGCTGGAAGGTCCCTGAGGCTCCCACACACAGAAAGGAATCCAAATAAAGGGGGTGGGGGGTGGGATACATGGCAGAGCAGCTTCATCCTGGAGTTTAAACTGGAGATTACCTTGGGGGAGTGAGGGGGTGGCTGCATCTGCAGGAGTGACCCCCTCACTTCACCAGCATCTCTTCATTGGAGATGAGCTGGTGGCTACAGCACATGGAGCCCCAAATCCTGCCCCTCACGGTCCAAAGGCTCACAGCAAAGCTCCTTCTCCACAGCATTCCCATGTGCTTAACAAGGGGCAATAACCAGCTGGTGGACTGGGGAGGAGGGCAGGTGTTTAGGTCTGATGGCATGGGAGAGGGCTGCATTTAGGAGCAGGTTGTGTTGGCACCCAGCAGCTCCAGGACCCTGGTGCCTTGGTGCTTGTCTCACCTCAGGTCTTGCAGGTGACACATGACTTAAAAAGAAAATGAGAGGTAGTTAGAAGAAACCCTAAAGTTTTGGAATTACCCTAAAATTCCAGCTACTTCTGTCTCTTTGCCAACCACACCTGCATGCCTGACACAGTGTCAGCACAACTCCACCACTCACCTGTGAGTCCCAGCCCAGGGAGCACCATGAAACACAGACAGAAGAAGAGACCAGAACCCCTCTGCCATGGGATGAAGAGGTTCCTGGGAAATTCCTGCAGGGACAAAGCCAGAGGGTTCATTTGCTTCTCTGTGTCCCTTGAACACGAGGTCCTGTGATGTACTCACAGGACACAGACCCGCAGGGTATGGAGAAACCTTGAGGAGAATAAATTTGGGTTCTTTTAATTGCAACACCCAATCTAAGGCTGGTCAGCAACACTCACCCTCTTCATGTCGAGGAGTAAGTCTGAACTGAAGGCAAACCCCTCAGTGGCCAAGCAGCAAAGGAGAGACAGCATCCTGTATCTCTGCAGGGAACGTTTGGCCAAACAGCAAGACTAAGAAAAGGCAGCAAATACCTTTTTCCTTCTGCCCCAAGCCTCACACGAGCCCTCAGGGGCTTTGTGTAGGTGTTTCTGTTAAAACACATCCCAAAATGCTCCTGGCCTCTGCTAGGGAGGCTGTTGGCAGCACGGCCAACGCTGTGAAGGGCTGTGTCAGGTGAGTGTGATGCTCTGTGAAGCCTGAGTTCAATATACAGGTGAGCAGGACTGAGGCATATTTATCCATGGAAAAAATTGATGGTTGCACCAGTGTTTGCTCTAGGTGACCTGCACCGTTCCCTCTTCCCAAATGGAGAGTTTTTTGGTTAGGGATCTGCCCCTGTGGCTGATAAAGAGGAATTCTGAGTTCTTCCATACAGAGCATCCAGCCCCAGTACCTGTTGGCAGGAGAACTCCAAGTAAAAATAAATAATATACTGGTGGTGTCATTTGTGTGGCTGGGTGCTGGGGGAGGGGGCTGCAGGGGGGCTGCTGCAAGGAGCAGCCAGAAGCTCTCTGCTTGGAGGTTTCCAGGATGTGGCCACAGAGCCAGATCTGACCATACCTAGTGACAGTCCTTCATCCAGCAAGAGACAGGGCTGGACACTCCTGGCTGATGCTTCACTAAATCATAGGACAGAATCACGGAGTTGTTTAGGTTGGAAAAGAACTTTCAGATCATCAAGTCCAACCACAAACCCAGCACTGCCAAGCCCACCACTAAACCACGTCCCCAGGCACCACATCTACACGCCTTTCAAACCCCTCCAGGGATGGTGACCCCACCACTGCCCTGGGCAGCCTGTTCCAGTGACTGACAACCCTTTTGGGGAAGAAATTATTCCTCATACACAATCTAAACCTCCCCTGGCACAACCTGAGGCCACTGCCTCTCATCCCATCACTTCTTACTTGGCAGAAGAGACCGATCCCCACCTGGCTACATGCTCCTTCCAGGTAGCTGTAGGGAGCGGTCAGGTCTCCCCCCAGCCTCCTTCCCTCCAGGCTGACCAACCCCAGTTCCCTCAGCCACTCCTCATCAGACTTGTCCTCCAGCCCCTTCACCAGCTTCTTTGCTCTCCTTTGGACAAAATTTTAGTTATTTTTATCTTTTTTCCTTATCTTTTCTTAATTATTGTTTTCATCTTACACCCAACACATCCGTGAATAAACCTGCCAGGAGGTTAGTTAAAAGGTCAGGGAAAAAAGCATCACTGCAGAGGTATCAGGGCGACACTGCACCCCTTGTGCTGCTTGCACTGTACTTGGGTGACTCCAGTATGGGCAGCTTAGGAGTTGTGGACAACAGACCAGGCATGTGGGAAAAATACCACTTGTAAGAGATACCTGCTCCTTCTTCCTTGCAAATAAAGTGGAGAAGAAGCTCCCCCACACCTGCCAGAGAGCAGAACACAGTGGGGAGCAACAAGGGGACAGCAGAGGGCAGGTCCTGGGAGCCTGGGCACATCAGGGTGCAGAGCCACTGCTCTGGGGTGCTCTGGTCCTTCCAGGGCTGCTGCAGAGCTGAGCATCACCAGAAGCAGCCTTCAGCAGGAGGATCTGTAAACAGCAAATCACGACTGTAGGAAGTGAGAAATGTTGCATAATTTACCACCAATTTAGTATAATTTAGAGGACAACCTTGTCCAAGGAGGTGATTAATCATCCCTCAGAATGAAAGGGAGGCAAACAGCCTGAACAACAGATTCCCAAATCTAGTAAGAGTGCACAATCCCTCTCTTTGTTATAGCATTGTAGTATTGCAGTTAAAATAGTGGCTGGAAGGAGGGAAAGAGAAGGTTTAACCCAGCCCACTGGAGGATCCCATCACATCTCTGGCAGCATGTGGGGTCCCACTGGAAATCCAGACCCTCAAAGAGGCACCAGCAGGACCCAGAGGGTGACGGTTTCCACAGTGCCTGGCCACGTCAGAACACCCCAAGACATCAGCCACCATTGATGGCCAAGGCCACCTCAGCCCTGCCAAACAGCAGCCAGCCAGGGGCCCGGAGCATGAGCACCCAAGCCAAGGGGTGCTTTGGATGACTGGAGAGGTGCTGGTGAGAGGTGAGGGATGCTCCTGTCCTACTCCCTGCCCTCCCATCTCTCAGCCGACAGGAGCATCCTTTGAGAGGATCCAGACTTCCCCCTCCTGCAGCCTCGCAGGGAGCAAACGCTCTTTGCTGTAATTGATGGCCACAGTTCCCTGCAATCAGTATTAGGCAGCAGGTAGTAGTTAACCCCGGGGCAGAGCGCTGCTGTCTCTATTTGCCTCGCTCTGCCCTTCCCTCCACTTACAGCAAGCTCTTCAGATGAGCAGCTGCTCGCTGAGCCCTGGGAGCAGGGATGCCTCTGCTCCTCCATCCACAGGAATCATAGAATCACAGGGGTTGGAAGGGACCTCCAGAGCCCATGGGGTCCAAGCCCCTGCCAAAGCAGGGTCCCTAGGACAGGGCACACAGGGCAGTGTCCAGATGGGGCTGGAATCTCTCCAGAGAAGGAGACTCCACACCCCCTGGGCAGCCTGGCCCAGGGCTCCCTCACCCTCACTGGGGAAAAGTTCTTCCCCAGATTGGGGTGGAACTCCCTGTGCTCCAACTTGAGGCCATCACCCCTTGTCCTGTCCCCACAGACACTGAAAAGGGGCTGGCCATGTCCCCCTGCATCCCATGCTTAAGATAATTATAAACATTAATTAGGTCCCCCCTTAGTCTTCTCTTCTCAAGGCTGAACAGCCCCAGCTCACTCAGCCTTTCCTCACAGGGGGGATGCTCCAGGCCCTTCATCATCTCCATAGCCTCCTCTGGACTCTCTCCAGGAGATCCCTGGCTGGTTTATCCCAGGGAGCCCAGAACTGGACACAACACTCCAGGTGTGTAGGGTCTGGTCTACATATGGGGCCCTCCGTCCCCCTGAGGAGGGAATCCCCTACCACAGCCACCCTCCTCTCTTGCTTAACAGAGGCCGTCTCAAGGTGTGCAGATAATCGCACTGCTCAGGGCAGGGGAAGGCTCCCTCCATCCCCCTTAGCTGGAGCCCAGCGAAAACCCCTTGGCCACGACCCCTTGCTGCCCCAGGAACAAGGCTGGGTTCCTTTCCCTGCTGAAAGGGACCGAAACTGGTCATAAATGCAGGCACTGATGCAAAACACCTTGCTGGCCTCACCACCCGGCCTGATAGGGAGACAAAAAAAGAGTGATTTGTTTGTCCTTTAAGTCCCCAATAATCTGCATTTGTTTTAATTGGCACTGATGGGCAGAGCAGGTACAGGCAGCAGCTGGCAAGGGATCATTAGGTTGCTCTTAGGCGTGGGTACAGCGAAGGGCTCTCCCCTCACAGACAGAATAAGAAGGGGTACAGCCATGAAGCCATGGACTGCTGGTGATGTGGACTGGACCCAGGCAGCAAGGAGAGCTCTGCACATTGCAAAGTGTGTTCAGAGCTGGGAAGAGAGAGAGAGAGACAGCTCCTGAGCCTCCCTGGGCAGCATCCCCCATCCACAGAACCCTGCGAGGGAGCTGGGAACGTGGCTGAGAACTTTGCAGGGATGAAGAAAGGCAGAGATGTCCCTGGGGACAGTTAATGTCTGGGGGGGGCTCTTGGGGAATGTGGAATGTGAACCAAAATCCTGGAGAGCTTGACCACAGGTTGCAGAATTACAGCAAGGAAGCAAAGTGCTGCAGGGAAAGGGGCGGGTGGGCTCTGCACCCACCCCCTGCACGATGCTCTCCTGCAACCTCTGTCACTGAGACTGGGAACCTGGCACCTACCACACACTGGGTGGCTCTGGGGAACGGCAGAGGTCAAGGAGAAAATCCTCCACCCCAGGGGCAGCTACCTCCCCCACCATCAGTTTGAACCTTGCTCTGGTCCTCCACGACCCCCACAGCCCTCCTCAGCCTTGTCTCTCCTGCGCATCAGTCACAGCTCATTCAGCCCACGCTACCCACGGGCAGCCCCCATATTTAGGCAGGACACCAAGCCCGGTGGGTGCTGCTTGTCTGCAGTTACAGGAGCTGCTTGGGCGGCTCAGAAATCGGGGTGAAAGTGCCCAGCCTCCCAGCCACCCACCCCGTGTGCAGGGCACGAAGCCAGCCCCGTTCCTCTGCAGGGAAACACTGGTATCTCCAGCTTCTGCTTCTGGGTCATGGCTGCTGGCCAGAGACCTCCTGTTCCCCAGCACAACCCATGGTCCCCCCAGCACAAGCCACGGTCCCCCCATCACGCAGACGCTGCTCTTGTGGCCAAGCAAAGGTGTCCATAGGGATCAGGACAGCAGTGGACAGATGTGCCCATACCAGCGTTGGGCTGTGTATCCATCTGGTTTTTGTGTATCCATCAGGGTTTTCCCCAGTTATTTGACTGGAAAAAGAGAAACCCTTCAAGCTTTCCATCTCACCTTGTCCAAGACCTTGTGCGGGGAGCGGATGCCTGATGTCACGCATGCACCTTACGACAGCATCTCAGTGGGCTGCTGTTCATCAGCCAGGCACCTTCCATCCAAACACAGGCAAAGCACGCTACTCCACACCCCAGGGAAGCCTCTACCTTGCTTTTGCAGTTACATCCATCTCAGAGCATGCACAGAGCCCACGTGGCAGCTCAGTGCCATGGTACCCAAACCACATTTAATCCTGCCCGTACCTCTCATATTTTAATAAGAACTTGGTCCCCCCCAGAAATCAATGGCCTGTCTTCACCAGCTTAACTCTGCCCTAGGAAACTTTTTGCCTGCAAATAATTTCTATCCACAGGTTGTTTCTAACATCACAACACTCCCCAGCTGCTGCCTTCAACCCTCCCTGCCTGGCTATGGTACTGGTGCAGCTGGAAGCCAGCCTGGCCAGGGTATGTGAAACCCAGTAACAAAACAATGGCCCTGGACCAAACCCCTGGACCAAAAATCACTTCCCAAATAAAGGAGAAACAAGCCCAGAATCCAAGTGCAGGGAAATGCCTGCAGCTGTTGTCTCAGCCCCAGCACAACTGGGCAGAGCAAGCCCCAGGGCTTGGAAGCCAGCACCAAATCATGGTGTGGAAAAAGCTGAATTGTGGCTTTTGATAACTGAAATTTTGTATTGTATATTCTTTTACTGACTTATGAATTAGGACTGCCTTAGCAGAAATACTTTGTAGGGAATTTAGGATAGTACATCAAATAAGATGGGATATTGTTAATATAGTTTTTGCTGTTGGTTGTGTTAAAGGAATTATTGCAAAATCTCTCTCTCTAATAAGGGTTCAATTCAAATACACAGCTCTGCTAAGAGATAAAGATGATCCTGGAAGGAGTTAAAAAGTGACTGAGGTCATGGGTTGGAACCTAAGGAAATGCAGCTCAACAAACAGGCCAACTGATACTGGGCACAAAATTACCAGATCAAGGCAAACAGGCAAAGCTGTGGGGTCTTCATACCATCTCTCTCTGGGACAATGCCTGTAACTTTGGCAGCACTGAGGCTGCCAGATTTCCCCCCCTCACACACACACACCCCCTTGCCTTTTGCTGTCAAGATTGCTCACCTTTTTCAGATGAGCTGCAAATTAAAAATGCCCTAGGAAAAGAATACGAAATGAACAGGTGCAAACGACCCTGTATGGAGCTTTAACTTCCTCCAACCCCAGGCCTCTGCACCACTACTCAATTGCCAGGACATCTGCATGTTCCTATTTCAAAGGGCACAGACCAGAGGGATATGCAGCAGTTTGGTGTTGTATAAGAGAACTTTGTATTCTGAATAAGTCAAAGTAAACCCAGGGCTGATAAGGAGGAAGCATCCCAAGGAAGGTCGTGCCTGGGATAGATAAGAAGGAAACATCCCAAGGATGACTGTGCATATCTGGAACAATCACAACTCCACATGTGCCAGGGGAAGGAGGTGAAAAGTTCAACCTGAGGAAGACTTGGAGCCTTCATCACTGAGACCCCCTGATGACCACCACCACCAGACAGTGCGCAGGAGCAACTGGGAGGAGTTCATGGAAACGACTTCTTGGGACTCATTTGAATACAAAGGGGGACAGGTCATGAATATGTATAGGTACAGGAGAGAACCTCATGATTTTGGACAGAACATTGTATAAAAATGCCACAAACTCCGACCAAAAGTGTGCCTGCTTTGTGAGGGCACCTGCTCTTGCAAGAACGTACAGTAAATGACTGCTTCACTAACGTGTCCACCTCGAGCCCTTTTCTTAAGGACCCTTTTGCATTTCTAACAATGGGCCAAGCCTGCTCCAGGGGGTCAGAGCGATGCCCCCCCGACTCCCAGCCTCCTGTTGCAGCCCAGCTCAGGCATCCCTGTGCCCCCACCCTGCTGTCAGCAGGGCTCAGTGCACCTTGCTAGTCTGTCAGGGTCATTTTCTGTATTAAAGCCCTTTCAGATGTTAAACTCCAATTCATATGCTAATGCGCCCGTTATGGCAAGGTAATTATTTTTTGTCAACTTCATTATCCCGGTGTTCCTTGAGGAAGGAGGAGACGGGCAGCAGGTGAGTTTTGGCACTGGGCAGGACTGAGGCAGGTAACGCTCTCCTGGGTGTAAATCTGAGCAGGCACAACACCCCTGCCTCCTGCCAAACCCCTCCCCTGGCTGATAGGGGCATTCAAGTGCCCCCGACTCGTTTCCTCACTGGCAGCATCTCCACTGGAGAGCTGGTCCCTCCCTGGAGCCGCTCCTTGTGCTCTCAGGAGCCACAGATGCTCCCAGGCACCATTTGGGAGCTGCCAGCCCTGTGTCCCCAGGGCAGCGTGTGGGCTCACGGGCAGTGGGGGCCATGGGGAGCCCATCAGTGCCTGGCACACGTAGGTACCCCTGTGTGGGAGCAGGGCTGCCCTGGCCAGGAGCAGGGATGTGCCACGAGGATGCACTCATCATTTGCATGGGAGAATTGGGAACAGCACATCTGTCAGTGTGGGAAATTCTGCTCCAAGGCTCTGAAATGGCACCCACTCACCCTGTCCTGCCCAGGGCCTGGGCTAAGGCCCAGTCTGAGTGCTCCAAGCAAGGACGGGAGATTTCCTGAGAGGATGGGAGTCAGGACTAACAGAGCAATCCAGGAGGAAATCAGACAGAAATAAACCAAGCACCCAGCTCTGCTCACAACAGCCACATTCCTGCCCAGGGCTGCTTTGTACAGCCACCATGGACGAGCGGCTGCAGCCTCCCTGAAGAGCCAGGGCTCAGCAGCCCTGGGCAGGCAGGAGGGGACAGGGATGCCCCAGCCCCTGACCTGTGCACACAGACCCTCTGCAGCACATCACTTCACCCTCTCTCCCACCTGAAGATGAGTTCTGTGCCTCAGCAAGGGCACCCACACCTCCCATGCAGGCATGCCATGGGAGATGGAATGGGAATGGGACACGTGGGAGGGGGTCCCTTTCCCACCCACCCCCGTTTCACACCTGTGTCCTGCCCTGGGCATCACCAGCCCGGGTGCTGCTCTGAGGGGCTCCTGAGAGCAGAGGGAGGAGATTAGGGAAGGGGCAGCCCAGGGGCAATGGGGAGCCTTAAAAATTCCAGGCTAATCCCTCTGGAGAGGGTGCATTAACCCTTCATTGCCTCTCTTGCTGCATCAAAACAGGGATCAACTGGAGAGCGCTTCCATAGGAAATGATGCTCTGTGCATCCCAAATTCCCTCTCTAGAGCAAGAGGAGATGGACTCCAGCACCAGGTGTGACACAAGGCTGGGACAGGATGGCAACAAAGGTTTCTGCTGGGAAAAACCTACAAGCCCCAAGCCAAACACAGACCCCACGCTCGCAGAGCCTTCACCCATGGTTCTGAACAGTCTGTTTTCTGCTTGAGGAAGCAGGTGCAGTTCCCATCCTCCCAGCATCAATGGGCTGTCAGAGCTGTGATGGCTCCAGGACAGTTACACTGCCTCGGATTTCACATTCCTGACACATCCCATAATTATGCCAAATGAGCTCACCTCATCTTCAGCCCTTGGAGCTGCACATAGGGAACCCAGGGAAAGCTGTTAGTGTCTCAGTGAGAAAGGCAGGAGGGGAGAGGGGCTGACCCACCGTGTGACAGGGACAGGACAGGGGTTCCAGAGCTCCCACCACTGCTGCATTGGCAGGTGTCCCACCCAGAAGAGTGAGGACAGACCCCTGTCCTTCCCCCAGTTCAAACCATCACCCCCATCCACCACCGAGGGACGGGGTGAGCTGCTAGAGCTGCAGCACTGCCGCTCTCCCCTCCCAGGGAGCCAAGCTGCAGGGTCTCCCCAGCTCTCTTTTCAATTAACCCTTTTCCTCAAATCCAGCACATCCCAGCCCATCCTGGGGGTTTCCCACACATATATTTCTGGTTCTTCCTCTTATATTTTTAGCATATAAAAAAAAACCCACCCCCTACGATTTATCCAACGATAGGGACAAACTCTGCTTGGCAAAAATGAAGCTGTAACTCCCCCCAGCCAAACTCCAAATTCATTTCCTAATCCTTAGATAAAAGCTTAGAAGCCAGAATATTCATTTCCAACCCAGGCTCCATGAGCAGCCAGGGCAGCAATGGAATGGAGCAGATTTGACACAGGGGATGTTGCTACAGAAATTAGCCTGTCATAAGATTACAGGGACTAAGTGCTACTGGGTGATAAGGTGTGATGTGTTAATATTAAATTATCTCACTAGTTAGAAAAAAAAAAAGAAAGGAAAAAAAAAAGGCACTGATGATGAAACTCACATTTATTAAAAGCCCAGAATATGATATTAAAAGATCCCAGATAAGCCAGTTTATTTCTGTGCTGGAGACCAAATTGAAAGAATCCTCTGGGAGGGATTGCTTTGAATGGAGCATCACAACAACAAAATAAGAGCCTTTAATAAATGTAGTGAGACTAAAGAAGCCTTAAAAATTCCAGGCTAATCCCTCTGGAGAGGGTGCATTAACCCTTCATTGCCTCTCTTGTTGCATCAAAACAGGGATCAACTGGAGAGCGCTTCCATAGGAAATGATGCTCTGTGCATCCCAAATTCCCTCCCTAGAGCAAGAGGAGATGGACTCCAGCACCAGGTGTGACACAAGGCTGGGACAGGATGGCAACAAAGGTTTCTGCTGGGAAAAACCTACAAGCCCCAAGCACAAAGCTTAAGTGACTTTTCCAAGTTGCCAGGACCAGCAAGATAACAGCAGGGCTACAGAGTACCCAGAGTTTGCTTAAAGATGTGATTTGTTGCCCTCAGTCAGCAGCAAATAACCCTGACACCCAGTGTGTGTTTGTTCTCCGGCTGCCAGTACACCCATCACATGCTGTGGGTGCTCCTGTGCTTGCTGGTGTAAGCCAGGCCCGTGGAGCTGGGGAGAAGGGATGTGAGCTAAAGCACACCCAATTATGTGTGTGTCAGGAATGGGAGGGATTTGTGAGGCAGCCACAGAGCAGACTGTGAGATGAGGTGCTCAGGGATCTGGGTCAGCACAGGACAGGAGTGGTTGGACTCAAGGATCTTAAAGGACTTTTCCAACCTGGTGATTCTGTGATAATTCTGTGAGAGGCTGCTGGGAGGGACAGCAGCACTGAGCCTGGACACTGCTCTGGGGACAGCAGCGTGGCCACGAGTTTTAACCCAGATAACCCATAGAATCATAGAATCCCAGCCTGGTCTGGGCTGGAAGGGACCCCAAGGATCACAGAGCTCCAACCCCCTGCCACAGGCAGGGACACCAACCTCCAGGCCTGGAGCTACACAAGGTTGCCCAGGGCCCCAGCCAACCTGGCCTTGAACACTTCCAGGGATGGGGCACCCACCCCCTCTCTGGGCAGCCTGTTCCAGCCCCTCACCACTCTCTCTGGAAAGAACTTCCCCCTAAGATCTCATCTCACCCTTCCCTCCTTCAGCTTCACTCCATCCCCCTTGTCCTGCCAGTCTCTGCCCTTGAACAAGCTGATTCCCTCCTGTTCCTCTGCTCCCTTCAGGGACTGGAAGGCTGCAATGAGGTCCCCCCACAGCCTTCTCTTCTCTAGGCTAATCATATACATATGGTTATATATAACCCATATATATATATAAATACATATATATACACACTGCAGTGAGTGTAGAGGAAGCTCCTGTCCCACAGACCATTCAGGGAGCTCCTATGGGTGTTGGGATGTATCAGGCTTCCCTCCCTGGGGAGATTTGTCTGGAGTCACATCTAGGTCAGATGCCAGGAGAGGGGCTCTAACCTCCTGGAGTAATAGAGCAGGAAATACAATTACCTTTAAAAAGCAGCTCAGTTCATGAAGGTAAAACAGGAGCTCGTACAGTCAAGTAGGGGAGATGGCAAAGTCCCATGGGTGCCCCTGTCTCCTGCTCACAGCAAGTCATCGTGCCCTGGGCAGCTGAGGGACCTCTGGGAAGGAGCAATAAAGACTTAAATAACTGCTCAGGGGTGTTTTCTCAAATCCAGGCTGTGTTTCTCTTTTCTCCTTAAAAATACACAGCTCTGTGCTCCCCAGATGCTTGAGGAGGGAGGTGAAGGTGCTCAGCACGGTGGAGGTGGTCCCCACGAGTGGCACAGGGAGCAGCACCTCACCTGGTGAGGGAAGAGGTGGGCAGGAAGCTGGTTTTCAGACTGGGGTCCAAATTATTGTGTCCACTTCAATCCCTGAACCTGCAAGTGTTTTGTCTGGCTGTCCCCACCGACCAGTCTGCCTGTCCTATCACATCACCCTCTCTTCTTGTTTAATCCCCTGCCACTGTACAGGTGCAGACCCCTCTCTCCTGAGAGGTGGCACCTCTCCCCTGCCCACACCCGCTGTGAGCTGAGAATAGAGCCCACACATCCCAGCATCCCTCAGCAGGGCTAAAGGAAAGCCAAGGACCTTCCTTCCCTGGGAGGAACCACAGCCCTCAAGCATCCCCACAACTTCAGAGGTACCACAAGTGGCACGTCCTGCCTTTGACCCAGCCAACTGAATTATTCAAATATTTTAAAATTTGGCTGCATTACACCCCACTTCTCTCTGTGCTGACGCTCTGGGTGCAGCTCCAGCTCCTCAGGAGGCAGAGGAGCTGCAGAAAGGACCTCACACCACTCCTCTACCTGACCTGCAGATGATGCCACCCTGAGCTGGCCAGGAGCTGCCCTGAAATCAAACCCCAGGGAAAAAGAATAGCATTGCTGCCGTGGTTTCCCCCGGCTGTGGGCTGAGATCCACACAGCTGCCTGCTCCTTAAAGTAAAAGAGCAGGGGAAGAGGGAAAAAGGGGGAAACAAGGGAAGGGAAAAGGAAGGGGAAATAACTCCAAACCCAAGAAACTAAGAGGCCCGTGGGTTGGGATAAGGAGAGTTTACTGAGAGAACAGAAAGATCAAATATCCCAATGCTAACAGGACTTTAGAGCAAAAGAAGATGAAACTCTTGATCCCCAATGCAGTTTCTCCCCGACCCACACAACTCAGGTACCACCCAGAGCTGTCCCGCAACCCGACCGTCCCCCCAAGCAGCACGCGTCCCGCCACCGCCCCTCTTCTTCCTCCCCTCAGCCCCCCGTTCTCCTGGGCAGGACGTCATTGGCATGGAATACTCTCTTTGGCCCATCTGGGTCACCTGTCCTGGCTTCGCCCCTCCTTTCTCATGAATAGAGAAATAGGAAGAAGCTGAGAAAGTCCTTGACTGTCTGACTGCAACTAAGAACATCAGGGTGTTCTCAGCACTGCTTTCATTGTAACTCCCAAACACAGCATCCCACCAGCTGCTACAAATGAAGTTAACTCTATCCTGACTGAAACCAGGACAGTTGTCCTCCCTGGCCACAGCACATTTCATGGCCGTGGGTTGTTTCTGCTCTTGCTTTACAAAAGGATTATGCTGCTTAAAAAAAACAAATATTCCTTCTGCAAACTCTTTTGTGACCAAAGAGCAGGATGAAAACACAGCTCAGGGACCCCAAGCAAGGCTGTGCACCCGCTGGGGGGTCTGGAAGCGAACCCAGCGTCGGCACTTAACAAATAATAAATAACCATCATTAATTATTGATCACAACCCCAGCTAATCACGGCTCACCCCTGTGGTTATCACGTTATCAACAGACCCCTTTGATACAGCCTGCGAACAGCCTTGCAGCGCGCTCGCCTGGCGCCCCGGGAGGTCTGTCTGGCTGCTGAGTGGGGATTTGGGGAGGGGGTGAGAGCTGCTGCTGCTTCCCCCTGCCTCCCAACAGCCCATCAGCTGCTGGGCTCCCAGAGTATGTCTGCACATCCAGAGCACGCAGTTTCCACAGAAGCAGAGCTGCCTGTGAGAGCATCCTGGGGTGCAGCAGGGTTGTAATGGGTGGGAAAGTCTGGAATGAGGGTGGGTGGTCTTGTCCTGAGGAGCTGAGCGATGAGGCAGTGTCAGATTTGGCTGTGCAGGGGTGGGGTTTGGTTGTACAGCCTGGAAATGGTTCCAAGAGCATCCCCATGTTCTTGAGAATGCTCTGCCTCACAGCCAGACCCTGCCACAGAGCCTCAGTCCCAGTCACACCAGTCAACACACTGGGTTTGGGCCAGGGCAGTTCCCCATGGAATTACAGAATGGTTTTGGTTGGAAAAAGACCTTCAGGATCATCGAGTCCAACCATCTATCCAGCCCTACTAGGTCCAACACCAGACCACATCACCAACTACATGTTGCAAGTTTACCCATCTATTGCAGGATTGTCTTTACATTCCTCTTCCTTTGGGGAAGTTGGATGGGGATTTTATATTGCCTCAACCCACTGCAACCCATGGAAGAGCCCCATCAGGTACAGTGTGTCCCCTCCAAATGATTTGCTCCTCCATCCTTGGAGCCCAATGGCAATGAGCCAGACAGAGAGCCCTGCAAATGCAGCTCATGGAGCCCAACCAGAAAGTAAATACAGCCCCAATGCTCTGGGCCTGACCTCTGGAGATGCAGCTTCTGTTAACCCGTGTGAAGAGAGAATGGTCCCCACTTCGTTAGGAAATCCTCTCCCCCATTCCTCACAGGAGCCTCCAGCACCTCCTGTCCAGGCTGGGTCAGGGGGGACTCTGGTCCCCCCACCTCCCTCTGCGGATGGCCAGACCCACCGCTTGCTCCCCACACACGGCAGGGCCCTGCTCCTCCCAGGCAGCAGGCAGGGTCAGCATCCTGCCCCCCCCCCCTTACTTCACAAGCCATTTGTGTGAGTGTAATACCAGAGGACTCTGCCTCGCCCCCGTTAGATCCCATTATTAAATGGAGTCATTATGGGATGTCACTGGCACCTCCCCATGGAGCTGCCTGCCTGCACAGCCAGCCCGTGGCTGATCACAGACTATTCATTATGAGGGTGCTGCATTGATTTCCCTCCTCTTTCTCTCTCTCTGGCTGAAGGATTTGTATCTCCACATGAGTCCAGGGCACCAGACCTCGCTCTCCCCTCCCCAGGGGATGTGTGGGAATACAAAAGCTCTTCCCCCTTCCAGCCTGCCCCAAGAACTGCCCCACATTTGGGCAGGTTGGTGAACCCCAGGGGCTCTGCTGTTGTGCTGAGCCCTCGGTTGTCAGAGTCACGAGCTGCCCACAAACCCCTGGGTGGTTCCAGCCAATATGGAAGGACACCTCTCACACTCCATCCTGCAATAACCAAGCAGCTGCCAGCAGGTCAGGGGAGCAGTGGGACCACCTAGAGGACACCCAGTGCTTGGGGGGTGTAAGGAAAAGAGGAACATCTGGGGTCTTTTTCTCCTGAAACCATGTGGGTTTCTCCAGGGGTGGGGGAAAGCTTCAGAAAAAAAAATAATCAGAGTTGGAAGTCAAGAGAGCAAAAGGGGTCTTACCAGGAGCAGAACAGGGACCTGGAGGTGCAGCAAGACCACTCCATTCCTTGGAGCTTCCCAACTATGCCAACCATGCCAACCATTTGGCAAATAAGAATAAAAGCCAGAAGCATTTGCTGAAGGAAGAGTTAAAGACACACTGCAAGTCCTGAAAGCAACATCTCTGGAAGCTTTGGTAACTGCACACAGAAGAACCGAGTGCTTTACCCACACTTGGATTTCCCAGTAGATGTGCTGCTTCTCCAGACACTTTATGGGCCCTCATCCAAAGCAAGCATCCATCTTTCTTTCAGTGACATTATGATCCTTCCCAAAATCTTCTTGAAAATGTGCTGCAATGCACATTCCTTCTTGCTGGAAGCACTAATGCCAGTTCTGGGATTGAAGACTCAGAGCTTCCCAAAGCACATGGGATGGGGTTATAGAACCAGGAGCCTTTCACATCACTTGCACAGGTCACCCCTTCAGGGACTTTGGTAACAGAATCACAGGGTTGGAAAAGCCCTTTAAGCTCATCAAGTCCAACCGTCCCTGTCCTGTGCTGACCCCCATCCCTGAGCACCTCATCTCCCCTCTGTTAAACACACCCAGGGGGGTGACTCAGCCCCTCCCTGGGCAGCCTGTGCCACAGCCCCACAACTCTGCCAGGGAAGAACTTTGCCCTCCCAGCTGAGCTGACCCTGCCCTGGCACAGCTTGAGCCCATTGCCCCTTGTCCCATCTCCTGGCCCCTGGCTGCAGAGACCAGCGCCCACCTCTCTGCACCCTCCTGGCAGGGCAGGGGAGGTGGGGAGAAGGTCTCCCCTCAGCCTCCTCTTCTCCAGGCTGAACACCCCCAGCTCCCTCAGCTGCTCATCATAGGATTTGCCCTCCAGCCCCTTCCCCAGCCTGGTTGCCCTTCTCTGGACTCGCTCCAGGACCTAGGTGTCCTTCCAGTCCCTAAAGGGAGCAGAGAAACAGGAGGGGAATCAGCTTGTTCAAAGGGCAAAGACTGTCAGGACAAGGGGGATGGAGTGAAGCTGAAGGAGGGAAGGGTTAGATGGGATATTAGGGGAAGTTCTTTCCAGAGAGAGTTCTTTACTGAGGTCCTTCTTATGGTGAGGAGCCCAGAACTGGACCCAGCACTCGAGGTGCAGCCTCACCAATGCCCAGTCCAGGGGCACAATCCCCTCCCCAGACCTACTGGCCACACTGGGTCTGACACAAGCCAGGATGCCATTGGCCTTCCTGGCCATCCCATTCCTAAGAGAGGACTTTGCTTAAATTAATCCCAGGCCCCTCTCACCCCCAGCCCTGCCCCACTCTCGCTGCGGTGCTGGCGGGAGGCAGAGCTGATGGTGCAGGGCAGGGCTGGGGACATGGGAACCTGCCAGTCTTCATCCTTCCCTCTTACAGGCCAGGGCACAGGCATCTTGCCAGCCCTGTGTCATTTCCAGCCCTCCACTGCTGATGCACTCACCTCCATCTCCTCCCAACACAACCCTGACCTCGGCCACGGGTTTAAATTTGCTTCCCCCCACCCCCAGCGTGTTGGGGAAGCAGCTTCCGGACACATCCCAGCAAGGCCCCTGCTCTCCTGGGATGGGAAGGATGGAGGTCCTTGGTAGAGGAGCTGCATCCTGCATTGCACAAGTTTCCCAACCAAACTATTCCCTCCTGCTCCAGCAACCCACACTTGCTACTGTGTGCTGGAAAGGAGGCAATTAAGCATTCCCCCCACCCACTGTATGGGGAATAGCCCCAATTTCCCAGAAATCTCTCCTGACTTGTCCTTTAAATAAAGCTTAAATAATGCCATGCTGTCCTTTAGGCAGCTTATGGCAGAATGTTAAGAAACAAGAACAAATATATCCTTAGATACAGACAAATATATACATATATATATACCCACACACATATATACATGATACCCTCCTTCAAGGTGCCCAGCAAGTACTGAAGGTAATCACAGCAGCTTTCAAACACCTGCCAATTAACCCCATGGGACAGCCCATTAACCCTTCTTTACCCCATGGGACCCCAGAGAGACACTTTGGAGCTATGCTCCATCGATGCTCCAAGATGCTCCATGGCAGCTCGCTGGCCCTGAGCAGCCCCATCCCTACCTCCCTCTTCACATGTTATTCCACAAGGTCAGGCAAAACACTATGGAAAGTGTCCTGCTTGTTTCCTAGGGGGAATATAAGGAGCCCTTCAGCCTGGCTTGGCGGTGGGGGCTTTATCTTCCACCAGATAAGTAATCTCACCCCTGGCTGGAGGAGGCAGTGAGGGGCTCTGGAACACCTTGCTGGGCTCTGGCTTTGCAGCCAGGACCCTCCTTTGTGACAGATATCTGCTGTGGAAGCCCCTGCAGCACCCCAGACACAGAGGTCTCCTTATTAAGTCCTCTCCATCATCTAACCCCCAAGGTGGGAAAAGGGCATCTCGGTCACTGTGGGGAGGAGGAGGGTGCTGAGGGCACAGAGGCTGCAGGGAGGGGTGGGATGGGGTTGAGTGGGGACCAGGCACCAGTTGCAATCACCCTTCACACACAACCCAGAGCATTTTACCCTCCACAGCAGGCCAAGCAGAATGGGAATTTTCCCTCTCCCCCTGCCTTCAGTCCAGGAGGGTGCAGAGAGGTGGGCGGTGGTCTCTTCAGCCAGGGGTCAGGAGATGGGACAAGGGGCAATGGGCTCAAGCTGTGCCAGGGCAGGGTCAGCTCAGCTGGGAGGGCAAAGTTCTTCCCTGGCAGAGTTGTGGGGCTGTGGCACAGGCTGCCCAGGGAGGGGCTGAGTCACCCCCTGGGTGTGTTTAACAGAGGGGAGATGAGGTGCTCAGGGATGGGGGTCAGCACAGGACAGGGACGGTTGGACTCAATGGTCTTAAAGGTCTTTTCCAACCCTGTGAGTCTGGGATTCATGGTGCATCCCCAAGATCCACAGATCTCACGTTGCTCCAGGATTTAAGGCAGGTTCTCAGTGCCCTATTCAAGGGATGGGGAAATAAGCATAAAATGGGATTCAGAGAACAAAGCTGCTACTGGGGATAACCAGGAGCAGAGCCGGGGATGCCTCTCGAAGCCAAGGACCTGCCCGGGTGCACGGTGTGCTGCTGCCTGCCCACGCCTGGCAAATCAGCACAGCAAGGTGCAGGTTAGGAAGAGGCTGTTGGGGAGAGCATTCCCCACCCCCCCACACCCCCCCAACCATCACCCTCCTGCCCCAGGGTCCCCACTCGGCTCGCCCCCACCAGGACCCCGCTCCCGCAGGAGGCACGGCCAGGCTCCTTCCTCTCAACGGCATCGATTATGTCTGTACTCAGCACCCTGCTCCCCAAAAACCCAACCGCCATTCTTACTCCAACCCAAAATAACCCCGGGAAGGGAAGAGGGAATTCAGCAGCTGGCCTGCTGCGGGGCTGTGCGCGTGGTGTCAGTGCCATCTAGGGGCAGCAAACCAGCTGGAAGCTCCAAAAAGCCCCCCAAACACACACCCCCCCCCCCCCCCCCAAAAAAACCCCACGCTGACCGGTGTCTGGATGCTGCGTGGTGGCCCCAGTGTGGAGGGAGGCGGGGTGGGGGTGAGGGATGCAGAGCCACCGCATGGGAGGGACGCGGGAGCCGCGCTGCAGCCCGGCAGCATCCCGCAGCCCGGCAGCATCCCGCATCCCCGCCCCGCAGCGGGTACCAGCCGTGGCCCTGCGGCTCCGAGGCCGCAGCCATGGCTCGCAGGGAGCCTGGCTGGTGTTGTGGATGCAGCTGTATTAATAGAACCGGCTACACCTCACCTGGGGCCAGAGGAATATTTCAGCCTCTCGTTTTCATCCCAAATTAGGCAGCAGCAGTGCAACAGGAACATTCTTTTTTTCACTGATGGGAAGTTCATGAAGAATATCAAAGAGAAAAGGAGAGATGAGCAAACACCATCCTTGCCAGGGGTGGGGTCTGGGCTAGGGTGTACCTGCCCATCTCACCCTGCCCCACGGATGCTGTCAGCTCCTGCCCCATGCTCTCACACCTTTATGGTGCCCTTATTTCAGGGTGACAAATCTACTCATGGGACCAAATGAGCTCCCCTGGCCTGACAAGGCTCTCCAAATCCCCCTGCCCTGAGATGGCTGCAGCCACCCCTGGGGCCTACAGCCAATCTGTAGATAAGGTCAGGACAACCCAACCAGCTGCAGCCAGGAAGGGTGACACCAGCCCCAAAACCAGGAATGAAACCTGTGCCATCAGCAAGCCCAAAGCAGCCTCTGACACAGCCTCTCAGTCCCCATCGTGCCCCCAGGAACACAGGGGTCTGTGGAAGCATCTTCACTCTGGAAACCTGCCCATCCCCTTTTGCTCACTTATTTTCTTTTTAAAAAATGCATTTCTCTCCCACATATTCAGGAAGGAGGAGGATGCATAATGAGTAACATTGCCTTCTGTCTCTAGCAGCCCTGTCCTATTTTGCAATGATTAACTAACTGTATTTGCATACTGCCCATTCCTGGTTAAAGACTCAGGGGGACAATTCCCAAACACTCTCTAATCTTACACGGAGCCTGCATGCCGTGTTGTCATCTCCTGACAGCCCCAGTGTCTCTGCATCTGCCAAGCTCCACTTCTGCTTCCTTTTACTAATGTTAGATCCTATTCCTGTTGCCCACAGGCAGGGTCCTACTGTGCTGGGTGCTGGATCAGTGAGTGGGATGATGCCTTCCTCACTGTGGAGCATCGCTGCATACACGGTGTTGGCACAAGCAGTGGGCTGGTCAGACCCATCCCTGCATGAGGGCATCGCCTTTGCTGCTGAGCTTGTCACAGAATCACAGGGTTGGAAAAGCCCTAGATCATCAAGTCCAACTGTCCCTGTCCTGTGCTGACCCCCATCCCTGAGCACCTCATCTCCCCTCTGTTAAACACACCCAGGGGGGTGACTCAGCCCCTCCCTGGGCAGCCTGTGCCACAGCCCCACAACTCTGCCAGGGAAGAACTTTGCCCTCCCAGCTGAGCTGACCCTGCCCTGGCACAGCTTGAGCCCATTGCCCCTTGTCCCATCTCCTCTCCCCTGGCTGCAGAGACCATCACCCACCTCTCTGCACCCTCCTGGCAGAGCAGTTTTCTTTATGCTTGCGCTCCTGTTTGGGGTGTCAAGCAGATGCTGCAGCCTCTTCCCCACTGGGGTTTGTACCCCTAGGTGTCCCAGGACAGGGTCTCCTTGCACACACCAATGCCACAGAGCTCTTCAAACAACACAAACATCCCACAACAAAATTGCATCTGCTAGCTTCACTGATGTCCCTATCACTGAAGCAGCCTATATAACCATATATATACACACATATAACTCTATAGGTCGGTCTATATATACGTATAACTCTATAGGTCAGTCTATATATACATATAACTATAGGTCAGACTGTATATACATGTAACTCTATAGGTCGGTCTATACATACATGTAAGTCTATAGGTTGGTCTATATATACTTATAACTCTACAGGTCAGCCTATATATACATGTAAGTCTATAGGTCAGTCTATATATACATGTAAGTCTATAGGTCAGTCTATATATACATATAACTATAGGTCAGACTATATATACACATTTAACTCTATAGGTCAGACTATATATACATGTAACTCTATAGGTCAGCCTATATATACATATAACTCTATAGGTTGGTCTATATATACATGTAACTCTATAGGTTGGTCTATATAACCCCAAATCATCCGATATAAACCTCAGACTGTGGGTCCCTCAAGGGGAAACACAGAACCTCTGGTGAGTCTGGGGCTGGGAACACCATTGGAAATCAAAAGGTCTGGGGCCTCAGTCATCACCGCAGCAGGGGTTTATTAACAAATTATCACTGAGCAAGTAAATAAAGCAGCGGGAATCAAAGCGGCGATTGATAGCACAGCTCGATCCCAGGCAGCCTGAGCACAGGCTCAGACACCATCCCACGGTGCTGCCAAAGCCGGGTGCCAGGGATTGGGGCTGAGGGGGGGACAACAACCCATCACACGGGTGCCTGAGCGGGAGCTGAGCAGAGCTAAAGACATGAACGCGCCAAAAACCAGCTAGGTAAGGGCAGGGTGAGGTAGGAGCAGCTCAGGGGTCTTTGCTGCCAGGCCGGGCCTGTCGCTGCCCTTCCCATGATGTGGTGTGGGGGTAACACTGGGCACCATGGGCAAACCACAAGCCCCTTTTCCACTGGGAAAAGCTGCAGAAGCCTGGATTAGCTGTGCTCTGCCACAACCCCCCTTAGCATGGGGCCATCCGGGCCCAGCACCCAGGGCAGGAGCCACACGGCAATTTGCAGGGCTCACAGCCTCCCATGAAGGCTCACAGGTTGCATGTTGCCCCCCACAGGTGCAGCAGCCACAGAGAAAAGCACCCATGGGCACCCGAGGGGTAAATTACCCACACCCACACTGAGCTCGTCTTGTTTGGCAGGGTCAGACTGGACTAGAGCATCCTTATGCACAGCACAGGGAGGAGCACGGGGTTTGCTTCCCAGTCACAGCCCAGTCCTGCCCAGCGGCCTCAGGGCTGACCCAAATCCCTCCTCCAAGGACAGCACCAATGCAAATCCCCTTGGCTTTTGTGTATTACCTCACCTGGAATACTATGGCCAGCTTTGGAGCCCTCAACACAAGAACCACAGAATCACAGAATCGTAGGGGTTGGAAGGGACCTTGAGAGATCATCGGGTCCAGCCCCCAAGAAGGACATGGACCTATTGGAGCACATCGAGAGGAGGGCCACAAAGATGGTCAGAGGACCTGGAGCATCTCTCCTGTGAAGCCAGGCTGGGAGAGTTGGGCTTGGAGAAGAGAAGGCTCCAGGGGGACCCTGAAAGGTGCCTGTAGGAAAGCTGGGGAAGAACTGTTCCCAAGGGCATGGAGTGATAGGATGAGGGGTGAGGGTTTTAAACTGGAAAAGGGGAGATTTAGGTTGGATATTAGGAAAGAGTTCTTCACTCAGAGGGTGGTGAGACCCTGGCACAGGTTGCCCAGAGATGCAGTGGAGGCCCCATCCCTGGAGACATCCAAGGTCAGGCTCGATGGGGCTCTGAGTGACCTGATCTAGTGAAGATGGCCCTGGGGGTTGGACCCGATGATCTCTCGAGGTCCCTTCCAACCCCTACAATTCTATAATTCTATGATTCTATGAATTTCTAGAATATAACACTTTGAGTTACAATTCTATAAGATGCCCCTGCTCACTGCAGGGGGTTGGAATAGATGGCCTTTAAAGGTTCCTTCCAACCCCAAAAATTCTATGATTCTTTGATTTATGGGACTGAAGGTGATCAAATCCCCAGCATTTATTAACAAAGCATGACAGAGGTGGGAGACACCTCTCTGCCCAGGCAGAGATACATCATCGCTCCCTCCAGTGCCCAGAATTGATGTAGCTGCTTTGCAGTGCCTGTGTTGCTCATCACGGGCAGCACAGCAGCATGGCCAAGCCCAGGGGAATAAACCTGCCTGCTCTGGGTGGCTGGGCAGGACTGACCCATGCCCATGGGGAGCAGCCCCAGACAGGGATGTAGTCACAGGAGGAGAATGTAAGTGCTGGCTATGGGCACGCTCACAGCCTGGTGAGGGGACACAGGGCTTCCCTCTGCCTCTTTCCCACCACACACCCCTTTTTTCCCTCATCTCCTTTAGCAAATGGGACCAGCCACTGTGATCTCCAGGGGAAAGGGGTCACTATTCCTTCCCTTCCATGCAAACAGAGCCGAGCCCTCCCTGTCTCCAGCACACACAGATGGCCCCACGCTGCTGGGACGTGTCGGTGTCCAATATGTCCTGAGTTTCTCACTGCACCAGCCCAGCTATAATCAGCTTTGGATTACCACAGCCTGCTAAAGTACCAGACTCTGATAACATCCCTTCTGTTACTGACTCCCAAAATCCCTCTGGTAACACAGACAGTTTTCCCCCAGCAACCCAGCACCAATTACCAGGGAGCAAAAAGCACCTCAAAACAGGGGAAAACAGTTAATAATCAGGTGAGAGCCAGTCACTGCTGGAATGAGCAGCCAATGGCTGGTGTTTTGCCCAGCTACAACAGGATTGAGAGCGAAATCAGACAGTGAGGAACTTGAACTGACTGCTTCCCCATAACGTGTCACTGACCTCTGGGAGATGCGGATCATCTCTGAGGGTTTGGCAGCGCAGGACTCAGGCTGACTGCACATTTGGATCGATGGCCAGATGAGCCATGGACACCTGAAGAGAAAAAACACTACATAGCTTAAGGTTTGTCCTTCCAGACACCCGGGTGTTGTCTGAGCATATGAAGAACCCCCCTGTTCCCAACAGCCAACACTTGACCCCCCATCCTGCCCCTGAAGCTGTTGGCACACGTGGCAGCCAGAATGTGCTCTGTAGTGCCTGGTCCTGCCCCAGCGCTTCCAGCCTGATCATCTCCCATTTTCCCACAGGTTCCTCACCTGAGCTCCTCCTACATCTGGTTGCCCCTTTGTCTGCAGCTTTCCTGCAGGCATCACTTTCTGAGCAGGGATGTGTTTGGTGAGGAGCCAGCAGAGCCCCCACACCCACGGGGGCACGGCATGCTGGGGCCAGCACGGCTCCCCATCACGTATTGGAAAGTGAAGACCCTGAAAATCAGAGATTGCTGCTTTTCAATGGTTCTCCTCATTCCACTTAATTTGGGGGCTAAACAACCCTGGAGATGGATTTTCATCAATCCAATTGCCTCAAGTGGTAAAACTCTGGTCATGCGGGAAAGAGACAGGGCCTAAAAATAACTCCAGCAGCCAGAAAACAGAAATAGGTTAATGAACAGTTTTTTTAAAGTCTCCATCTTTCTGCCAGCACGGAGCCCAGGGAGCATCCCACACCACAGCCAGGGCCACGGGGCAGCTCGGTCCTGCAGCAGCCCCTGCCGTGGAGTGGCACAGAGGCAAAGCCTGCCATCTCACACTGAGCTGGGATGGGGACAGTGACAACTGACCATGAATTGTAGCACTAAAGGGTCTTTAACCGCCCCCCCCCCCCCCCCAAGTGACCTGAACCCCATTGCGATGCGATGGAGAGCCCAGCACAGCTCACGTCTCCTTCACAGAACGCGGTCGCATGCGGTACCCAGCGCTGCAGAAAAGCTTCACCTCCTGGGTCACATCAGCACCTGTGCAGCTCCCGGTGAGCACCGCAGCCTTGGGGGGACACGTGGGGCAGGGCCACCGCTAACAAAGCATGGGAGCGCATGGCACGTCCCAGGAAGGCTCCTCCGGTGACCCTGCGCCGGCCATTTCACCCCGCGCCGAGGGCAGCCAGGAACAAAGAGAACTTCACAGCCCAGCCAAGAGCAAAGGAAAGAAAGGAGGAGGAGGAGGGGGAAGAGCTGACAGAGTGTGGAGAGAGGAACTTCAGAGCTTCTCCCTTTCCTCTGCTGCCTCTTGCTGCACGGTTGTTGTGGTTTCCCCCGGCTGTGGGTCGAGATCCACGCAGCTGCCTGCTCCTTAAAGTAAAAGAGCAGGGGAAGAGGGAAAAGGGGGGAAACAAGGGAAGGGAAAAGGAAAGGGCAAATAACTCCAAACCCAAGAAACTAAGAGGCCCGTGGGTTGGAATAAGGAGAGTTTACTAAGAGAACAGAAAGATCAAATATCCCAATGCTAACAGGACTTTAGAGCAAAAGAAGATGAAACTCTTGATCCCCAATGCAGTTTCTCCCCGACCCACACAACTCAGGCTGGACCACCCAGAGCTGTCCCGGAACCCGACCGTCCCCCCAAGCAGCACGCGTCCCGCCACCGCCCCTCTTCTTCCTCCCCTCAGCCCCCCGTTCTCCTGGGCAGGACGTCATTGCCATGGAATACTCTCTTTGGCCCATCTGGGGCACCTGTCCTGGCTTCGCCCCTCCTTTCTCCAGAATAGAGAAATAGGAAGAAGCTGAGAAAGTCCTTGACTGTCTGACTGCAACTAAGAACATCAGGGTGTTCTCAGCACTGCTTTCATTGTAACTCCCAAACACAGCATCCCATCAGCTGCTACAAATGAAGTGAACTCTATCCTGACTGAAACCAGGACAACGGTGACTGGGGAAGGACAAAGAGCAAAGCGGGGATGCCGCGTGCTGGCTCTCGCCGTGACATGCCGGCATCGGCGCTGCTGCTGCCCATCGCTTTCCTCAGGGGAAGTCAGCCCCTGGCTTTACGCTCTGTAACATGTTCAAAAGGCCCACAAAGTAAATCCTCCAGGCCTCCAGCAAGGCTCCCACGGGACCCCCGGGAGCTTTGCCTGAATGCTGCAGGATTATTGTGACCGAAACTCTTCTGGGGGTTCAGAGCTGAGCATTCCCACCCACAGCCTGCAGCTCCAAGTTTTGTCAGTGAACAGCCCCAGTAAAGCCTTCCTGATTTACCCCTATTTTACTATAATTGGTATTTCTCTCCCTGCAATCCAGACAACTCCTTTCCTACACCATTTCACGCCCCATCAACACTGAGGATTTACTTTTCCCTCCCTTGCAAAAGGGGAAATAAAATCAGGTTCCCCACCCTGTGCCCCCCCATGCTGCTTCAGGAGCTGCTCCTAAGGTGCCAAGATGGACCTGGGAACCCCAAAGCTGAGATGGGAAGAGACCATCACCCCAGAGCTTGGTGCAACATCCCAAAGCTGGCTGCATCACCCCCACCTGCCCTGCTCCCAGCAGGCTGGGAAGCACCCCTGGAAAACAGGAGGGACCTTTATATACACCACCCACATGTCAAACTGCTGCCCAGCAGAGCCTGGCTGCGTGGGTGGTGTAGGAGCAGCCTTGGATGGGTTTGGGAGGCTGGGGTGACCCCAGGAGCTGCGGTGTTGGGTGAAGAACCCTGTCCCGTGAGGCTTGGGGTCAGGATGGTGACAAGCTAGGGAGGACAGCGTTGGGGACAGGGCAGGTAGGGATGATGCAGCAGTCACACTCTACCCCAGGCACTATGGGCTTCCCAGCCAGCAGAATTAAGTCTATCTGTTCAGCTTAGTGCCTTGAGCTGCTCAGGGGCTTTGCCAGCTGCATCTGCGGGGCAAGGGGTGAGGGCCGGGAGGATTACTGCCTGGCAGGAGATGCTGAAGCAGCGTCTGTGAGAAGGGATTGCTTCTTGGTGGCCTCTTTTAGGTCATCAGCATTCATGACATCCTCCTCTCAGAGGAGTACTCAGATACACCATCATCCAGGGAGAGAGAGCTTGGAAGTTTCCATTAAAATCTTGCTGTCCCCTTCCAGCCCCTCTGTGCCTGCTTGCACGGGGACACTACAGAGCAGCTGCAGCAGGGGTGTTCCATCTCCTTTGGATTCCCCAAGGGAAAACTGAGCCTGGAAGGACACAAATTCCTTTGCTGGGACAGAGCTGTGCTGCACCAGGCCATGCTGAAGCCCTGCCAGCGCTACCCCACTCCCCATCCCAGGGAAAGAAGGGAGCAGCTCCTGTCAACACACCCCAGCAGAGCCCCGGGGCAATGGGGCAGGGAGAGGAGCAATGCTGCAAGCCCCAGGTAACACCTAAATCAATAGCACAGCAGCTTGATAGTGTTTCCCTGCACATCCAGCGAGCTAGGCCTGCAAACACCTCCGGTTTAAAGGCAGATTCTCAGCAGCTGCTGCTCCTCCAGGCAAAGGCTCAGCCTGAATGGCCTGTGCTGCCTGGGCTGGGGGGAATAGCAGCTGATGCTGCAGAGATGAAGCCTCAGCAGTCCCCAGAGATGGGCAACTGCAGCACCAGAGGCAACCCTGATGCTCCTGTGGGTCTGTGGTTTGGTGCTCAAACCTCTCCGGTGCCTGTCAGCAGGGGATTGTGTGGAGCTGCTTCTGCACAGGCTCCCCCAAGGACTGCCCACGCTCTCACTGGGGGAAAGAAAAAGGGAAAATTAATAATAATAATAAAAGAGGGTAGCTGGAGGAACGAGCAGCCTTGCTGGGGAGGTGCTTCAGCCAGGCTGCTGCTCAGCAGGGCGCATTAGCACAGCCTCATTGGGCTGCACAGTGTCTGATCCCCCAAACCTGGTCTGAAGCTGGACAAGGAACTGCCCAGCATCTCACCCAGAACCACAGTGTGTTCCAGGGAGGGGGATCAGCTCTGGCTTTAGCACAGACCTTTAGCACCCTTGGGTGGCCAGCCCTTGCACCTGGGGAGCAGGATGAAACCAGAGGCTGGTGCTGCCCCCCTCCCCCGGCTTCAGGGGTGGCTACATCCCCTCCCTCCCCTCTGCCAACTGCTCCTCCGTGCCAGCTCTTTCCCAGCATGCAAAATCCAGATGAAGCTTCTAGGTGCAATGCCATTTCAGCCCCTCTGTGGCAAGTGGTAAGAAGCACAGCGCTCCCCATCCAGCCATAAAACCTGAGCTCCAGCCATCATTAGATGTTTACACTCCTCCACGTTTGGGGAATGGTGAAACATAGCTGCTGCGGGCTGATTCCAGGGGCTGTGGGTGCCAGGATGCCCACCACGGCACCCCTCTGCCCGCCACAACACCCCTCTGCCCGCCACAACACCCCTCTGCCCGCCACAGCATCCCCTCTGCCTGCCACAACACCCCTCTGCCTGCCACAACACCCCTCTGCCTGCCACAACATCCCCTCTGCCTGCCACAACATCCCCTCTGCCTGCCACAACACCCCTCTGCCCGCCACAACACCCCTCTGCCCGCCACAACACCCCTCTGCCTGCCACAACATCCCCTCTGCCTGCCACAACACCCCTCTGCCTGCCACAACACCCCTCTGCCCGCCACAACACCCCTCTGCCCGCCACAACACCCCTCTGCCTGCCACAACATCCCCTCTGCCTGCCACAACACCCCTCTGCCTGCCACAACATCCCCTCTGCCTGCCACAACACCCCTCTGCCCGCCACAACACCCCTCTGCCCGCCACAACACCCCTCTGCCTGCCACAACATCCCCTCTGCCTGCCACAACACCCCTCTGCCTGCCACAACATCCCCTCTGCCTGCCACAACATCCCCTCTGCCTGCCACAACACCCCTCTGCCTGCCACAACATCCCCTCTGCCTGCCACAACACCCCTCTGCCTGCCACAACACCCCTCTGCCTGCCACAACATCCCCTCTGCCTGCCACAACACCCCTCTGCCTGCCACAACATCCCCTCTGCCTGCCACAACATCCCCTCTGCCTGCCACAACATCCCCTCTGCCTGCCACAACACCCCTCTGCCTGCCACAACATCCCCTCTGCCTGCCACAACACCCCTCTGGCCGCCGTGCTCCTCCCTCTGTGCTGGGAGCCGCAGCTGTGACAAAGGCTCCTTGGACACAGCGAGGCATTTGGGTCTTACCCTGCCTCTGCGCCTGGTGTCCCATCCCCACGTCTTCACCCAGAGCCCAGGGGACGTGCCCATAGCTCCCTTTCCACCACCTGCACCCACCAGAGCAAGGAGCCTCCCCAAAAAAGAAAAATAAGTCAGAAAACTGGAAATAGCCAAGAAGGGGCTCTGCAGGGGAGTGCAGACCCCAGGGGCCCCTCCTGGACTGCAGAGCCCCTTCTCAGCAGCCAGATTTCCACCCTGGAGATAAGCTGTGACCACCAAAAGAGTTGAGCCCATAACACCTAGAAAGGCAACGCTTACTGGGGGTAAAATTACTCCACGCTTGTCCAAAGAAGCTACCTATGGCTTGGAGTCCCTCAGCAGGGGTGGGGAAACAGGGGTTAATTGCACCCTGCAGCAAAAGGTCCTTTCATTGATTAGTCCTAAAATCGCCCCTGTGCTCCCTCAGCTGACTGCACCCATGCTGGCTGGAAGGGACCAGCAAGGACTGGGGGCTCCATGGGGAGCAGGAGGGGAGAGGAGGGGAGCAGATGCTGATACTTGCTATGCCTGAGAACACACCTCAAGGCCATGAGAACGGGGACTCCCCTGCACAGAGCACTGAGGGGCACAGACCAGCCCCAAGGAGCTCTCTGGGATGCCAGCAGCAACCCTCCGCTGAGGGGATTCGTTTTTCAGTCAGGGTTATTGCCCTTCACGTGCCTGGACACCCAGCCTGAGATGTCCAGCTCATGGGGGAGGAGAGGAAATGGCCACATCTCCCTGTTTAAGATACTCACAGCCACCCTGTGCCATCTGCCCCCTTAGCAAACGCTGGTCCCAAAACGCACTGATACCAGGAAAGCAATTCCTTACAGGGTGGGAGAGCTCAGCTAACCCTCCACCCCTGCACCCAGAGCATCCTCAGCCTGGCCACAGCCACCTCCACACATCGCCCTCCTTCACTACCTCACAGGTCCAGGCCAGGATCTTGTCCCTGGTACTGGAAGTGGCTGAATCTCGTTCACTGCATCACTGCATCACAGAATCACAGGGGTTGGAAGGGACCTCCAGAGCCCATGGGGTCCAGCCCCCTGCCAAAGCAGGGTCCCTAGGACAGGGCACACAGGGCGGTGTCCAGACGGGGCTGGAATCTCTCCAGAGAAGGAGACTCCACACCCCCTGGGCAGCCTGTCCCAGGGCTCCCTCACCCTCACTGGGAAGAAGTTCTTCCCCAGATTGGTGTGGAACTCCCTGTGCTCCAACTTGAGGCCATCACCCCTTGTCCTGTCCCCACAGACACTGAGAAGAGGCTGCCCATGTCCCCCAGTGTCCCACCCTTCAGCTACTGATACCCATTGATCAGATCCCCTCTCAGAGGTTTGATGAGCACTGGGCTCTCTCACCTGCTGATTCTTCAAAAGGGGGGTAGGTAAAGAGCTGAAAGGAAAAGGAGGCCTCATGTACACACAGCCATTGCTCACTCTGCACCCTCACCCGTTGCCATCTCCCCTGGCTGCTCTGGGCAGGGGAAGGCAGGATGCTGCCTGTCCTGGTGGCCTCTGCCCGCAGGGACAGGGCTCATCCATCACAGCCCCCTGGAACATCCAGAGTATGGGAAGGATGTGTCAATGCCAGCCAGCTTGTCCTGCTGGGACAGGTCCCCAGCCACTTCCCAGCCACTTCCCAACTCCCCCAGTGTCCCAGCCCCACATCCTCCCCACCACTCCCCACAGCCTCTTAGGGACCCATTCCCAGCTTTGCCCGACTTCCTTACTGGTGGTGTAAGAGGTGAGCCTGACTGGGAGGAGGGGGTAGCCAAGGGTGTAAAGGAGGCCCTTTCACACCCCTCTCTCTAAGGACCCAAACAAGACCAAACAGCCGCAGGAGAAGGGTCAGGGCACTGTCCCTGCCCCAAAGTCTCATCTCATGACACTGCTGGCCTGAAGCCCCCCGCGGTGCATCCCTGCATGCCTGGGGCAGCTTTCCCACCATGCACGCAGCTTTCGAGCAACACCCTGGCTGCACCTGTGCTCTCTGAGCCCACCAAAGGTGGCAGGACAAGGGACCACATCACCCAGCATCACCAGGAGTCACAGAGCTGCCACGCTTCCCAACAGCCTCACAGGTACCACCTGCTGCAAAGAGAACGTCAGCCAGGGCCAGGTACAGACATCTCCTACCCAGGAAGTGAACGGGGATGGAGAGGAGCAGGTAGGAGAGGAAGGATGAGGAGATGGGAGAGCTGCCAGCGCTCTCACCTGTCGCTGCAGGTCTCAGCCTCAGTGCTCACTAACACCCTGGGTCCGGGTGATGTGAGTTACAAGCAGTGGGGGAAAACCCACCCCACACAAAGCCACCTGGAATGGAGCAGTTCCTTGCAGAACAAAGCAGCAGCACGGCTGCTGGGAAGTGAGAAACATCTGGTTTGACTCAAAGAACTTTTGCTGTTGTGAGAGGTAAATACATTTCCTGTGGGTTCTGTCACTGCAGCTCCTTCTGGAGTTTTAGTATTAACACCCTGCTGCAACATAATATGCAATACAGAAATTAAATATATATATTTAAGTTTATATTTCATATGCTAAAATCCAAATGGCACAGTGCCTTCAGCTAGCCATCAGAGAGAAAAACACCCAGCAGCAATTACTAGTGATCTGATGCTGCTGAGGCTCAGGAGGAAGAGCAGCACAACAATGCTGGTAACGTTTGCAAGAGCATCTCTGGGGCCCTGCCCTGCCTGGTACCAACGTGGGCACCGGGTGTGCAACAACCCTTCTCGCTCTCCACGCCCCTGTGGATCACACACTGTGAAAGCAGAGCAGGAGCAGTGCTGTGATGGACACACAGAGAAGGCACAAAGTGGGGTGAGGAGGTGAATCCCAGAATCGTAGGGGTTGGAAGGGACCTCCAGAGACCATGGGGTCCAACCCCCTGCCAAAGCAGGATCCCCAGGACAGGGCACACAGGGCGGTGTCCAGATGGGGCTGGAATCTCTCCAGAGAAGGAGACTCCACACCCCCTGGGCAGCCTGGCCCAGGGCTCCCTCACCCTCACCAGGAAGTTCTTCCCCAGATTGGGGAGGAACTCCCTGTGCTCCAACTTGAGGCCATCACCCCTTGTCCTGTCCCCACAGACACTGAGAAGAGGCTGGCCATGTCCCCCTGTGTCCCACCCTCCAGCTATTGATCCCCAGTGATCAGATCCCCTCTCAGGCTTCTTTTCTCTAAGCTGAACAGCCCCAGCTCCCTCAGCCTTTCCTCACAGGGCAGATGCTCCAGGCCCTTTATCATCTCCGTAGCCTCCTCTGGACTCTCTCCAGGAGATCCCTGTCCCTTTTATCCCAGGGAGCCCAGCACTGGACACAACACTCCAGGTGGGGCCTGAGCAGGGCAGAGCAGAGGGGGAAAAATTTGTCAAGAAAAACATGTGCCATGCAAGTGAGTTGCCTTCAGCCAAAGCTCAAGAGCTCTGGGCTACATGCTGCAGGGGGTTGGAGCCCCAGAGAAGGCAGTTCAGACCAGACAGTGCTGCTGTCCCCATCATCTCCCCAAGGCCACCACTGAGATGTATTCGTTAACCAGGCTCACTAAGGAGGCGAGCAGCTGAGCAGCCCACACAAGAAAGCCAGAGGCCTGTGCAATCCCACAGCAACACTGGTGCAGGGTCTGAGCCTGGGGGTCTGGAGCACCATCACAGCCTGAGCAGGAGACTCGTGATGACAGCCGTGGTCTCAAACACTGCAGACCCCAGCAAAGCTGTGCATGGATCTCTGGGTCTCAGAGGGCAGGGGAGTGCCCACATTTCCTTGCAATCCACAGCCTGTGGGACCCCAAAACACCCTGGGGCTATGCAGGATGTTCCTCCCTTCTCCACAGCCACCCCACCTACGGTATCGCCCTGGATCTGAAAAGTTCAGATGCCACAGCCTGCTGACACACCTCAAAGGCAGAGAAAACCCAGGGGGATGCAGGGTACCCTTTTATTCCCCCAATTTCCCAAGCTCCTGACCCAGTCAGCAATATTCCACTTGTTGGAGGGAGAATCACCTCCAAACCTCTCCACCTCTGGTCTCCACCAGAGACCAGACTCACATGGGGTAACTAAGGTGGGGTCAGGCAGGACCACGAGCACCCAGCCCATGGCTGGCCAGAGGCTCAGTGCCACCAGGGAGGAGCTGCCAACATGCAGAGGTGCTCCCCAGGTCCCCTCTCCCCACTGGCTCCACTTCTCCAACCACCTCAGCTTAATTGGAGACCAGCTTTGAACTGCCTGTGCTTAGCAGGGCCCAAACATCAAACTGAATATATTTAATAGGGCCTGATCTCCATAATGGCTGTGTCTGAGGGCCAGGATTTCAAAGCAGCTCCGCTTAACAGGACTTCGTGTGGAAGCTGCAACCAGATAATAGGGCCTGGTTTTAAACCAGGAGTGTTTAATAGGATCTGATGTTTCAAGTGCATGTATCTAATTGGAGCTAATCTTTATAATCCCCCTTTCCTCCCCCTTTTCAGGCATTTTCCTTCTCCTTTGCTGCTCTCCCTGCCTGGGGCACAGACCCACACAACGCCCTGGCAGATCCCCATCTCTGCAGGGAGCTGCTCCAGGGCCATGAGCTGCTCTTGCAAGGATTATCCTGAAGCATTTGAACCCCTACTCCCCCTCCCAGAGTTTCCCAGCCCATCTCCTAATTCCCACTGCACTCTACCATCCCCTCAAGCCCACCCAGACCCCACCAGTCCCAGGTAATGGGTACAAGCCCACCATTACTTGTTTTAACAGGACTGGGAATGGTAGCAAAAAAAAAAACCCAAACTCAAACCCCTAAAGCCCCCAAACCCCTGATCAGGCAAATGGAAAACATGGAGCTTTTTCATCCTGCTCTGCAAGAACCAGCTGCCCTGGACTATCTTATTCCCACGTTGTCATCTCTGGTGCTGTAAGAGCTGAGCTGGAAGGGCACCAACATTTTAAGACACCTTTTGTTATGCCCCTCCGTGCTGAGAGCCCAAGGCTTTAACACACACCATGGGGCCATGCAGGGATTCCTCTATGTCAAGAGATGGGCTGGGCCCTGCTCTTGGTCAGGGCAAACCAAAGGGTCACAGCCATTGTGCTCTGCCCCACGTCACCCTTCTGCTGCTGGCACCCGTTCCCAAAGTACCTCTGAGGTTACAAAAGCTTCAGTACTCAAATGCAACACCCACATTGACAGAATCCCAGACTCACAGGGTTGGAAAAGCCCTTTAAGCTCATCAAGTCCAACCGTCCCTGTCCTGTGCTGACCCCCATCCCTGAGCACCTCATCTCCCCTCTGTTAAACACACCCAGGGGGGTGACTCAGCCCCCTCCCTGAGCAGCCTGGGCCACAGCCCCACAACTCTGCCAGGGAAGAACTTTGCCCTCCCAGCTGAGCTGACCCTGCCCTGGCACAGCTTGAGCCCATTGCCCCTTGTCCCATCTCCTGTTCCCTGGCTGAAGAGACCAGTGCCCACCTCTCTGCACCCTCCTGGCAGGTCAGTGGAGGTGGGGAGAAGGTCTCCCCTCAGCCTCCTCTTCTCCAGGCTGAACACCCCCAGCTCCCTCAGCTGCTCCTCAGAGGATTTGCCCTCCAGCCCCTTCCCCAGACTGGTTGCCCTTCTCTGGACTCGCTCCAGGACCTAGGTGTCCTTCCAGTCCCTGAAGGGAGCAGAGGAACAGGAGGGGAATCAGCTTGTTCAAAGGGCAGAGACTGGCAGGACAAGGGGGATGGAGTGAAGCTGAAGGAGGGAAGGGTTAGATGGGATATTAGGGGGAAGTTCTTTCCAGAGAGTGGTGAGGGGCTGGAACAGGCTGCCCAGAGAGGGGGTGGGTGCCCCGTCCCTGGGGGTGTTCAAGGCCAGGTTGGATGGGGCCCTGGTCAACCTTGTGTAGCTCCAGGCCTGGAGGTTGGTGTCCCTGCCTGTGGCAGGGGGTTGGAGCTCTGTGATCCTTGGGGCCCCTTCCAACCCAGACCATTCTGGGGTTCCATGATTCTCCCTGTACACCCCACACTCACCCCTCCACCATCGCCCCTCACCCCCTGGCTGCGCCTGCAGAATTAATTCACCACGTTTGATCTGTAGTTGAATCCAGCCCCAGCACTGCCCAAAGGTTTCTGCTCCCCACAAGCCTCACTGCCAGGCAGCCAGGTTGGGAGGTCAGAGAAGCAGCATTCCCAGAATCTGCATCAAAGGAGAGCAGTTCATCATTCAGCTGCTGCAGGTTTGGGTAAGATGAAACTGTGGCCATTTTATAATTAGATGGGTAATCACCAAATAACCTCTGTGAGCTCTCAAAGCCATCATTATGCAAATGAATTCCTGCTTCATGCTGAACTCCCATCGCCCCCATCCTTGAGGATCAGGGATAGTGAAAGGAGACCTTTGTGGGAGAATTCATCCCACAGCCAGCCCCACGCTGTCACTGTGTTTTAGGGACCACACAGGCTTCACCCATGAGGCAGCACTGTCAGGAGCAACATCCTTCCCCCTGTCTCCCTGTGGCTGGAAGTGGCTGGCTGGCTGCTCACAAGTCTTCTGATGGGGATTCACCTTTTCAGAGGAACCTTTCTCTGCACCTTGGGTTCATCAGCTGAGCCAGAAGGAAGGGTGAACTCAACTGGGGTAAGAAAAGTAGCCCTGGCAAGGACAGATCATTGGATCATCCCTCTGGGTTCACCTGTTGAACTGCCCTAGGATGCCTGCAAAGGGACCTCCCCTTCCCCCTGAGCATCCCTGACTCCCTGCTCAGCCCACCAGTGACGCTGCTTCCCCCACAGCCCTGCTTGCCACAGGACAGCACCTGTGCCAGCACCCGGGTGCAGAGATGGAATTTTCCAGAATTTCAAGCTTTCCTCCACAGAGTGTTCCTCACACTGGATTTCATGTCCCATTAGAGGGGCAGCTCCATGGTTAGAGCTGAAGAGAGGTCCAGGCTCCCCAGCAGAGACACCCCCCCACACCTCATCTCCCCTCACATCAAAGCATTTCCCTGCCTTGGGGGTGCTGTGAGGACACCCCTGTTCCCAGCTCACAAAGAAGCCCTGAGCCAGTGCTGAGGGACTCAGCTCAGCTCCAGGCCAGCCCTGACCTAACACCAAGCTCCAGTATCACCCAGACCTTGTCCCTGCACTGGCATCTTCTACAACTCAGACTTTGCTGCAAGATTGAAGCTCAGGGGAAGGAGGCACAAGTGCTTGGAGTTGGGGGAAGAAAAACTGGCAGAAGCTGCTTGGACACTCGTACAAGTGGAGGCAAAGGAAGAGCCATGGTCTGCAGGACAGCCCTGTGACAGCAGGAAGGAACTTAACATGGTAAGGAAATGGAGCTTCATATAATCCCTGCCCTCTCTGTTTAATTTTCCATGCTCATTAGTGGGATCCTGCCTCATGGGGGGCAGGAATGAGAGAAGAGAAACTTGAGGTCCAGTTCCTTATACAACCACCTACAAATATGTTTTCCCTTTGATGATCTCAAAGCACTTTGGCAAACAGAGATGAAACTGAAGCCCCCACTCCCCCCTCCTGCATGCAGGTGGGGGTGAGTAAATAGCCAATTCAGGCAGGAGGGGAGACACCAAGGAGCTCAGGAGGCTGCAGCTCCCTGGCCACCAGCTGACACCCCAACCCTGCTCCTCAGAGTAGCTGGGACATCTCCCTCCCTCCCATCACAGCCAACACTACCGAAACTGCCTCTAAAATCCTGACCCAAGACCTTATCCCCAGCTGCCCAAGCATTGTGGGTGCAGGGTGACCCTGGCTAGAAGCAGGACCTCCTTCATGGACCTCTGGTTTGGGGAGAGCAGGCAGTGGGGAAGCCCCATAGTTTCCATCCAGGCAGCACAGCACGACCTCTCTGTCATCAGCCATGCCAATGGTGCACCCCAAGGTCCGTTGCACAGGCTCCTTCCCACTGCAGCAGGCTTAGATTTTATAATTAGCAGGTTCTGTGCTGATTACCACAGGGGTACCCAGCACACCCTGCAACACTCCCAGTTGGCTCCCAGCAGGCAGACTGCCCATGCCCACTGCCCCACGATCGCTGCAGGGTGCTAACTGCCCCCCTCCCATTGCTCCTCACTCTGGGGTCTCCTTCCTTGAAGGAAAGCTCCAACCTGAGAGCAGTGGGTGGTCTCTGCTTGGGGGCAGGAAGGAGATTTCTCAGAGGGGCTGAGCTGGTCTAGCTCCTGCCTGGAGGATTATCCCTATGCTGCTGGGCTTAGCAGTGTTCTGAGGGAGAGAGAGAGGCAGCTGGAAAGGAAAAGGTGATGATGACCAGGAGACCAAGGCATTAGGAAGGGTCACGATGGCAAATGGCTTCATGATACACTGAGAGGGAGGCAGTGTCTCACCATCCCTACAGCTCAAAGTGCAGCAACACGAGGGGACTCCTTGCCCCCCACCCACAGGCCACCGCAGGAGTGGTGGCTTGCAACGGCCACGTCAGTTGAGGTGGCAGGGTGAGAGCAGTTATCCATGCCCAGGGCAGCCTGACAAACCTTCACAGTGCTGGGAAAGGCCAGGACAAGTCAGGCCAGAGGTGTCTTGTCCAACCTCCTGCTCACAGCAGCATCAGCACCAGCTTCAGGCCTGGCCAGACACGTCAGGAAGGCTTTGGGCCAGCCACGACACTCTCTTACCCTTACACCAACATCATCCCCTGGGCCCAGCACCCACAGCCAGCATCAGGGGACAGGAGGAAGCATCGCTCTGGTTCAGCAATGAGATGCAGGGCCCTGACCAGCCCCCTCTAGATGACTCAACCCCACGTCTGTAGAAGTGAAAGCCTTTAGAAAGCATCTAACACCAAACAGTGGAGCTTTGCAGCTGCAGCACAATGACATGCACCACAGCAGAGTCCACAGCTTGTCCATCCCAGGATCTGCCTCACAACAAAGCCCCCAGGACCTCACAGGTTTCCCAAACTACACACAGAGCTCTACTGATGAAGTCACAGCACCTTCTGTTGGGCCACAAGATGCCACCAACCCCTCAGCTGCCACACATCAAGGAGGCAATTCTTAAATAACGTGAAGTTTGGGGAACTGGGTCATCTCACCACAAAAAACTGTTCCCCTGACAAAGCAAAAGTCTTTGTTTTGCCCTAAATAAGAGGGATTAGATACACTGGGGCAGGTGAGGAAGGAGAGGATTAAGTTTGTTACCGTCACATCCATAGTGTGAACTCTTCTTTTCTTTTAAATCTTCCAAATATGGGTCATCTCTCCTTTGCTGCACCCCACCTGCCTACAGCTGCACACTGCAGCTCAGCCATGGCATGATCCTCTTCTAAACCTGGTGTTAATCCTCAAAGCCTAAAAACTGTTGACCCATCATTATTAATTAGCTGGCAGGTACCAAAACGCACAGGGAAGATGATCACATCTTTATTTCCTTTGCAACCTCCTGTAATGCTGTGTGGGGCAGCAGGAGCTCCACAGAAAGCCTACCAAGGGGTTTCCCTCTCTCCCTCCCTCTCTCCCACCATCCTGGCAGCACCCCAGGAATCAGCTGCTTGCCCGGAGCAGCCTTCCAGCTGGGCTGCAGTCTCCCCTGGGCGCAGGATTGCACCTGGCCAGAGCCAGCGCCTCACAAACATCCTTACAGAGGGAAGGTGGGGTTGTTCAGCAGCAGTGTGTGGGCAGAGGGAGACCTGAGCCATGGAAACCCCCTCAGTGACTGCAGCAGCAATTCCAAGCTCTCCCAATTCCGTAAGGTATTGGGAAAACAGGGAGGGGTGCCCGAGCCGGCGCTTTGCAGACTCAACTCGGATCAACGTGATCAAGTGTTGAGCTTGTTCACTGGAACACACCCCCAGCTTATACAGGTTTCTGTACCAGTGCAGGAGTTACATCACATTGCTATTGGATAGATGCCCTGTTCACCTGCCTCACATGTGTCTCACTAGTGCTAATACCTGGCCAGGACTACACAGTCACTTCATTCCTTTCTAAGGCAGCTGTTAACATTCTTGCAGTTTGTTATCTCATGGCTTTTCTTGCAACCTCTTGTTCTCACAGACATCTGCTCTGCTGTTACTGCATACCAACATGTGCCTGCTAGCTTCCCCAGGCCTGATTATATGGGGGTCAGGAATAAATCTGGGTGGGCCACAGAACCCACTCCTCTCACACATTGCTACAGAGGGGGGATGGACATCAGCGGAGGGTGTGACAGACCCTCCTCTCTAACCTCGCCACTGCCACCGAAAGCAGGGGCTGCTCACACACAGAATCACCAGATTGGAAAAGACCTTTAAGATCATAGAATTGTAGGGTTTGGGAGGGACCTTGAGAGCCCATGGGGTCCAACCCCCTGCCAAAGCAGCTCCCCAGCTCATATTGCACAGGTCGGTGTCCAGACGGGGCTGGAATCTCTCCAGAGAAGGAGACTCCACACCCCCTGGGCAGCCTGTCCCAGGGCTCCCTCACCCTCACTGGGGAAAAGGTCTTCCCCAGATTGGTGTGGAAGTCCCTGTGCTCCAACTTGAGGCCATCACCCCTTGTCCTGTCCCCACAGACACTGAAAAGGGGCTTGCATCAAGTCCAACCATTCCCACCCTAAGCTAAACCATGTCCCTAAGTACCTCATCTACCCTTTTTTTAAACACACCCAGGGAAGGTGACTCAGCCCCTCCCTGGGCAGCCTGTGCCAGGCCCTGACAGCTCTTTTAGTAAAAAATCATTTTCTAATATCTGAGCTGACCCTGCCCTGGCACAGCTTAGGCCCATTGCCCCTTGTCCTATCTTCGGTCCCCTGGCTGCAGAGACCATCACCCACCTCTCTACAACCTCAGGTAGTTGTAGGTGGGGAGAAGGTCTCCCCTCAGCCGCCTGCAGAAGGCTGCCCGGGTTCCCTCTGGGAAGGGGATTGCTGAGCCGCTCTCTATCATCTTCTACAGGTCCTGGAGAACAGGAGAAGTGCCTGAGGACTGGAGGATAGCCAACGTCACTCTGGTCTTTAAAAAGGGCAAGAAGGAGGAACCTAGTAACTATAGGCCAGTCAGCCTCACCTCTGTCCCTGGAAAGGTAATGGAACAGCTTGTTCTGGATGCCATCTCCAAGCAACTGGAAGAGAAGAAGGTCATGAGGAGTAGTCAGCATGGATTCACCAAGGGGAAATTGTGCTCGACCAATCTCATAGCCTTCTACGATGTCATCACTGGCTGGGTGGATGGAGGGAGAACAGTGGATGTCATCTACCTTGACTTCAGCAAGGCTTTTGATACTGTCTCCCATGACATCCTGATAGCAAAGCCGAGAGAGCATGGGATAGATGAGTGGACAGTGAGGTGGGCTGAGAACTGGCTGTCGGACCGAGCCCAGAGGGTCGTGATCAGTGGAGCAGAGTCTGACTGGAGGCCTGTGACTAGTGGTGTTCCCCAGGGCTCGGGGTTGGGCCCAGTCCTGTTTAATATCTTCAGTGACCACCTTGATGAGGGAACAGCATCCACCCTCAGCAAGGACCCAATGATCCAAAGCTGGGAGGAGTGGCTGACACGCAGGACACTGCGCTGCCATCCAGAGAGACCTGGGCAGGCTGGAGAGCTGGGCAGGGAGAAAACAGATGAGGTTCAACAAAAGCAAGTGGAGAGTCTGGCACCTGGGAAGGAACAACCGTTCGTATCAGGACAGGCTGGGGGTGACCTGCTGGAGAGGAGCTCTGTGGAGAAGGACCTGGGGGTCCTGGTTGATGGCAGGGTGGCCATGAGCCAGCAGTGTGTTCTGGGGGCTGAGAGAGACAATGGGATCCTGGGGGCATCAGGAGGAGTGTGGGCAGCAGGTCACAGGAGGGGATCCTCCCCCTCTGCTCTGCCCTGCTCAGGCCCCACCTGGAGTGTTGTGTCCAGTGCTGGGCTCCCTGGGATAAAAGGGACAGGGATCTCCTGGAGAGAGTCCAGAGAAGGGCTACGGAGATGATGAAGGGCCTGGAGCATCTCCCCTGTGAGGAAAGGCTGAGTGAGCTGGGGCTGTTCAGCCTGGAGAAGACTAAGGGGGGACCTAATTAAAGTCTATGATTATCTTAAGCAGGGGACACAGGGGGAATTGGCCAGCCCCTTTTCAGTGTCTGTGGGGACAGGACAAGGGGCAATGGCTGCAAGTTGGACCATAGGAAGTTCCGCACCAACATGGGGAAGAACTTTTTCACAGTGAGGGAGCCCTGGGACAGGCTGCCCAGGGGGTGTGGAGTCTCCTTCTCTGGAGAGATTCCAGCCCTGTCTGGACACCTATCTGAGTGAAATGTCCTAGGGAGCTGCTTTGGCAGGGGGTTGGACCCGATGATCTCTCGAGGTCCCTTCCAACCCCTACGATTCTGTGATTCTATGACTACTGCTCCTTCCTGAGGGAAGGATGCACTGATCCCATCCTGCTTCGTCACTCCCACCACCCAAGGGAAAAGCCCCATAGTTGGCTCCATCACACAGCTCGACCTTCACCCGGAGCATTCCGGGCCCTCCGGAGCACCCCGGCTTGGAGTCTGAGCCTGCCTGTGCCTGTGAGCCCAGACAGACTGGTGCTGCCTCTGAGTCCCATTATCTACAGTGTGGGCAATCCAAGGCATCACCAAACTGAAGCATCACTGATCCCAGGCATCACCAAACAGGACTCTGGGCACCAGGAGCTGATGTGCAATGCCCAGGGCAGGTCTCCTAACCAGAGCTATTATGGATTTCAATGATAGCATCTTCCAAGCACTCCAGCCAAGATGCTTTCAGAAGCCTGGTGCTGTGCTGTCTTCACTGAATAGCTGGCTGATCTCTTGCAGAGATGGGGACAGAGGATGGAGGAATTTAGCTGATTCCTTATCAGTAACACCAAAAATAGTGTGGCTTTTATCTTCCCTTTGTTCTTTTTCCAGAGGGAGACCAGGACTCCACTTCTCCTCAGAAACAACTGCCCTGCCTTTCTTGCCATTGCTGACTGATGCAAGTGGAGCTTTGTCTTATTCCTATATGTTCCCATCAGCTTCTCACCCTGCCCTGGCTCTTGGTCATCTCCACCTCCCAACATCATTCTGAGGTCCTGGCACAGCCCTCCTAGTCCCAGGGACCTGGCCTCAGGGGCAGGTGAGGAAAGCAGCTGGCCTGGAGCCAGGGGGGCACCAGTAAAACCCCCAGCAAGAATCCAAAACAAGGTGAGGGAGTGAGATGGGGAAAGGTGTGTACTTCACTGGGTCTCATTCCTGATTGCAGAGGGAAGGCTGTGGGTCTCCAGCCAGCCCCAGAGCACTCCAGCACACACACCAGCCACAGCACAGGGTTTTCTCAGGTGGAAGAAGGGTTCATTTCCCTTTGCTTTATCCTAGAGATGCCTCTCAATGTCACATACCCCAAAAAAGCAACAGAACCATAGAATCACCTGGGTTGGAAGAGACCTTTAAGATCAAGTCCAACCACAGCCCTGCCCAGCCCACCTCTAGACCATGTCCTCAAGCACAACATCTACACACCTTTTCAATACCTCTAGGGATGGTGACGCCACCACCTCCCTGGGCAGCCTGTTCTGATGCCTGACAGCCCTTTCAGTACAGAAATTCTTCCTGATATCTGACCTGAATCTCCCCTGGGGCAATTTGAAACCATTCCCTCTGAGAGAAGAGACCACCCTGCACATCTCTACACGCTCCTTGCAGGTATCTGTAGAGAGCGATGAGGTCTCCTCTCAGCCTTTTAAAGCTAAACACCCCCAGCTGCCTCAGCCGCTCCTCACAGGACTTGTGCTCCAGCCCCTTCACCAGCCCCATCACCCTTCTCTGGATGAGCTCCAGCATCTCAACGTCCTCCCTGTAGTGAGGGGCCCAGAACTGGACACAGCACTGGAGGTGCAGCCTCACCAGAGCTGAGCACAATGGAACTATCCCTGCCCTGCTGCTGCTGGCCACACCACTCCTGACACAGGCCAGGGTGCTGTTGGCCACCCAGGCACACTGCTGGCTCCTGCCCAGCCAGCTGCCCACCAACACTTCCAGCTCCTTCTCCCCCAGGCAGCTCTCCAGACCCCTGCCCCAGGCCTGCAGCGCTGCCTGGGGTTACTGTGCCCAAAGTTCAGGTCCCAGCACTGGGCCTTGCTGAACCCCGTACAGTTGGCTCCTGCCCATGGCTCCAGCCTGCCCAGGTCCCTCTGCAGAGCCATCCTGCCTTCCAGCAGACCCACACCCCCACAGAGGATTGACACAAGAGGGTTCAGTGTGCCTCCCCGACTCTGCTGCCTCTGGGACAAAGCCAGTGGAGAGCACCCAGAGAGGCTCTCCCCAGCCACAGACAGCCACAGCCCAGCATCTCACAGCAAACTTGAACCAGCACATGGGTGGGCATCAGTTGGCCATGTGTCCTGCCACAAGCCATCCTCCTGTGGCCACAGCCTCTGCTGGGGTCACCCAAGGGCAGCATGGCACCAGATCAGGCCTTTCTCCTGGGGATTTCAGTGTCATCCCCTCTCTCCCCCAGCTCCTATCGCCTGTGGGTGGGGAGGGGGAGGACAGGGGAGAAGCAGGATCTCGCTGCCTTCTCCTGTGCATCACACAGAATAAACCCAAGATGGATTGGTGACCTACTTTGCCTGAAAGGCAGTAAATAATACGCAGCACAACCGATTGCCTCCCAGAGCCACCAGCAGCACACAGAGGATAAATCCGCTCAGGCAAAGGAAGCCTTCCCATAGCACAGCACTGCCAGAGCCCAGCCCTCAGCAGCCCCCAGGAACGGCAGGATGAGTGACCCGTGCCAGAGGCACGCAAAGCTGGAGCTGCTCAGCAGGTCCAGAGGGATGAGCAGGAGCCAGGAGCAGGGGGAGGTGGGTTGGATGGAGGTATCTGCCACCATGGGCTGAGCTGATCTGAAGCACTGGTGTCCACACTGCTGGGCTTGTGTGTAACTGCCTGACTTTTAAATAGGACCTAGTCAACACCAAAGAGCTTCTGCTAGAGAATGTGGAGAATGTAGGGTATCAAGGCATCACATAGCTCCAGGTAAGGCAGAGGAAGGCACTGATGCCAAACTGCCCTCCGTTCGCTGGGCTGGCAGCAAAGCTGCGTGCTGCACCCACAAGGGTTTGGGAAAGACCAATGCGTTTCCTCAGCAACTCCATTCCTGACCTCCCAGCATCGTTCCCAGATCACTGCAAGGCCAGGAACCAGAGGTGACCAACCTGGGCAGCCAGGACAGAGAGGGGCCTGAGAGTCACTCACAGGTATGAAGCCTCTCAGGGGAGCTCACCCTGCTGCCACCAGCCACAGCAGGGCCCAGCACAGCACCCTCAGCCACAGCACCGTCCCTGCTCTCCCACCTCCCGTGGCAGAGGGGTCGCCAGGCCGGCTGTGCCAGCCCGACTGCAGCGTGCAGCTCCATCAGGGGGGCTGCCCTGAGCCCCACACCCCAACGCGCCAGCTGGGGGCTGCTGAAGCCACCCAAAGCCTTTTTGGTTCAAATCAGTCCCCTGCCATACACACAATGCTGCCCCATGACTAGAGCCATGGGGACTCACCACGTCTCCCACTCACAGCTGGAACATCTGCACTGGGGTTATCCCAGTTGCCAAGCCTGTGCTTAGGCAACGCTCGGGTCTCTGCCTGCCTCTCCTGCTATCTAGGGCAAGGAGACGGAGCTGCTGCTGTCCTCCCCCTCAGTGCATCCTGTCTGTGCCTAGCTGTGAGGCTTGCAGTGCTGTGCAGGGACGTGCCAGCATGGTGGGGACAAGATTCGGTTTCCAAAGCAGAACACACATGACTCAAGCACTGCTTTACAGCCTGGGAGAGACAGGGCGGGCAGGGATAGCCCCAGGCTCTCACCTGACCGATCAGGGCTGCCACTGAGCCCCAGTAAGGGAGACCAGAGGGCCAGAAAAGCTCCCTGCTGCAGGATGAGAGGTGCTGGGCTACAGGACTCTCCTTTTTCTCAGCTTACAAGGCAAAATCCCTGTGTATATAGAGATGCATGCCCTCACTAGTATTCTCACACCTTCCACAAATCCTTTCTTTGGCTTAGGCTTAAGGCAAACAGCTGGAGCAGCCTCCTAAATAAGGTCACAAGGACAGGATGGAGCCTGAGGACCGCTGGGCAGTCCCTGCCCCTTGCCATGCCAGGGTGTTCGGATACAGAAGGGTGGGAGCAGTGGAATGTGCCTGGGTTTGACCCAGAGATCACTGGTAATGCCCTTCTGGAGGGAAGCACTTTACAAAGACACTACTAATGGGATGAAGGGAGAGACCCAGGAGCTCAGAGCCAGGTCTCTGGCCCAGCAGGTTCCTGGAGGCAGCTGATCATTAACCCACAACCAAGTCCTCTGGGTGCTCCAACCCAAAACCAGTCCAGGTACAAACACCAGCAGCCTGGGGCGAAACCCAAGACAAACCCAGCTGGTGCTGGGCTCTCTCCTTCACACAGGGCAGCAGCGATCATCTCCCAGCCCCCATTTTACACCCTCACCGAGGGCACCCAAAGGTCACACTTGAAGGCAGCACAGGATGCAGGCTCACTCTCCCTCCTCCTCCTCCTCCTCCTTCCCCAAGGGGCTGGAGGCTTCTGCTGGTGCCGCCTCTGAAGTACCCCGTGGCAGAGCTCAAATACTCCATGGCAGAGCTCACCAGCCCCGTTTACACAGGGGAAAGCAGCAGAAACAGCTCCAGCCTGCTATATTTTCCTGCCCTGGGGCTGTGCTCCCTTTTCCCTGCTCCTGAGATGGATGCAGAAGCCTCATCCCCCAAAGCCCACCCAGCGTGGTGGGAAGAGCTCTTGGTTTCACAAGCAAGCATTTATAAGCTGCTTGTGCTGGAGCCTGCGCTTCATCCGCCTGTTTTATTTTTAATCTTCATTTCCTACAGCCCAGACAATTCTTTCAAGGCTCCTGTGAATGATCTTTATCCCTTTCACAGCTCATTCCGATTCCGTGAATAAAATCCCTGGGTGGCCCTGGAAGAAGAAGAAGAAGAGAAGGATGACATTTGAAATGAAGTAAGGAACTGAAAACAGAGCATATCGTTAAAGAAAACTCACAGCTCGGACTCCAGCAAGCCATAAACAGGCATGTTTGGCATCTGCAGATCCCAAAATCCTTTGTAAGGAGAGATAACAAAAAAGCTGAGTGTGGTTATCTGTGTTTCACAGGCAGAGGGGCTGGGGCTGAGTAACATAGACACACTGAGAGCATCCCCAGGGCAGGGGAACAACACTGAGCCCATAAATTACAGCATGGGCAACAGACCAAATGAAGGCACCCAGAAGCAGAGAGCCTGCCCTGACCTACCCCAACAAGTGACTGAACCCAACTTCTCAGGATGGGGAGGGACAGCAGGCTGGGGAGCGTGTCTTCTCCTCTCCATCTACGCATAGTTGGTGGCCCTGCCTGTGGCAGGGGGTTGGAGCTCTCTGATCCTTGGGTCCCTGCCAACCCAGCCCAGTCTGCGATTCCATGATTCCTGCAGCAGGAAACCCATCTCAGGTCACCACCAAGTGTTCACCCAGCCCCCTGCACGCTCTCCATCAGCTTCCAGCCTCCTTGGGCCTCAAAAGGCTTCGTGGCTCAAGAGGCGTCTCCTGCTCCCCAGTGCCAAACCCATTCGGGGTTCGATGCTGCTTGTCCTCATTGTCCAGGGTGGGTCTGAAATTCGGGCGACTCCCCCTTTGATAGGGAATAGGAGAGTATTGACTCTCCCTCGGGCAATGCTGCAGAGAGCCCATCACTCCTGCTTCTCCCACCATGGCTGCTGTGAGGAAGAGCCGGGAGCTGCTTCGGCCTTGCTCTGCGGCGTGGCAACACTCCCCCTTAGTGGCAGGAGCCCAGAACAAGCCTTCGGTCCAGAAATAACTCTGATGAGGGACGAAATGATCCATCTGCCAGCTCAACATGGGGCCGGCCTGTAAATCTGGGCATTAACCCCCTGTGCTGCCACAGCATGGTGCTTACTGATGCCTTCTGCAGGTCCCCAGCACAGGGAGGCGGGGGGCGGCAAGGTTCCCTTCCTTGCAAAGGAAAGGTGCCACCTATGTCCCCAAAAATGGAGCAGGGATGGTTTTGTTGAAGAGATTTAAGCAGCAGCCCAGGTGCTGAGGGTACAGCAGGAGTTTCACACCATCCTTCTGCCATGGCAGCCCAGGACAGCACACTGGGATAGAGTCATGGGGCAGGATATGACCCCATGGCAGGGAGGGCTCCAGAGAGCCACGGCTGCAGGGATTATTAGACAGAAATTAATCTGTACAGAAAATTTAGCAACACTTAGAGAAGGTATGGATTTTGTGCTTGCCTGCTTCTGCAGGGCCTGAGAACAGGTGGGTTTGGGCATTAACTGGGGTTGCTCTGGCTTAATGCAAACCTGGATTTACACCAGCCCTGGGAACAGGCATCAGAGGAATGGAATCAAAAATTATTACTTCTCTCCCCCCCCCGCCCCCTTACCTCGTCCTTTTGCTCAGATCTGGCGCCAATTTCATCACCATGACCTGTGGCAGCAGCACCATCCAGTGCTTGCTGATTTCCATTCCATAGTGGGGTCTCAGAGCAGCCCTGGGCTGGACAGAGGCACCAGCTGCCTGAAGCCCAGCCAGGCGCTGGGATCGCCCTCGCTGGAGGCATCGGATGCTCCTGACTGAACTCCAGAACGGAGACAGGGTGTTTCACCAAGAAGCAGTGGTGGTGGAGGAAATAAGTAAGTAGAGTTACAGCTAAAGAGGGCTGACTGTAGGACAGCGATGCCTGCCATCCCTTCCCTGGCATCCCTTCCCTGGCTGGCTGCCACACTCAAAGACGAAGTGCTGGGGAAGATTGCCAAAGCCACCCAAAAACCCAACCCCAGGGGAATTAGGAATGTAATTTTTTTTTGTTTTCACAGACTCACAGGGTTGGAAAAGCCCTTTAAGCTCATCAAGTCCAACCGTCCCTGTCCTGTGCTGACCCCCATCCCTGAGCACCTCATCTCCCCTCTGTTAAACACACCCAGGGGGGTGACTCAGCCCCTCCCTGGGCAGCCTGTGCCACAGCCCCACAACTCTGCCAGGGAAGAATTTTGCCCTCCCAGCTGAGCTGACCCTGCCCTGGCACAGCTTGAGCCCATTGCCCCTTGTCCCATCTCCTGTCCCCTAGCTGCAGAGACCATCGCCCACCTCTTTGCACCCTCCTGGCAGGGCAGGGGAGGTGGGGAGAAGGTCTCCCCTCAGCCTCCTCTTCTCCAGGCTGAACACCCCCAGCTCCCTCAGCTGCTCCTCAGAGGATTTGCCCTCCAGCCCCTTCCCCAGCCTCGTTGCCCTTCTCTGGACTCGCTCCAGGACCTCAATGTCCTTCTTATGGTGAGGAGCCCAGAACTGGACCCAGCACTCGAGGTGCAGCCTCACCAATGCCCAGTCCAGGGGCACAATCACCTCCCCAGACCTACTGGCCACGCTGGGTCTGACACAAGCCAGGATGCCATTGGCTTTCTTGGCTGCCTGGGCACACTGCTGGCTCATGGTCAGTCAGCATCACCCAACACCCTCAGGTCATTCTCTACCTGACAGCTCTCCAGCCAGTCTCCCCAGCCTGTAGCGCTGCATGGGGTTGTTTTGTCCCAGGTACAGGACTCTGCACTTGGCCTTGTTAAACCTCATCCCATTGGTTTCACCTCATGGATCCAGTCTGTGGAGGTCCCTCTGAAGAGCCTCCCTACCCTCAGGCAGATCAACACTTCCTCCCAGCTCAGTGTCATCCCCAAACTCACTTTTCTTACAAGACCTGTCCAATATTTTGCATTAAAACGCAGAAGGAACGTGTCCACAGATAACCCCTCTAAAGCACTATATATCCCTGTTGCCAGCCGTTGGGTCAGGAGGTCACACACGGATGATGGTCACAAGCCAGAGGCTGCCATGGCCGGGGGAAGTGATGCCCCCCGCCCCTCCCTGGCTCTTGCCCCAGGGCGTCCTGTCCCAGTGGGCTTGTATCTCCCTGAGGCTTCTCTTCCCTCATTTTTTCCATGGGGAAACATTCATTTCTTCACCCTGGCCCCTTCAGTTTCCCCAGCAAACCATTTCCCTGCCCTCACACTGAATTCTAATCCTTCATTATCCTGTGGCTGGCAGAGATCAGGAATTGCAGTTTCTTCACTCCTGAAGTGGGACAGAGGGAGGGAAGGAATTTTCAGCTTCCAAAGTGCAGTTAGTTCCCTGGCCAGCCACAGCCAGCTCTCCACATGAGTGGTCTCCACCTCCTCCAAAAGCCCTGGAGCTGCTCAGCTAATCCTCAGCATGTATCTACCAGGCTAAAAATCACCATTTTTAATTTCCTAAACCTCTAAACCCATGAGTAAGTGTCAAAAAGAAAAAGGCATGGGAAATGGTACAAAGTCATCCCTTAGCAACTGCTCAACAAATACCATGAGCTGAGGCAGGAGGCACTTCCCTGCTCTGAACAATCCCCAGGGCCAGAGGCATTTTTGGCCTGGCCTTTCACCCCCACCTCAGCATCCCCTCTCCCCCAGCACAGGCTCCAAGGCAGCCGCCCTGCACGGTGCAGGGATGAAACTCATCAAACAGCATCAAAGGGGTGACCGACTCAGATTTAGCCATGACTGGGACATTGACCTTTAACACACCCCTGGGGCCAGGGGACAAACCCACTGGACACCCCCCTGTGCAGGCCGCAGCCGGGCCTTCACAGAGGCACCCAGCAGCACCAGGTCCTGCTGCAGTGGGTCACACTCAAACCTCCACGTCCCCACTGAGGGCTCACCCATCATCTCATGCTCTGCAATTACCCTGCTCTGTGCCACCGCGTCAGGAACTCCCTGCTGTGCTGCAGGAAGGTGAATGGGAAAGTTTGGGCTGCTCCAGGCCTTGCACCCAGGTTCAAGCTTCCCGTGCTGTGCCATGGGAGAGGCTCCTTGTGGGAGCAAAGCCCCAGGCTGCTCAGGGTGCTGGCAGTGTGGGTGAGCTGGGGAACCAGGCACCTCACTCAGGTCACCTTCTCCTTGTGTTTCTTTTAGTTACAGGAGACACCACGGAATAGGAAACCTGCTTTGCCTCCCTACGTGTGGGGACAGCTCTCCCAGCTGCTCCCTTCCCAAAAAGCCAGAAGCCCCTTGCTGTTTGCAGAGTGTTTTAGCAGAACAAGATAAAAAGGCTGTGAAATCCCCCTGGCAGCAGGATGGAGCCCACAGCCCAGCGCCCTGAGGGACACGCAGCAGCTTCCAGGCTGCAGAGCTCTGCACGCTCAGCACCGACACTGGCCACCCCAGCACCAGCAACTCCATCCCAGAAGAAGACAGCCAGTAAAAAAACCAACACCAGCCCTGGATGTCCTCTTTTTTTCCCCCTCACCCCAGTACTTTTGCACTATCCCAGTTTTTCCAGGGGTTGTCCCAGCTGGAAGGGATATCCCACTGGCAGCCTGGGCACTGCTGCAGCCCAGGAGCTCCAGCTCTGCTGTTCTCTCACCCTCACTAAAGAGCAATCCTTTTTCCATGTCTGGATTCAAACAAGGGGCCATCTGCTCTGTTGAGGAACATGAAATGCCAAAAGGAAGCAGGGATTTAGAGCGGCAGCCCAAAGCTTCTGGGGCTTTCCAGTAGCCAGGGCATGGGCCAGGAGTCCTCTCCCACACGGCAGGTTCCAGCCTGGCCTTTCATTAGAAGCTAAATGCCATTCCCAGGTTTCCTTTTGGGAGTGAGAGCTGCACAGCACAGGAGGGCAGAGCTGCTCCAGTGCCATCCAAGGGACACCAGTGTGGGGACGCACACAGCCCTGGCCTGTGGGGAAACAAAACCCCACCACGAGGGCTCCAGCTCCAGCCAGGGTCTCCACTGGCAGCAGGACATCCAACCTCTGTGAGGTTCTCTCTGGAAATAAAGCAGAGCATCCCAATGAACAGGAAAACAAAGCTGTTTCCCCACCACCCCCCAGCCTGCACAGCAGCACCTATTCCCAGGGGCCAGGAGAGCCAAGCCAGGCTGGACATGTGCCCAGCAGCAGGAGCTCCATTTTCCAATTAAAAGCTAATTGTCTTTTTACTCATTAACCCTGTCAGACCTCACTCATTTTCCTCAGTGTCCTCCTGTCCCTCGATCTTTCCTAATAAACACTCTGCAACATGGGACACCCAGCCCTATCCAGCTTTAGGGTGTCAGAGCAGCAGCTGATACTGCTCAGCCTCAGCAACCTTGAATTTAGGGGCAGCTCCCAAACACACGTGCCAGAGTCACACACTGATTGATTCTCCAAGGGAAGCTCAGGACTCATTGCTCACAGGCTCCACAAGGGAAAAGCAGCTCTAGGCTTGGTGTTGGAAAGTCACTCAGGACAAGAAGAGCAGAGCCCACTAAAGCCCAAGCAGAGGGGGACAAGTTTATGGGGATCCCTCTTAAAGTAACACTGAATGGAAGCATCTGAAAGCCTGGCTTTAGCTAAGTGGTCCCAGCGATCGTTCCAAAGCAAACACTGCAGCAGGAATAAAAATGACTTCATGGGTTTACTTTGGCCCAGAGCTTGTAGAAATGAAGAATGAGCCATGCCTCAGGAAGTCCCTCCTTTCCCAGGATCCCATGTTTTACTGGCAGGTTTGGCAGCACCGCTTTTCTGACTGTATTCCCATTGTGAGCCAGGACCTGAGAAGTGGAATTTAGACAGTGGGTTTTCCACCCTGCAAAGGGACTGCAGGCAACAAGGCCAGGGCAGGGGGGATCACACCCTCCCAGCACCTTTACCAGCACCTGGCAGAAGGCAGACTTGCTGCAATGGCTTCCAGAGAAAGACTGGCACAGCCCTGAACGCAGCTCATCCCACGACCTGCTCACACACTGGTCTAACTGGTGTTGCAATCACAAAGGCGCTGGAGAAACTGGAGAGCAAAGCATTACAGGATCAGTACAGTCACATTATTCATCCTTGGCCACATCAACCAGGACCCCCCACTGCTGCTGTCACACTGGAACAGCTCAGTAGATGCAGCTCTGGCCTCCGAAGGAAGAAGGAGCAGTTCTGCTATGTGTCACACTCCTGGTGCTGCTCCCCAGCCCACCGTGCTCCACAGCCTCCCTCTGCTCCTGCAACTCTGCAGGGGTCCAGGCCACACCAGCCTCACACCCTGCAGCACCATGAAGCAGCCAGAATCACTGCTAAACAGCTGGTGAAACTGCTGAGCATGGGGAGGACACCACCGGAGGACACCACTCCTTCCCTCTCCAGACAAGGAGCCGAAAGAAATCCAGCAGGGTCCCCCATGGAAAGGGGTGTTCCCCTGCACCTCACCACCCAGCACAGCGCTGCCGCCCTCCCAGCGTCACTGCACAGCCCTGGAGAGTCAGAGGTCAGAGCAGCAGGTAACATTAGCACCATGGTTTATTTGAAGAGGGAGCACAGCCCCACGCAGGGACACCCACCGCTCCCCTTGTGCAGCAACAGGAGTACAGAAGGGAGGGAGGGGCCGGCTCCAAACACAGGACACCTGAGAGCGTGCAACACACACCCCCTCCCTCCCTCCTCGAGCAAGGAGACACCATCCCATCCTCTGAAGACAGCTGGAAGGGAAGACAAGACACGCAGGAACCTTTGCAGAAGCTGTTCCTGAGGTACCAGAGCAGCCAGTGCTGCGAGCCGGGCTCCACCTCCCGCCACACGTGCTGCTCCAAGGTGGGACACAGCTCCACGCTTCTATTTCCATGAACCCAGGTCTTGCAGAGGAAGAAGATCTTGCCATTAGCTCTCCAACCCTCCCTTATTTGCTTTCCTGTAAGGATCCCAAAGCTTGCATTCCACACATCAGCCAGCAGTTAGCCCAATTTATTACAATATAAATCTATCTGGGAACAGAAGGAAAAACCAATCCACAGACTATGGCCTGGCAGGAGAGGGTTTTTCCTGGGGCTCCCTCACTTCCACTTATAAAAATTATAAAAAAATAAAATAAAAAATGCAGAACAATCCTTCATGATAAGATTAAGGTCCTTGATGTGTGAGACTGTTTCAACATGCCCAAAAACTGTCGAGCTTTCTCCTGCATGAAGAGTTGGTCTCGGGTTCCACCACAGGCCACCGCTTTCCAAGCCCTGGTCATCTAGAAGGGGAAAAGAAAGCATGTGTACAGCACTGAAGGGAGAGGGCACACACTCAGTGTCACCATGCAGGCTTCAAACACTGCAAAGATAAAACCACCCACCACCTGCTGAGAGAAACACAGCCTCCCTCCTCAGGCACCCATCTTACAACTAGGTGGAACTCACACGCCGCCCCAGTTGCTCATCACAGCCAAGGTGGCTGCTTCTAGCAAAGGAGGTCTCCTTCTGGAGCTTCCCAGGGGAATGCCCCATTTTGGGGCTTTCCATGCACCCCATCATGTCTTTCCCTTGCTTGACTCAAGAGAAAAACCCCAAAGCACAAACCCACTGAGGCTCTTCATGCAGAAGCAAGCCCAGAAGGCTGGAAGGCATTCAAGGACAGCTTGGGGTTTAGTCTCTGAGTGGCTTAGCCCCAGGCCTGGATGGGTCACAGAGCGCCCTTCGCAGCTGTTTCACACCTTGGGTTTCAGCAGGGCCCTGAGCCCCATGGGAAAGCTGGGTGTGCACCGGTCAGTGGGTGCAGAAACAGCACCCACAGGTCCTTGGCACCCCAGGAAAGCCCCAGCACATTCTCTGACAAACACAGGCAAGAGGTGCCTGGAAACACTGCCAGTAGGGCTTCAGTGTTTGTTTACAGCAGCAAGGCCCCAGGCAGCTCAGCCCCCACCCAGGAGAGCTTCCTAATGAATCCCTGCCACTGCTAAGCTGGCACAGTAAATCCAGAGAGGAGGAACCCTGCAGCACCACAGGCTGCCTCTGGGCATCACTGCACACCCACACCCTGCCACCACTGCCAGCTGCCTTGCTGTCCCATCATGTCACTCCCCAAGGTTTATCTCTACAGATCTATTAGCTCCTGGAGCAACACCACCCTGCCCAGGACAGGAGGAGAAATGGAAGCATCTAAGTAGGGTTTATTTTGAGGAGGGGTGGAACTACTCACTGAGCAGAAGAGCGAGCTCTCCCAACAGGCAGCTCTAACCAGGGACAGAGGCAACTGCCCACACTGCAGTTGTGTGGAGACCACACTGCACCTGGGCTCTCTCCAGGATGTGAAACACCCCAAACTAGCCCCCAGCTGCAGTTTCATTCCTACCAAGGACAGCATGTACCTCCATCCTCAGTTCAGCTACCAGAGAGCTCCCATGACCTGGCTCAAGCCAACAAAAATCACAGGCCAAGCCCTGTTCTGCAAGGCACACTGCCCAACAATGTGAGGCTACCCCTCCATAACACGTTTCACCTGCAAACATACCAAGTGGTGAAGGCCTTAAAGAGAGACCAAGAAACCATTTACAGCCCAGGGGGCATTTGTCAGCTGCTGCACAGCCCAGATACAACTCCACAGAGCTGAGGATGGAGTAGGTCTGTAGCAGCACCAACCTCCATACCAGCTACCAGGTGGGAAACACCTTTTTGACCAGCATTTCTCTGTACCCCACTTCAGAACCCCTACACCCAGAGAAACAAGAGGTGAGCCATGGTACCCCTGGGAGCACTCCCTGGCAAAAGGAAGGTTTACTTCACTGCTGGCTCAATCAGCTAAATTGCCTGAGGGACTGGGATGGGATGCAGATTCCCACAAGGAAATCCAGGGCCAAACATGCTAAGCAGGCCACAGCTCTGGTCAGCCACGGGGCTTTGAGCCCCAGGGGAGACAGGAGGAAGCTGAGATGTGACACCGCTGGCTCAGTGTCCCCAAGGCTTGGTGCAAAGCCAGCCCCAACAGCGTAGGGATGACTGTGCTGGAGTGCACAGAGCTTCATTCCCTCTCTCCTCCCAAGGAGAGACAAGGGCTGCAACACCAGCAAAGCCCCTGGTGGGAAGAGCAGTGGCTACAGGGCTTACTGGTGCGGGTGGCCTGAAGTGGCTGGGCATTTTCCTGTAGGACATCTTCTCTGGCTGCACCTGCACGAAGGCTCTGTTGAGCAGACCACTGTCGTTCTTCCTGCTCGAGGAGGAGAGGTTCAGGGACCTCGACAAGAAATTTACAGGCTGTGAAGTGGGGGAAAGAGAGAAGTATAAAAGTCAGTTTGCCCTAGCAGTGCTGACAGCTGTCCTGGCCAAAAGGTCAGCTATCAAATCCAGCCCTTCATCCACACCCACTGTTCCTTGGGGTCCCTTCCAACCCAGACCATTCTATGATTCCCACCATCCCCTTGCTGCTCTGCACAGGGTTTCTCTGGAAGAGAAGCCAGCCCCACCCCTGCTCTGAGCACACCCCCCTCACCTGGGCTCTTTTGAAGCACACAGCCTTGGGGAGGGCAGGCACGTTTTGGGTCATATCTTCATCCACAATATCCAGGGCCAGAGACTTACGGACTTTCTTGATGGGACTCCTGCGCAGCTGGGGGACATGGAAAAGCAAGGGTCAGCATGAACCAAGCCAGGGAACTCCTGCCCCAAGGGGCACACCAAGCTGCTGTCACCCCAGGTCTGCACTGCCCAGCACCCCAGGCAGGAGGTGTGCACCCACCCTCCCCGTCGCAGGGTACAGCGGCTTCCAGCACTCTCCTGGCACTGGGGGACGCTGATTTAGAACCAGCTCCTTTCAGAGCACAGGTACTGAGCCAAGAGACTTTGCACACCAGCCCACAGCCTTCTGTGAGCCCAACTTGCCAGAGATGACCCAAGCATGCCACAGGTCCCCTCCCACCTCCTAGCAAGCTCAGCACAAACCAGGATGCAGCCTGGCTTTAACCTCCCGCTGCTTCAAAAGCCAAAAGCTTTTGGGCATCAACAGCAGGATGAGCAAAACCAGGCTAAACACCCCTGAACAGTACAGGGCAGCTCAACAGCAAGGGCAGAAATCAGCTCACCCCTTGTTTCCTCTTCTGTTTCTCAGGCTTTACATCATCCTCTATGATGAGTTCGATGCCAGCTTCACTCCGGAGCACCTCTTTCAAGTCTTCTTCCAGGTGAGGGGTCTGGGGCTGGTGTGAAAAGGGGAGAGAGCACAAGGCAGTCAAAATTTATATGCTGGACAGACTCACAAGTACTCCCACCAAGGGATAATGGGGTATGGTGAGCCCACAGTGGGAGGACAAACATAAAGACAACTTATTTACTTCCCAGCTGGAAAAGGTTTGACAGGATTTTTGCTCAATTTTGAGATCTACAGGATCTCCAGGAGTGAGGCTCTTACCAGCTGAACCCCAAACATGCCACAGCCTGCACAGAAAACTTGGGGTACTGGAAACTACAATCCCTGTGACACCTATATTGAGACCCAGTTCCTCAGGGATCATAGAATCATAGAATTGTAGGGGTTGGAAGGGACCTCCAGAGATCATCAGGTCCAACCCCCTGCCAAAGCAGGGTCCCTAGGACAGGGCACACAGGGCGGTGTCCAGACGGGGCTGGAATCTCTCCAGAGAAGGAGACTCCACACCCCCTGGGCAGCCTGTCCCAGGGCTCCCTCACCCTCACTGGGGAAAAGTTCTTCCCCAGATTGGGGAGGAACTCCCTGTGCTCCAACTTGAGCCCATCACCCCTTGTCCTGTCCCCACAGACACTGAAAAGGGGCTGGCTGATTCCCCCTGCATCCCATGCTTAAGATAATTATAAACATTAATTAGGTCCCCCCTTAGTCTTCTCAAGACTGAACAGCCCCAGCTCACTCAGCCTTTCCTCACAGGGGAGATGCTCCAGGCCCTTCATCATCTCCGTAGCCTCCTCTGGACTCTCTCCAGGAGATCCCTGTCCCTTTTATCCCAGGGAGCCCAGCACTGGACACAACACTCCAGGTGGGGCCTGACCAGGGCAGAGGGGGAGGATCCCCTCCTGTGACCTGCTGCCCACACTCCTCCGGATGCCCCCAGGATCCCATTGTCTCTCTCAGCCCCCAGGACACACTGCTGGCTCATGGCCACCCTGTCATCCACCAAAATGTCTAGGTAGATAATTTCCTTACTTTTCCTTTAAAGTCAGCAGTAACCAAGCACTGCAGCCTGACTCCAGCACAGTTTGGGACATTTTTAGCTGGCTTACAGAGGAGCTAGAAGTCCTGTGGCTACTTACCAGGACACGTTCACCATGACAAGACACCCTTCTTCCCTCCAATCTCAGCCTGGCACTACAAACTGTACCTTGCCATGGCACAAACAGCTGCCTCACAGCTCTGCTGCAGCCTGTCCCACACCCTGTTTGTACCCTTAGTTTCTGGCACTGGCAAGCTCCAGCCCTGCCCAGTACTCACCAGAGGTCTAAGTGGTCCATATTTCTCCAGGGCATTTTTGAAAGGCGTGGGGGTGTGAGGAGTGTTGTCCACCACATACTTCTGATCCGGTGTGACAAACCTGGCAGCAGGGAGTGGGGGAGAAGAAGACACACATTAACCCACCCTCCTGAGGTGCATGAGCACCCTCCCTGCTCACTGCATGAGCCATCTGCGTGGTCTCACATGGTGGCAGCAGAAGTCACCTGCCTGGCTGGGCTGCTCCTGAGGCAGGAGGAGCCTTCAGCAGGGCAAACAACTTTCAGGCACACCAGCTATGCTGCTCCACCCTTGTCAGAAAGCCATAGAGACTCTTCAACACAAGGGACAAAGCTCTGCAAGCCAGCCCTACTCTGCAAAGCTTCTGCTGGTGGATCTGCTCAGGCACAGCCTGGGTTTTGTAAGTCACAGGGGGACCAGCACAAGTCCTGGGTGCAAATCTGAGCACCAGGCCAGCTCACACCACCCAGAGAACTGCTCTGCACCATGCTGACACCAGAGCAGGTCTGCAGGCACAGCCAGCACTGCCAACACCATGCTGCTCCAGCACAGCGAGAGGGCTGTGGGCAGAACACCCCCTGGGCAGCCCCCCTACACCCTGCCCAGTACAGCGCCTCATTAACCATCACCCTGCCTCAGGCCAGGGAAAGCAGAGGGTGCAGAGCTGAAGGGCTGGATCTGAACAACTCTGGTTGATGGAATCAGACCCCTTCCCTGCAGGCACAGGGCTCACAGCACACCAGCCTTTCCTAAAGACACACAGAGAAGGCAGCAGCTGAGCACAACCACAGTCGCTCAGCCAAATCAGATGGGACACTTGCTCCTTGCAGCTCAGAGAAGGAGTCTTGGGGGCAACACTGATTTAAGGAGGTCTCCATCTCATTCTGCCCTCCCAGTACAACTGTGGGGGAGGTATGTTTGAACTGCATGAGACCCCTGCATGGAGAAATCACACAGCTCAGGTGGGGATGGGCGAGGGAAGAACTTACGCTGAGTTCTTCTGGAGCAGAGGGGTCTTGTCCCTGTGCAGAGGGGTGGTGACAATCACCTTCTGACTGCACACAGGTGTTGAGGTCAGAGAGGGGTTCTCCAGTTCTAGTGTATCCTGTTTGGTCCAAAAGTTTAAGAACTGCAGAGCACAGGAAAGAGACAACACTCAATCTTCAAGCATTCCAGTACAGCATCACAAGTTGTTACTTTCTCCTAAACACAGGGAAAGCCTGGAGCAGGGACAATCCTCTCACACTGAGTGGCAAAAGAGGGTTCTGTCCCAGTATAAACCAGGGCTGACAGTACAGACTCACAGTCCTGTACACACATGTGAGGGTTGCCAGAAGGTGCCTCACGCCCATGAAGATGATTCACTTCCCATAAGGGATGAGCTGATAGGGCTACAAGCAGCTGCAGGGTGGGAGCAAAGTCTCTCCTTCCACTAGGCCAGATAAAACCAAGGGAAGCAGTGAAGGAGTGGTAAGGCCAGCCCAGCACAGCTGTCCTGACATCAAGGAGGCAAACATCTGGGAAGTCCATGTAACACAACAATGTACAAGCATTGAGCTGTCTTCAGCCTGAACTGTGCCAGACTGGCCCATCTTTGCCAGGGTTTCGCTTCACAACATCTACTACGTGTCAACTGGGCTGCCACAAGGAACAAGCTCTGTGCCCCAGAACCCACTGGGAGGGAAGAGCCTCATGCTTCTCAGTCACTGATGACTGAAGCTCAGCCTGAGGAGCAAGACTGCTGTCTGCCTTCTCAGATCCACTCCCGGCCTTCCAGCCTCTTACACCCTGCAGAGCCACCCATTCCAGGTCCCACTGATCTCCTGCTGAGCTTACATTCAAGGTCCACCTAGACCCAGGTGCCAGGACCCTGTGGTGTCTCCAAGTGACACCCAGGGCTGCAGAACCATCAGAAATAAAGATTGGAGGCAGGGGCACACTGGGTCTGAGCAGAGCACCATGGGAAGCACACCAGAGAACACAGCAGCTTTTATTCCCCTACAGACAGAGCTGCACCACACAGATACACAGACACCAGTGGGCTGGAACACCAGTGCTCCCAGACAGCCTACGTGGGAGACCACCCACACACAGCGCTGCAGGAGTGGAAAGATCCACAGTCCCCTTCACTCAGGGCTGGTGAGGTCTCACCTGGAGTCCTGTACTCAGGTTTAGGCCCCTCACTACAGACAAGACAGAGGTGCTAGAGTGTGTCCAGGGAGAGGAGATGAAGGACCTGGGGCTGTTCAGTCTGAAGAGGGGGTTGAGGAGAGACCTAATTGCTCTCTACAACTACCTGAAAGGAGGGTGTGGAGAGGTGGGGGCTGACCTTTTCTCCCTAGTGACAAAGGAAATGGTGTCAAGTTCTGCCAGGGGAGGGGTAGACTAGATATTAGGAAAAACTTCTTCCCAGAGAGGGTTGTTAGGCATTGGAATGGGCTGCCCAGGGAAGTGGTGAAGTCTCCATCCCTGGAGGGATTTAAAGGACAGTTAGATGTGGCGCTGAGGGACATGGGTTAGTAGTGGCTGGCAGGTTAGGGTGATGGTTGGACTTCATGATCTAAAAGGAGTCACTTTCAACCAAGGCAATGCTATGATTCTATCCCAAGTCCCTTCTGAAACAATGACAAGCACAAGGCATGAGTTACCAAGCCCCAGAGCCACTTTCCACTGTTGTCACTCTGCTGCCCATGACTGGGGCAGCAATGCCCAGGGGACAGAAGCACCATACTCCCCAGTGACCCTGTGGCTGGCAGGTGCTCTTTCCTAACAGGAAGTAGATCACAACATGTAGCTGGGCTTTGCCAACGCTGCAAGCTCTCCCAGAGAGTGACATAGGCTGCTGCTCCCACAGGGGGGCTGTGCTGAAGACCAGTGGTGCCAAAACCCAGCTCTGCCCTATCAGCAAAACACACCCTGCACATTGACACCACCTCATTCAAGGGAGGAGAAGCACAAAGCTGGTGGAGCTGACAGAAATAGAAGGCTTGAAGGCAAGTAAATAGAGTACTAAGATGGTTATTAGCTCACCACCAAGCCCAAGCAAAGGAACAGAGACAGGGCTCCATACCTGAGATGGAGAGAAGGGCAGTGTCTTCACAGGGGTGCTCTTGGGCGTCATGCTGTTGCAGGAGTCAAGGAAGGAAAGGCTGGTGCCATTCTCAGTGGCAGGGGAGAGGGAGATCTTCCTCTTCTTCTGCCTCTTCAGCACAGAGGGTGGTGTGCCAAAGCTCACCTCTGCGTGGGGAGAGATGGGGATGAGCTCCCCCTTGCTGCTCTTGCTCAGGTCGGAGATGGTGTGGCCATCCAGGCGGTACTCGGTCACGTTGGGCAGGGAGGGTGCTGGCTTGCTGGGGGTTTGCCTCACCGGGCTGCTGCTGCTGCTGCTGCTGCCGGCGGAGGGCTCCTCGGGCAGGTCAAACTGGGTCAGGTCACACCACCCGTCCGGGTCCTGTGCAGAGGGGACACTGTCAGGAGCAGCCCAGGAAGGGAAGCTGGGAGGCTGGCTGGGGCTGGTGTGGGAGGGGAAGGAAGTGGGGGTGCGAGGCTGCACCAGCTTTCGCAAGGAACCTGCTTAGAGGAGAGCTCAAGCAGAGCAGAGCACCAGAGCAGGGAGCTACCCCAGCTGAGAGCCCCTGCCTGTCCAGCCAGCAGCTCCTTCTGTCTAAGCAAGGCTGGTTTCACAGCACAGCTGCACCAACAGCTGCACCCCCACAGAGGGCACAAAAAAGCAGCTGGGGACAAGGGCTGAATGAAGTGACTGTCACCCAACACCAAGCCACAGTCATTGGGCACACTGATACAGCTGGGTTCTGCTGCAGCGTGTGCTGCTGGAAGAGGATTAAAAATAGCCAGACCAGTTCAGAGAACAGCTGTTTCAGAGCTCAACTCCACCCATAGGTATATCTACAACCCCTGAGGGCCCACAGATGGGCCAGTAAGTCTACATAAGTTTCTGTCCTATACACATGCAAAGCAGATACTTCACAGGACACCTCCCTCAGAAGGCAGCTCTGTGGGTTCTGGCCAGCCTCCCACCCCAGGGACCTCAGTGCCGCTTGACTGGCCCAAAAATAAGTTTCAGTGAAGCTCCCTCCACTGAAACAAAGTGGTGGTTTCACACCAACATCCTGTGCATGGGACTGGCCTATTCCCAGTCTGTCCTGTCCTACACCACCTGGAAATGGGAGGGAAAGGAAGCACGGGCCTCACTAATGAAAGGGAGAGCTGGGAATGCTGACAAAGACTTGAGATCAGGTTTGCCAGCATCTACAGCCAACCACACCAGCAGACCCCATGCACAAGGACACCCACCTACAACAATCTGCAAGCCCAGAGCAATACTGGGAGAACTGGAAAGGCCTCACCCTGCCTTGGAAAAGAGATGGTGGGGAAGCCACAAGGCAGTGACAAATCCAGCCCTCCTCAGGATAACCCGTGGTGATGAACAAGAGGACCCAGTGAGTTCACTGAAGGGAAAAGAGGGGGAGCTGGAGCAGGAGCTGGAAGAGCTACTTACAGACTCAATCATGTCCAGAGCTTCATTGAAGGCTGGCACAGATGTGGGGCACAGATAGTTGGCAGCTTCCACGACCCATTTGTATGGGGATGTGGCAAGGGAAGAGGCATCCTCAGGCACCGCCTCCTCCGGGGCCCCCTCGGCGTTGTGCCCAGCCAGCTGGGCAGCTGGCAGCTCTGAGGGCAGCTCTGAGGGTAACTCCTGCACACCCATCACCTCCTCATCGCTGGCATCCTCTTCCTTGATTTCAGAGGCACCGACTGGCCAGTTTGGCAGGATGGGCTTTGTGCATGCAACAAAGAAAGTCCAGCCATTAGGAGAAACCAAGGGAACGATGGCAGGTCCCAGGGACAAAAAGCAAGGATCCCCAGACACACAGAGCTCCACCTGCTCTCCTACCTGCCCCTCAGTTTGTTTCACACCCCTGTTCTCCCATGGAGAGCCCAGGCAACACAAGCATGGGACTGTTTATCTAAAGATTCTGCTTAACAGCATCCCAGGAGAAAGAGGAACGAAGACTGAGCAGGTACAACTAAATCTGCACTTCCCACCTCCCAAAAGCCTGCCTATAAAAACTACATGCTTTCTTCATGAGAAAGTGATTGGGGATAATTCCACTAGTTCCTTTTTCAGAGAAAAGGAACACAAACCTCTTCACCATGCCCCCACCACTGCCTGGAGCAGTCTCCTTCTCCCACTAGCAACAGCACAACAGAGCCACAACCAAGTCTTCAGTCTCTTAAAACAGGCCCGATGCTGGGACTGGCAAGGTAACAGCAGCAGCAGGCTGCTGAGCTCGTCTGGATAACAGACTGGGCTCACATTACACCTAAGCTTCCAGAAGGAGAGATCTTCCAAGAGTCAGTGTCTTGGAGAAGGCTGGGCAGGGGGCACAGACTGTCTGCGTAAGACCCAGGCTGTGGCAGAGGCAGCCTGAGAGGTAGCAGAAGGGTGGGATGATAGCTTTGGTATGTATTAGCAGAACAGAGGACTGGCCCTGCTGCTAGTGTGCTGGTGCAGTACCTGGCTCCCAGCTCTCATCTGAGTTTGGCTCTCCTTGTCATCCACCTCCACAAGCAAGTACAGTGACTTGGACTCCTTAGTTTCATTGAGGAAGCCTCCTGTGTCCACCTTCCTCTTGATGGTGGAGTTCCAGTGATTCTTCACAGCATTGTCAGTCCTGCAGAGAAAGCAGAAGGAAATTGAAATCTCCACTTTCTGCAGCTTTAAAGCACAGCCAACAGGACCCACACGCTCTCCAGGCCCATCCTGAGAGCCCAAAACATGGATCTCCACAGGCTGCCCAGCCAAGAATCACAGAATGGCATGGGTTGGAAGGGACCCCAAGGATCACAGAGCTCCAATCCCCTGCCACAGGCAGGGACACCAACCTCCAGGCCTGGAGCTACACAAGGTTGCCCAGGGCCCCATCCAACCTGACCTTGAACACCCCCAGGGACGGGGCACCCACCCCCTCTCTGGGCAGCCTGTTCCAGCCCCTCACCACTCTCTGGAAAGAACTTCCCCCTAATATCCCATCTAACCCTTCCCTCCTTCAGCTTCACTCCATCCCCCTTGTCCTGCCAGTCTCTGCCCTTTGAACAAGCTGATTCCCCTCCTGTTTCTCTGCTCCCTTCAGGGACTGGCAGGCTGCAATGAGGTCCCCCCACAGCCTTCTCTTCTCCAGGCTGAACCAGCCCAGCTCCCTCAGCCTCTCTTCATAGGGGAGCTGCTCCAGCCCTCTAATCATCCTCATGGCTCCTCTGACCCCTCTCCAACAGTCCCACATCTTTCTTGTATCAGGACCCCCAGCTCTGGACACAGGACTCCAGCTGGGGATTCACAAAGGCAGAGCAGAGAGGGACAATCCCCTCCCTGTCCCTGCTGCCACCCCTCTGCTGATGGAGCCCAGGATCCCATTGAAGGCACCAGTGAACACAGAGGTCCTACCTCCCAGGCAGCAGCTTGGCAATCTCTGCCCAACGATTCCCAAGGACCTTGTGGGCTTCAAAAATGATGCGGTCCTCCTCCTCTGTCCAGGAGGACTTCTTCACCTCAGGGTTCAAGTGGTTATGCCAGCGCTCCCGGCACTGCTTTCCTAGGCGCCCCTTCAGGTGCTTGGCTATCAGGGTCCACTGCTTGGTGCCATACTTTTTAACTAGCTCGATCACCTTTGGAGAGGAAAGGACAGAAGGAAATGGAACATCAACACAGTTATCTCCAGGCTTTGCTCTTTAATTCTTAGGACCATGTAAGGGCAGAGAGAGAAAGGTCCCTTGGAAGAAAAGGCTGGAGGGATCCAGCACTTAAAATCTGTTGTGCCAAAACCTGTGAGAAGAACAGTTCAGCCCAGCTTCTCAAAGAGGCTGTTTCCAGGCCAACATTTGCCACGTGGCACCAGTGAATGAAGACAACTGCTCACACACACACCGTCAGGTGGGGACTGGCAGGTGTCCCAGGGGCAGAGGGGCCCTTTCTCTGAGCAAGGGCCAAGTTACACAGGCTCCAAGGCTCTGCTCTCCCTACCAAGGACCTGGCTGCATGACAACAGGCCTCATCAGCTCTGCACTGGTCTGCTGCTGGGACAGAGGCACAGCCTGCCTTCAGTAGTGTGCTACACCACAGACAGGCCAGGCCCTGCTAGCACCAGGCTGCACAGTGAGAGCTCCAAAGCATAACTGGGCCCCGTTCACTTCAAAGCCACCCACTCTGCACTTCCCCTTTGCTCAGGGCTTTTCCAGTTCCACCTGAGGCTCAGTGGGAATGCTTCTGGGCAGGGAATCTGTCCTGAGCCCTGGCAATAAGTCCACGGCACAGTCAGGATGAAACAACCTGCTGCCAGTGGTGATCAGCCTACCAAAACCTTGGGAGAGGAGGATGAAGGGTCCCCAAAGAGCCTTTCCCCCTGGCCAGCAGTCAGGTGATGCTCACAGTGCTCATGGGCTGTAACAACTGTTCATACCACAGACCTCTGACTAGCAAGCACAGAGAAATGGATCAGAGACACCAACCCAAGGGACAGGCCAAGGAGCTGGAGTCAGGATATGCAGAGGGAAGGGGAAAGCAGGCAGCTGTAGCTCTGTTGTAGGAAGGTGAAAGGGCATCATGCTAAGGCCATGCTTCATGGAGGGAAAGCAAAAGGGACAACAGTCTGTAATGGGACTAAACCTGAAAGAAATGGGGGAGCACAAGTGTTACAGAAAATCTGATAAACAAGCTTTTCTTAAGGACATCAAGGGGAGTCTGTGTGAGCTGGCCCCTCTCAGCTCACTCTGCAATCAGTGGAGAAAGAGGCTCACAGAAATGATTCACCTGGCTGACCTCAGACACCCACTTCAGGTTGTTTACTGTGGCACAGGACATGCCACTTCTGTTTTGTCCCAGGTCCAACACGGCCAGGTCAGGCAGAGATCTGCCAGTGGGCAGATGAACAAATTCCCTTCTCTGGTGTCTGCCTTGGCAGCCTCTTGTAGCAGCACTGCATGAGAGGGAGGCAGTGTTCAGCTCAGAGGCCTAGACCTGCAGCTGCTCATCATGCCCACAGCTGCATCAGACTGCTCAGAACAGGTCAGAGTGCTGCTCCTGTGGACATCCACCACCAGAAAGAAAGACCCACTGGTGACAAGACCAGACCTGAGGGCCTGACATGGCCACCCTCTCTGCAAACAGCCACAGACCCACACACTCAGATCCTCTTAGCCCTGACTTTACCTTTTGGTCCTCCTCTTTGGTCCAAGGGCCCTTAACCAAGTCTGGGTTCAACACCCTCAGCCACCGGTACTGACACTGCTGGTCGCTGCGGTTCTGGGAGAAGGAATGAGAGCAGCCATACGTTAGACCAAAGACTCCAAAAGTCCCTGGAGCAACAGCAACCCCCCCCCACAGACACAGAGGCTGTTCTGTGGAAAACCTACAGAAGCACATGGACAACACATACTACAACTAGGGCAACTGGGCACAGGAACCGCATTTTCTCACCCCAACAGAATCCCCTGTGACAATCCTTTATGCCAGAAGGATGTCCCTGTGCCCTGAAGGAGCCCAGTTACCCAGCCAGGAGCTGCAGTCACAGAACAGAGTCCCACTGTGCTGCACAGGCACAGAACCCACACACAGAGCAGAAGCAGCACAACGCAAACACTACAGGTCCCAGTCAGACAAGGGGTCACTTACAGGGAAGTGACTGGCCAGGAACTTCCAGTCATTCTGCCCGTAATGTCTCACTAACATCTTCAGCTGCTCATCCTGCAAAGAACAAAGACACTTTCACATACACTGAGGCAACACACACTGCTGGCACCCTAGGGCTGAGAGCATCAAGAGACCAAGCGAGGCAGTTTGAACTGTCAAAGGGTGTCCTGGCACTCTGTATTTGGGGAGGAAGGTAGCTCTCACTGCCCTTCAGCAGTCCTCCAGTGCACGGAGTCCAACTGCAGCGGAGCATTGGGTTCTGGGCGTTGTGCTAGGGTGAGCTCACACAGCAAGTAGGAAGCACGAGCTCGGCTCTGTTTCAGTACAGGCTGGTTCAAACCATGTGGCCAAGGCTATCAGCTTACCAGCCCCAGTACACCCCCAGCCAGACAGTCTATCTGCCAGCTGACCAGTTTAGGTGCATCACCACTAGCCCAGCAATCTTTCAGTGCCACCAGTCTCTACAGCATTTCCTTCACAAACCCTGCAGCAGCCCAGGTTTGCTGACTCACAGCTCACAAGGACCCGGCTGGTCCTTGCTGGTGTGCTTTGGCTGGCAAACAGAACCATGAAATAACTCCTTGCCCAAAACAAGCTAGAGGCTTTGATCTCTGCAAAGACCCTCTTGGTGCTGAGATGCCAGGGGAGACAGGACATCTTGCAGTGTTCAAACAGAACAAAGATGATGGAAGAACTAGGAGGAGGGAAGAGAATATCCCAACTAATTTCAGGCTCTCTGCCAGGATGACTAAGCCGTGATCCCAAGAGACTCAACACAAAAAGGGAGGACCCTTCCACTGGGCAATTCAGCTTATTGGAGGCCTCTCCCATCCTACAGAAGCCCTCTTTACTTACAAGAGCACTGCAGGCACTTCTCAGGGCTCAGATGCTTAAACTAAAGTGGCTGGAGCTCTTACTCTCCAGTCCACATTTCAAAAATCACCTGAACAACCTGTCCCCTCAGCTCACACCCCCAGAACAGACCCATGGTTTTCTCCACTAGCAGGACAGCAAGAAGTAGCATGCCATGGGGTGGAGGCACCCAAGCCCCAAGTGCCATACCAGAAGCTACCCTGAAGCACTTCCCCTCAGCGAGTGCCAGGCTCTCACCTCTTCTTGTGTCCACTTGACTTTGCACCTGCCATCCCGCTGCTCCGGCACATCTGAGTCGGTGTCCTGGTAATGCAGCTCATCCTGGTCCTCACTAAAAAGATAAGATAAACAAAGATTGTCATTTCTACCTGATAAAAACCCAGCAGAGACCAACCCCCACCACACAGAGCAGAGCTCTGGGGAGCAGCCCGCAGCACAGAGCTCCAGATCCACTGTCTTCAGCGCTGGGCCCCGATGCCTCAGACGTTCACTCAGACACCCCGGGTTCAAAAGGGGCCCTCAGATTCAGGGTCGCCGCCCGTACTGACGATATTCACACCGCTGAGAGCAGGGAAGGGCCGTCTGTCTGGGTCCCTGCTCGCTGCCAGCCGTTCGGTTAGACTTTGCACCTGGGATCTTCCCCCACTCTACAGCCCACCGATCCCCCCGATCGCTGAAGAAATTAAAAGGGGTGCGAGTAGCAGCCCGAAGCCAGCCCCCCTCCCGGGCATCACCCACCCGGCCTCCCGGGGCTCCCCTGTCACCCCCCTGCTCCCGAGCACGCAGAGCCAGGCCCGCGCCCAGCTCCCGGGTGGAGCCAGAAGAGCTTCTAGAGCGGGGCCCAGGCAGCCCCAGGGTGCGGGGCCGCGGCCCTGCCCGCAGCCCGCCCGGAGAGCGGGAACAGGCCGTGCGGGACGGGGCGGGGGGAGGGGGGTGGGGAGGGAGGGAAGCCGTGCATCGGGAAGGAGCCTCAAGGGCGCTGCTGGGAGTCCCCCGCGCTGCCTCACACCCCTCTCCGTCCCCAGCCCGGCGGGGAGGCGCGGGGCCGGCATACGAGGCCCCGGCGGCGGCAGGGTCCGCACTCACCCGCGGCTGCGGCGCGCCATGGCGGGGCCGGGCGGCGGCGGCGGCGCTTTCCTATCTCGCGCCAACGGCGCTCCCCTCCTTGCGCGGGGCCGGGCCGCGCATGCGCGCTGCCGCCTCCCGCCCTCACAAAGAGGCGCGCGCGGGAGGGCGCCTGCCCGCCCCTCCCCTCAGAGAGACCCGCGGCCCCGGCACCCCCAGGGCCTGAGACCCCCCCAAACTCCCGGGCCGAGATTCTCCCCCGCTCCGGCCCGAGGAGCCGCAGCAGCCAGCCCTGGGCGCGGGGGAGGAGGATTCCCCCGCCCCCGAGTCACCGCTACTCCCGCAAAACCCACTGCACTCCCCCGCCCCGGGGACACCGAGAGCCCCGCAGGCTCCAGGAAGGGGCTCCGGGCACCTCACGCCAGGACCAGCCGGACAGGGGGACCCGGCAGCCGCCTCCCCTTCAAGAGCCGGGGGAACCCCACATCCCTCCCCCCAAAAAGAGCTCAACTACAGCCAATCCTAGGCGCCGCCGCAGGGGTGCGCTACGGGCCCGCAAGAGAAGCGGGCGGTCAGCACGGAGCAGCCCAGCTCCTCTGCCCCCCGCTGCCGGGCGGCGGCACTGCCGGGACGGTGAGGGGACGGTCCCCTTCCACCCGTGCCGGCAGCAGACGCGCGCCCCGGGCTCCCGCCGCACCGCAGCCCGCACAGCGCTGCCCCTGCCCGAGCCGCGGGGGCAGCGTCCCCCCCGGGCACGCAGCTGCTGCTCCCGGGCAGCGCCGCAGGGGAGAGGTCACCTGCGCTGGAGGACGCGGCCCGGAGCGGGATCGGGCAGGGGCAGCCTGTGGTTGGTCTCCGTGACTGTGATGGTCTCTCCCAACCCAAGCAATTCTGTAACCTTTCTGGGGACCCCCTGGAGCATCGCGTCCCAGCGGGAAGGGCCCAGACATCCTCCCGCAGCACCACGGCTACAGCAGACACCCCTCTGCTCTCCAGGGCTGGAAACACAACCGGGCACTTGTAGGACTCACTCCACCATCATCAGTTACCCACAGTTGCTGCCCTTATGCTTAAAAAGAAGCAAATAAAAGCCCCTCCCCCTTCCCAAACTAGCTTAATTAGGAAATTAGCCTTTTAATTAATTACCAGAACTATAAAACCACTGTAAGCAACACCAGCTCTTGAAGGAGCTTCTAGAGAAGCTGAAGGTAAGCAGGGCTTGTTAAGCTCATCCTTTCAGCATGTACTTTTTAATGTATTAACTTATTTGTCTTTGGGTATAAAGGTATTTCAGTATATAAGGTATTTATTTGGGTATAAAGGTATTTCAGTATATAATCACTCCTTCTGCAGTGATTCTACAATTTTCCCTTTATAGTAAGTTAAGGAGCTTCCTGTCTCTTTTTAATATGTTTAGCACAAGAAATGGTTTCAGACTACAGTAGCTGCCTTCCCTGAGCATCTATCTCTGGGGAAAGCCAGCTCCATCTCAATGCTGCTAGCAGGTGGAGAAGTTTACTCTACACCCAGTACAAAGTTAAGAGTAATGTACACAAGCTGAGGCTAAATAAATGCAACTCTAAGGAGGCTCCATGGTGATGCCTGAGCAATAAACATGCTGTAGTGCAACTCTAGAAAGTAAAGATGGGCTGGATGCCTACCTACCTGCCATACAGCCTGCTCAGTTCCTTGCTCTCTGAAGGAAGACAGAGAGGGCTTGCGGAGAACAGCCCTGCTGCTCTAAGCCTGTAACTTGCTAATGACCAAGTAATGTGTTTATTCTGACAGGGTCACCCTGGTCTCCATCAGGCTGAGAGTGGTGGGACTCTGCACCATGCTGTCCACCAAGAGGCACAGCACCAGCACCGTGACCATAAAGGAAATCCTGGAGAAGGGGTTTGTGGCTGGTGCCTCCAGCCATACTCATTCTTCTCCTGTTGCCAGTTATTACTTGGACAACAGCAGTGCCTCCAAACCAGATACCTGGGAGCTTCTTGTAGACTTGGACAATGCAGCAAAAGGCAGTTCTGTGTGTGTGGTCAAGCAGCTGGAGTCTCAGAGCAGCTCTGTGAAGACTGACCCGCAAAGCCTGAGCCAGGGCATCTCTGACCTCAGTCTTGTCTGCTTCTGCAAGACCCACCAGGCCACCTTCGACCTGTCTGGTTTGCCCTGTGAGCATGCCACCAGAGCCAGCTGCCTGATGGACCTGGTGTCACAGAACACCTCAACGCCGTGCAAGAAAGAAAAGCACCCCAAACCACTGGAGAGCCTGCTCTCCAATAGCACTGAGCTCGCCGGTGCCCTCTCCACCCTTGGGAAGATGCCTGCACCCGGGTGGGATATCTCAGCAATAAAAGCCTCCCTGGATACCAGCCTGTCCCTTGATGTGAGCACTGAGGACTTAAGGTTACTGGGATGCTCCAAACTGGACACACCATCCCTGGAGACCCCCGCAGCAATCACTCTGGCCTGGCCTGGTGCCTTCAAGAGACTCCCTCCACTGAGCCACAGCTCTTCCATCGCCGAGGCCCAGCTGAGCGAGCCCGAGCTGCTCCCCGCGTTCCTGCATCAGGCTCAGTGATGCCGCAGCGCTCCGGGCTCCCTGCCCACCCGGGATCGGCCGCTGAGGAGCGCGCCAGACGAAGGCAGACCCCTGCCCGCAGCCTGCCCGTCCGGTGGGCCGGCCGGGGGCAAAGCGCCGGGCGGGGCTGCGCGGAGGGCGCTCCGGCGGCAGCCCCTGGAAGGCCGCACCCGCCCCGCCGGCCTTCCCCTCCTCCCCCACCACTGTCTTTCATTTCAATGTAATAAAGATGAAGTTTTTTCCCTCAGCGGCTGGTCCCTGACTCTCTCTGCCTGGCCTGCGGGCGCAGGCCCGCGGGTGGGCCCGCCTCTCCCCGGACTGAGGCCCGGTCGCCGGTAAAACCCTCCCCCGAGAGCAGCCGCCCGTCCGCGCCCCGGGGCCGCCACGGAGCTCCGGGGGAGGGGGCCTGGCCGCCTCCTTCCGCCGCGATGGGCTGAGGAGGGGCGATACGCGGCGGCAACATGGCTGGGCCCCTGCGAGCTGCTGGGGAATAGCCCTGCGGCAGGTCCCGCTCCGCTCCCCGGTGCGCGCCCCGCCCGCCCCTGTTACCTGGCAGAGGGGCCCGCGGAGGCCTCGGTGTGGGAGGGGGGCCGGAGCGCGGCTCGGGCCTCCGCCGACGGGCCATGGCGGCCGCGCCGCCTGGGCGGCCGGGGCCCGCCGCTGCCCACGGGGAGCGCGGGTAGGGAGGCGGCGGGCGGGAGGTGCCGGCGGGGCTGGGGATCCCTCTTCTGGCACGCTGGGAGAAAAGCAGCCTGAGAGCGGGGTGCACCGGGCCGTGCGACAGGAAGACAGCGGCGTCCCGGGGGCGCCCGCAGGCCGCCGCCCCCACCGCGCTCCCTCCGAGCGCTCTCGGCAGGGCTTGGGGCCGCGGCCGGCCGAGCCGCGGGGACGGGTCGGTCTGCCCACGCCCTGCTCCGAGGGACGGAAGAGAGGGCCCCATCGCACCACCCGTACGGGTGTTCTTGCTGTCCCCTTCGAGCTTCCACGTACACAACCGCTCGCTCTCCTGCCTTTTCCCCTACCGGCGCACACAGAGGCACCGGGAATTGCTCGTTAAGCGTTTCGAGGCATTTACGGTTCGCTGAAGGACCGGAGGTTTCCTCCTTTTAGGGAGAGATCGCGGGAGGGGAAGAGGAAAAAGGCAAGAGCTGCTTGTGACCAGCTGCTGTGAGTCGAGGTGATTTCAGTAACACAAGAACTCCAGCAGGAAGTCGAGTCTGAAAGATAGAGCTGGAACCCTCCTAATACTACTTCCCAAGGCACTGGTCTCGGCCAGAGCAGCCTTCCATTGAAAAAACAGGCCGAACGTCCAGGACTAGCTCACAAACGCAGGAAGTCGAGTCTGAAAGATACAGCTGGCCTGATACCGCCCATGGCAGCCCACAAGCAGCCCCTCTCACCCTGGGGCTAAGGACATTCCTCTTCTGGGGAACCCTCCTAATACTACTTCCCCATACACTGGTCTCGGACAGAGTAGCCTTCCATTGAAAAAACAGGCCGAACGTACAGGGCTAGCTCCCAAACACAGAAAGTCGAGTCTGAAAGATATAGATGGCCTGATACCGCCCATGGCACACCACAAGCAGCCCCTCTCACCCTGGGGCTAAGGACTTTCCTCTTCCGGGGAACCCTCCAAATACTACTTCCCCAGGCATTGGTCTTGGCCAGAGCAGCCTTCCATTGAAAAAACAGGCCGAACGTCCAGGGCTACCTCCCAAAAGCAGGAAGTCGACTCTGAAAAATATAGCTGGCCTGATACCGCCCATGGCAGCCCAGAAACAGGCCCTATCACCTTGGGGCTAAGAACTTTCCTTTTGCCGGGAACCCTCCTAATAGTATTTACCCAGGCATTGGTATCGGCCAGAGCAGCGTTCCTTTGGAAATACAGGCCGAACGTCCAGGACTAGCTCCCAAACACAGAAAGTAGAGTCTGAAAGATATAGCTGGCCTGATACCGCCCATCGCAGCCCACAAGCAGCCAATCTCACCCTGGAGCTAAGGACTTTCCTCTTCTGGGGAACCCTCCTAATGCTACTTACCCAGGCATTGGTCTCGGACAGAGAAGCCTTCCTTTGAAAAAACAGGCCGAACGTCCAGGCCTAGATCCGAAACGCAGGAAGTCGACTCTTAAAAATATAGCTGGCTTGATACCGCCCATGGCAGCCCACAAGCAGCACCTCTCACCATGGGGCTAAGGACGTTCCTCTTCCGGGGAAACCTCCTAATACTACTTCCCCAGGCATTGGTCTCGGCCAGAGCAGCCTTCCATTGGAAAAACAGGCCGAAGGTCCAGGACTAGCTCCCAAACACAGAAAGTCGAGTCTGAAAGATGTAGCTGGCCTGATACCGCCCATGGCAGACCACAAGCAGCCCCTCTCACCCTGGGTCTAAGGACGTTCCTCTTCCGGGGAACCCTCCTAATACTACTTCTCCAGGCATTGGTCTCGGCCAGAGCAGCCTTACTTTGAAAATACAGGCCGAACGTCCAGGAATAGCTCCCAAACACAGAAAGTAGAGTCTGAAAGATATAGCTGGCCTGATACCGCCCATGCCAGCCCACAAGCAGCCCCTCTCATCCTGGGGCTAACGACTTTCCTCTTCCGGGGAACCCTCCTAATACTACTTCCCCAGGCATTGGTCTCGGACAGAGCAGCCTTCCTTTGGAAATACAGGCCGAATGTCCAGGACTAGCTCCCAAACATAGAAAGTCGACTCTGAAAAATATAGCTGGCCTGATACCGCCCATGGCAGCCCACAAGCAGCCAATCTCACCCTGGAGCTAAGGACTTTCCTCTTCTGGGGAACCCTCCTAATGCTACTTCCCCAGGCATTGGTCTTGGCCAGAGCAGCCTTCCATTGAAAAAACAGGCCGAACGTACAGGGCTAGCTCCCAAACACAGAAAGTCGAGTCTGAAAGATATAGATGGCCTGATACCGCCCATGGCCGCCCAAAAGCAGCCCCTCTCACCCTGGGACTAAGGACTTTCCTCTTCCGGGGAACCCTCCTAATAACACTTCCCCAGGCACTGGTCTCGGCCAGAGCAGCCTTCCATTGAAAAAACAGGCCGAACGTCCATGACTACCTCCCAAACGCAGAAAGTCGAGCCTAAAAGATATAGCTGGCCTGATACCGCCCATGGCAGCCCACAAGCAGCACCTCTCGCCCTGGGGCTAAGGACGTTCCTCTTCCGGGGAACCATCCTAATACTACTTCCCCAGGCATTGGTCTCGGCCAGAGCAGCCTTCCTTTGGAAATACAGGCCGAACGACCAGGACTAGCTCCCAAACATAGAAAGTCGACTCTGAAAACTATAGCTGGCCTGATACCGCCCATGGCAGGCCAAAAGCAGACCCTCTCACCCTGGGGCTAAGGACTATCCTCTTCCGGGCTACCCTCCTAATAACACTTCCCCAGGCACTGGTCTCGGCCAGAGCAGCCTTCCATTGAAAAAACAGGCCAAACGTCCAGGGCTGCCTCCCAAAAGCAGGAAGTCGACTCTGAAAAATATAGCTGGCCTGATACCGCCCATGGCAGCCCAGAAACAGCCCCTCTCACCTTGGGGCTAAGAACTTTCCTTTTGCCGGGAACCCTCCTAATAGTATTTACCCAGGCATTGGTATCGGCCAGAGCAACCTTCCTTTGGAAATACAGGCCGAACGTCCAGGACTAGCTCCCAAACACAGAAAGTAGAGTCTGAAAGATATAGCTGGCCTGATACCGCCCATCGCAGCCCACAAGCAGCCCCTCTCATCCTGGGGCTAAGGACTTTCCTCTTCCGGGGAACCCTCCTAATACTACTTCCCAAGGCATTGGTCTCGGCCAGAGCAGCCTTCCATTGAAAAAACAGGACGATCGTCCAGGACTAGCTGCCAAACGCAGGAAGTCGACTCTTAAAAATATAGCTGGCCTGATACAGCCCATGGCAGCCCACAAGCAGACCCTCTCATCCTGGGGGTAAGGACTTTCCTCTTCCGGGGAACCCTCCTAATACTACTTCCCAAGGCATTGGTCTCGGCCAGAGAAGCCTTCCATTGAAAAAACAGGCCGAACCTCCAGGACTAGCTCCCAAACACAGAAAGTAGAGTCTGAAAGATATAGCTGGCCTGATACCGCCCATGGCAGCCCACAAGCAGCCCCTCTCACCCTTGGGCTAACGAATTTCCTCTTCTGGGGAACCCTCCTAATACTACTTCCCCAGGCACTGGTCTCAGCCAGAGCAGCCTTCCATTCAAAAAACAGGCCGAACGTCCATGACTACCTCCCAAAAGCAGGAAGTCGACTCTGAAAGATATAGCTGGCCTGATACCGCCCATGCCAGCTCAGAAACAGCCCCTCTCACTTTATGGCTAAGAACTTTCCTTTTGCCGGGAACCCTCCTAATAGAATATACCCAGGCATTGGTATCGGCTAGAGCAGCCTTCCTGTGGAAATACAGGCCGAACGTCCAGGACTACCTCCCAAACGCAGAAAGTCGAGTCTGAAAGATATAGCTGGCCTGATACCGCCCATGGCAGCCCACAAGCAGACCCTCTCGCCATGGGGCTAAGGACGTTCCTCTTCTGGGGAACCCTCCTAATACTACTTCCCCAGGCATTGGTCTCGGCCAGAGCAGCCTTCCTTTGGAAATACAGGCCGAACGTCCAGGACTAGCTCCCAAACACAGAAAGTAGAGTCTGAAAGATATAGCTAGCCTGATACCGCCCATGCCAGCCAACAAGCAGCCCCTCTCACCCTGGGGCTAAGGACTTTACTCTCCCGGGGAACCCTCCTAATACTACTTCCCCAGGCATTGGTCTCGGACAGAGCAGCCTTCCTTTGGAAATACAGGCCGAACGACCAGGACTAGCTCCCAAACATAGAAAGTCGACTCTGAAAACTATAGCTGGCCTGATACCGCCCATGGCAGCCCACAAGCAGCCCCTCTCACCCTGGGGCTAAGGACTTTCCTTTTCTGGGGAACCCTCCTAATACTACTTCCCAAGGCAGTGGTCTCGGCCAGAGCAGCCTTCCATTGAAAAAACAGGCCGAACGTCCATGACTACCTCCCAAAAGCAGGAAGTCGACTGAATGATATAGCTGGCCTGATACCGCCCATGCCAGCCCAGAAACAGCCCCTCTCACTTTATGGCTAAGAACTTTCCTTTTCCCGGGAACCCTCCTAATAGAATTTACCCAGGCATTGGTATCGGCCAGAGCAGCCTTCCTTTGGAAATACAGGCCGAACGTCCAGGACTACGTCCCAAACGCAGAAAGTCGAGTCTGAAAGATATAGCTGGCCTGCTACCGCCCATGGCAGCCCACAAGCAGACCCTCTCGCCATGGGGCTAAGGACGTTCCTCTTCCGGGGAACCCTCCTAATACTACTTCCCCAGGCATTGGTCTTGTGCAGAGCAGCCTTCCATTGGAAAAACAGGCCGAACGTCAAGGGCTAGCTCCCAAACACAGAAAGTCGAGTCTGAAAGATATAGCTGGCCTGATACCACCCATGGCCGCCCACAAGCAGACCCTCTCACCGTGGGGCTAAGGACTTTCCTCTTCCGCGTAACGCTCCTAATACTACTTCCCCAGGCATTGGTCTCGGCCAGAGCAGCCTTCCTTTGGAAATACAGGCCGAACGTCCAGGACTAGCTCCCAAACACAGAAAGTAGAGTCTGAAAGATATAGCTGGCCTGATACCGCCCATTGCAGCCCACAAGCAGCCCCTCTCATCCTGGGGCTAAGGACTTTCCTCTTCCGGGGAACCCTCCTAATACTACTTCCCCAGGCATTGGTCTTGGCCAGAGCAGCCTTCCTTTGGAAATACAGGCCGAACGACCAGGACTAGCTCCCAAACATAGAAAGTCGACTCTGAAAAATATAGCTGGCCTGATACCGCCCATGGCAGCCCAGAAACAGCCCCTCTCACCTTGGGGCTAAGAACTTTCCTCTTCCAGGAAACCCTCCTAATAGTATTTACCCAGGCATTGGTATCGGCCAGAGCAGCCTTCCTTTGAAAAAACAGTCCGAACCTCCAGGACTACCTCCCAAACGCAGGAAGTCGACTCTTAAAAATATAGCTGGCCTGATACCGCCCATGGCAGCCCACAAGCAGACCCTCTCACCCTGCGGCTAAGGACGTTCCTCTTCCGGGGAACCCTCCTAATACTACTTCCCCAGGCATTGGTCTCGGCCAGAGCAGCCTTCCATTGAAAAAACAGGCCGAACCTCCAGGAATACATCCCAGACGCAGGAAGTTGACTCTGAAAGATATAGCTGGCCTGATACCGCCCATGGTAGCCCACAAGCAGCCCCTCTCACCCCTGGGCTAACGACTTTCCTCTTCCGGGGAACCCTCCTAATACTACTTCCCCAGGCACTGGTCTCGGCCAGAGCAGCCTTCCATTGAAAAAACAGGCTGAACGTCCACAACTACCTCCCAAAAGCAGGAAGTCGACTCTGAAAAATATAGCTGGCCTGATACCGCCCATGGCAGCCCAGAAACAGCCAATCTCACTTTGGGGCTAAGAACTTTCCTTTTGCCGAAAACCCTACTAATAGAATTTACCCAGGCATTGGTATCAGCCAGAGCAGCCTTACACTGGAAAAACAGGCCGAACGTCCAGGACTAGCTCCCAAACATAGAAAGTCGATTCTGAAAAATATAGCTGGCCTGATATCGCCCATGGCAGCCCACAAGCAGCCAATCTCACCCTGGGGCTAAGGACTTTCCTCTTCTGGGGAACCCTCCTAATGCTACTTCCCCAGGCATTGGTCTCGGACAGAGCAGCCTTCCATTGAAAAAACAGGCCGAACCTCCAGGACTACCTCCCAAACGCAGGAAGTCGACTCTGAAAAATATAGCTGGCCTGATACCGCCCATGGCAGCCCACAAGCAGCCCCTCTCACCCCTGGGCTAACGACTTTCCTCTTCCGGGGAACCCTCCTAATACTACTTCCCCAGGCACTGGTCTCGGCCAGAGCAGCCTTCCATTGAAAAAACAGGACGATCGTCCAGGACTAGCTCCCAAACGCAGAAAGTCGAGTCTGAAAGATATAGCTGGCCAGATACCGCCCATGGCATCCCACAAGCAGCACCTCTCGCCCTGGGGCTAAGGACGTTCCTCTTCCGGGGAACCCTCCTAATACTACTTCCCCAGGCATTGGTCTTGGCCAGAGCAGCCTTCCATTGGAAAAACAGGCCGAAAGTCAAGGGCTAGCTCCCAAACACAGAAAGTCGAGTCTGAAAGATACAGCTGGCCTGATACCGCCCATGGCGGCCCACAAGCAGACCCTCTCACCCTGGGTCTAAGGACGTTTCTTTTTCGGGTAACCCTCCTAAATACTACTTCCCCAGGCATTGGTCTCGGCCAGAGCAGCCTTCCTTTGGAAATACAGGCCGAACGTCCAGGACTAGCTCCCAAACACAGAAAGTAGAGTCTGAAAGATATAGCTGGCCTGATACCGCCCATGGCAGCCCACAAGCAGCCCCTCTCATCCTGGGGCTAAGGACTTTCCTCTTCCGGGGAACCCTCCTAATACTACTTCCCCAGGCATTGGTCTTGGCCAGAGCAGCCTTCCTTTGGAAATACAGGCCGAACGTCCAGGACTACCTCCCAAACATAGAAAGTCGACTCTGAAAACTATAGCTGGCCTGATACCGCTCATGGCAGCCCACAAGCAGCCAATCTCACCCTGGAGCTAAGGACTTTCCTGTTCTGGGGAACCCTCCTAATACTACTTCCCCAGGCATTGGTCTCGGTCAGAGCAGCCTTCCATTGAAAAAACAGGACGATCGTCCAGGACTAGCTGCCAAACGCAGGAAGTCGACTCTTAAAAATATAGCTGGCCTGATACCGCCCATGGCAGACCACAAGCAGACCCTCTCACCCTGGGACTAAGGACTTTCCTCTTCCGGGGAACCCTCCTAATACTACTTCCCCAGGCATTGGTCTCGGCCAGAGCAGCCTTCCTGTGAAAATACAGGCCGAACGTCCAGGACTACCTCCCAAACGCAGAAAGTCGAGTCTGAAAGATATAGCTGGCCTGATACCGCCCATGGCAGCCCACAAGCAGACCCTCTCGCCCTGGGGCTAAGGACGTTCCTCTTCCGGGGAACCCTCCTAATACTACTTCCCCAGGCATTGGTCTTGTGCAGAGCAGCCTTCCATTGGAAAAACAGGCCGAACGTCAAGGGCTAGCTCCCAAACACAGAAAGTCGAGTCTGAAAGATATAGCTGGCCTGATACCACCCATGGCCGCCCACAAGCAGACCCTCTCACCGTGGGGCTAAGGACTTTCCTCTTCCGCGTAACCCTCCTAATACTACTTCCCCAGGCATTGGTCTCGGCCAGAGCAGCCTTCCTTTGGAAATACAGGCCGAACGTCCAGGACTAGCTCCCAAACACAGAAAGTAGAGTCTGAAAGATATAGCTGGCCTGATACCGCCCATGCCAGCCAACAAGCAGCCCCTCTCATCCTGGGGCTAAGGACTTTCCTCTTCCGGGGAACCCTCCTAATACTACTTCCCCAGGCATTGGTCTCGGCCAGAGCAGCCTTCCTTTGGAAATACAGGCCGAACGACCAGGACTAGCTCCCAAACATAGAAAGTCGACTCTGAAAAATATAGCTGGCCTGATACCGCCCATGGCAGCCCAGAAACAGCCCCTCTCACCTTGGGGCTAAGAACTTTCCTTTTGCCGGGAACCCTCCTAATAGTATTTACCCAGGCATTGGTATCGGCCAGAGCAACCTTCCTTTGGAAATACAGGCCGAACGTCCAGGACTAGCTCCCAAACACAGAAAGTAGAGTCTGAAAGATATAGCTGGCCTGATACCGCCCAAGGCAGCCCACAAGCAGCCCCTCTCATCCTGGGGCTAAGGACTTTCCTCTTCCGGGGAACCCTCCTAATACTACTTCCCAAGGCATTGGTCTAGCCCAGAGCAGAGTTCCATTGAAACAACAGGCCGAACGTCCAGGGCTACCTCCCAAACGCAGGACGTCGACTCTGAAAAATATAGCTGGCCTGACACGGCTCATGGCAGCCCGCAAACAGCCCCTCTCACCCTTCGGCTAAAGACTTTCCTCTTCCGGGGAACCCTCCTAATACTACTTCCCCAGGCATTGGTCTCAGCCAGAGCAGCCTTCCATTGAAAAAACAGGCCGAACCTCCAGGGCTACATCCCAAACGCAGGAAGTCGACTCTGAAAGATATAGCTGGCCTGATACCGCCCATGGCAGCCCACAAGCAGCCCCTCTCACCCCTGGGGCTAACGACTTTCCTCTTCCGGGGAGCCCTCCTAATACTACTTCCCCAGGCATTGGTCTCGGCCAGAGCAGCCTTCCATTGAAAAAACAGGCCGAACGTCCAGGACTAGCTCCCAAACGCAGGAAGTCGACTCTGAAAGATATAGCTGGCCTGATACCGCCCATGGCAGCCCACAAGCAGCCACTCTCACCCTGGGGCTAAGAACTTTCCTCTTCCGAGGAACCCTCCTAATACTACTTCCCCAGGCATTGGTCTCAGCCAGAGCAGCCTTCCATTGGAAAAACAGGCCGAACGTCCAGGACTAGCTCCCAAACGCAGAAAGTCGAGTCTGAAAAATATAGCTGGCCTGATACCGCCCATGGCAGCCCACAAGCAGCCCATCTCACCCTGGGGCTAAGGACTTTCCTCTTCCCGGGAACCCTCCTAATACTACTTCCCCAGGCATTGGTCTCGGCCAGAGCAGCCTTCCGTTGAAAAAACAGGCCGAACGTCCAGGACTAGCTCCCAAACGCAGGAAGTCGACTCTGAAAAATATAGCTGGCCTGATACCGCCCATGTCAGACCACAAGCAGCCCCTCTCACCCTGGGGCTAAGGACTTTCCTCTTCCGGGGAACCCTCCTAATACTACTTCCCCAGGCATTGGTCTCAGCCAGAGCAGCCTTCCATTGAAAAAACAGGCACGAACGTCCAGGGCTACATCCCAAACGCAGGAAGTCGACTCTGAAAGATATAGCTGGCCTGATACCGCCCATGGCAGCCCACAAGCAGACCCTCTCACCCTGGGGCTAAGGACTTTCCTCTTCCGGGGAACCCTCCTAATACTACTTCCCCAGGCATTGGTCTCGGCCAGAGCAGCCTTCCATTGAAAAAACAGGCCGAACCTCCAGGGCTACCTCCCAAACGCAGGAAGTCGAGTCTGAAAAATATAGCTGGCCTGATACCGCCCATGGCAGCCCACAAGCAGACCCTCTCACCCTGGGGCTAAGGACTTTCCTCTTCCGGGGAACCCTCCTAATACTACTTCCCCAGGCATTGGTCTCGGCCAGAGCAGCCTTCCATTTTAAAACAGGTCGAACGTCCAGGACTAGATCCCAAACGCAGGAAGTCGACTCTGAAAAATATAGCTGGCCTGATACCGCCCATGGCAGCACCACAAACACAGCCCTACTCACCCTGGGGCTAAGGACTTTCCTCTTGCGGGGAACCCTCCTAATACTACTTCCCCAGGCATTGGTATCGGCCAGAGCAGCCTTCCTTTGGAAATACAGGCCGAACGTCCAGGACTAGCTCCCAAACGCAGGAAGTCGAGTCTGAAAGATATAGCTGGCCTGATACCGCCCATGGCAGCCCACAAGCAGCCCCTCTCACCCTGGGGCTAAGGACTTTCCTCTTCCGGGGAACCCTCCTAATACTACTTCCCCAGGCATTGGTCTCGGCCAGAGCAGCCTTCCATTGAAAAAACAGGCCGAACGTCCAGGGCTACCTCCCAAACGCAGGAAGTCGACTCTGAAAAATATAGCTGGCCTGATACCGCCCATGGCAGCCCACAAGCAGCCCCTCTCACCCTGGGGCTAAGGACTTTCCTCTTCCGGGGAACCCTCCTAATACTACTTCCCCAGGCATTGGTCTCAGCCAGAGCAGCCTTCCTTTGAAAATACAGGCCGAACGTCCAGGGCTACCTCCCAAACGCAGGAAGCCGAGTCTGAAAAATATAGCTGGCCTGATACCGCCCATGGCAGCCCACAAAGAGCCCCTCTCACCCTGGGGCTAAGGACTTTCCTCTTCCGGGGAAACCTCCTAATACTACTTCCCCAGGCATTAGTCTCGGCCAGAGCAGCCTTCCATTTGAAAAACAGGCCGAACGTCCAGGACTAGTTCCCAAACGCAGGAAGTCGACTCTGAAAACTATAGCTGGCCTGATACCGCCCATGGCAGCCCACAAGCAGACCCTCTCACCCTGCGGCTAAGGACTTTCCTCTTCCGGGGAACCCTCCTAATACTACTTCCCCAGGTATTGGTCTCAGCCAGAGCAGCCTTCCATTGAAAATACAGGCAGAACGTCCAGGGCTAGCTCCCAAACGCAGGAAGTCGACTCTGAAAAATATAGCTGGCCTGATACCGCCCATGGCACACCACAAGCAGCCTCTCTCACCCTGGGGCTAAGGACTTTCCTCTTCCGGGGAACCCTCCTAATACTACTTCCCCAGGCATTGGTCTCAGCCAGAGCAGCCCTCCTTTGAAAATACAGGCAGAACGTCCAGGGCTAGATCCCAAACGCAGGAAGTCGACTCTGAAAAATATAGCTGGCCTGATACTGCCCATGGCAGCCCACAAGAAGCCCATCTCACCCTGGGGCTAAGGACTTTCCTCTTCCGCGGAAACCTCCTAATACTACTTCCCCAGGCATTGGTCTCAGCCAGAGCAGCCTTCCATTTTAAAAACAGGTCGAACGTCCAGGACTAGTTCCCAAACGCAGGAAGTCGACTCTGAAAAATATAGCTGGCCTGATACCGCCCATGGCAGCCCACAAGCAGACCCTCTCACCCTGGGGCTAAGGACTTTCCTCTTCCGGGGAACCCTCCTAATACTACTTCCCCAGGCATTGGTCTCGGCCAGAGCAGCCTTCCTTTGAAAATACAGGCAGAACGTCCAGGGCTAGCTCCCAAACGCAGGAAGTCGACTCTGAAAAATATAGCTGGCCTGATACCGCCCATGGCAGCACACAAGCAGCCCCTCTCTCCCTGGGGCTAAGGACTTTCCTCTTCCGGGGAACCCTCCTAATACTACTTCCCCAGGAATTGGTCTCGGCCAGAGCAGCCTTCCATTGAAAATACAGGCCGAACGTCCAGGACTAGCTCCCAAACGCAGGAAGTCGACTCTGAAAAATATAGCTGGCCTGATACCGCCCATGGCAGCCCACAAGCAGACCCTCTCACCCTGGGGCTAAGGACTTTCCTCTTCCGGGGAACCCTCCTAATACTACTTCCCCAGGCATTGGTCTCAGCCAGAGCAGCCTTCCTTTGAAAAAACAGGCCGAACGTCCAGGGCTAGCTCCCAAACGCAGGAAGTCGACTCTGAAAAATATAGCTGGCCTGATACCGCCCATGGCACACCACAAGCAGCCCCTCTCACCCTGGGTCTAAGGACTTTCCTCTTCCGGGGAACCCTCCTAATACTACTTCCCCAGGCATTGGTCTCGGCCAGAGCAGCCTTCCATTGAAAAAACAGGCCGAACGTCCAGGGCTACCTCCCAAACGCAGGAAGCCGAGTCTGAAAAATATAGCTGGCCTGATACCGCCCATGGTAGCCCACAAGCAGCCCCTCTCACCCTGGGGCTAACGACTTTCCTCTTCCGGGGAACCCTCCTAATACTACTTCCCCAGGCATTGGTCTCAGCCAGAGCAGCCTTCCATTTTAAAAACAGGTCGAACGTCCAGGACTAGTTCCCAAACGCAGGAAGTCGACTCTGAAAACTATAGCTGGCCTGATACCGCCCATGGCAGCCCACAAGCAGACCCTCTCACCCTGGGGCTAAGGACTTTCCTCTTCCGGGGAACCCTCCTAATACTACTTCCCCAGGCATTGGTCTCAGCCAGAGCAGCCTTCCTTTGAAAATACAGGCAGAACGTCCAGGGCTAGCTCCCAAACGCAGGAAGTCGACTCTGAAAACTATAGCTGGCCTGATACCGCCCATGGCAGCCCACAAGCAGCCCCTCTCACTCTGGGGCTAAGGACTTTCCTCTTCCGGGGAACCCTCCTAATACTACTTCCCCAGGCATTGGTCTCAGCCAGAGCAGCCTTCCATTGAAAAAACAGGCCGAACGTCCAGGGCTACCTCCCAAACGCAGGAAGTCGACTCTGAAAAATATAGCTGGCCTGATACCGCCCATGGCAGCCCACAAGCAGCCCCTCTCACCCTGGGGCTAAGGACTTTCCTCTTCCGGGGAACCCTCCTAATACTACTTCCCCAGGCATTGGTCTCAGCCAGAGCAGCCTTCCTTTGAAAATACAGGCCAAACGTCCAGGACTAGATCCCAAACGCAGGAAGTCGACTCTGAAAAATATAGCTGGCCTGATACCGCCCATGGCAGCCCACAAGCAGACCCTCTCACCCTGGGGCTAAGGACTTTCCTCTTCCGGGGAACCCTCCTAATACTACTTCCCCAGGCATTGGTCTCAGCCAGAGCAGCCTTCCATTGTAAAAACAGGCCGAACGTCCAGGACTAGCTCCCAAACGCAGGAAGTCGACTCTGAAAACTATAGCTGGCCTGATACCGCCCATGGCAGCCCACAAGCAGCCCCTCTCACCCTGGGGCTAAGGACTTTCCTCTTCCGGGGAACCCTCCTAATACTACTTCCCCAGGCATTGGTCTCAGCCAGAGCAGCCTTCCATTGAAAAAACAGGCCGAACGTCCAGGGCTACCTCCCAAACGCAGGAAGTCGACTCTGAAAAATATAGCTGGCCTGATACCGCCCATGGCAGCACAAAAGCAGCCCCTCTCACCCTGGGGCTAAGGACTTTCCTCTTCCGGGGAACCCTCCTAATACTACTTCCCCAGGCATTGGTCTCAGCCAGAGCAGCCTTCCTTTGAAAAAACAGGCCGAACGTCCAGGGCTACCTCCCAAACGCAGGAAGTCGACTCTGAAAAATATAGCTGGCCTGATACCGCCCATGGCAGCACAAAAGCAGCCCCTCTCACCCTGGGGCTAAGGACTTTCCTCTTCCGGGGAACCCTCCTAATACTACTTCCCCAGGCATTGGTCTCAGCCAGAGCAGCCTTCCATTTTAAAAAACAGGCCGAACGTCCAGGGCTAGATCCCAAACGCAGGAAGTCGACTCTGAAAAATATAGCTGGCCTGATACCGCCCATGGCAGCCCACAAGCAGCCCCTCTCACCCTGGGGCTAAGGACTTTCCTCTTCCGGGGAACCCTCCTAATACTACTTCCCCAGGCATTGGTCTCGGCCAGAGCAGCCTTCCATTGAAAAAACAGGCCGAACCTCCAGGGCTACCTCCCAAACGCAGGAAGCCGACTCTGAAAAATATAGCTGGCCTGATACCGCCCATGGCAGCCCACAAAGAGCCCCTCTCACCCTGGGGCTAAGGACTTTCCTCTTCCGGGGAACCCTCCTAATACTACTTCCCCAGGCATTGGTCTCGGCCAGAGCAGCCTTCCATTGAAAAAACAGGCCGAACGTCCAGGGCTACCTCCCAAACGCAGGAAGTCGACTCTGAAAAATATAGCTGGCCTGATACCGCCCATGGCAGCCCACAAGCAGCCCCTCTCACCCTGGGGCTAAGGACTTTCCTCTTCCGGGGAACCCTCCTAATACTACTTCCCCAGGCATTGGTCTCAGCCAGAGCAGCCTTCCATTGAAAATACAGGCCGAACGTCCAGGGCTAGATCCCAAACGCAGGAAGTCGACTCTGAAAAATATAGCTGGCCTGATACCGCCCATGGCAGCCCACAAGCAGCCCCTCTCACCCTGGGGCTAAGGACTTTCCTCTTCCGGGGAACCCTCCTAATACTACTTCCCCAGGCATTGGTCTCGGCCAGAGCAGCCTTCCATTGAAAAAACAGGCCGAACGTCCAGGGCTAGCTCCCAAACGCAGGAAGTCGACTCTGAAAAATATAGCTGGCCTGATACCGCCCATGGCAGCCCACAAGCAGACCCTCTCACCCTGGGGCTAAGGACTTTCCTCTTCCGGGGAACCCTCCTAATACTACTTCCCCAGGCATTGGTCTCGGCCAGAGCAGCCTTCCATTTGAAAAACAGGCCGAACGTCCAGGGCTACCTCCCAAACGCAGGAAGTCGACTCTGAAAAATATAGCTGGCCTGATACCGCCCATGGCAGCCCACAAGCAGCCCCTCTCACCCTGGGGCTAAGGACTTTCCTCTTCCGGGGAACCCTCCTAATACTACTTCCCCAGGCATTGGTCTCGGCCAGAGCAGCCTTCCATTTAAAAAACAGGCCGAACGTCCAGGACTAGTTCCCAAACGCAGGAAGTCGACTCTGAAAACTATAGCTGGCCTGATACCGCCCATGGCAGCCCACAAGCAGCCCCTCTCACCCTGGGGCTAAGGACTTTCCTCTTCCGGGGAACCCTCCTAATACTACTTCCCCAGGCATTGGTCTCAGCCAGAGCAGCCTTCCATTGAAAATACAGGCCGAACGTCCAGGACTAGCTCCCAAACGCAGGAAGTCGACTCTGAAAAATATAGCTGGCCTGATACCGCCCATGGCAGCCCACAAGCAGCCCCTCTCACCCTGGGGCTAAGGACTTTCCTCTTCCGGGGAACCCTCCTAATACTACTTCCCCAGGCATTGGTCTCGGCCAGAGCAGCCTTCCATTGAAAAAACAGGCCGAACGTCCAGGGCTACCTCCCAAACGCAGGAAGTCGACTCTGAAAAATATAGCTGGCCTGATACCGCCCATGGCAGCACAAAAGCAGCCCCTCTCACCCTGGGGCTAAGGACTTTCCTCTTCCGGGGAACCCTCCTAATACTACTTCCCCAGGCATTGGTCTCAGCCAGAGCAGCCTTCCATTGAAAAAACAGGCCGAACGTCCAGGGCTACCTCCCAAACGCAGGAAGTCGACTCTGAAAAATATAGCTGGCCTGATACCGCCCATGGCAGCCCACAAGCAGCCCCTCTCACCCTGGGGCTAAGGACTTTCCTCTTCCGGGGAACCCTCCTAATACTACTTCCCCAGGCATTGGTCTCGGCCAGAGCAGCCTTCCATTGACAAAACAGGCCGAACGTCCAGGGCTACCTCCCAAACGCAGGAAGTCGACTCTGAAAAATATAGCTGGCCTGATACCGCCCATGGCAGCCCACAAGCAGCCCCTCTCACCCTGGGGCTAAGGACTTTCCTCTTCCGGGGAACCCTCCTAATACTACTTCCCCAGGCATTGGTCTCAGCCAGAGCAGCCTTCCATTGACAAAAACAGGCCGAACGTCCAGGACTAGCCCCCAAACGCAGGAAGTCGACTCTGAAAAATATAGCTGGCCTGATACCGCCCATGGCAGCCCACAAGCAGCCCCTCTCACCCTGGGGCTAAGGACTTTCCTCTTCCGGGGAACCCTCCTAATACTACTTCCCCAGGCATTGGTCTCGGCCAGAGCAGCCTTCCATTTGAAAAACAGGCCGAACGTCCAGGACTAGCTCCCAAACGCAGGAAGTCGACTCTGAAAAATATAGCTGGCCTGATACCGCCCATGGCAGCCCACAAGCAGCCCCTCTCACCCTGGGGCTAAGGACTTTCCTCTTCCGGGGAACCCTCCTAATACTACTTCCCCAGGCATTGGTCTCAGCCAGAGCAGCCTTCCATTGAAAAAACAGGCCGAACGTCCAGGGCTAGCTCCCAAACGCAGGAAGTCGACTCTGAAAAATATAGCTGGCCTGATACCGCCCATGGCAGCACAAAAGCAGCCCCTCTCACCCTGGGGCTAAGGACTTTCCTCTTCCGGGGAACCCTCCTAATACTACTTCCCCAGGCATTGGTCTCAGCCAGAGCAGCCTTCCATTGAAAAAACAGGCCGAACGTCCAGGACTAGCTCCCAAACGCAGGAAGTCGACTCTGAAAAATATAGCTGGCCTGATACCGCCCATGGCAGCCCACAAGCAGCCCCTCTCACCCTGGGGCTAAGGACTTTCCTCTTCCGGGGAACCCTCCTAATACTACTTCCCCAGGCATTGGTCTCAGCCAGAGCAGCCTTCCATTGAAAAAACAGGCCGAACGTCCAGGACTAGCTCCCAAACGCAGGAAGTCGACTCTGAAAAATATAGCTGGCCTGATACCGCCCATGGCAGCCCACAAGCAGCCCCTCTCACCCTGGGGCTAAGGACTTTCCTCTTCCGGGGAACCCTCCTAATACTACTTCCCCAGGCATTGGTCTCGGCCAGAGCAGCCTTCCATTGAAAATACAGGCAGAACGTCCAGGGCTAGCTCCCAAACGCAGGAAGTCGACTCTGAAAAATATAGCTGGCCTGATACCGCCCATGGCAGCCCACAAGCAGCCCCTCTCACCCTGGGGCTAAGGACTTTCCTCTTCCGGGGAACCCTCCTAATACTACTTCCCCAGGCATTGGTCTCAGCCAGAGCAGCCTTCCATTGAAAAAACAGGCCGAACGTCCAGGGCTACCTCCCAAACGCAGGAAGTCGAGTCTGAAAAATATAGCTGGCCTGATACCGCCCATGGCAGCCCACAAGCAGCCCCTCTCACCCTGGGGCTAAGGACTTTCCTCTTCCGGGGAACCCTCCTAATACTACTTCCCCAGGCATTGGTCTCAGCCAGAGCAGCCTTCCATTGAAAAAACAGGCCGAACGTCCAGGACTAGCCCCCAAACGCAGGAAGTCGACTCTGAAAAATATAGCTGGCCTGATACCGCCCATGGCAGCCCACAAGCAGCCCCTCTCACCCTGGGGCTAAGGACTTTCCTCTTCCGGGGAACCCTCCTAATACTACTTCCCCAGGCATTGGTCTCGGCCAGAGCAGCCTTCCATTGAAAATACAGGCAGAACGTCCAGGGCTAGCTCCCAAACGCAGGAAGTCGACTCTGAAAAATATAGCTGGCCTGATACCGCCCATGGCAGCCCACAAGCAGCCCCTCTCACCCTGGGGCTAAGGACTTTCCTCTTCCGGGGAACCCTCCTAATACTACTTCCCCAGGCATTGGTCTCGGCCAGAGCAGCCTTCCATTGAAAATACAGGCCGAACGTCCAGGGCTAGCTCCCAAACGCAGGAAGTCGAGTCTGAAAAATATAGCTGGCCTGATACCGCCCATGGCAGCCCACAAGCAGCCCCTCTCACCCTGGGGCTAAGGACTTTCCTCTTCCGGGGAACCCTCCTAATACTACTTCCCCAGGCATTGGTCTCGGCCAGAGCAGCCTTCCATTGACAAAACAGGCCGAACGTCCAGGGCTACCTCCCAAACGCAGGAAGTCGAGTCTGAAAAATATAGCTGGCCTGATACCGCCCATGGCAGCCCACAAGCAGCCCCTCTCACCCTGGGGCTAAGGACTTTCCTCTTCCGGGGAACCCTCCTAATACTACTTCCCCAGGCATTGGTCTCAGCCAGAGCAGCCTTCCATTGAAAATACAGGCCGAACGTCCAGGACTACCTCCCAAACGCAGGAAGTCGACTCTGAAAAATATAGCTGGCCTGATACCGCCCATGGCAGCACAAAAGCAGCCCCTCTCACCCTGGGGCTAAGGACTTTCCTCTTCCGGGGAACCCTCCTAATACTACTTCCCCAGGCATTGGTCTCAGCCAGAGCAGCCTTCCATTGAAAAAACAGGCCGAACGTCCAGGGCTACCTCCCAAACGCAGGAAGTCGAGTCTGAAAAATATAGCTGGCCTGATACCGCCCATGGCAGCCCACAAGCAGCCCCTCTCACCCTGGGGCTAAGGACTTTCCTCTTCCGGGGAACCCTCCTAATACTACTTCCCCAGGCATTGGTCTCGGCCAGAGCAGCCTTCCATTGAAAATACAGGCCGAACGTCCAGGACTAGCCCCCAAACGCAGGAAGTCGACTCTGAAAAATATAGCTGGCCTGATACCGCCCATGGCAGCACAACAAGCCCTCTCACCCTGGGGCTAAGGACTTTCCTCTTCCGGGGAACCCTCCTAATACTACTTCCCCAGGCATTGGTCTCAGCCAGAGCAGCCTTCCATTGAAAAAACAGGCCGAACGTCCAGGGCTACCTCCCAAACGCAGGAAGTCGACTCTGAAAAATATAGCTGGCCTGATACCGCCCATGGCAGCCCACAAGCAGCCCCTCTCACCCTGGGGCTAAGGACTTTCCTCTTCCGGGGAACCCTCCTAATACTACTTCCCCAGGCATTGGTCTCGGCCAGAGCAGCCTTCCATTGAAAAAACAGGCCGAACGTCCAGGACTAGCTCCCAAACGCAGGAAGTCGACTCTGAAAGATATAGCTGGCCTGATACCGCCCATGGCAGCCCACAAGCAGACCCTCTCACCCTGGGGCTAAGGACTTTCCTCTTCCGGGGAACCCTCCTAATACTACTTCCCCAGGCATTGGTCTCGGCCAGAGCAGCCTTCCATTGACAAATCAGGCCGAACGTCCAGGACTAGCTCCCAAACGCAGGAAGTCGACTCTGAAAAATATAGCTGGCCTGATACCGCCCATGGCAGCCCACAAGCAGCCCCTCTCACCCTGGGGCTAAGGACTTTCCTCTTCCGGGGAACCCTCCTAATACTACTTCCCCAGGCATTGGTCTCGGCCAGAGCAGCCTTCCATTGAAAAAACAGGCCGAACGTCCAGGGCTAGCTCCCAAACGCAGGAAGTCGACTCTGAAAAATATAGCTGGCCTGATACCGCCCATGGCAGCCCACAAGCAGCCCCTCTCACCCTGGGGCTAAGGACTTTCCTCTTCCGGGGAACCCTCCTAATACTACTTCCCCAGGCATTGGTCTCGGCCAGAGCAGCCTTCCATTGAAAAAACAGGCCGAACGTCCAGGACTAGCTCCCAAACGCAGGAAGTCGACTCTGAAAGATATAGCTGGCCTGATACCGCCCATGGCAGCCCACAAGCAGCCCCTCTCACCCTGGGGCTAAGGACTTTCCTCTTCCGGGGAACCCTCCTAATACTACTTCCCCAGGCATTGGTCTCAGCCAGAGCAGCCTTCCATTGAAAAAACAGGCCGAACGTCCAGGACTAGCTCCCAAACGCAGGAAGTCGACTCTGAAAACTATAGCTGGCCTGATACCGCCCATGGCAGCACAACAAGCCCTCTCACCCTGGGGCTAAGGACTT